>JAENHJ010000317.1:0-600000 GCA_025330945.1 Mucuna pruriens
CATAAGAATGAAAAAAAATTCATAGATCAAAGGCAAGTAAAAATCTTAAAATAGTGAAAGGTATTAGTAGACAGAAAAAAGTCAGTATCTTAGAATTGGCAAAACTTAGCCACAAGATAAAAAAAAATTATTAATCAAGGCAAGTAGAAATCCTAGTAAAGAGAAAATTAGTAGTAGAAAGACAAAATGAGTATCTCAAAATTGGTTGAAACTTGACCACAAGATAAAAAACAATTCATAGAGCAAGGGTAGGTAGAAAACCTAGAATAATGAAAAGTTATAATAGACAAAAATAGTCAATATCTTAAAATAGACTAAAAGTTTCCCACGAGATAGAATATAACTCATGGATAAAGGTCAAGTAGAAGTCCTATAATAGTGAAAAGTAGTAGTTGACAAAAAAAGTTAGAAAGATAGAAAAAGTGGAAAGTTGGCAACAAGATACAAAACAATTTATAGACAAGGGAAATTAGAAATCCTAGAATAGTAAAAAGTAGTAGTTGAAAGAAAAATTCAATTATAAGAATTGGATAAAACTAGGCCACAAGATAGAAAAACAATTCATAGATCAAAGGTAAGTAAAAATTTCTAGAATAGTGAAAACTTGTAGTAGACAAAAAAAAGTCACTATTCCATAAGTGGCAAAAAGTTGGCCACAAGATATAAATCAATCTATAGAAAGGGCAACCAGAAATCCTAGAAAGAAATGTAGTATTAGACATAAATACTGGGAATCATAGAATTGGCTAAATCACGTGCATAAGATAAAAAAAATTCATAGTTCAAGGGAAAGTAGAAATCCTAGAATAGTGAAAAGTAGTGGTCAAAAAAGTTAGTAACTCATAATTGGCTAAAACTTGGATACAAGATCGAAAAAATTTAATAGATTAAGGGCAAGCTGAAATCCTAGAATAATGAAAAGTAGTACTAGAAAAAAAAAGTTAGTATATCAGAATTGGCTGAAACTTTGACATAAGATAAAAAAAAATTCATTGATTAGAGTCAAGTAAAAATCCTAGGGGAGCGAACAGTAGTAGTAGAAAGAAAAGTTAGTATATATAAATTGGCTGAAACTTGGCCACAATGTAGAAAACAATTCATAGAGCAAGGGCAAGTAGAAATTCTAGACTAGTGAGCAATAACAGTAGTTAGAAAAGGTCAATATTTCATAATTAACTGCAACTTTCCCACAAGATAGAAAATAGTTCACACATCAGGGCAAGTAGAAAACAGTTCACACAAATCCAAGAATTAGTATAAAGAAAAAGTGAGTATCTAAAAATAGTAGTCGATAGAAAAAGTCAATATCTAAAAATTGAATAGAACTTGGCCACAAGATAGAAAAACAAATTCATAGATTAAGGGCAAGTAAAAATTCTAGAATAGTAAAAAAAATCAGTACACAAAAAAGTCACTATCTGAGAAATGGCTAAAACTTGGCCATAACATAGGAAACAATTTATGGTTTAAGGGCAAGTAGAATTCCTACAATAGTGAAAAGTAGTAGTGATGTACATTGGGAAAGGGCAACACCTACACTTGATGGGCCTACTAGTTGAGATAGGTTAAGAAGGATCCAAGAGGATGTGAAACCCTAGTTGGTCACCCTTAAGGACTGTGAAAAGTACCAATAGACCATACTTTGACTATGTGTCCACCTGCATTGAAGGAATTGTATAGGGTTGGCAAACACTTGATTATTCTTGTACTATTTTTTAAAAATTTTAGTACTTGAGTAGGATGAGGATAGACTTATATTTTTCTAGGATTAGAATGTGCATTTGGATTAAGAGGTTAACCTAACTACCTTAACCAATTCTCAATTTCCTAACTACCTTCCAACTTTCTAATCATATCCTAACTACCTAACTACCTCAACAACCTAACTACCACAACTACCTAACCGCCATCTTCCTAACTACCTTCCTAACTAAACTAACCAAATCCTAACCATCTAAAGGGTTTTAAATTGCTTAACCAAGTGCACCTTAGGCTATATATGGACTCCTATTATAATATTGTAGGAACTTTTGACTTCTCTGAACTTTGATCAATTGTAGTACTATTATACTATGTGAGAGCATTCTCTCCTATCTTAGATTGTCTAAGGAACTTTATTCTCATTAAGCATCCATGGTGCTCGTGGAAAATATCACTACTCTTCTTTGGTTTTCAAGCTAATGGCGATCTCCATTTCTAATCTTGTCCTTATTTTCTGTTTTCTTCTTCCTTGTTTGTATGTTCTGCATGGGGTTTTGGGTTTCTTTGGTCCTTACTACCAAATTTGGAATCAAAGGTCCAGGTGCATCATGTGGTAATCAGAGTTGGTTTCCCTACAATTGGATCAACATGGCCATAGGTCAAAAGTGCCAAAACTTGAAGGTTTTTAAGTTTTTTCCACACCACATAGTGGTTACATGAACCACTTTTGGTAAGATTGTTTAGCTTCGTTTTTACTCGTTTCTTATCAATTTCCCTTCCTTTTTGTTGTGTTTTCTTCGTTTATGAGTCTAGTTTCTAGTTGTAAGCTTAGCTTATTGAAATTTTTTTTGTGCATTCTATTCTTGAGCAGTGACTGCAAGTCATTTTTTTGCTCGTAGGGAGAGGTAGTTTTTCTATTGGTTTTGAGTTCTTAATCTTGGCATGTGTTGTTTTCGTCCTGGCCTTGAGTTTTTGTTGAATTATATGTTAGAAATGTGTTGTTTTTATAGATATTGCTTTTGTTACTATACCATGAGACTATGTATACCATGCATTTGTAGAAATGTTTGCGAAAAGACTTTGCAAAAAGTGTGTTAGAAATATGCTCTTTTATGCTAAAAATTTGTGGACCAAGTGTTGTGTGAAAAAAGAATTGAAAAGTGAAAGAAAAATTTGGTATGTGGCTATTTTCCAACAGTAAAACAAAGTTTATCCACTTAAAAAAAATTGAAAGAAAAAAAAGTTGAAGGTCCCAAAAGTTCTAACAATGCATGTGCGAATTTTGGAGTCTTGATTTGCTAGTTTTGGTGCATGGTATGTGAAGTAAATTTTTGGCCAACTGTCTTAAATTCTTAGGGTATTTTAGAATCATTTCTTTATTCCTTGAGTCTTTCTTAATGTCATATTTAAATTCCTTTCGAGTTTTGCTTTCCTTTCTTAACCTTTCTTACTTGTCAATTTTTTTGGCTTCTATAGTTTTATCCTTGAGTTTTCTTTCCTTTGCCTTTGTAAGAGTATCTTGAGATTTGCTTGGCTTTCACTTGTAGTTGAGATGCTTGATTTAGAGAGTAGGTTTTTTAGCCAATCTTAGGTACTGTGAGTTAGAGGTAAAAGGCTAGAAAGTACCTTAGAGAAAAAGCCATACAAAGTGTGAAACACAAGTGTGAGTGAAAACACTTAGTGAGTGAGTGAGATTCTAATTTTCTTGCATTTTTGGTACTATATTAGTTGAGAAGGGTAAGAGGCATTTGTAGAGTGTAGAAAGATGGGAAGTTCAAGTGTGAATTAGGAAGGACTTTCAACTAAGTCTAGATGTATCATAGATGTTGTGAATGAGTTGAGAGTAAAATTAGATTTGGTGGGTGAAAGCATTGATATGGTGAAAAAGGATGCACAAAGTACTAATGATAAAGTAGAGGCTTTGAGTAGATAAAAAGGATAAGGTGTTGGGAGTCACAATCACCATAGTAAGAGTTCCCCTAAGGAAGAGAGGTGAGAGGAGCATGAAAGACATAAGAGAGAAGAAATGTGTGAGAGGTGACATCGAAGAGAATAGAATGGATGATTGGGATTTAGGAAAGTTTAGAGTACTACCATTTGTTGTAATTGATGACTATCTTCAGCGTACATGGCCGAAAGGGTGTGATGAGTCATAATTTATACATCTTTTAAACACCCAAGAAGGATGTTTGCAAGACTATTCTATGCTTAAGAAAGGATTGTTAGCTAAGTTTCATTTTATCGGCTTAAATATAGAGAAAATACAAATCTGTGTCAATTCAGAAGTTTTAGCTAATAAAAAGTCTCACTCCTTCTTCTACAGGTCAAGCCGAGTTGACCAGGGTCAACAGAAGAGTCTCAGCCGAGATGAAGTCGTCCCGGCCAGACCGACTCCATCTCGACCAAGCTAGATTTGTCTCGACAGCCCATGCCTTGCAGTCCAGCAGCCCAATAAAGAGCGGCCCAATTGTGCTGGCCACGTCAACTATTCAGCTCAGAGGCCACCTCAATGCCAGCTCAGCTGCCACATCACTCTTGGAGAATCTGCCACGTCACTTTGGAAGATCTTCACAGGGGTAGAATAGGGAATTCACATTGTAATTCTGTTAGGATATTTTGTAGCGTCATCTAGCTGCTCAGCTCGTGTTTATATAGGAGGAGCTGTGCACTTTTTAAGCGTCTTTTGAATTCACCCTGACTCCACAATCACTATATCCATTTTCTTGCATTCATTCTCTCCATTTCACAGTGGTGCACGGTGCTGCTTTGGCGTTTCTCTCGATCAAGGAAGTGCAAGTTTGAGACTGGGAAGCCGAAGCCTGTTAGAGGGGACCGATCAAATTACTGACGCACTCTAACGGAGCTGATCCTCAGCACTCAGGCTAACGGAGGTGAACCACCACCATCAACCATGGCGATCGTCGTGGAATATGGATCCACCTGAATTCAGAATCACTGTATTTGTATTCTGTTACTGTTATTCAATTTCATTCTGCATTTCTCATCTCCATTCTCTTCCTCTCCTTTAATTCATGATTTAATCCACGATTGCAATTAAATTATGAACAATGTTAAGCTAAGCCGATGGGAACTGGTTTAACTAATTTAGTAGGCAATCATTTAGCGATTGTTAACTGAGAACCTAAAATCAGCTCTGAACTTAATCCCTGCCAACTGATGAGGTAGCGATTGCATAAATTCTCAATATGGCAATGGACGAACCTTTGGTGATCGCCATAAGACTTCCCAAGGCTAATATGGACTAAGAACTGGAGTGTGGAACCTGGACTGAACTCGGATTAATGGGACTGAACATGAACACAATTAAATAATAATAATAGATAACTGGTAACAGTAGTATATATTTACTGCATTCATAGACTTAGTTTACTTTTTGCACTACTTGCACTTCAAACCCCCTATTTACAGCTTTCTAGTCTGAGACAAAGACAGTCCATCTCTGTAGCGTCTTTCTGCACTCAGCTGAGACCAAGCCGGAATATCTCAGTCGAGATCATCTTGGCTCAGTCTCTGCTGAGAGCGACTCGGCCAGTGCCGAGGGTAGTCAACACTTTACATCTCAGATTCTGCGTCACTACGCTTAACACAGAATCACAACTGAACGCCCTGTGTCCTTGAGAAGAATGACCTAGGGTTAACTATACTATAGTTAGCTTTAGTTATTTGATTAGAGTTCAAAACGACTGAAAAAGAATACATCATTAGGGTGCGAGTTAGATTACTTTGGCTTTGGAGGATTATGCTTTGGTTTGGTGGATGTCTATCATGGATGACATAAGGAGAGGCATAGAAGAACCGTGTGAAATTTTATGAGTTAAAAAGATTGATGAGAAAGAGGTTTGTGCCAGCTTTGTATGAGAGAGATATATATCATAAGCTCTAGAGTTTGTATTAGGGTTCCAAAAGTGTGGAAGAGTACCACAAGGAGATGGAGCTAACCCTATTAAGAGAACAAATTTGGTAGAGAAAGGAGTTTACCATAACTAGATTCTTAGATGGGTTAAATAGGGAGATACAAGATGTAGTGGAACTACAACACTATAGTAGTTTGGGAGCATTGGTGTATCAGGCCATGAAAGTAGAGATGCAGTTGAAGAGGAGGAGTACCTCTAAGAGATCTACAACTAGTCTTAGTAGTTGGAGGGGAAAAGATAGGCAGAATGTTAGGAGTGACAAGAGCCCTAAAAATGGGAATGAACCCTTCCATGGTCGTAAGGAGATAGCTGTTAGACCTACACCTAGTGCCCCAAGGATGAGTAACATTAAATGTTTAAATGCCTTGGAAAAGGGCATATTGCTTCTCAATGTCCTAATAAGAGAGCCTTGATTTTGAGAGACGATGGCGAGATAGAGAGTTATAGCTCACATGGAGACATCTACCTCTAGTGAGTTTGAGGGTCGTAGTGTTGACTCCCATTCTACTAGAGACTTATTGATGGTAAGGAAGTTGATGGAGAGCCAAATGATAGAGGAAGTTGAGACATAGACGAAAAATATCTTTCGTTCTAGGTTTAATATCTTGGCTAACTTGTGTTCTATAATCATTTATGTGGGGTAGTTATATAAATGTTGCTAGTGAGAGGTTGGTGAGGAAGTTAGCCCTACCCACTATTGTACAACCAAGACCGTATAACCTTTAGTGACTTAGTAAGTATGGAGAGTTGGTAGTGAACCATCAAGTTGAAGTAGTCTTTACCTTAGAAAAGTATAAGGATATAAGGATAAGGTACTTTGTCATGTTATACCAATGAAGGCCACACATTTGTTGTTGGGTAAACCTTGGTAGGATGATAGGAGGGTGATCTATGATGGTGTCACAAGTAGGTTTACATTTGTACATATGGAACGAAAGGTAGTTCTTAAACCTTTGTCTCCAAAAGTCGTTCAGGCAGATTAACATAAGATGAGAGAAAATAGAAAAAAGAAGAGAAGTTATATTGAGAGAAATCAAGAGAGAAACAAGGTATGGAAAGAAAGAGTGAAAAACAAGAAGAGTTAAAAGAGCTAACCTAGAGTGGTAGAAGCAATAAAGAGGAAAAGAGTGAGGAACCCTTATTAGTTGACCCTAGGGAGGTGAGAACGGTCCTCTTGGCCAAGAAGGAACCTTTATATGCATTGCCAATTCACTTGTTATATGCTTGTTCCTCTTCTATAATTTCTTTGCCTACAAGTACAAAATGACTTAGTATAATAGGAGACCCTATGTTTAGGGATGGAAGGAATTAAAAGAGTTATGTCCATGAAAGAGAATCATTGCTTAATAACTCCTTATGATTTTCCTTTGTGTTATGAACCTTCTTTTTTTGTAGGTATGAAGCAAGCTATAAAGATGCTTGGGAATGGAATTCATGGAGAACAAGATTTTGGTTTCCTCATTCCATGTTCCATGATGTCCCTTAAAGATACCATTGCACTTGTGCTAAGAGATCCACTACCTTGTGCAAATGAATTGTTGCTTAAATTTTTTATTATTTTCTTGCATGTTATCTTTAAATCTTTTGAAATTTATGCTGTTTTGATGTAGGCCCAAGGACATTATATGTTAATTCTTAATGCTTCATTTATTTCGAATGGACTATTCTTTACTTGTGTGCATGATTTGTGTAGTTTTAAAAGTAATAGGATGTTGTGTGTTCAAGGAAATGAATTACCATACTTTGGATTTGAATTAGAGGTCTATAACCAAAATGAACTCAATGATATTATGGAAGGATCCTATTGTGAAATGCCTAAGAATTGTATGCATGGATCCTTGAGTTGAGGCATTACTTGTGAAAGTTTATGGTGGATGCTTGCATTTTTGGGAGTGTTTGAGAATCTTAGATTGTATGTGGATTGTGTTATTAAGCATTCCTTTGAATTAAAGAGGGATAATATATCTTGTTCATATGCGATCCCCAAGCATTCCTTACATGTGTTGAAGAATGATAGGCTTGATATATCATATCTTGATATAGGAAGTAGTAGTATGCATTCTTGTGACTTGGAAATGATTGGTATGTTTTTCCTTGAAAAAAAAAGTGATGGTATGTTTCTTACAATAAGGAATTCTTTTCATTTATATGAGTATTAAAATAAGTTTGAATATGGTGTTAGGATGAAAAATAACAAATGCGTTCTTCATGTAAAATCCTTATACATTCTTTGAACATGTGTAGGTATAGTAAGTCTAATTTACATCATGATCTTGGGTATAATGTGTTGATCCATTTTGAACTCCACAACATATTGCCTCAATTCTTAATTAAAGGATTTCATAAAAAGCATTTGAGTTTATTGGATGAATACTGGAAAAACATTTGGAAGACCGTTGGAGGTTCCTCCATTCAAATCTTTGACCACGAAGGAACAAAGGACATTGTGTCAAACAGAGACTCCAAGTTTTTGGGTCACTTTTTTAGGTCTCTTTGGAGTAGGCTCAAAACTAAGCTACTCTACTCAACTACTTGTCATCCCCAAACAAATGGATAGAGTGAAGTTATTAATAGAACGTTAGGTTAATTTTTGAGATGTTTGGTTAAAAATAATTTAAAGACTAGGAATATAGATTCCTCATGTGGAGTTTTCTTATAATAGGGTTTCCAATACTACCACTTCTCATTCACCATTTGAGTTAGCTTATGGTTTTAATTCCTTCTCCCCGCTAGATTATTTCCTTTACCTATTATGCCTAACTATCCTGATGATGAAGGACTGTCTAAAGCCCAGTTTTTTCACATGTTACATGAGAAGACGAGGTTCCACATGGACAAGAAAGGAAGTGCCAACAAGAAGAGGAAGAAAATTCTCTTTAAGGAATGAGACCTTGTTTGGGTACACTAGAGAAAAAATATATTCTCCTACCTGAGAAAAACTAAGCTCTATCTAAGAGGAAATGGACCATTTAAAATATTGAAAAATATAAATGACAGTTCGTATCAAGTGGATATGCCTCCGTACTTTGGAGGAAGTAATACTTTTAATGTCATTGACTTAACTCCTTGTGATGTAGGTGTAGAAGATACAAATTTGAGGACAAATTCTCTTCAAGAAAAGGAGGATGATATAGATTAGGAAAGGGTAACACCTACACTTGAAGGGCCTATCACTCAGGGTAGGTTAAGGAAGATCCAAGAGGAAGTGCAACACTAGTTGGCCACCCTCAAAGACCATGAAGAGGGCCCATTGACCATACTTTGTACTATGTGTTCACCTGGCTTAAAGGCATTGAATAGGGCTGACAAACACTTGGTTATTTCTTGTAATGTTTGTTGTAAATTTTAGTACTTGAGTAGGATGAGGATGGGCTTATATTTTTTTAGGGTTAGAATGTGCATTTGAATTAGGAGGTTAATTGATAGAGCATTTTTGAGGCACTTAATATGACTTATGTTGGACATATTTGACGCCATTTTTTGGTTAATATTGACACATTGGTTGAGTCTTGGGTTATTAAACTTAATTAGGGTTAGATGCTAATCTTTGCTTATTTACGAACTTAATTTTCATTATCATGTTGCTATCTTGTGTAAGCTATATCTAGAGCTACATGCCTTCAAATTGGACAATCATGATAGCCTTGGAAGCCTAAGACAAAGATCTACAACTTCTCTCTTTAGGGCTCAACCCAGTTTAACCACTTGTAGTGTCAAATGGCCACGTGAAGTTACTGCCTCTACACCCCCTTTAATTGGGCTTTTCCTTTGTATATTCCGGCTCAGATTATAGGGCCTTGGTTAGGGGCCTTTTGGGGCTGCAAATTCTTATGTCTAAGCCTATCTTCGTTTGAACTTTTGAGCATGTAATTATTAATACATTAGTTGGTTGTTAGGGGAGTTAGAGAGAGAAAAAAATGATTTTGGAGACTTTTCAGGTTTGGAGAGTTCAAAGGGTTTCTTACATTAGAAGTTTTCCTTTCTTCTCAAATTGTTTCTACTATATTTTCGCTGTATTGAGTTTTCTATGACAATGGCAGTGGATGGCTAAGCTTCTTCGTCAATTCAAGGTTCAGGATTGCAAATCGGTTTGAGTTCTTGAATCTTCATATTCTTTATGCAATTTCTACTATTTTCCTTTCCAATTCTTAATCTGTTTTCATGATTATGATCTTGCTTGGAGTTTTGGATTTGTGTTCTATTAAGAAATTGATTGATAACCTAAAATCAACCAGTTATGTTCTTGAATCCATGTTACTTAGTGACTACAATTGTGATCTTAATTTGCATGGACATATATTAGATGATTTTCTAATGAAACCTAGGTTGATATGAAATTACACCCCTATTAGAACCATGATAATAGATTGCATGATAGAATCCTTAAATTGATGTTACACAACTTAGATTAGATTAATTCTTTTTTGTATAAATTCTATTCTACATAATTACTTGTTCTACATAATTTTGTTTCACCCAAACCGCCCATTTTTTAATATTCATTTTGGTTTTTGATCAAGAAGATTAGGCATAACCTAATTTTATCCTTGTTAGATTTGAACTAGGTTAGTCCCTATACTAACCTTGGTGTATAGATTATTTGTGTGAGTAATTTTTACTTTCTTTTGTGTTGTAGCCTTGTTAGGGGCAAAGTACTTGTCCTACATGCAACCCCTTTCAACTCCTAAAAATTATTGTTTCTACGAACTAACTAACTTCCTACCTCTATTCCCTAACAAACTTCCTAACTGATCATATGCTTGGAGGTGCCTAGTGGAATGGGCTTGGACCAACAATTTTAGTAGCCTAACAAGCCCACCAATCTACAAGAGAAGGTCCAATTTAGAGTGGTGTAGAGGTAGTGGCTTCCAGTCCATTTCTGACATTGCAAAAAGTCGAATTGGGTTGAACTATAGGGAGAAAAGTTTTTGATCTTCATCTTAGCTTTCTAGGGCTACCTTTTAGTTTCAAATATGAGCTACACAAGATAGCAATCTCATAGTGAATATTAGGTCCAAAAATAAGCAAAGATTAACAACTATCCTCAATTTAGCTCAATGACCCAAAACAACCAATTTTTGATTATTATCTAGAAAATTCTGTCAAATATGTCCAGAATAAATCACTATTAGGTGCCTCAAACATGTTCTATCAAATTCTTCCACACTTGAACTTTTGCACTCCAAGCAAAATCAAGAAAACGTAAATTAAAAAATCTAAAGCATAAGGAATTGAAGCAAATAAACTAAAGTAAATACAATAAAGTGCAACACCTTCTAATAAATTCTTAAGTTAATAAAAGGAATAAGAGTACAAGCATCCTAGAATTGTGATGCCTAACAATCTATGAATTTACTTCTAACATATAAAGCAAACAAGAGAGCAATAAAAATTAAGAATGCCCCACAAATGATAGAACTCTCTCAAGTGTTTAGGTTTGTATTTACACTCAAGCACCCTATGCTAACTAGCACTATCAAGCTTTGACTAGCCTTTAATTTCTACAACTTGAAGCACATGCACAAATGATCAAAAGGGCTTTTATTAAGGTTGTATTGTGGCCAAGGACAAGGTAGGATATGAGAAGTGATTTAAGCATGCACAATTAGGAAGATGTGTGCATTTAGAAAAGCCTATGTTGTTACTATTGGTTGGAAGGGAAAGGAGAGAGATAAAGATAGGCCTAGGAAGGAGAAGAGCCCTAAAAAGGGGAGTGAACCTTCTCAAGGTCGAAAAGAGGTAGCCATCATCCCTACACCTAATGCTCCTAGGACAAGCTCTATTAAGTGTTTCAAGTGATTAGGCAAAGGCCATATATCCTCAAAATGTCCTAATAAGAGAGCCATGATTTTAAGGGATAATGGAAGGGCGAGAAGTGAGGGTTCTAGTGAGAAATGTTCTTCCTCTAGTGAAATCAAGGCACTTATTGATGATGCTCATTATGAGGGAAACCTTTACATGTTGAGGAGGCTTATAAGAAACCTAGTAGGGAAAGAAACCAAGTGCCAAAGGGACACTAGTTTTCATTCTAGGTGTTTGGATTTTGGTAAGTTCTGCTCTCATATTATTGATAGGGGAAGTTGTGTGAATGAGGTTAGCTTAAGGCTAATGGAAAAGTTGGCCATTCCTACTTTACCTCACCCTAAACCTTATAACTTGAAATGGGTAAGTGAGAAGGGAAAGTTAGTAGTGAATATAGGCAAGTATCATTGGCCATTACCTTTGGGATCTATAAGGATAACATCTTTCATGATGTAATGCCTAGGGAGGAAACACACATCATTTTAGGTAGGCCATGGAAATTTGATAGGAAAGTGACCTATGATGAGGTCTCAAATAAACTTTCTTTTGTATACTTGGGAGAAAAGGTAGTTCTTAAACCTGTATCTCTAAGAGAGGTTTCTAAGGATCAAATAAAGATGAGGATAAAAAGAGAGGAAGAAAGAAAAGAAAAAGAGAAAGTTGAAAAGGCTAGAGAAAAGAAAAGAGAGAAATGGAGAGAAAAAAAATAGTGATAGAGAAAAGAAAGAAAAAAGAAAAGAGAAATATTAGAGAGAAAAGCAATAGAGTGGTTAAGAAAAAGGATGAGATTAAAAAAAAGAAGAAAACCATAAGCTTAGGATGAGAGGAATTAAGAAAGTTATTTTCATAGAAAAGAATAATTGTTCACTAACTCCTTATGACTTTCACTTTTCTTGTAAACCTTCTCTTTTTATAGGTATGAAACAAGCTATAGAGGGGTTTGGACATGAAATTCGTGGAAAGCAAACTTTCGGCCTTCACATTCCAAGACCTATCATGTCTCTTAAACATGCTTGTGCACATGTGCCAAGGAACCCATTTCCTTATGCTAATGGCTTGTTGCCTACAACTTTTATTATTTCCTTGCATGCTATTTTTAAAGTCTTTGAATGTTATGATGTTTTGATGCATACCCAAGGACATTATAAGTTAATTCTTAATGGTTCCTATACTTAGAATGAAATATCCTTTACTTGTGTGCATGATTACTGTAACTATGAAAGTAATAAAATGTTTGTGTGTTCAAGGAAATGCTTTACCATGCATTTAGTTGAGGTTGGGAACCTATGATCGAAATGAACTCTATGTGATTATGGATGGATCCTATTGTAAAATGCCTAAGAGATGTATGCATGAATCTTTGAAGGGATAAGGTTATTTCCATTAGAAGACCATGACCTAGGAGCTAAAGAGAGCTTAAAGGATACAGTAACCTCTACACTTAAAGGTTCTATGATTAGGAGAAGGCTCAAGAGAATCCAAGAGGAAGAAGCAACAAGTTGGCCACATTTAAGTGCCAAGAGAGTTATGTTCATGAAAAAGGATAATTGTTTACGAACTCCTTATGACTTTCACTTGTCTTATGAACCTTCGCTTTTGGTAGGTGTGAAACAAGCTATGGAGAGGTTTAGACATGGCATTAATGACAACTAAACTTTTGGCCTGCACATTCTTAGAACCATCATGTGTAGTGCACTTGTGCCAAGGAACCTATTGCCTTGTGCTAATGACTTGTTGCCTACAACTTATATTATTTCCTTGCATGATATGATATTTTTAAGTTCTTTAAACTTTATGGCATTGTGGTGCATGACCAAGGACATTATAAATTAACTCCTAGTGTTTCCTCTACCTTGAATGGACTATCCATTACATGTGTGCATGATTGGTTTAGCTATGAAAGTAATAGGATGTTGTGTGTTCAAGGAAGTGTTTTACCATGCATTCGGTTGGGGTTAGGAGCCTATGACTGAAATGAATACCATGTGATTATGGATGAGTCCTATTGTGAAATGCCTAAGACTTGTATATATAGATCCTTGAGTAGGAGCGTTAAAAGTTTCATTCATTTTGGGTGGGAACTTATGGCCGAAGTGAACTTTATGTGATTATGGGTGAATCCTTTTATGAAATTCTTAGTAATTGTTTGCATAAATCTTTGAGTGGCATTCATTTAGAGTGCTTGAATTCTTGGGAATGTTTGAGAATTTTAAATTGTTGAAAGATATTATTGTTGGTCATTTCATTGAATTATGTAGGAAAAATATATCTTGTTCTTATGCAGCCCTTAAGCATTGCTTACATTTGTTTGAGCATGATAGACTTAACATGTCATCTCTTGATGTTGAAAATAGTATTGTACTTTCTTGTGACTTACAAAGGGGTAATGAGATTGTCTTAATATCCAAGGAGAATTTCATAGGCTTGTCAAAAATGTAACTAGAGATGCAACTTTTTGTGTGCCTAATATGTTATTACTTTATGCTTTATGTGAGGAAGTTCATGGTAGGAACTTAATGGAGCTATTGGACTTTCAGAAATATTGGAATGCATTGCATAAGCATTTCTTAGAGCTTTGTATTTGGCAAGATGCAAATAAAAAGTATGATGGATGCATTGAAATTGTCCCACCCATTCTTTAGATGTTTGCTCTTATACTATATATTGTATGGAAAAAGCTGGGTGATGGATTCCATACATTTGTGTTCAACCCAGGAGGAGTTAGAAATTAATCTTCTTTGGCTTCCATTATCCATTCACTAACCTTTTATGTGACTTATCCTTGTCTTCAAGAAGGGGAGGATGATGCATATGCAAAAATTCATAGCCAAGAGAACGAGGTTAAAGAAGCTACCCTGCACTTGAGAGTCCAATAACAAAGGGTAAACTCATGAAGTCTCAAGGAAAAGAAGTCACAAGTTGACCATATTCAAAGGCCAAGAGGAGAACCAAGAAGGGATTAGGTCTTTCCCTTATAAAGTCATGGTCAAAGAACTAAAGAAGTATTCAAAGACATAGCAACCCCTACACTTGGAGGTTATATGGTTAGGGAAAGGCTCAAGAGAACCTAAGGGGAAGTGCAGCAAAAAGTTGGCCATGCTTAAGGGTCAAAAGGAAGCACTATGAGCACCTAACTTGTATAATTTTTCCAACTACCAAGTTGGCTTTGATTAAGGTTGGAGTAACCATGGTGAAAATCAATAAGAGAATTTTTGAGTAACCATGGTGAAAATCAATAAGAGAAAATCAATAAGGTTGGAGTAACCATGGTGTAGGAAATTTTTGATATAATTGAATTTGTGCCTTAGCACTATAAGAGAATTTGCTTTTTACTCTTATCTTGCACAAGAAAATCAATTCTTATTAAGCTTCAATGCTCCTTGTGGTGAATCACTATATTCTTATCTAATTTCTAGGAATTAGTGGCAAATCATCTCTTCCTCAGTTCGTTTTATCCTTTTCTTCTCTCAATTTTTCAGTTCGTGCTTGTAATGGCTAATTTTCGGATTCTACTAGAACTAGGCCATGGTTATGGATCCTAGGGTTGCATCATATCGACTATTACTTTTCACTATACTAGAATTTGTACTTGCTCTTTCTTTATAAATTGCTTTCTATCTTGTTGCCCAGTTTCTACTAATTCAGAGATACTAACTTCTTTCTACTACTACTTTTCACGATGCTAGGATTTCTACTTGCACTTGATCAATGAATATTGATTGAACTTGTGGCCAAGTTTCAGCCAATTCAATGTTACTAACTTTTTCTACCTACAAATACTTTTGATTATTCTTAGATTTATTTTTATGCTTGATCTATGAATTTTTGTATATCTTGTGGCCAAGGTTTAGCCAATTGTAAGATACAAACATTATTTGTCCACTACTAGTTTTCACTATTCTACGATTTCTACTTGCCCTTGATTTATGAATTTTTTTATATTGTGCATATTTTTTAGCCAATTCTGAGATACTGACGTTTTTTATATACTACTACTTTTCACTCTTCTAGGATTTCTATTTTCTCTTTATCAATAAATAGTTCTCTATCTTTTTTCCAACTTTTAGGCACTTCTAAGATACTAACTTCTTTTTTCTACGACTACTTTTCACTATTCTAGGATTTCTACATGCCCTTATTCATATAAAAAAATTTATCTTATGTCCAAGTTTCGTCCAATTTTGAAATACTCACTTTTTTGTCTACCATGTGATAAGCTCATTTTTAGTTGTCTCAACACGCATCAAATAAACTAAAGCTAACTATCGCATAGTCAACCCTAGGTCGAATTTTCTCAAGGACACAGTGCGCTCAATTATGGCTTTGTGTGAAAACTAAGTAGTGCAGAAACTCAAGTGCAGAATGCAGACTCACTCTCGGCTAGATGCTGAGTTGCTCTTGGCAGAGACTAGTCCGATATGATCTCGGCAGAGACTTACCCGACATGGTCTCAACTAAGTGCAAACAGACACAACAGAGTCGGACTGACTTAATTTCGGACTAAAATGTAGGAAATAGGGGGTTTGGGTTGCAGATTAAGTAAAACAGCAATTAAACTAAGAACGTAAATGCATTGAAACTAAACTAGCTCTAATGCTACTACTGTATTCATGCTAAGTCTTAATAAATAAGTCGGTTCTAGTTCGTTCACTCAAGATTATGTTCCATATCCTTAGATTTTCTTATGACAATCGCCAAACATTCGTCCATTGTCATACCAACGATTTACACAATCGCTACCTCATCAGTTGGCAGGGATTAAGTTCAGAGTTGATTTTAGATTCTCTAATTGATTACCTACTGAAGTTGTTAAACTGGTTCCGATCGGCCTAGTATAACATTTGTCCACTTTACTATATGCAATCACGACACAACAAGCGGATTAAAATGAAGGAATCGTAAACAAGAGATTGCAATCAGAAACTACTCATATTATTAAGAACAAAGTACAAACACAGGGTGTGAATTCGATGAATTCATCTTCCACGATTATCACCATGGTTGAACGGTGATGGTTCACCTCTGTTAGCCAAGACGCTGAGGATCAGGTCCACCAGAGTGCGATGGCAAGCCATGCGGTCCCCTTTGACAACCTTCGGCCTCTCAATCCTTGACCTGCGCTTCCTTGATCGAGAGAAACACCACTGAAGAATCATGCACCATCGTGAAGATGAAGAATGTGTGCGAGAAAGATGGAATGCAAGGTGTATAGAATTAAGTCTGAGTTCAACCACAATTACAATGCGCCCAACTCTTCCTATATGTACACGAGATAGACCTTGCTTCACACGCTAACTAACGACTTCCTAACAGAATTACAAATTGCATTTCCTATTCTACCCTCGTGTATCTTCTTCTTGCACTGCAAGCTTCTCTAGGGGTGACATGGCAATTGAGCTAGCTTGGTGATGAATTGGCACCTGAGCTGGGTTGCCTATATGGACCGTGCAATGGGCTGCTAGACTGTAGAGTCGGCCTGCCTAGAACGAGCCGGCTGGCCAGGATGACTCACTTGGGTCGAGACTCTCAGGATGGACCAAGACCAATGGTTCCTAACCTGCAAAAATGGATTGAACATTTTATTAGCTTAAGACCCTCAATTTAGCATAGATTTATTCTTTCCCTATTTCTAGGTCCATAATGTGAATCTTGGCTAAGATTCAATCCTTAAGCACCAATTAATCTCAAAAACACCCATCTTAAGTCCTTGTAAGGTGTATAAAATATGGCTTATCAGATCTCCACACTTACACTTTTGCACTCCTAGATAAAATCAGATTTCAATCAATAAGGGAGACTTTAAAAGAGAAAAAGAATTTTAATAAACTTCTCAAGCTTAGATAAAACAAAATCAACACTCATTCACCCCAAGATTTGAGATATTCAAGCAATCTGTGAAAATTACTTTTTCCACATCCAAGGCAATTAAGTGACTATAAACATCAAAGGATGACCGAGAGTGACTGAACTCTCACGGAACTATACTCATCCTCTCAAGTGTTTAGGTTTGTATATACAGTCAACATCCCATGCACTTGGTATTACCAGACTTTGACTGGCCTCTCCTTCCACACCTTCAAAAACACATGCAGGCATGATCAAAAGGACTTTTTCTTCTCGGCTTGTAGCATGGCCAGGGTTAAAAGGTGGGTGCAGGATGGAAAAGTGAGTTTTCTAACCACAGGGAATAGAGGAGCAATGGGGAGTGAGTTTTCCAGTATGAGGGACATCCCTAGGAGACTATGATTCTTTCCGAAACATTTCTTGCTCACTTCTTTTTTCCCCATTTTCTATTTTTCTTTTCTTCTTTTTCTCACTTCTTGTTTTGTAGCTTTGTTGTGTTTTGGGTTACAACTTATGATTTTTGGCTGCTTCTTTCTTTTCTTTGCTTTATCCTGCACTTATTTTTCTTTTCTTTTCTTTTCTTTTCTTTTTCAACCCTTTTGAATACACTACTCTTGCTTTGTCCACTGGTGCCTCCCGCACACTTGATTGTGACTTACTCCAAAAATAATTCCAAAGCTCTTTTGTCCCCTAAGGTTGAGGATAATAATGGTTTTCCAACTTTGGCTTGTAATGAGCTGTCACAAAAGAATGGTCATTCAGGCTCAAAGAGGGTAAACAAGGGATAAGATTTATAAGGTAGGTCCATTTGCCTCGAGGCTTATTAGAAATATGGCCTAGATCATCTCGTTCTTGCATGCGAAACCAGATATATCTAGAGAGTCAAGGCAAAATCTAGAATACACAGTTAACAACGATGCAAAAATCACACAAGAAAAGAGAGAATGGCAAGATGCAAAGCCATTATATATTAGCTCAAAAATTCTCACAAGGCTAATTGTTCTACCACCAGTGGTTTATCTTTTATGTTTTTCAATCACCTACTGCCTAAGGATGCAAAATTTTCATTCCCTGTCAAGCTTGAAAAATATGTCCTCTAGGGTTCTGAGTTGCTTCCTACTACTTCATCCAATACTTAAAGAAATCATTTCAAATTATTTTTCAAGACATTTTCTCAGCAATCAAAGTTTAGAATTCAGTCAAGAAAGACAAAATTAGAATTAAAAACAAAAATTGAAATTGGCTAGGCCGGTCCGAGTCCGGCCAAGATGGAGTCAGAGTCAAAATGGACTCATCTTGGACAGCTTAGGAAAATGAAATCAAAAGCAAACCTGATAGAAAAACAAAAATGGAAAATAACACAAACAGAAGATAGAGGCAAAAGTGGAAAATAGAAAATAGAAAATAAACGTGAAATGGGGCTGGCATGGACTTCGTCCACCTCCCCCACACTTGAATGATGCATTGCCCCTAATGCATGCCAGGAACATCGAAGGGGTTATGAGGCTTTGCTCAAGAGATGCCATCCGACATGGCTGGGTTCAGGTTTAAGGAAAGTGAATGCAGTGAAGTATCATCAGCTGATGTCGGCGTTAGTTGGCCGACTTGGTTCAATTGTGGCAAATGATAGGCCGAGTTGGTCTCAGCCTGTTGCCGCTAACTGAGGTTGTTCAAGCAGACTTAGCCTCAGTGTTTTGGCTATAGTCACCTCCTGCCCATGGTTTTTTTTTCTAGAAAAGAAAAGAACTTCTTTCTCAGGGTGGAAAGGATGTGCAAAATCTGATATCCATCGTTTTTGCTCCACTCCTTTTGGTGATAACTTGGGGGAATTTTCTGTTCATCCATCTTGATAAGTTCAATGTTGGGTCTTGGAACGGGTTGATCATGATTACCATACCCGTATTGCCGACA
This sequence comes from Mucuna pruriens, assembly GCA_025330945.1. NCBI lineage: Eukaryota > Viridiplantae > Streptophyta > Magnoliopsida > Fabales > Fabaceae > Mucuna > Mucuna pruriens. The sequence continues at coordinate 19,194 of JAENHJ010000317.1, forward strand.
TCTCCTGTAAGTTTTGTACTCGGCTGTTGAGCTTGGATTAGCCATTCTGAGTGTAGAGTCGGCTGGTTGGTTGTCTATGTGCAAAGTTGGTAACCAGGCATACTCTCGACATCTATCCAATTTTGGCATTGCCTATCGAGAACTATCTCGGCTTCTAGCTGTTCATGAGAGTCGGACTTAGCATTCATTTCTAAGCTTGAGTTGGATTCAAATGGTACTAGCTTGCGAATTCTATTGTCTAAGATGGAGTCGGACTTGGTATGTGTCTCTTTGCGTGAGTCGGTTTCATCTCGCCTCGACTTCAGTTGGCTGACTTGGTCTGGATATGACACTTGGTTTGCCGAGTCAGTCTCGACCCTTAGTCACTTTCGACTCTGTTTGTCTGAATCAGACTCGATATCTGTCTTATTTCTCGAGTCACCCTCGGCTCTTGTCGGATCTCCGCAAATGGGAACCGGCTCATTCTCGACAATCTTGGCATTAGCACACATGGGCTCAATAATGTCAGCATTAGCACCTGCAGGATTATCTATCTCGACCCTAGGAACCTGGTCCAAAATCTGGACAAGGGACTCGACACCCGGTGTCATGTTAGTAATATCAGTAACATTAGCCACAAAATTTGTAATCTTAACCACATCAGCCATATCAGAAACAGTTGGCATACAGTCGTCAATCTCATCCATCGCAATAGAGTCGGCAACAGCAAGTATGGAGTTAGCAAAGCCCAGCACAACAATTGTGATCATTGAAGGTTGAATAACTACCACTTCTAGGTTAGTTGTGACTCTTGTACCTACATCTGTATCAACATCATTGCTAATTTTGACACAAATAACATCCTTTATTATAACGATATAGGTGTGGTTATAATCAACAGTAGGACTCTCTAAATTCGGAATTTCAGGAAATCCATAAGACACTTGGACGGATTGTTGTGGTGGTAGCTCCTTGCCATTCCACCCAGTTATGCCACTCATACTTCCTTCTTGTGGATGGTGTAAGACGGACTACATCCAGATCTCTTGGAATGTAGCTGGTTCACGGTGGGAGTTAATTTGGTAATTTGTTTTTGCAAATCCTGTAGCTCCTGTAGTGTGGTGCACATATCTTCGTAGAATTCTCGATTGCTAACGGGCATGTGGTTGGTCGAGTTTCCTAAGAAACTCTCCTTTTGTGCGAACAACATGTTGTTCATGGCATTTAGTTGCGATCTAAATGGAAGTGGTGGTTCTTGCAGAATGGGACAATCATGGGTTGGATGTCCTATAAAGCCACACATGCCACATCCATCTATGTTGCTTTCCAATCGTTGATTGTCAACAACAGTTATCCCATTCATTCCTATAGATGCCATGGCTCCCCTATTGTCAAAATGGTGAGTGTTACCTGCAAAATCATGTAACTCAAGCAACATAGTTGTTAGCTCAAATGGATAATGCTTGTATGACCAAGCTTAATCCCATTCGGGATATCAAGGACACCACGGTTGATACATCAAGGCATCAATGTGCAACTGATTCCCTTCTTTATTGGAGCTAGGAGCATAATTATCAAGATTAGAAGAATTAGGAGAAATACTAGTATTAGAATGCAGAAGTGTTGTTAACAGGATTAAAAATCAAAAGAAGGAAGAAAAAGATAACAGAATCAGAAAAATAGAAAAACGGCAAGATAACGGAATTAAACAGCAAAGCATCAGGAGAAGAATAAAATCAAAAACAAAAATAGAAAAATAACATGGACAGAGACAGAAAAATAGAAAGAAAACAAAAAATAGAAATAGAAAAACAAACGGCAAAAGAAATAGAGGCGCAGAAAGGTCAAAATGTTACTAAAAAAAGTTGATGCATAAAAAAAGAATCATACAGAGTAATTGCAAAATCAAATATGCAGAAAAATCAAAATCAGATATGAATAAGAAGTTAGAGTTAGTTATGCAAATTAGAAAACAGAAAACAAGTAGCTATCAGAAAACAAAATCAATTATGCAAAAAATTAGAGAATGTTTATGCAGAAAAGCATATATGCAAAAGGGTTATTATTAATTATGCAAAGATTGAGGTCAGCTTATGCAGAAACGTAGAGATGATTAATGATGCAGAGATGTTTTTGTTTTTTTTTTTAGCAGTGAAACTCATATGCCAAAAATTAACATATACTCAGCATGCTATATTATTTCAGGATCCAATTCAAAATAGACAGACTCACTTTAGACTCTAAAACTCGATTGATAGACACAACATTCCACAATCTCGGGATTTGGCTTTACTCAGTTTGGCATGCAAAGACACAAAAGAACTTGTGTCCTTGGCAACAGTGCCAATTTGATAAGCTCATTTTTAGTTGTCTCAACGCACATCAAATAAACTAAAGCTAACTATAGCATAGTCAACCGTAGGTCAAATTCTCTCAAGGACACAGTCAGTGGCTCAATTATGACTTTGTGTGAAAAATAAGTAGTGTAGAAACTCAAGTGTAGAATGCAGACTCACTCTAGGCTAGATGCTGAGTTGCTCTCGACAAAGACTGGTCCGGTATGATCTTGGTAGAGACTTACCCGACACGGTCTCAGCTAAGCACAAACAGATGCAATAGAGATGGACTAACTCGATTTTGAACTGACTTAGTTTTGGATTGAAATGCAAGAAATGGGGGGTTTAGGTTGCAGATTAAGTAAAATAACAATTAAACTAAAAACGTAAATGCAACGAAACTAAACCAACTCTAATGCTACTACTGTATTCTTGCTAAGTCTCAATAAACAAGTCAGTTCTAGTTCATTCACTCAAGATTACGTTCCATATCAACCTTAGATTTTCTTATGACAATCACCAAACATTCGTCCATTGCCATACCGAAGATTTACACAACCGCTACCTTATCAGTTGGCAGGGATTAAGTTCAGAGTTGATTTTAGGTTCTCTAATTGATTACCTACTGAAGTTGTTAAATTGATTCCAATCGGCCTAGTCTAACATTCTTTTACTTTATTATATGCAATTGCAATATAGCAAGCGAATTAAAATGCAAAAATTACGAACAAGAGTTAGAATCAAAAACTACTTATATTATTAAGAATGAAGTACAAACACAGGGTGTGAATTCGATGAATCTGTCTTCTACGACGATCGCCATGGTTGAACGACGATGGTTGACCTCTGTTAGCCAAGACGCTAAGGATCAAGTTCACTAGAATGCGATGGCAAGCCAAGCGGTCCCCTCTAACAACCTTCGGCCTCTCAGTCCTTGACCTGCGTTTCCTCGATCAAGAGAAATGCCATTGAAGAATTGTGCACCACTATGAAGATGAAGAATGTGCACAAGAAAGATGGAACGTAAGGTGTATGGAATTAAGTCTGAATTCAACCATGATTACAATGTTCCCAACTCTTCCTATATATACACAAGCTAGACCTTGCTTCACACGCTAACTAACGACTTCCTAACAGAATTACAGATTGCATTTCCTATTCTACCCTCGTGTATCTTCTTCTTGCGCTGCAAGCTTCTCTAGGGGTGACATGGCAGTTGAGTTGGCTTGGTAATGCGTTGGAACCTGAGCTAGGTTGCCTATATGGACCGTGTAATGGGCCGCTCTTTATTGGACTACTAGACCATAGAGTCAGCCTTCCTGGAACGAGTCGGCTGGTCAGGACAATTCACTTGAGCCGAGACTGTCAAGATGGACCAAGATCAATGGTTCCTAACTTGCAAAAATGGATTGAATCTTTTATTAGCTTAAGAACCTCAATTTACCACAAATTTATTCTTGCTAACTCGTTGGCCTAAAACTGCCCCATGTGCCAAGTTAGAGGTATCACACATGAGCTCAAAATGAAGCTCCCAATTAGGTGCCTGAAGGATGGGAGTAGTTGTAAGTCTCTTTTTCAGCTCTTGAAAGGCCTTAATGCATGGCTCATCAAACAAAACCTCCACATCTTGTTGTAAACATTTAAATAGTGGCAAGGCTATTTTGCTTAAATTTTGGATAAATCTCCTTTAAAAACATGCATGTCCAAGGAAAGAACGAACTTCCTACACAGATGCAGGTTGAGAAAGAGAAGCAATAATATCAATTTTGGCCTTTTTGACCTCAATACCTGTATTAGACACTAGATGCCCTAAGACTATACCTTTAATCACCATGAAATGACATTTCTCAAAGTTTAGCACAAGGTTATTCTCAATGCAACTATCTAAAACTCTAGACAAACTCTCCAAGCATGCATCAAATAAAGGACCGCACACCTTAAAATCATGCATAAAGACGTCCATGCAACTCTCTAATAACATAGAAAAAATAATAAACATACACCTTTGGAAGGTGCTCGGGGCATTGCACAAGTTGAACAACATCCTAGTGTAGGCAAATGTGCCGAACAAGCAGGTGAAAGTGGTCTTATGTTAATCTACCGATGCAATATGAATCTGCATATAACCTGGAAAGCCATCCAAAAAACAATAGTTGGATTTACTTGCCAACCTCTCTAAAACATGGTCAATAAACGGGAGAGGGTAGTAGTCCTTGCGAGTTGCTTAGTTTAGCTTCTTGTAGTCTATGCACACTTGCCAACTATTTTGAATTCTAGTTGGAACCAATTCATCATTCTGGTTCTTCACCACGGTCATCCCAGATTTCTTAGGAAAAACCTGCACAAGACTAACCCATTGGCTATCTGATATGAGGTAAATGATCCCTTCTACAAATAGCTTCATGACTTCCTTTTTGATATCATCAAGAATGGTGACGTCACTTGTTTGGCTTCCTCCTCCAATAGTATCCTATGCATGCAAAGGGGAGGATTAATCCCTGGGAGGTTAGCTAGAGTCCAATCGATGACTTTTTTATGCTTCCTAAAGACTTGTAACAACCTCTCCTCTTGCTCATATTGGAGGATGTTGGCTATAATGACTGGAAGCTTTTGGTCGTCCTCTAGGTTTCAAGTGCTCGGGCAATGGTTTTAGCTTTCAGGCTAGTGGTTGTGTTAGATGGTGAGGGAGGTTTAATTGGTGTAACTTTTGCCATTTCTAGTCCTGCATCAATAGCAACACAAATTTCTGCACAAATGGACCACTTATTACCCCTATCACAAGTGCACTCAACGTCAGCCAAATCAGCAAAACCAGAAACATCAGTCATATCAACAAAATTAGAAAAATTAGAAAATTCAAAAAATGTAGAAAGGCCAATATGCAGTTGCATATAATCATATGGCAATACATCAATTGAGTCTAAACCAAAGATAGAATAGTTTTCTGTGGGATATTTCATGGCCTCAAATATGTTAAACTACACCATGTTATCACCAAATTCCATGGAAAAGGTTCCAACATGCACATCAATCGTGGTCCTTACCATTATTAAGAATGATCTGCCAAGGATTAAGATGGATCCTTTGCTATATGGCTCATCCTGCATATCTAGCACATAAAAATATGCTGGAAAAATCAATTCATTTATTCATACTAACACATCTTCTAGGATACCAAGTGGATGCGCAATACTATTGTTTGCTAGTTGGATTGTTATAATAGTTGGTTTTATATCACCAAATTTCAGTGATCTATATACTGATGAAGGCATAACATTAATCTAAGCGCCTAAATCCAACATAGCATTTGTAAAAGTGTACTTGCCTATGGTGCATGGAATAGAAAAAGTGTTAGGATCTCTACATTTCTTTAACATGGTAGGTTGAATCAAGGTAAACACTTGCTCGCTCCTGATCAATACAGAAACATCTCTTCCTATCTCTACATCTCCCTTTAACTTCTTCCTCTTATGAGTGCATAATTCCTTTATGAACTTCGCATATTTTGGAATCTTCTCAATTGCATCAAGGAGAGGGATATTAATTTTCGACTTCTTGAATGTTTGTAGCAACTCCTCATCTAGTTCAAATTTTCTTGCCTGGACTATTCTAGTGGGGAAGGGTAATGGAACTGCTTTGGTTTGATGACACACAAGCAAATCTGCATCAGAATCATTGATAGCTTGTATTGGCTGCTATTGTGGTAACTCCTTACCACTCCTCAAAGTTATGGCACTCACATTCCCTTTTGTGTGACACCATTCTACCCCAGATACTTAAATTAAAATAATCAAGTAAATAAAAAGGAAGACAAGGTAATAGATAAAACCAAGGAAACTCAATTCGTCTTAAGGATAAAAGGTTCACATGGTCATTATCATGTTCAAACATTAAGTACACAAAAAAAATTATCACATAAATTATTAATGTTGATCTAATCACGTCATTCATGTGTTTGACACATATTTCAAATATATAAATCACTTTCATTTTTGTATACATTTAGTTAGTTATTGATATGCCCATCATTTTCAAATATTTAAGATGCAAAAGTATGTATGAGAAGACATAGAATCACTGTTCTAAATTCCAAGCCCCGATGTCACACAAATCAGAGCAAGACCCACCTCTTCAAAACTCGGCAGCATGAGTGCCCTCAACATTACCTAAAAGAAAACCACAAGAGAGTACGGTGAGAAATAGCATTCAATCATATACAAATGCAGAAGATAGTACCTCAAATCCCACCCATTACCGTACCCAATTACTAATAGTTAACAATTACTCATATATCAATCACATGTTCCATCACATTCAAAATCAATCACATTTCATTCATGTTTACAAAATGCACATGCTCGTACAATGCATATGCTTATCACCACACCTTAGAGTCTCGATTCGGAACTCCACACCATGGGCGAACTTCCTCAATCCCCTTAGTTATCACTAATGATGGCCCATGCGAAGACATTCTACACAACTGTTAAACACCACCTATGGTCGGCGTGTAGCACGGTTAAACACCACCTATGGCCCATGCATATGAATGTCCCCCATCATTAGTCCACCCTGTTAAACACCACTTTTGCCAATGGTCCCTTGTTAAACACCACATATGGCCAGGGTATTATAGCCACGTCTGGCTTCTCGTGCATCTCATGCATCTCATGTCCATGCTCAATGCATTCTCATCCACATTCTCGTTCTCACGATTCATACATCATTCACACAGTCCATAATCATGTCAAAATCATATCAATTTAGCCATCATTACCATAAATCATTTATAAGAACGCACAAAAACGCACATAAACCACCATTGAATTCCACCCAATTTCACCATTACACACAAGAGTCCCAAATAAAACCTCAACCATGAATAACCATGAACAACCACGAGAATCAAGTAATTAAGACAATAAACCATACAATTTCAAAAGAAAATCACATTAAGGCAAAATGTTAATCCAAGAATTTAATCCCCCTTCAAATGCCACAAGAAACCATACAATAACAATTATTAATAAGGGCCCTAGGGAAGACCCTATTGCTCTTTCTTATGTAAATGAAACCCAAATAGTGAGATAGAACTGATATCTCTGCATACTTGGAAGCATAATGAAGAAAACATGTTCACCAAAGTCATTCTTCTTGTTCCTTTGGGATTCCCTCTAGAGGTTTTCCTTCATACTAAAGGTAACCGATTACATTATCAATTAAGTCAACCAAAACCACGGTACACATTCACGAATTTTTTCTACCGATTAAAACATTTTTAGAACATAATAACCAAACAAATTTGAGAATTTAGATCCTAGAGGGACTTAGGGATTGCCCTCACTACTCGTACACCCCCGCATTCACATATAACCGAACTCATCTCCCCCGTGCCTTAGATGCGAAGAACAACGAGGATCTGATGCGGCTCCAAGACGATCTGAACACCCTAGCTCCTCTTCCTTGTAGGTCTGCGTTCTCTCTCCTCTAGGTCTGATTGTCTGACGCGCAAAACACCAATTAGGGTAACTGATTAACCCTTGTCTAATATTCTAGCTGGGCCGGGTCAACTCTGACCCGCCCATCAGCCTCCCCCCGTTAATTCGATTAATTAAATTATTAAATGAAAATAATTCAGATTAATGCCTCATCAGTTTATAAAACCATCAGCTCCTCCATTAAAATAAAATTAAATTTAAATATTTAAATACTAAATTAATTTTCTATCATCATTAAGAATAATAACAATAATAATAACATTTCAGTTTCAAAATGCAATTATTTAATAAAATAATTTCCTGCAACAATTAATAATTAAAATAAAATTGATAATAATAATGATGATGTAATTTATTTTTTAAAAAATAATTAAATAATTTTTAGGATGTTACATTTTGGATTGGTGATTGTTTGAGAAGGGATCTATCTAGAACAATTTGATTACAATTGGTTCACATTGGTGGCTAATTGTCCAATCTGTGTTTGGAAGTCTTGATTTATGGCAGTCACATTTTGTTGAAACTAAATGTTTCTTGTACCCATCTATTGCACCCAATCCTCCAAGAAATGTGAACTATTATTCTACTAAACTGGTTGTTGTTGTTTAAAGGGAGGTGTCTAATATTTGGGAACCGATGGTTGGTATCTTTTTTGGTTAAGAGGTAAGTTTTGTATAAAATCGTATATGTGGTTTAAGTACTGCCCTTGGGCTTGTCTATACTACTGACTGCCATATTGTTGCCTACAAATTAGCCCAATAACTTCAGCACTATTTGGTTCAATTTATTGCAATGCGAGCACCTCTAAGCATATGATCAGTTAGGATATTGGTTAGACAATAGAGGTAGGACATTAGTTAATTGGTAGAAACGATTTCTTTTAGGAGTTGAGAAGGGTTGCTTGTAAGAGATGTTTCCCATTCTTTTTACAAATTTTCTCTACTACATTTTTTGCTATAATTTTCTCTACATCCTCTTTATCTTTTTTCCTTTTTTGAATGCTGCTAAGTCTTCTATAACCATGAACATGGAAGGCTAACTTTGTTATCAATTGAAGATTCAAGATTGCAATCAGTTTGAGCTCTTAATTCTTTACTTTCCTTATGCAATTTCTACTGTTGTGTTTTCCAATTCTCAATTTGTTTTCATGATTGTGATGTCGCTAAGTTTTGGATTATATTCCAATAGGTAATCAATTAATAGCCTAAAATAAGCCAATATGATCTTGAATCCATGTCAATTAGGGACTACAATTCTTATCTCAATATACATGGACAAATGTTAGATGATTATCTATAGAAACTTAGGTTGGTTAACATGAAATTGCATCATTCTTTATAAGAACCATGATAACGGTTTGCATGATTGAATTCTTGATTTGGTGTTCCTTAATTCATTTCCAAATCAATTCTATTTTGTCAAATTGTTTAGCATACTTTCTTGTTCTACACAAAGCCCCCAAGGACAAGTAGAAATTCTAGATTAGTGAAAAGTTGCAATTAACAGAAAAAGTCAATATATCAGAATTTGCTTAAACATGGCAACAAGATAGAAAATTCATACATCAATGGCAAGTAGAAATCCAAGAATAATGAAAACTAGTAGTATATAGAATAAGTCAGTATCTCGTAATTGGTTGAAACTTCGCCACAAGATAGAAAATAATTCATAGATCAAAGGAAAATAGAAATCCTAGAATGTTGAAAAGTAGTAGTAGACAAAAAAGTCAACATCTCAAACAACGCTTAAACGTGCCACAAGATAGAAAAATCTAGTAGATCAAGGGAAGTAGAATCCTAGAATTGTGAAAAGTATTAGACTTAAAATGTTACTATCTCATAATTGGTTGAAAATTGGCCACAAGATAGTAAAGTAAAAAGTAATAGTAGATAGAAAAAGTCGTATCTTAGAATTGGATGAAACTTGGCACAAGATAAAAAAAAATATTCATACTTTCAAGACAAGTATAAATCCTAGAATAGTGAGAGGTAGCAATAGATAGAAAACAATTCATAGATCAAGGGCAAGTAGAAATTATGGAATAGTGACAATTAGTAGTAAATAGAAAAGTCATTATTTTAGATTTTTCTAAAACCCTATCCATAAGATAGAAAACTATTCATAGAGCAAGGGTAAGTAGAAATCCTAGAATAATGAAAAGTTGTAGTAGACAAAAAAAGTCAGTAGCTCAGAATTAGCTTAAACATGGCCTTAACATAGAAAAAATTTAATAGATCAAGGTTAAGTAGAAATCCTAGAATTGTGAAAATTAGTTGTAGATAGAAATAGTTAGTATCTCAAAAATGTATGAAACTTGGCTATAAGATAGAAAAAATTTAATAAATCGAGGGCAAGTAGAAATCCTAGAATTGTGAAAAATAGTAGTCGATTACAAATTTCATAATCTCAAAATTTTTTGAAACTTGACCACAAGATAGGAAAAAAATCATAGATTATGGGCAAGTAGGAATCCTAGAATTAAAAAAGTAATACTAACAGAAAAGCCAATATCTCATAATTGGCTAAAACTTGAGAACAAGAGAGAAAATTATTATAAATGAAGGGCATGTAGAAAACCTAGAATACTTAAAATTAGTAGTAGATAGAAAAGGTAAGTATCATGGCTAAAACTTATCCACAAGATATAAAACTTGGGCACAAGAGAGAAAAATATTCATAGTTTAAGAGCAACTATCCTAGAATATTGAAAAGTAGTAGTGGTAAAAAAAAAGTTAGTATCTTAGAATTGGATAAAACTGGGCCATAATATAGAAAAACATTCATAGATTAACAACAAGTACAAATCCTAGAAAAGAAAATAGAAGTAGTAAACAGAAAAAGTTAGTATTTCAGAATTGGCTAAAAATTGGGCAAGTAGAAATCGTAGAATCCTGACTACTAGTAGATAGAAAATGTTAGTAAATCAAAATTGGCTAAAAGCATGGCCACAAGTTAGAAAAAAAACTCAAAGGGAAAAGGCATGTAGAAATTTTAGAATAATCAATAGTTGTAGTAGACAGAATAAGTTAGTAGCTCACAATTAGCTAAAACATGGCTTTAAGATACAAAAAATTTAATAGATCAAGGGCATGTAGAAATTCTAGCATAAAAAAATTAATAATAGATGGATAAAGTCAGTCTCTCATAATTGGATGACAGTTAGCCACAAGACAGAAAAATATTAATAGATGAAGGATGAGAAGAAATCCTAGAACAATTAAAAGTAGTAGTAGATAGAAAGGGTCAATATCTCAAAATTGACTAAAACTTGACCACAAGATAGACAAATATTCATAGATCAAGGGCAAGTACAAATGCTAGAATAGTGAATAGTAGTAGTAGACAAAAAAACTTAGTATATCAAAATTGGCTAAAACTTGGCCTCCAGATAGAAAACTATTCATACATCAAGGGAAATAATAAATCCTAAAAAGCAAGTAGAAATCCTAGAATAGAGAAAAGTAATTGTTGATAGAAATTTTTAGTATCTTAGGAGTCACTAAAACTTGGCCACAAGAAAGAAAAATTGTAATAGATCAAGGGCAAGTAGAAATCCTAGAATTGTGAAAAAGTTAGTGTCTCAAAATTGATAGAAACTTGGCCACAAGATAGAAAAAAAAATAGATCAAGTGCAAGTTTAAATCCTAGAATTGGCTGAAAAAATTAGTATCAAAGGCTAGTAAGTAGTAGTAGACAGAAAAAGTCAATATCTTGGAATTGGTCGAAACTTAGGAACGTGATAAAAAAAAATATTCATAGATTAAGGGCAATTAGGAATCCTAGAATAGTGAAAAGTAGTAGTAGATAGAAAAAGTAAGTATCGCATAATTAGCTAAGAGTTGGCAAATGATAGAAAAACATTCATAGATCAAGGGAAAGTAGAAATCCTAGAATACTAAAAAAGAATAGTAGATATAAAAAATCAATATGTTAGAAATTGGATGAAACTTGGCCATAAGATAGGAAAAATTTAATCGGGCAAGTAGAAATCCTAGAATTGTGGAAAGTAGTAGTCGAATGGAAAAGTCAGTATCTCAAATTTGGGTGAAACTTGGACACAAGATAGAAAATAATTCTTATATCAAGGTCAAGCAGATATCCTACAGTAGTGAAAAGTAATAGTGCACAAAAAAAGTTAATATCGCAGAATTGGCTAAAACTTTTCCAGAAGATAGAAAAACATTCATAGATTAAGGGCAAGTACAAATTTATGAATAGCAAAAAGAAGTAGTAGACAAAAAAAGTTAGTATCTTAGAATTGTTTGAAACTTGGGCACAAGAGAAAAAAATTATTCATATATTAAGGGCAAGTAGAAAACCTAGAATAGTGACAAGTAGTAGTAGATAAAAAATGTCAATATCTCAAAATTGGCTAAAACCTTGGCCACGATATAGAAAATAATTTGTAAAGCAATTGCAAGTAGAAATCCTAAAATAATGAAAAGTTGCAGTGAAAAAAATGAATATCTCAGAATTGGTTGTAACTTTGCCACAATATAGAAAAATATTCATATATCCAGGGCAAGTAGAAATCCTTGAAAATTGAATAGTAGTAGACAAAAAAATTCAATATCTCAAAATTGGTTGAAACTTGGCTATAAGATAGATAAACATTCGAAGATCAAGCCAACCTTGCAAACTAATAGATCAAGGCCTTGTTTTGTCAAATTCGATCATTTAGACCACATTTTTAATTTTTTTATTTTCATATTTTTTAGAAATTGCCAAAAAATTCTAGAAAATCATATAATACAAGGTTGTCGTGATCTATGAAAATCATATCTTGTGGCCAAGTTTCACCTAATTCTGGGATACTCAATTTTCCTACCTCTAGGATTTCTATTAGTGCTATAAGGATTTATACTAGTGCTACATGGATTTCTACTAGTACTTTGCCCCTAACAGTGCTACAACACAAAAGAAAGTAAAAATTACTCAAACAAATAATCTATACACCATACCACTCAAAATATCACAAAAGTAGCACACAACAGCTTATGTCCCCGATAACAACGCTAGTTTGATAATGTTGTTAACACATTATCAAATCACTAAATTTCCCTTAATTTCTATAGTGTAGGGTAATATATGTCGATTCTCACAAAGACATAATCATATTATGCCTAATATTGTTGATCAAAAACCAAAATGAATGTGAAAAATGGGGGTTTGGATGACACAGAATTATGCATAATAAGAATTATGTAGAACAAATTTATACAAAACAAAAATTGATTCTAAAACAAATTGTGTAACATCAATTCCAGAATTCAATCATGCAATAAGTTATCATGGTTCTAAGAAGGATGCAATTTCATATCAACCTAAGTTTCTTTAGATAATCATCTAGCATTCATCCATGCATATTGAGATCATTATCTAGTCCCTAATTAGCATAGATTCTGAATCATAATTGGTTGATTTTAAGTTATCAATCGATTACCTAATAGAACATAATCCAAAACTCAAGCAAGATCATAATCATGAAATAGATTAAGAATTGGAAAGATAAATATTAGAAATTGAATCACATAAATAATTAAGAACTCAAACCGATTTGCATTCCTGAACCTTGAAATGACAAGAAGCTTAGCCTTCCATGGACATTGTCATAAAAAATTCAGCAGAATACAGAGAGGAAAATGCATAAAAAATGCAAAATAAAATGCAGCAAAAAACTATGGAGAAGAGAGGAAAATTTCCCATGTAAGAAACCCCTTCAACTCCCAAAAATCGTTTCTAACTAACTCCTCAACTACCCTAACTATCAACTGACCTATTGATTACATGCTGAAAAGTGTCAAGGAAAATAGGCTTGGACAAAAGAATTAGCAGCCCAAAAAGGCCACCAACCACAATCACATAAGCTAGGCTAGAATCTATAAGAGAAAGCCCAACCAGACTAGTGCAAAGGCAGTAACTTCACATCCATATTTGACACTACAAATTGTTGAACTGGGTTAAACTATGCAGAGAGAAGTTGTAGATCTTTGTCTTAGCTTTCCAAGGCTACCAAGATTGTCCAATTTGAAGGTCTGTAGCTCCAGATACTGCCTGCACAAGATAGCAACCTTAAAGACCTAATAGTCAACCAATGTATCAATATTAACCAGAAAATAATGTTAAATATGTCTAGTATAAGTCAATATTAAGTGCCTCAAATATGCTCTATCAATCCCTTTATGGCCAAGAGTAAAAGTATAATCATGTGGTTCGTGTCCATTCTAACTAGACGATGTAGCATCCATAGTGGAGTGGATCATTGTTTGTTATAATGCCTAGGAATTATATATATAGATCATTAAATTGAGGAAATTGATAGACGATAAAGTCTCAAGTCATCACATAGAGACTGCATCCAGGTCAAAGGACGATGATTATGGATGATCCTAACAATAGGAGTCCATTGCATGATTATCTGTATGATTGCTCATTAAAGCATAATATATCTAAAATGTGTGTCAATTGCCTTGTTTGCAGGTACATTCTTAAGGTTATTAGTGGATCCTTGATAGGCGGGTTTTTAGTCGTCTTACACGCCTCAAATAAATACTAAAGCTAACTATAGTATAGCTAACCCTAGGTCAATTCTCTCAAGGAGACAATATGTTAAATATCGCTAAGTGTGAAAATCAAAGTTAATGCAGAAAACGTCAAGTGTAGAATGTCGACTCGCTCTCGGCAAAGACTAATCCGATTTGCTCTCGGCAAAGACGAATCCAACACAGTCTCGATTAAGTGCAGACTCAGAAGGAACAGAGTCGGACTGACTCAGTTTTGGATGGATGGATGGAGTCAGATTGACTCGATCTCGGACTCTGGAAAGGCAGTAAATAGGGGGGGTTATGATTAAATGCAGAAAAATAAACTAAGTACTGAAAGTAAACTAAACTATGTTAAACTAATCTATACTAACTACTGTACCAATTCAGAAATCAACACACAACAGGTTTCCATTCTTACTTAGAATTATCCTCCGAATCAACCTTAGATTCTTACGACAATCGTTTAACGTTTGTCCATTGCCATACCGAGGATTTACACAATCGCTACCTCATCAGTTGGTAGGGAGTATGTACTTGGTTGATTTTAGGTTCTCTACCTAATAAGATTATTAAACCAGTTCCAATCAGTCCTAGTCTAATGTGATCTACCCTTAACAATGTGCAATCACGGCAAAGTGAAAAGTAGATTAAAGTGTATGAAATATAATCAAGAGACAGAATTGCAAACCAGTCATAATATTGAAAATATAATTGAATACAAAGGTAGGAAATCAGCGTTCTCCAAAGAGTCCACCTTCCACGACGATCGCCTTGGAAGGACAGTAGTGGTGCACCAATGATGGCCAGACGTTGAGGTTTCCATCCACCGGAGTGCGTCAGCTATACCGAGCGATCAACTCCGACAACTTCCAACTTCCCAATCCTGGTCTTGTACCTCCTCGATTGAGAGAGACACCATACTGAAGCTTTGTGTAACACCGTTCTAGCTTGGAATATCTGTAGTTGCTGACAACGCTAGGTCTAGAATTCCACTATTTTTCCACACCGAAGACGTGGCCTGGTGTGCTCTATTTATACACAAGCTGGCTAAATCCAAATCTAATCCCACAGAATTCTTGCTTAGTTACCTGAATTACATATTTCCTGATCCTAATAGATTACAAATTTGAAGTACTAATCACAAATTTCTCAATCCTAGGAGATTACAAATTCCTTGATTCTAACATAATCATATCTACATTACAGATTCCTTAATTCTAGGAGAATTAAATCTGCATTACAGATTCCTTAATTTTAGCATAATCATATCTGTATTACAGATTCCTTAATTCTAAAAGAATCAAATCTGCATTTCAAATTCCTTTATTTTAGCATAATCATATATGCATTACATATTCCTTAATTCTAGGAAAATCAAATATTCATTATAGATTCCTTAATTTTAGCATAATCATATCTGCATTCTTGCCAGAGTGATTTTGGCCACTGAAGTTAGCTTGGGCTGGGATGCTCCTTTTAGGCCGAGATTCTCTCGGCTTTCAGGCCTGCAAAACAAGTCGAATCTTTTGTTAGTTAAAATCCTTATTTTAGCACATATTTATATTTTACCTATTTCTAGGCCCATAATTCAAATCTTAACTAAGACAGGACTGTTAATCACTAAACAGTCTTATTAATACCCATCTTAAGCCTTTGTGAGGTGTATAAAATATGACTTATCAATCCTCCATTCATATCTTTGATCCAGGAGGAATGTTGAGCTAGTCTCCTTATGAGTAAGTGTTTGTTCTATCATTTGAGATATATGGCTCATCCTTGTCTCACTTTTGTGGGCACTCTAGTTTTGAATTTGAGGACAAATTCTGACACAAACCAAGGAGGCTACGAAGATTCAATAAAGGATATTATGCAAACTACATGCAATGACCTTCAATGACCCTTAACCAGGGGAAGATTGAAGAGTGTGGAGGGTGATGTCTAGAAGAACATAGACCTCCTTAGAAGGCAAGGGGCATCAAAAGTAAAAGCATATTTGTTTATGTTTTTAGAATTCCCTTGTGTAACTTAAGAGCTTGTATGTATTTCTATACATAGCTTGTAATAAGTCTAAGGACCTTGTAAGAGTCTTTGGACGAGCAACACCGTTCAAATGCACTTCACGCCTTTGGACACACTCAGCCTCTATGGATGCTCTATTTGTATGATGGGCTTAGTTTGATGTGTGAATCCTCTTGGAGGTTTTGTGAAGCCATTGAATGAGGGGTGTCTTTGGACGACCCGTATGGATGACGCGTTTGGATGCTGAATCTTGTGGGTGCTCCTTATGGACGCTAGCACTTTTTGGACAGTAGAAGACCCTATTCAAGGAATGCACCTCTTCGATCAGTTACCTTTGGACGAAGATTTCTCAAATCAACTCTGGGCCTAGACGAAGCCCGGAAGCTAATGGTCACAACTACTAAAGCTCCTTGTCTTTGGGCACACAACCTTTAGGCAAGGCATTGCTTGATGGTTCGCGATAGTTCAATCATGATTCACAGCCCAAGCTCTAGTTAGGCTATTTCAAATAGGTTGCGTGTCCTTTTCATGTATAAATAGTTGAGTTTAGGAAACTTGTAACAACTTTAGTTCATTTTGAATGATGTTTTCTTTTCAGCAATTGAGAAAGTGACTCTCGGTTGTTCTTTGATTAAAACACTTAACTCTCATCAAATTCTCCATGAGGATTATGACGAATCTCAATTCTCTTATCTGATTTTCCCCTAAAAATCAGTAGTGAACCACAATGGATTTCCTCATTAGATCATGTCCATCTAATTTTAAATTAGCTTTTATTTGTTGGTGACAATAGGGTCAACCAAAGGCTCAAGGAATCCACTTTGGCTATAGACTACCATCTTGCGTCCAAAGCATGGCAATACATCTATTTGAACATGCAACAACCTAGTACTATCATAATTACAACATGCAAGCACACAAGTAATAGATAGTTCAATCACATCAATTACATCATGCATAATTAAATTATAGTGTCCATATGCATGCATCACCACACCACACCGTCCATAAAAGTGAATAGTAACATGCAAAAATTTTGAATAAACATTAAACAATATTTCATCAACACAACACACAAGATTTGTAGGAATAAGTGCCAAGACATATAGATAAGGTACAGATGTGTTTCGATAATGAAACCCAAAAGCCTCTTGAGCATGGGTATCACTTCCAAATGCTTTCATAGCCTGTATTAGACTTACAACTAGATAAGGATCATAATGCAGAATAGAATGAAAAAGAGTTAGTGGCCTAGGACTCTTCCTAAACAACAAGACGCTCTTAAGTCCTCTCACTCTTAACCATATGATTCCCATATTCTATCCTGTCATTTATTCTTTTGGATGCTCAGCTAATTTTTTCCTTTTGGACACTTAGTCCTCTCTTGTTTTCTCTATTCTTTTTGTTCTTTTTCCTTCTTTATTTTCATTTTTAGCTGGTCTTCACTCACTTTTATTGGGGACAAAGGTTTAAGTGTCACCTTTTATTTGTAATATACAAATGAAAATTTATTGGTGACCCCATCATGAACCACCTTTTCATACTGCCACAACTTACCAAGGGGGATGTGAGTAGCCTCCATAGGTGTCACATTACATAGTATCTCATCATTGTACTTTTGTTGCATGCCTAGGATCCACAATCATGATCTATTTTAAGCACAACGAAAAATTAATCAAGAACTGAAAATTTAATTAGAAGAAAGGATAAAACATATTAGAAAAGGAATGGCTCACCACTAATTCCTAAGAATTAGATAAGAGATTGTAGAGATTCATCACAAGTATCTTAGAGGCTTGATAAGAATTGGATTTCTTGTTCAAGACAAGAGAAGAGAAAATTCTCTCAAAAGTGCTAAGCACAATTTCAATTTCATTAAAGTGATTATCTTAATTACAATGAGAGTTTTTATAGCTAATCATTAATCCTAATTAGTAGCTCCTAATCTTAATCAAGTCACTTACCAAAGCCTAAGGACTAACAAGCCCAAACACAAGCTAAATGGCCCTTACCTAACGTTACATTCAGATGCACTTTTAGAGCTAAAGGAGTGTGAACTAGGTTGAGCTCTAAACAGGAATGTTGTTAATCTTTCTCTTCTCTTTCTTGAAACACTAATTTTTCCCAATTTAGAGGCTTGTAGCTCCAAATATGCTTGATGTAGCAAAGCATGTTGGTGACAAAAGTGGCAACAGACAACCTAGGATTAGCAACCAATTTTTGGACAACCTAGGAATAGCAACAATTTAGTGATAGATGGCGCGAGCTGTTT
Source organism: Mucuna pruriens (assembly GCA_025330945.1). Taxonomy (NCBI): domain Eukaryota; kingdom Viridiplantae; phylum Streptophyta; class Magnoliopsida; order Fabales; family Fabaceae; genus Mucuna; species Mucuna pruriens. The sequence goes on from JAENHJ010000317.1 coordinate 37,843, forward strand.
GTGATGGAAACAGAAAACGGTACTACAAAGAGATTTGGCCCAAGGCTAAGCTATCCTACTAAAAATGTATTCAAACTAGAATGAAAATACAAGGAAAATTTGGACGCTTCAGCCTTATACAATGTCACCTTAACAACTAGAAAAATTATATACAATATGTCCTTCAAGTGTTTTCTTTTGGCAATGGAGCATGGCCAATTCTTTGTTCACTTCTTCTTGCATTCTTTTGAGTCTACCCCTTGTCATACAGCCTTGAGGTGCAAGGGCAGCCTCCTCCTTCATGTCCCCCAGGTTGTGCAAATTCGTATTTGCATCATTCTCCCTTTATTGAAGAAAATTTGCCCTTATATTTAGCATTTGCATACCTATAACACAAGGAGTTAGGACAATACTTGGTCTACCTTCATCTCTTACTCCAAATATGACTTTATGTCTCTATCTCCTACAAATGATGGAATCTTACATTTTAGTGCATCTAAAGGAACTTTCCTAGGATTTTTCTCATATCTCCTTTCTGGACAAGATTATTTTTTGTACCTCATTTCTCTTTGGGGCCCTTCCTCATATCTCTTTTCTCTCTAAGGTTCCCCCTTTCCTGCCTCTTTTCCCTCTATTTACTCTCACTTCTTTCACTTTGATGTGACCTTAGAGACATATTGGACGGACTATTTAGACTCTCATTTCTACTTGCCTCACTTTCATGCATAGAGGCAACGATCTTCCATTTTACTTTGCTAAGGGCATCTACCTTAGCATTGACACTTACAATGTTTATCATTACAAACTCTAGGCCTCCTTTTAGCTTCTCCAATTTCTCCTCTAAGATTATCATTTGTCTCATCATCCTTTGAGTCTTACGCAAGTAGCTACTTATTTCTTTACTACTATCAATCATCTGTACTTTATTAAGATATTGAAACAAAAGAGAATATACATAAAAAAATGTTAGTGAAGCAAGGAAAATCTCACCACTCCTAAGTGTATACTCTTTGCACTCATGTAATTGCTCTTAAGGGCTTTTTCTATTATGTGCACTCCTGCCTTTTACCATTCTACTTGCAACTACGTCTTGAAATAGAACATAGATTCTACTAATCAAGTTTTACGATGCAAATAAAAGTCGGCAAATCTCACTAATTCTTAAGAATTTAAAGGAATGTAAGCTCTATGACAAAACTAAGAAGTAAACAAAGATAAGAAATAAACATTATAGAAATGAAAGCTAACTCAAAATGGAATTCACATAAGACAATACGAAGACTCTAACTCAAAATAGAATTCACATAAGACAATACGAAAACTCTACGAAACTTAGATGAAACTAAAGAGAGATTAAGAACATGTGGAAAATTGACAAAAAAAATTGTCATCCAAACACAGCATTCAAAGCGTTATAGTCCAAAATGACCATCCAAAGCACTAACAGACAAGTTTCGATCGGCAACGACACTTAACTAATTCTAGTTAGGAAATAATAGAAAATGTGACATGTGAGTTGTCTTTGGATCTTCAACAAATATTTGATACACTCTTTTTTTCTACTTCTCTTATTTTCTTTATTCTGTTCCAATGACTAGCGCTCTATTTTTGTCGCACTGGTTTTGGCCACGAATCATTTACCGATTTCACTCGAAAACTTTTCAATTTTTTTATCCACACTTTTACAAGACAATCACCATAACTTTTTTTCACAAACTTCAATCAATTTCGCAATAACAACATTTATCAAACCAAATGAGAATCAAATCGCAATTCTTTATTTTTCGCTTTTCATCGATATCAAACAAATGAAAACAACAATTAAACCAAAGAATTGACTAACAATAGGTAGGTAAACAAAATCTTAGTTGGAAATTTCAAAACAAACCAATAATTGAAGAGAGATTATGCATCTAAGAATTTACAACTTGACGTGACTACGATAGATGTAAAATTAAGGTTGTTAGGCTTCAATTGTAGCACTTTGTAAAGTGTATGCTCTGATTACCACTTGATATGAATAGCCTAATCCTTGAATGAATTTGATTAATTTAGACGAAGCCTATATCTCACACTTAACACAATTGCCATTGTTACCAAAATACAAACAAGATTATCGTTAATTTCGAAGTATATTCGTGGAAGAGCTTAAAATAAAAAGGAATTGAAAAAAAAATGGATAAGATTTAGAAATGGCTTGCCACTTATTTCATGGAAATCAGATAAGAGAAAACGAGATTCACCACAAGCCTCATGGAGAGAGCTTGATGAGAATTAAGTGTTTTAATTCAAGAACAAGTCGAGAGAACTCTCTCAAATGCGTACTATGCAAATTATCACAAATGGATCAACATCTGTTACAAATTAGTTAAGATTAGATATATATATATATATATATATATATATATATATATATATATATATATATATATATATATATATATATATATATATATATATATATATATATATATATATATATATATATATATATATATATATATATATTGATCCTACTTTCAAATGGCGTGATAACTAACTGAAAGGACCTTAGGCTTTAGAACAAATGCGGCCCCAAAACAAGGCCTAAGAATAATGGCCAAAAGTGAATCCAAGGGGGATATCCAAAGGAACCCGAAATCATCCAAAGGATCCATCAACCAAAGGACCCAAAATTCATTTAAAAGACCCTTCATCCATAGGACCTACGGACCATCTAAAGGATCCCAAGAGTCGTCCAAAGGACCCAAGTGTCGTCCAAAGGACTTGTCATTTAAAAGATTCAGGGGTTTTCCAAAGGGCTTCTCGTCCAAAGAACTTTAGATGTGTCCTAAGACCTACATGCGTCCAAAGACCTAGGTGTGTCCATAGGCAAGCCACAATTTCTAATACAAAGTAAAAGTAAAACTAAAAAAACTATACAAGGTCCTACAAGCCACTAAGGAAATGACTTCCTCCTTAAGCCTCTTCAAACTCTCTTTAAATATGAGTATTTGAAGTGCTTTGGTCTCCATGTGCTTAGTGTCTTTTCCATGCTCTTCATGCCTTCCCAGATTTGTATCAAAAGGTGACGCTCCTTTTGACTTCTATGGACTAAAATGCACATGGTTTGGCTTCCTAGCCCAATTGTAGGCCCAACAATGTTTATTACATACAAATACCATTTAGAAACTATGGTTTAAAGATTAAAAATAAATCTATAAAGAGTCATCATTACACTAAAAAAATATATACAAAAATAAAGCCACTATTGGGCCTTTATTGGCCTTTAAGGAGACACAATTTATGATGCACTTCTCTTTGATGCTTTTTTAGCCTTTCTCTAGTCATTTAACCTTAAAGTACAGTAGTTTTCATGTTCTTAATGCCTTCATGTTAAATATGACCTTGCCCCATATATCTATCATAATTGTTAGTGTACTTCTTCTAAAAACAGTGGATAGGTGTGTCTGTGGGATAAGTTAGTAATTATAATTAACTTAATTGTTAATGTACTTCTTTTAAAAACAACGGGTGTACGTTAACAAATCTCACACTTGATAATGTATACTCATTTTACAGAAGTAATATTTTAACAAGTTACACTTTAAATATATTTTAAGATAATTATAGTTATAACTTACACTAACTTTATAGATCATAGATAGATAGATAGATAGATAGATAGATAGATAGATAGATAGATAGGTAGGTAGATAGATAAAGAAATAAGATCCATTGATATCAAGTGTCAAAGAATCAAATTACATTTTTAATGAATTTTTTAGAAGAAAAAAATAATTCAACTATTAAATATAATGTTTTTATTAGTTAGATCAAGTATATAAAATTTTATATAATTTCAAAATTATTTAGTAGTTCATCACATTATTTTATTTTAATATATAATATAATATTAAAATATAAATATTTATTATTGTATGACATATCTAAAAAATCTAAATTATATGAAATTTGATATAGTTATATTTAATTAATAGATCAATCAATTTTTATTATAAAAAATTATTAAAAGTGTAATTTAATTTGTAATGCTTGGTGTATATATATATATATATATATATATTGATTAGGGTGCTCATTGATCTTGTAGTAGCGCGTGAGAGTCGCAAGGATAAATATTCGCATATAGAAATAAAGAATAGTGCAGAAGGGAACAGACCCGACGAAGAAAAGGTTTGTTCGGTCGGGACACTTCGACCATTATTCATCACTAAAGCACCAATAGACATCTTTTTTCTCCCCAATATGAAAAACATTAACACTTTCTTCACATTAATCTATTATTCATCAAATCATTAGTTTTACAAAATAATCGCATCATATTTAAAGTTTGCGATGACCATATTCTACACCAAATTCATTGCTGACATATACAGGCTGCTCGATCAGCAGCTAGCACTCATCTTCTGTCATAGCACAGTACTTACATTCTTGCAAAAGCTTAAAAAAGAAGCTCTTATCAGTTAGCAAACACCACCTTCTCAAAACCCTACGAAGTTAAAAATACAAAAGTATGTCATAAGGGTGAGGAGAGAGAATGAACAACAGACTTGATTTATATATAAATATTTAAAAGGCCCTTCCCTTATTTTTGCTTCTCATTACATTTCCACCATCCAATCTTCCCCTCTTATTTCTTTCTTTGCTTTCTCTCCCCTATCTCCAGCTCGCTCGCACAACACACACGCACACACTTTCTCTCTCAAACTCGTTTATGTGATTCTCTCCACTCACACCAACCTTTACAAAAGAGAAAGCTCGGAGAGGGAACCATGGTTTTTACTTCCATACCAGCTGCTTATCTTGATGCAGCCAACTGGCAGCAACAGGTAAATAGCAAACGCGGGTTTCTTCAACTTGGTCCTTCCTATCGCTTCTTTGTCAAAAAGCAAAAGATTTCAAAAAAATAAAATATTCCTCTTACTTTTGTTTATGCCTCTTCTTGAATATACCTGATATTTCATTTCTTAATTTGCTTTCTTTGTTCCTTCCTCATGCTGTTGTAGCAACCAAACCACCACCCCGGAGGCAGTGGTTCCACCTCTCAGCAGCTACTTCCACCGCCGCCGCCGCCGCCAGCATCAACGCAGCCTCATGGAGCCGGTTCGATCAGGCCAGGATCCATGACTGATAGGGCAAGGATGGCCAACTTGCCTATGCCAGAGGCTGCACTCAAGTGTCCACGCTGCGAATCCACCAACACCAAATTTTGCTACTTCAACAACTACAGTCTATCTCAGCCCCGCCATTTCTGCAAGACCTGCAGAAGGTACTGGACCAGAGGCGGCGCCCTCAGAAGTGTCCCTGTCGGTGGTGGCTGCCGGAGGAACAAGCGGAGCAAAGGAAGCAACGGCGGCTCCAAGTCTCCGGCGAGCTCTGACCGCCAGACGGGGAGTGCCAGTTCCACCAACTCGGTCTCTTCTAACAGTGCTGCTTCTGCTGCTGACATAATAGGCCTAGCACCCCAAATGCAACCACTCAGGTTCATGCCTCCATTGCATCAACTCACTGACTTTGAAGCTGGAGATATGGGCCTAAACTATGGCCTCAATTTTGGCCCAATTTCAGGTCCAATGGGAGGAGTAGGGGACTTGAGTTTCCAAATCGGAGGGAATGCTTTTGTTGGTGGTAGTTCAATCTTGTCTGCAGCTGGTTTGGAGCAATGGAGAATGCCACAACAATTTCCCCTCTTGGCTGCCTTCGAAGGTTCATCACCAGCTGCTAATTTATTCCCTTTTGAAGGCAGTGCTGAGGTAAGTGGATATGTGAGGCCAAAGGTTTCAACTTCTGGGGTCATATCTCAGCTGGCTTCGGTGAAAATGGAAGATAGTAGGGAACTTAACTTGTCAACCCAGTTCTTGGGAAGCAATAATCCAGTGAGTGAACAATATTGGACCAGTGCTACTTCTGCATCTTGGACAGATATTTCAGGCTTTGGCTCTTCTTCCACTACTAGCAACCAGCTATAGATCCTGTGAAGAATCTTCGGCTTTTGGTTCATGTGCATGCCATCAATTTCCTTGACCGTACCCCAGCCGAGACAAATTTTAATCCAACGCCATAATCTGCCCAACCCCCAATATAAAGAGCTTTGAGGATAGATACGAGTACTGTTTCTCTTAATTAAGATCAAACGAAAAAAAACCTAGGGATGTTAGCTCCTTTTCTTTTAATCGTTATAGGCTCCCTATATCTTTGCTTTCCATTTAATAGTTTTAAGTTGCTTTGTACGAGTGTTTTGACCTTTTTTTTTACTATATGGACGACGATGAAATTTAAATTTAAGATTTCATATACATGATTCAAATTCTCACCATTACATCAATCTAATCGAGTTTGAGAATGTTGAATATAGTAACATTAGGAGTTTTAAAAAATGAATATTATCAATATAGACCTTGCTCAGTGGTTACAAATACCATACTTTTCAAATGAAAACCCTTTTCCGTGGTAAAGATTGTTGGATTTAGTGGGTGGAATGTTTATTGAAATGATTTGGAGGACAATGTGATGTGCTGAATAATTGATTTCAGTGTATCTATTTTATCCAGTCTTGGCGTGCGTGATTTAGTATATTATATTGATGAATCTTGGTACGAAAAGTTTAGTTTACATTGGATTTGTGTTTGATTAAGTGTTTTTTGAGAGTTATATATGAAAATTTACACCCGAGAAAAGAGTTACATTATATTGTCATCATCGTTACTATATAAATACACTCTTAAAACTAATTTTAGGAGAATAAAAAGATTGTCTTTAGTTTTTCAAACTTTTTAAACTTTCAACTAAAAATTACTTGAAACGGATCCTTAGGTGTATTAATGCAATTAAGTTTAGTTGGGATTTTTTTTTTAATTTCTATGTGACACTAAACTATCTTGAATTGGATACATCTTGTGCTCAATTTTAACCTATCTTATTATCAATGAATTATTTTGCCTTTATATATATATATATATATAAACCTACCGTTGAGATATTGGTCTAGTAAAAATTAGATGTTTCGGCTTTTATTTTTCCTTCACTTTTGTTGATGTCAATCTACCGTATGCCTTTCTAATTGGATGAATATTCCTCACTCTTAATATTACACTCCATTTACACTTTTGTTAGAGACTTATAATTGGAAGCCCACAATGGGGCATGTAATTGAAAGAGTAGAACACTATAAGAATTTTTGATTTTGTTACTAACTTTACCTACTATTTAAATTAGTAGCTAAATCCTAACTAATTAACTATTAATTAATTATAATATTATTTTTCTTATCTAAAGTTAAATTATGTTCATTTATATTTCTTATTACTACAAAGTAGATAGAAAATAACTATAAATTTTAAAAATTTACTACAAATTAACTAAGATTATTTTCTTAGCTAATTTGTTATTTATTTCATGTTACCACTAATATTATAGTAATTTTATAACTAATTATTTTTACTAGAAATTAGTTATAAAATAATTACTGATTTTAAAATTTTGTAACTAATTATTTTGTAGCAAATTTTAAATTTTTTTTAGTAGTGAAAAACAGATAGAGGTGTAAAGGGATGTTAAAAACTCAATGCATATTTGGCTCTTAATAATTTACCTTCTCAACTTACCAGTCATTTTTTTTATAATATTAATTTTTGCCAAACCGCCTTTCCCACTTCACACTATATTGGAGCTAGTCTTAAATGCTCATTTATTTTTCCTTTTTCAACTACGGGACAATGCTTAGAATTTACCTCGTCTACTTATATATAATCTTTAATTAATTTTCTTCAAAAAAAATCTTTGAATTAATGTTAGATCAAATGCTCGACTAATTAAGGTGGTTTCTAGACTAACTTAATTTTAGCAATTATCTCGACAAATGGAAATGCATCATTGAACTGATACAATATAAGTAATTGCATCATGTTCCTACATTTGAAGTGAGAATGGACGATTATTAAATAGTAACTTTAGATGGGAAACATTTTTTAGGATTTAAATCACATGTCCCTTTTACCTATTTTCTTTACACGTTTCAATATCTGTCTTCTCAATTGAAAAATAATATATTAGATAACTGTATAAAAAATTAAAAATAAATCGTCAGTCAAATTTTTTGTTTTTGACAAAAATTAATAATAGGTTGAGGCGACTATTTGAATTTTTGAACAATGAGTGACAAAACTATACAGCCAGCCCAGGAGAAGACAAAGTCTAACGATCACTTGAAAAAGGCTGTGATTGTCATACTGTTACAAAAGTGATGAAGACCGAGACATTTTTGTTGTATCAATGAGTAAGGTAAATATTCGACGGCAATTCCTATACCTCAAAGACCCGTACGTTGTTTTGGTAAAAAAACAAAATCATTGTGACGTTACATCATGCGCAGCCAAACCTTGTTAGAGGTGAGGTAGTTTCACTGAGCAAATGATCGTACTTCGAGAAACTCCAGTGTTAATATTATTCATGCACAATTAAAAATATGTGCAACGAAGATACAAATCTCAGCTTTCAATTTTATAGTAAATCTTTTTAATATTACTCTATAACTTACCATACGTATCTGCCTTGAATTTTGTAACTTCCAATTCTCCATGGAGAATATATTAGTTGTAAATGTCATTAAAATATTTATCATTGTTTTTGCATTAATTGGAACAAAGTCTGTCCTCGAACTAATATAAGAGTAATTGGTTTTACCAATGAGACGCCGTTGTGTTAGAGAGAGAGAGATAGAGAATGATTTAGTAATAATATGTCAATGTACTTATCATTATGTAAGACAGCATGGGACTATGAAGAAGCATCAAAAGACGACAAAAAATGACCACCCTAATCCATAGACAAAGAAACCTAAATATCATTGCCTTCTTCGAGATTAGCATCATCATGTACATATTATCATAGATGTTCTTTAGTTGAATTGTAAAATTTTTCTAACATTGATGCTAAACCCAATAAAGAGACTCCTAATTCTACTGTTATTATATTCCATTTAATTTGACTAGAGAATAAAGATGTTTATACAGTTAAATTTATGCTAGGCAAAACTCAAAAGGTACTAAAAATATGTAACATTATATTATATTATATTATATTATATTATATTATATTATATTATATTATATATATATATATATATATATATAAAACTGTGAATTGTGCAGAATGGCCAAAAATATTTTGGGGAGTATAGTAGTTTTTTTGTTCTCGGTGCACAACATGAAAATATATATTTCGGTGGTAGCCACGTTGAAATTGTAGCCAGTTTTCACCTTATATAAAAAATAAAATATTAGTCATTATTTATCATATATATAATTAAAAATCAAATAACATTAATCATAAAATTTAATGTTATTCAATTTTTATTATATACATAATGAATGATGATTTATATTTTTTTTTAATATAAGACGAATAACTAAAACTAGCTATTTTCAAAAAATGTAAAGACTAAAAAAATTTTAAATTTAAGAAATGAAAAACAAAATTAATTAAATTTAAGGGAGTAAAAACATATTTAAACTATATATTTTTTATTTAATAGATATTATTTTGTATAATATGTATTATATTTATAATTATATTATTTATTATAAAATATACATAATTTAAATTTTATATTCTTTTTATATTATTATTTAATATAATATGTTAGGAAGTTAAGTTGATCTTAATTCATATATTTTAGATCTTGATTAAATTCAAATTTAAATAAATGATTTAATTAAAATTTTAGTTCGAAATAGAATAAAATAAAATTTATTTGATAAATATATCTCTTTCTCAATCTTATTGGTGTATTGCACAAATATTATGGAGCACACTCAAATATACATACAGAAGTAACATTTATTTATTTAATTAAATTTAAATAAAAAAAGTCATAAAAAATGATAAAATATATGTTTATAAATATGATTAAACAAATAGCACAATCCCACCCCTCCAAGTAGACTGAAAAAACAAAGATTGGTTGGTTTTCTAACTTTGTCAAAGAATGTTGGCACTGGCAACATAGTCAAAACAATCTGTGAGTTAACAGTGGTACTGCCACAAATACAGGGACACAAACTGCAATGCCATAGAATAGAATGTCCATCTTCAATTCTGACCGTTTCGCAGATGTTCACGCGAGTGAGCGCGTGTAAGTTCCCAACTTGCAAAAGAGAACAAGCCATTGCTTTATCACAGTATGTTGGACCATAGGCACTGCACCACCTCGGTTCCAGTGATTCGATCCTTCCTGCACGCGCTTCCATGCCGCATGGGAATTTGTAGCTTTGAACATTCTAAATTCTGATTGATTTGCATGCCTTTAATTCGCATGGTGTGTGACACTGTTTCTTTTTTCACTGGCTTGCGTCCAACATTGGAGTAACAGATCTCAATGCATTTAATTAGTCTGCGGACATTACTGTTTTTCTTCTCTCTCTGTCTCATAATCATACTACGTTGAGTTAAGTGTGTGGTAGCTTGAATATGCAGCCTACATGAACTTGAATTCAGGGGTATGCAAGTACAAAAAGAATCTTTTAAACACAATCTAGCGAGAACTGGTCCAGAAAATGTAAGGTAAGGTAACGAATTGGAATATATAAATATATTTTGGCGCTGCTGGTTCCATGTCAAAAAATTAACGTTGAACAAATGTTTAATGAAATTAAATTTCGTAATTAATTACTGTTAATACCACGATAAGTTCTGAGTAACTTCATATTACAAAATGCTTCTAACAGATATATGCGACCTAAGATTGACACATCTTGTCCAGTTTTATGTGAATACACCAGAAGAAAATTTAAAATTTACTATAAAATAATTTTATAATTAATAATTTTAAAATTAATAGTTATTTTGTATCTAATTTCTAGTAAAAATAATTAATTATAAAATTAATATAATATTGATAGTAGCATAAAATAAGTAATAAATTAGCTAAGAAAATAGTCTTAGTTAATTTGTAGTAAATTTTTAAAATTTGTAATTATTTTCTAACTAATTTGTAGTAATAAGAAGTATAAATGAATATAACTTAAATTTAGCTAGAAAAAATAATATTCTAGTTAATTAATAGTTAATTTGCTAGGATTTAGCTACTAATTTAAATGGTAGTTAAAATTAGTAATAAAATCAAAAAAGTCTTGTAATGATACTAATTGTAACTGAAACCACCCACAATGATCGTAATTGTTAAACACCATAACTCTTCACATGAAAGTTGATTTTAAGGAATTTTTTATATTAATTTATTTATGAAAAAGCAGGTAAACTTTTGGGATATGTCACATCAACATATCATCAAAATTACAAGTATAAGCACAAACCAACTAAGAAAATATACATCATATCTGATACAGTCGGCCATGATATAGTTGGTCGCCCGTCCAAGTGAGTGTCTGTACGAAAGGACACTCCGCCGCCCCGTACAGATGGGACAACTTACGTCAGTTCGGTATTAATTGTCCCCTACTATAGAAGTTTCTTTCCCTGACAACTTGTACTAAGTTGACTGGTGACATGGGAAAGTGATCTCACAGTATGTATATATAGAATGGGGGATTTTTTCTGCAAGACGTTACATTGGCACCCACCGTGGGGCAGGTAAAGGATATTCCCAGCGACCAACAAGAAAAGGGTGGCGATACCACTAGCTTCAGACGATGCCAGTGACAAGGAATCAGGCTAGCTCAACCAATGAGGGGGAGGAAGACACGATACAAAGGTTGCTTCGAGCTGTGGCCCTACTATAAGTGCACAGTGACGAACAATCCAGGCTGAGCGCGGAGGCTAAGCAGAGACAGGCTGAGGCGGAAGAGAGACATCGCTTGGTAGAAGAACGCCATTCAGCGGCGATAAAGATGGCAGAGCAAAGGGAGGAGGAGCTTCGTCGGCAGATAGTTGCCCCGAGGGCCAGGGGTGAACGCGAGCTAAATGTACGTGAAGAAAATTCTACTCAGCCTTTCTGGAGGCAACCCATTAGCGAGGAAATTGATGAGACCCCATTCCTCCCAACTTCAGGTAAGTGGTGGTAGATCTGTTCGATGGAACCCAAGATCCTTATGCGCACCTACAAGCGTTTCAGACTCAGATGTATATTAGTGGAGGCAGTGACAAACTCAGTTGCAAGCTTTTTCCAGGAACTCTAAGGGGGTGGCTATGCAGTGGATGGCGATTCTTTCGGCTAGGTCTATTCGAACCTTCAGCGACCTAGCAAGTTTATTTCTATCCCACTCAACGGCCAACAAGACAAAGCAATTGGAGGTAGTCGACCTATTTGATATTAAACAGTCCAGGGGGGAAAGCTTGAATAATTATTTAGCTCGCTTCAATAATGTTACAGTGCGAGTAGACGATCTGGATAAAAAATTCTTCGTCAAGGCTTTCCAAAAAGGCTTGAACGTGGGATCATTTATTGATGCCTTGGCCCTACAGAAACTAGTGAGCATGGAGGAAATTTGTATAAGGGAAAAGAAGCACGTAGAGATGGAGGAGAGTCAGTCCGACCGTAGGGAGGCAGAGCGCTCCAATGTTCATGTTGGATCTAAGCACATAAAGGAGGGCCTGGTTTCAATGAGCGGTCACACCTACAACGCTGGTCGACCAGTTCAGGGCAGGGGCTACGAAATACCACCACAGTTCACCCCACTGAGAAAGAAGAAAGTGCAAATCATGCAAGAGATCTACCACGCAAGACTCTTAAGCTTCCCCCAAGCAAGAAGAGGCTGAGTGATGGGAAAGAGTCGAGGAGAATGGTGTGACTTCCACCGAGCCTGCGTCCACTCGACAGAGGATTGTTGGACCCTAGGAGCCCAATTGGAGGGTTTGGTTCAGCAAGGTAACTTAAGCCAGTATGTTTGCCAGGCAAGCAAAGGGATGGGCGGATTTCGAGGAGATGGAAGCGTAAATAAAGTCGACTGGCCATAGCGAGAGCGTAAGGATTGCTCTAGGTCACCCCGGCCGGCCCCCTCTCACTACTAGGGAACTATTGCGACCATCTTCGGAGGAGGACTACCACTTTGTCACCCCGACAAGGAAGAAAGGCGGGGAGTTTGCCAGTCACGTGACGTGCAGACCATACTCACCGGGGCGAACCTAACGCCCCTCGGAGATCGGAAACGGACGGGTCCACCAATAATTTTTTTGGACCAAGACATGAGACGTAGGACCGCGAGCAGGGATGAGCCCATGGTCATATCAGTCATAGCGGTCGACTACAAGATAGAGCGAGTGTTAGTGGACCAGGACAGTTCGGCCAACATCCTGTTTTGGTCAAATTTTCAAAAGATGGAACTACCTTGGCTAACAGAGTCCTCAGGAGTCCTATATGAGTTCTCGAGAGAATAGGTACCCATCAAGGGGACAGTGGAGCTAGATATGGTTTTTGGAGAAGGCTCAAGTGCTCGGGTCATCCCAGTCCTATATACAGTAGTGGAGGCTAAAGCATTCTACAACATCATTATGGGGCAGCCAACCCTAAACAAATTAAAGGCGATTGTATCTACATATCATCTGTATATGAAGTACCCTATAGGCGAAGGTGTAGGAAGTGTGTGGGCGGATTCGCACGTGGCAAGGAGGTGTTACGAGGACAGCCTCAAGGTGCGGCAACGCATGCTAGCCATAAATGTTTTGGACTTGGAGTTGGACCTTCGTTGTCAATATGAACACGAGAGGCCTCACCTGACAAAAGAGGTCAAGGATGTTCAGGTGGGACCCAAGGAGACCCAGAAAACGAAAATAGGTACGACCATGAATTTAGAGGAGGAGGCCGACCTTATGCATTTCCTAAGACGGAATAACGACGTCTTTGCCTGGTCCCCAAACGACATGCCTGACATAGACCCAGGATTTATGTGTCACCAACTCTCTGTAACGCTAGGAGCACGCTCGATCACTCAGAAGAAGCGAAAGCACGAGGAGAAGAGAAAAGCTATCAAATAGGAGACAAACAAGTTGCTAGTGGACGGCTTTATCAGAGAAGTTCAATATCCCTCGTGGCTGGCCAACGTAGTAATGGTAAGAAAGGATAGTGGGAAATGGAGGATGTGCATCGACTACACAGACTTGAACAAAGCATGCCCCAAGGACCCATACCCCCTCCCTAATATCGATCGCCTGGTGGACGGAGTGTCCGGTTTCGCACTCTTGAGCTTCATGGATGCCTATTCGGGGTACAATCAAATACGAATGCACCTAGAAGATGAGGAGAAGACCGCTTTCATTACGGATGATGGTTCTTTTTGTTATAAAGTCATGTCCTTCGGACTCAAGAATGCTGGAGCAACTTACCAAAGGTTGATGAACAAGATCTTCCGAGACATCATGGGGGTGGACGTGGAAGTGTACGTAGACGACATTGTGGTAAAGTCTGAAATGGCAAAAGAACATTGCAAAGCCTTAGAGTGAGTATTTGGAGTCTTGAGGAGACACTAACTCAGGTTGAGTCCAGAAAAGTGCTCATTCAGAGTACAAGGGGGAAAGTTTCTAGGCTTCATGCTAATTGAGAGGGGAATAGAGGCTAACCCGGACAAATGCCAAGCAGTAATAGGTATGAGGAGTCCCTAGAACGTCAGAGAGGTTCAACAGTTGATGGGTCGGGTGACAACTTTATCATGCTTCATATCTCGGGTGTCTGACACGGCTATGCCCATCCTTACTACGCTCAAGAAGGAGAGGAGCTTCACATGGACCCCTGAATATGAAGAGGCCTTCTTGCGCCTGAAAGCCATATTATCTACCCCTCCCGTGTTGGTGTGACCAGACCTACGTTTCCCATTATATGTGTACATTTTTGTGTTAGATGCTGCCATCAGCTTCGTCCTAATCCAAGAAAGGGGTGGGGAGTAACGACCGGTTTACTTTACTAGTAAAGTCCTCCAGGGAGACGAGAGAAGATATTAGAGAATTGAAAAGGCAACTTTAGTGACATCCTCCCAGCAGTTACGTCCCTATTTCCAGAATTTTTGAATATTTGTACAAACTGATCTCCCAATCCGACAGGTCCTAAGGAAACCAGATTTGGCCGGGAGAATGGTAACTTGGAGTATTCAGCTATTGGAATTCGATATTTCGTTCGAAAAGCGGGGTCATATCAAAGCACAAGTTTTAGCGGACTTCATTACAGAACTTACTCCAGCACCTGAATCGATCGTAGGACGGGACTGGTACTTATCAATGGACGGATCATTGAATCAAGCAGGAAGTGGGGCTGAAGTTATTCTGGAAGGGCCAAACGACATCCTCATCGAGCAGAGTTTTCATTTTGAATTTAGAGCAAGTAACAACCAAGCAGAATATAAAGCATTGCTCGCATGCATTAGATTGGCCCTGGAGGTGGAAGCCAAGAGGTTGACGACCAAGAGTGATTCTAGGCTGGTGACGGGACAAGTAAATGGTGAATATCAAACCAAGGATCCACAGTTGATCAAGTATTGGGAAAAGGTGACTGCAATGGCAGCCTCTTTCGAAAGCTTCACATTGCTACATGTGCCAAGGGATCAAAATGAGAGGGCGATCTACTAGCTGAGTTAGCTAGTACCCAAAGACGGGGATTACAGCGGTCGGTTATTCACGAAAGCCTGAGTACCCCGATGGTCGACAGGCAAGAAGTCTAGAGTAACGAAGCAAGAAGAACTTGGATGGATCCTATCATAGCATACGTAAGGGAAGAACGACTCCTGGATGACTTGGCCAGATCTGGGAGAATGCTTAAAGAGGCTTCCAAATACGTGCTTGTTGATCAACGTCTTTACCGGCGATTATTTTCTTTCCCTTTACTCAAATGTGTGGATGAAAACGAGGCCTCCTACATAATCTGAGAGGTTCATGAGGGCATGTATGGAACACACATAGGAGGCCGGGCATTGGCCAGTAAGATCGCTCGAGCAGGATATTACTGGCCGACGCTGAAGACTGATTGCATGAACTATGTAAAGAAATGCGACAAGTGTCAAAGGTTTGCCAATGCACATAAGGCCCCGCCAGGATGGCTGCACTCAGTAATATCCCCTTGACCCTTCTATAAGTGGGGTATTGATATTTTGGGACCATTCCTAATAGCTTCAGGCCAGCTCAAATTCCTAATAGCTGTTGATTACTTCACAAAGTGGGTGGAGGCGAAGCCGGTAGTGACCATCACTTTAGACAGGGTAAAACGTTTTATGTGGAGAAAAATCATTTGTCGATTCGGCATACCGGCTGAGATCGTATAAGATAATGGCACCTAATTTGCATCCTTAACAACGACGAAGTTTTGCCAAGACTTGAAGATTAGGCAATCATTCACATCAGTAGAACACCTACAGGCCAATGGCCAGGTGGAAGCGGCCAATAAGGTGATGCTGTGAGAGTTACGGAGGAGGCTAGTAGAAGCAAAAGGTAGATGGGCTGAGGAATTGCCACAGGTTTTGTTGTCATACCACACCACCCTACATTCCATAACTAACGAAACTCCTTTCCGCTTAACATATGACTCAGAAGTAATGATTCCCGTCAAGATAGGAGAGCCATCTCCCAGGACAGCACTATTCAAGCCAGTCAAAAATGAAGACGAGTTGAGAGCAAATATGGATCTACTATAGGAGGTCTGGGAGATAGCCCACATAAAGGAGTATGCCGCCAAGGCGAGGGCGGCTAGGAAGCATGATGACAGGATAGTGCACCAAAGCTTCAAAGTTTAGGATTTGGTGCTGAGGAGGGTTACGGAGAGGGCCGAAAGCAACAAGTTAACCCCAATATGGGAGGGACCTTTCAGAATCGCAGAGGATGCAGGATGAGGAGCCTACCGATTGGAGCACTTAGACGGTTGTCGGATCCCCCATACTTGGAACGTCGCCAATTTGCAAAGATATTTCAGTTAAGTTTAAATTGCCGATCGTTATGTAACAAGACTTTAATTTTCTTACAGGAGGTAAAGTAAATTTTTGAAGGGGGAAAGGATGATCAACGGTCTACAAGGCCTAAAATGGACAGTCGGAAAGACCGATCCGGGGTCCATCTATGATCAACGGTCTACAAGGTCGAAAACGGACGGTTGGAAAAACCGATCCAGGGTCCATCTATGATCAACGGTCTACAAGGCCCAAAACGAACGATCGAAAAGACCGATCTGGGGTCCATCTATGATCAACAGGAATCTACAAGATCCAAAACGGACAGTCGAAAAGACCGTTCGGGGTCCTCCGACCTGTAATGGGCAGGAGTCAACGAACGAACGGTCGAAAGGACGATTGAACAACCAAGTCACCCACGAAACACACCATCCGACACGTCCATAGGTAAAACTCATACAGATCGTAAAGTAACGTACATGCATCATTAAATAGCTAAGTTAAGACGAAAATAAAATAATACTACGTTTGTTGGAACAGATCGTAAAGTAAGGTAAATGCATCATTAAAAAGCTAATTTAAGAGAAAGGGAAGTAATACAACCTAGATTAAAAGTAAAAATGTCAAATGTGAATATGCATTACAATGATAACTGAATCTAAGGAACGACCAAGTGATTAAAAGCAAAAAGTACAAATGGCGGTCTCGTTAAGCGGCCGGAGAACCAGGAGGAGTGGGAACCAATGTTAGTTGCCCATTAACTATCTCTTGGAATGGGCTCGCCTCGGAGGTATCAAGGGCAGGATACAAAAAATGAACTTGCTCCAATGCCCTATCGAAGCCAACTTCATACTACTCCACAATATCAGCACCTTGCTTAATCATTGCCCTCTCTTGAGCCTTGATTGTCTGATCTCGACTCTAGACCTCCCGCTCGACCTGTGATGAGTCACAATTTATACATCTTTTAGACACCTAAGAAGGAGGTTTGCAAGACTATTCTGTGCTTAAGAATGGATTGTTAGCTAAGATTCATTTTATGGGCTTAAATACAGAGAAAATACAAATCTGTGTTAATTCAGATTTCTTAGCTAATAAAAAGTATCACTCCTTCTTCTATAGGTCAAGCCGAGTTGACCAGGGTCAACAGAGGAGTCTCAGCCAAGATGAAGTCGTCCCAGCCAGACCGACTCCATCTTGGCCAAGCCAGATTCGTCTCGGCAGCCCATGCCTTGCAGTCCAGCAACCCAATAAAGAGCGGCCCAATTGTGCCTGTCCAGGTCAGCTATCCAGCTCAGAGCCCACCTCGGCGCCAGCTCAGCTGCCATGTCACTCTTGAAGAATCTGCCACGTCATTTTGGAAGATCTTTACAGGGGTAGAATAGGAAATTCACATTGTAATTCTATTAGGATATTTTGTAGTGTCATCTAGCTGCTCAGCTCGTGTATATATAGGAGGAGTTGTGCACTTTTTAGGCGTCTTTGAATTCACTCTTAATACACTTCATTTACTCCATTTCCTCGTTTCCTCATCCTTCCATTCCCGGTGGTGCGGTCTTTGCATTGGCGTTTCTCTCGATTGAGGAACTACATGTGTCTGAGACTGGGAAGCCGGAAGTCCGAGGGGACCGATCGACTACTGACGCACTCTGGTGGAGCCTGATCCTCATCACTCAGGCTAATGGAGGTGAACCACCACCATCAACCATGGCGATCGTCGTGGAAGATGGATTCACCTGAATTCAGGACCACTGTATTTGTATTCCATTTTTGTTAATCAATTTCATTCTACAACTCTTATCTCCATTCTCTTCCTCTACTTAATTCATGATTTGATCCGCGATTGCAATTAAATTGTGAACAATGTTAAGCTAAGCCGATTGGAACTGGTTTAACTAATTTAGTAGGTAATCAATTGGCGATTGTTAACTGAGAACCTAAAATCAGCTCTGAACTTAATCCCTGCCAACTGATGAGGTAGCGATTGCATAAATCCTCGGTATGGCAATGGACGAACCTTTGACGATTGCCATAAGACTTCCCAAGGCTGATATGGATTGAGAACTGGAGTGTGGAGCCTGGACTGAACTTGGATTAATGAGACTGAATATGAGCACAGTTAAATAATAATAATAATAGATAACTAGTAACAGTAGTATATGTTTATTGCATTCGTAGTCTTAGTTTATTTTCTGCATTACTTGCATTCCCAACCCCCCTATCTACTGCTTTTTAGTCTGAGACAGAGATAGTCCATCTCTGTAGCGTCTGTCTGCACTCAGTCGAGACCAAGCCAGATTATCTCTACTGGGATCATCTCGGCTCAGTCTCTGCCGAGAGCTACTCGGCCAGTGCCGAGGGGAGTCAGTACTTTACATCTCAGATTCTACGTCACTTCACTTAACACCAATTCACAACTAAACACACTGTGTCCTTGAGAAGAATGACCTAGGGTTAGCTATACTATAGTTAGCTTTAGTTATTTGATAAGCGTTCAAAACGACTAGAAAAACACGCATCATCAACCTGCTTTAGCAAGGATTCGGTGGATGCCATTTTTTCGCCTAAGCTGTGATTTGATGCTTCTAGATCCTTGCATTTCTGTCTTAAGGCATACAACTCGGAGTACACAACATCTCTCGCTAACTCCATATCAAACTTAGCCAAAGATAAATCCTTATTTTACGTCACGGTCCTTTGTAAATCTTCTTGGAGGGCAGCGTTGGCGGCTCGATAATTGTTAACTTTAACTTCTACCTCCAAAAAGGCAATCGACAAGTTGAGCACATCTTCCTCTACCTTTTTTACTCGCTCGGCCCAAGATTTGTTTTGAGATTCCAAGAGGCCGAATTCCTTTTTTTCCGCTCTCACTAGCACCAAGGAATAAGCAGGATAACGCTATAGAGTGCTACAGGTGCCTGCGACACCAAGCTATTTGACCTTATGATCATCTAAAGACGAAGCAAGGCCTTTATCAACAGCTTGGCCGAGAAGGACTGAGGGGCCCAAGACTGAAGGGTTAGATGGACGGCCTACCAGAAGCTCATCCCACCTGAAGTCAGCAGTATGACGGTCGATCATCGCATCATTATCAGCATCAACGGTGGGAGCCTCCAAGTGTGGGCGCTTGAGCGGGCGGTCATCCAACTCTTCAGAAGTTTCCTTGTTTAAGTGCTCATCGATTAAAGGAGAAGGCTGATGGATGGTACGATCTAGAACTATCAAAGAGGGAGTGCGTGAAGTCCCCTCTTTTGATGCCTAGGTTTGGTTTTGGGGCTTGATGGTGGCCAAGGGCTTAGTAGAGGCGTCCGGTTGGCTCTCCTGCTCGGCCATTTGGGTGGCTTTCTTCTTCAACTCCCGAAGAGCGTGAGAGGAGTAACCTACGAACAAAGAACACACATTAGCTGAAATGATATAAACAAAAACAAACAGATGGCATGAGTACCACTGACCTATGCCTTTGATAATATCAGCACTAGAAAGAAGAGGCAATTCTTCTAATTCTCTGACGAAGGCATCCTCCCAATCCTCCAGGTCTTTTCGGTTGACCGACACCAAAATAGCCGGTTGATGTGTCCAAGATAAGGGAAAGAAAGGACGACCAAGTCGGTCAAGTAACAGGTTAGGCCCTGATTCATCGGGGGCTACTTGGAAGAATCGAGTTTTAAAAGTTTTATAACTCTCTAAGAAAAGTTTGAATAACTTGTGCCTTGGTCGACTGCTAAGCAAAGTCCACCCAACCTTGTTGGTCTTCCAGAGAGAGGAGAACCAAAAGAAGACGCTTAAAGTAGGGGCTTTGCCTAAATCTTCACAGAGGAGCTTGAAGGCCCTTACAAAAGCCTAGCTGTTGGGGTGGAGTTGGGTTGGGGCAACATTTAAAGCTTGAAGAATCGCCCGCTCGAAGTGGGTAAAGGGTAACTTCACACCCAACTTAGAATGTAAGGTGTCATATAGGTAAAAATAAGGCCTTCCTCCGGCCATCGGAACGGTGCTGACTGACTCTTTGTGCTGGTAGGGTGCCACAAAGACGGACCAAGGGCCACGTTGGCATATCGCTTTCCCCATCCTCAATAAGGTGCTCGCACGTGTCAAAATGGAAGAGACTTTCTTCACCTCAAGGTCGACCCAAGCCTGGGGGTCTTCAGAAAGGGCATTTCCAGTGTCGTCGCGATACCATATATTGAAGGGGTAGCTTTCACATGATTCAGAGCTAAAACCAGGCGACCCGATCTACGAGGCATTAGATCCAACATTGGGCACAGCCTCGGCAGGAGACTGGTCTCTTTGGACGGAGGGTCCAAGTGCATCCTTCGAGAGGTCCCCCGCGGATAAAATAAGCGAGGGTCAACGACAAACCTTAGCTAGGGTACGAGTTCCTTCGAAAATGAAGAACATCGAGGGCACCCTCATTAAAAGAATAAAAGACCAAAGGTACAAAGACAAGAGGACAGAAGAAGAAAAGGGAATAAAGAGATTACTTGGTTTAGTCATGGTGACTTGAGGGGAGTAGTAGAAAGAAGTTGGAAGTAGATGCGGGTCCTGGACAGTGAGCTAACGCGAGATGAAAGACGAAGAGATTATCACTCAACAAATGACCCCAGGGGTTGTCCCAGCAAAGTATGTATCAACACATTGCATGGGAGGACACGCCCTAAATGATTACTACAACGAGAAAAGAGGCGCGCATGGTCCCAAGGAAACATTAAATGCAAGAAATCAAACGTTGCAGTTGCGGGTATGAAGAGAAGTAAATTGGACATAGTTCTATGGGATGGCGGACTAAGTTAAGCTTGAGTCTCCAGACTAAGCTTAGGGGGCTATGATATAGCCAGCTATGATACAGTCGGCCGCCTGCCCAAGTGAGTGTGCGTACGAAAGGATGCTCCACTACCCCGTACAGATGGGACAACTTACGTCAATTCGGTATTAATTGTCCCCTGCTATAGAAGTTTCTTTCCCTGACAACTTGTACTAAGTTGATTGGTGACATGGGAAAGTGATCTCACAGTATGTATATATAGAAGAGGGGGATTTTTTCCGTGAGACATTACAATATCATTGCTAAGTTGGGTACAAAACTGTGCCATCTTACACTTACATTAAAAGCATAAAAGAAAACATCATTAAAGATGAGAGCATTTATACAATTATTGAAAACATAAACTATACATAAACATCACTCACACACTCTAAGCTAGTCACAAACACAAAAGCAAGAAGGACAAACACAACTATTGTTGAGCTGGGGCTGATAATGTAATGTGACATTTTCTTGTATGCTTAATTAAGTGATTGATATGAATTATAAAATAGAATTAAATTTAGTGTCATAAAAAAGATGTAATAAATAATATGTGCACGTTCTTCAAGAAAACCTCAAAATAGACCAACATAGTCTAGTTCACGTTTATTGAGGAATAAGTTTTACATGAAGAATGAATGATTGAGTCAAGAAGTTTTATAAGTTAGTGAACCAACATCATCGATACATTTTCAAACACATTTGGCAACCTAGTATCATTAACACATTTTCTTTATAGTGGCATGTTTATCAAGACAAAAGACTAGTAAATCCAACACATGGAAAACCTAACCTCTAATATCCAATGGACATTCAAATTCTTATTGTCCATTAGATAACAAAAACCTTATTAACTAAAGGATGATAAAGCCCCATAGACCATTAGGTGAAGTATGAAGAAATAAGAAACACACTATAAAGGGAATTGAATTGTGTATGTGTGTAAAGCTTTTCAAAAACATAGAATATATATATATATATATATATAAGTTTTCATACATAGTCCAAAGGATCATCCAAAAAGGTAGAAGAAATAAAATTGAGAAGGTAAGAGATAGAAATGACACAAGATAAGAGAGAGAAACGTCTAGTTCCTTCAACTTGAAGAATTTCTCCACTAAAGTCTAAATGACTTACAATACAACCAAGTATTCTTAACCTCTTCAGGTTCTACAACACTTGTAATCTACTTGATTACAAGCAACACCAAGTATCTTTAACACTTAGCATTTTCAAGTTATCTCGTAATAGATCTTTTTACAAAGATAAGTCACTGGGTGAACATATAACAATTACAAACAGAGACTTTGAATTTACTTAACAAAGCAAGTATACAAGAATTTCTAATGTTGTCATCCAAAGAGTACTAAAAGAAGATGAGTGTTTTCTCTTTTTCTACTTTTCTCTATGTCTTATTTTACTTTTGAGAGTTGGATTAACCAAATATATACATGAATGTTGTTATGCATGGAGAGAAGGATCTTTAACATTAAATGCCAAAGGTACCCCTTTTGTAGTGTTGTTGTAGAAAATTTTCTTTTTCTGAACTCAGAGAAAAAGTATGTTAGAGAAAAGTTGTTCTTCTCTATTTTTAGTCATGCTATCTCCATTTCATAAGGAATATTATGTAAAGGCATGATCAAAACTTTCTTCTATCAGTCTTGACATGATTTATCAGAGTTTGAAAAGTATCCTTTTGCTGTTTTGAAAAAATAAGACATAACAAAGTATAACATGTGTATATAAATATATGAACGTTGTATAAACTATTGAATGGATATAAACTTACAGATATATGATGAGTCACAGATTATGCATCTTTTATAGACCTAATAAGGGTGGTTGTAAGATTATTTTGTGCTTAAGGATTGTTTGTTAGCTGAGATTCATATTATGAACCTAAAAATAGAGAAAATACAAATCTGTGCTAAATCGAAGGTCTTAGCTAATAAAAAGAATTCTTCCCTTCTTCTACAGGACTGAGCCAAGTTCACATCAGCCAGGAGAGTCGTCCCAGCTGAGACGGACTCCGTCTCGGCCAGGCCAGGCCTTGCAGCCTAGCAGCTCACGGTAGGCGCAACCAAATAAGTGTGGCTCAATGGCACTATCCACGTTAGCTATCCAACTCAGAGGCCACCTCAGCTCAAAAGGCCATGTCACTCCTGAAGAAACGTGTGACACAAGCTAAGCAAGGGTAGAATAGGAAATTCACTTTTGTATTTTTGTTAGGCGTCGTAGTTCGCACGCTCTTGTATATATAGGAGTAGTTGCGTGCATTTTAGGGGTCTTATGAATTCACACTGTACGCATTGTCATCATCTTCACTTTCCTCCATCTATGGTGGTGCACGGTGTTGCATTGGTGTTTTTCTCGATCGAGGAAGTGCAGGTTTGAGACTAGGAAGCTGAAATCTGTCAAAGAGGACCGATTGGGATTCCAACGCACTCTGGTGGATCTGATCCTCAATGCTTAGGCTAGTGGAGGTGAACCACCATCATCTACCATGGCGATCATCATAGAAGATGGATCCATCTGAATTCAGACCACTGTGTTTGTACTCTATTTTCTATTAATCAATTTCATTATGTATTTCTCATCTTTGTTCCTTTCCTCATCTTTAATTCGCAGATTGAATTGCGATTGCATTTACATGTGAACAATGTTAAGCTAAGCCAATCGAAATTGGTTTAACTAATTCAGTAGGTAATCATTTAACGAATGTTGATTGAGAACCTAAAATTTGCTTTGAACTTAATCTCTGCCAACTGATGAGGTAGCGATTGCGTAATTCCTCGGTATGGCAATGGAAGAACCTTTGGCGATTGTCATAAGAATTCCTAAGGCTGATATGGACTGAGAACTGGAGTGAGGAAATTGAATTGGACTTGGACTAATAGAATTGAACATGAGCACAGTTATATCATAATAACAACAATAGTAATATCAGTAGCATTAGTATATTTTCACTGTATTCATAGTTTTAGTTTATTTTCTACTTTACTCGCACTTAAACCCCCTCATTTGCTGCTTTCCAAGTACTGAAACAGAGTCAGTTCAACTTTGTTGCGTCTATCTGCACTTAGCTGAGACTAAGCTTGATAAATCTCTACCGAGACCATATCGGTTCAGTCTCTACCAAGAGCAACTCGACTAGTGGCCGAGACGAGTCAATACTCTGCACCTTAGATTCTACATCATTTCGCTTCACACTAAATCACAATTGAGCACACTGTGTCCTTGAGAAAATTCGACCTAGGGTTGACTATACTATAGTTAGCTTTAGTTATTTGATGTGCGTTAAGACGATTAAAAACGAGCTTATCAATATAGTGTATAAGATAAAAGATAAGTTGTGAGATATGATAAGCATTGCAATAGATTAAATTTTATACTTAGGAGGCTACATCCTTTATTGGACAAAGTCTCATTCTTTTGGACGACGTCTCCTTTTGATGAGATCTTGACTACCCTTGAAGAGAAACCTCAATTCAATGAAGGAGACAAAGAGAGCAAGGACACTCAAGCACTTCAAGGTCCTATGACAAGAGGAAGATTGAAGAGACTACAAGGAAAAGTGCTTTAGAAGATAGGAATGTTCAGGAGCCTAGAAAGCTCAAGCCCAAGCCCAGCCTTATACTTTTTATGGGCTTGCACCTTGACTCTTTAAAGCATTTGTAATTCATTAGCATAGTTCTTTTGAATCATAAGTACTTTAGTTCTTTCTTAAAGCCTAAAGGCTAGTTAGGCATGGTACTTAAGTTAGTCAAGTTTTAGCTTGTTTGGTTAGCTAGCTTAGATGCTTCCTTGCATGAGAAACACCCCTAATCCTTTTAGGCCATCCAAACCGTGATAGAACTAAAACCTATATAAGACACCCTTCACCATGTGTAAAGATAACTTTGAAGTAAATGAAATTTTGTTGCTTTGCAACTTTTGGAGAATTCTCTCTATCTTGTCTTGCTTATATATGTTTTTGTATGCTTAAAAATGTATGAGAATAAACTAAGATGCAATCCATGGCAATATTCTTGAGTTTTTGGAATTCAAATGATTCATGATGACACGTTTGCATTTTTTTTTATGTTTGGATAATGTTCTAGTGATGGCATGCTGTTGATCTAGATAAGCTGAGTTGATTTCATGTTAATTTGGTTGGATTTTGATGGAAATATATGTTTGCATGTGAATCTATAATGTGTTTTCGTTGGACAAGCTAACCACTTGTTGGGAAAAAGTTAATTTTCTAGGTTGTGTTTGAAGGTTTACTAGGCGAAAGGTGAGTTTCACTAAGTGTCTTGAAGATCTAATATATATATATAAGAAAGTTTGGTTCTTCTACGAACACTTATCACATTGTGGACAAAAAATTTTCCACTCAATATATATCATTGCATTTTACATTTCGATTAACTATATTTTTTAATTTTTAAAAAATTACTCTCTCTCTCTTGTGAAATGAATATCGTTATTGCTTTCTTGGTGTTCCTATGTAATATCTTTTCCTTTTTAATACTTTTTTAAATTACTTTTAATATTTTTTTTTATTTTAAACATGAAGTAAAACTTCTTTATACTGTTTCAAACTACTTAACACATTTTTACACAGATATATTATAATATTATTTTTATTCTGAATATTATATTAACATTATCACTACTAGAAAATTTAAAATTTGCTACAAAATAATTTTGTGGCTAATTTTAAAATCAATAGTTATTTTGTAGCTAATTTCTAGTAAAAATAATTAGCTACAAAATTACTATAATATTGAATGGTAGCATGAAATAAGTAGCAAATTAGCTAAGAAAATAATCTTAGTTAATTTGTAGTAAATTTTTTAAAATTTGTAGTTATTTCCTAGCTAATTTGTAGTAATAAGAAGTATAAATGAATATACCTTCAATTTAGCTAGAAAAAATAATATTCTAGTTAATTAATAGTTAATTAGCTAGGATTTAGCTACTAATTTAAAGGGTAGCTAAAATTAGTAGCAAAATCAAAAAATTCTTGTAGTGTTATGTTATTTATGCAATTCAATAATATTTTATAAAATTATTTATTTCAATTATATTTTTATAATTTTATTATTTGACTATTACTTTTTAAACCTTACTTATGATTTTAATTTCGCTTTTATTTTTGACTAATTGATTTTTTAATTTTTAGTAGTTTCTATTAAAATAATATTTTACATTTGATAATATGAATTTACTTTTTATAATTATTTGTATATCAATTCCCTAATATTTTCTATTGTTCATATATATATATATATATATATATATATATATATATATATATATATTTATAATTTTATTATTTGACTATTACTTTTTAAACCTTACTTATGATTTTAATTTCGCTTTTATTTTTGACTAATTGATTTTTTAATTTTTAGTAGTTTCTATTAAAATAATATTTTACATTTGATAATATGAATTTACTTTTATAATTATTTGTATACCAATTCCCTAATATTTTCTATTGTTTATATATATATATATATATATATATATATATATATATATATATATATATATATATATATATATATATATATATATATATATATATATATATATATATATATATAAATGTAAGTATATATGAATAAAACATTAAACATTATAAATGAATAAAATTTTAATAAAATAATAAATTTAAAGCATTAGTAACGTTAATCACATTATTGAAACAATTTATTTGAATAAAATAAATTCTTATCAATTTAATAATTTTCAATAATTTATAATTTTATTAATTTTAAATAGTAAAAATTATTTACAAAACATTTGAATGTGTTTTACCATATTTTAGACCAAATCTATTATATATATATGTCATTCTAAGACCCATGTAATCATTTGCTTCACTTTTTTTGCTCAAAATATCTTTTTCCACTTCTTTAAAACATTTTTTTTTTATTTTTTGTTTCTCATTTCTTTTATAAGAAACTTTTGAGAGATGCTTCGAGGTATTTGAACATATCTTTCTCTTCCATCCACCTATCTTTTCATTTTCAAACACAAGTTTTCTCTCTTATGCTCAAGAACACTGTTTCTTCTTTTGACAATCTATGAAACTCAAGTTTGGATCCAACATTTAGAATGTTCTCTTTAATGGCTATTGCATTAACAACCTACTTCACCTAAAACTTGCCTTTTTAGGTTCATTATCACTACTAGAAAAACATTGCATTTGCAACAAATGTTAGTTGTTCTGTTCTTACGACAGAAACACCCGTTGCTACATAGTCGGTCGCAAAAGAGAAAAGAATATATGTTTATCTTTTAGCCACTGATTTAGCTACCGATTAGATTTTGTCACTAAGACTTGTCATATTACCATTGCATAATAGTAATTTGATTTAGCCACTGAATTTTATCTATAAAAAACAAAAAAACAAAAGAAAATAGAGACCAATTTAGTGATAGAAATTTATGTATAAAAGATAAAAAAATAAAATAAGAAATATAGAGACCACTTTAGGAACTGAATTTATTCTTTAAAATTAAATAAAGACCACCACCTGATCTAATTTAAAAAAAAGCAACAACTTTAGTGATCGACTATAAAAAAAATAAAAACAAATTTAGCGACCGAGTCTTTTTAAAAAGTTAGCCACCAATCAATGTGACTTTTTTAAAAAAACAAAATAGCGACTCATTTAGCAACTGAATTGTTGGTCTCCAATTAGCCATTGAACACCATTTTGGTCGCTAAATTACTTAACGACTAGAGTTTTTGTGATGGACGAAATCGGTCGCTAATGCATTTAGCCACCGAAATCCAAAAGGAGCGACCAATTTTTTAAGTTTAGCAACTGATTTTGGTGGTGTATTTTTATTTTTCTTATTTCAATTTTTTCTCATTATGAAAAGGGTTACTTAGTGATATGCTTGAGACTTGATGAATTTTGTATTCTTCATTTATACGTTTTCATTTAAGTTTTTATTTCATCTTTTGCTTCCTCATAATAGTACATTGAATGCCCATTGCAACTTCATACTTCTAGTTTCTAAAATATTTAGTTTTAGTAGAGTTTTTTGTATTGTCTATTTTCTTTTATATAAAGCAAGTTGCTTTCTCCTTCCTTGCGGGTTATTAATAATTTCAACTTTAACAAATTTTCATTTTTATTTCATAAGTTAGACGAGTTTTTCAAAATTTGAAGCCTTTATTATTATAAATTTTTTTTAACAAATCTAATTTGAATTATCAATTATTCTTATTTTGAATTATCAGATCATTTAACTTTTGTTTTTCATTTTAGTTCCCCGCCTTTTTTATGTTTCTAGTTGGATCAAATATAGTACCAGTCTTAAGAGATGACTTGGATTATCTCCTATATAATTGGAATATGGTTTGGTGGTACCAAATAAAATATTAATGGAAAATATAGGCTTAAATAAATTAGACTGGATGTAGAACCCAAAATAACATCTCACCTAATTGGTAACAAATTTTTTACATTTATGAAGCTTTTGATCTATTAGATACACATGTAAGTGTGATTTTCTATGTTTTTGTAGAGTAATAAGCCGAGAAGATGTAAAGGTACATTGCTAACTTGCTACTTCACTTCAATTCCAATTATAGAATACATTGATAAATTGTATCGTTTTTGAAATATTACGTTGAGCAGGTGAATTTATAGGAAAAAAAAAATCTAAGTTGCTTCTTTTTTGAGTGTTCTATGTTTTTCCTTTGAAGATGATTGGTTATAAGTCAAATGGTAATCCATCTCTGTCAATATTCTTTACACATGCTCTGAAGATTAAGCTAAAGGTTTATTAAGTTGTCCACTGAGATTTTACAAACATTATGCATACACCAAGACTCCTAGAAAATAATTACACTATTGATTATAGAAGATACAATAGATATGCAAGCCAGTATAAAATTTTTTGATGCTTTCTCTAATTTCTAATCTCTAATGTCTGTGGACATCGAAATTATATTATTAAGAGGTGGGAATTTAAGACATATGTTGGTTGAAATTCTTTTTTAAGTTCAAGACTAACCTAGGTTAGAACCAGAAGCACAAGAGCCTTTTAGTTTATTCAAGAAAACTAGTGGGTTACAATTTTTTTTTATTATTTCTAGAAGATATAAGTTTAGATTGAGGTCATTGTAGTATATATATATATTTATTTATTTATTTTTTTTTTTTGGAAGATACTATCAAGACTATATGAGTTTATTCATGAAGCTTTGGATCGGTAATTAGATTGTGTGTGGTTAGACACTTTTTACATGCTAAAAATATGTCCATATTAACTTTTAATAAGTGATTTTATTCGATTTCTATTGCACAATTTTTTTATATAGTGACCCCTATAAATAATTGTATGGAATCATGTGATTGAATGTTTTTTTTTATATATTTTAAGGTGAATAAATTAAGGTATGTGTGTAGTTTAGTTACCATATCTATCTTCAGTTTAAATTTAAACTAACTTCATCATTGGGTTAATTTGTTATTAGTTTTATCATCGTTTAAACATAATTTAATCATATATTTGGTCTTGAAATTTGTATAAGCATTGAATTGGAATGTCACTTGGTATGGTTTTGCAAGCACATGAAGCAACATGCAATCTAGGAGAAAGATGCGCTATCAAAACATTTTGACTAGGTATCAGTTCTTACTTTCATAATTACCTTGATTGTCATTATTGTTCTTTCTAATTGTTACTTAAAAGAAAAAAAATATATACAACCAAAAGTAAAGGATAAAACCTATTGTTACTTAAAGGCTTTAATATGACCAATTGATTTTGTCTACATTTAATATGTTTATATTTGGTTTTAAAATCTTAATTGATACAAATTAGGGAGGCCAAGATAAGCCAACCAAGGATGTGGGCCAAACTTTAGGAGAAAGCCTTCAAGGACCCTTAACCAAGGGTAGGCTGAAGAAGCTGAAAGTTACAGTATAGATGAACATGCACTCCTTAGAGGACAAGGAGTTTCCAAGGAGGGATCTCATATGTTTTATTTTCCTCATGTAAATAGGAACCTTTATATAACATTTCTTTCATTCCTTGTAATAGATAGGATGGCCTCACAAGGCTGGAAGAACATTTGAGCCTCGTTTGGATGTGTTGAGTACAATGGATGCACTCCTAGAAGCTAGCATGTGTTTGGACGCAGATAGGATACCTCATGTTTCCTTGTTCCTTTAGTCAAAGTATCTTTGGACGTGAACTTTACAAGTCACTTTGGACCCTGGACCAAGCCTGAGGGCCTTTAGGTGCGGCTATAGAAGCTACTCCGTCTTTAGACATAGTTGCTGAAGCCATTCCACCTTTGGACACGTAGACAAAAGCTAAACTTTTCTGGAAGATTTGTGAGGCTTTTTTTATGATTTGCAGCTGAAGGCCAACATAGGATAGTTTCCTATTTTTGTGTGCCAATTCCATATATAAATAACAACACTTAGGATCATTTTGTCAACTTTGGTTCATTTGAGAAATATAATTGCTTCGTTAAGCATTTGGGAAAGGATTCTCCCAACTTATTCTTGGATTAGAATGTTTTATTTTCATCAAGCTCTTTAGGAGGCTTGTGGTGAATCTTGATTCCTCTTATATGATTTTCTTAGGAAAATTCATTGCGATCCATCTCTTAACTCTTTCTATTTTTCTACTTCAATTCCTATTACTCTATCTTTAGTTTCTGCAATGTCAATACTTTGGTAAAAACATTAAATTTCATTATGATTTTGATATCCAAATCTAGAGCATGCTAAGTACAATAGCTTGTTCCAGGAAGAACACAGTCAATGAGACGGATTCCAATGCAGGTTCAATCCAAATCGAGTTTGGGAATCCAAGATCGTATCAGGTGGTATTAGAGCTGAATAAGCTCTGACCTTTATCGAATTGATACTCATTCCACTTCACATTGCAAATTGAAAGGTTTTCCTCAATTATGCATCTATTAAACTTGTGCCAAGAGGTAATCATTTCAGATGCATAATCTTGCTTCAATTAGATATGCTTGTTGAAATTTGAGCTCATGTTTTGTTTGCCTAGCTATTTGTCGATGATTTAATTGGTTCAATTTCCTTTTAATCTGTTCAATCTCCTTTTAATCGGTTCAATTGTGGATTTAATCGATGCAAATTTCCTTTTTGGAGTTTAATTTCATAAATTTAAGAAAAATAGAGCACAGCAATCTGAGTTTTTCATTCTTCTTTGATGAATTCTTTGAGTGTGAAATTGATTGCAAACTACTAAGAAAACCTTGTGCTAATTGTCTAGAAAAAAATTGGATCAAGAATTGAAAAGAATTATGAAAAGTTATTGATCAATCATGGTGGAAGGCATTACTACAAAAACAGAGCACGCATGAAAAGAGAATAAAAAATAAAGAAGAAACGACCATAATAGAAAATTAGTTATGGATCCTTGAACAATTAACACCTGTAAAAAAAATACGGTTATTTTTTTCTAATTGTTATTCAGTTTGCATCCGTTGACTTTGGTTGTCGTCCATTGACTTGTACAAACACCTTGTTGGATGCCTGGTTTGAATGGAAGAAAAATTTGTTTCATTTTCTGCATTTTTTGTAATTTTATTACTTTTGAGTCTTCGTGTTGTCTTCTTTACTAATCCTTACTTTGAGTTTCTATTGCTTTTATTGCTTGTCTTCTTTGAATTCTTTAGTTTTGTCTTTGAGTTTTTAGTTTTCATTTCTATTCCTAAAAGTCATCTTGATTCAATAGTTTACACTTGCATCATAGAACTTAATTTGCAGAATTTATGTTCTCTTTCAAGATGTAGTTGAGAATTGTGAGGTAAAAGGAAAGAGAGCTCATTCTAAAAAAAGCCACCTTAGAGTGAATACATGAGTGATGAGTGTAAACACATGAGGAGTGCTAAGTTTTGCCTTGTATTACTAACATTTATCTTTGAGAAAAATTGAATTAAAAAAATAAGTGTAACAATGGCTGGCAGCAAGTAGTGACAAAGTTAGTAATCACTCTCCAAAATCCAAAAAAATGATGGAACAAATGACTAGACTTGAAGAACAATTGGCTCGTCTAGAAGGAGGATTAGACTTGTTCGAGTAGACACTAGAAGTGTCAATGCGAAGGTAGAGGAATTTAGCAAGTCTTGAGAGAAGACTACCTTGTCTAAAGTTGATAGTGGATCAAGCAATACCAAGAGTCCAAAGGGCTTATCCAAACACTCCCACAGGTCATACCACAACAAGAGAGGTGAAAGAGCAAGATGAGATGGAAGGATGGAGGAAGTACCTCGTAAGGAGAGGTGAGAATGGAGGCATGAAGAAGAAACTTGCAATGAATGAGGAAGGAGGATGACAATTCACCTTATTGTACATATGTAGAGGAGCACAAGAAGGCTTTAATGGACCTTCTTAAATGTCATATTCCCCCTTTCAATGGAGCAGGAGATGTAGAAACCTACTTCGACTGGGAAATAAAGGTGAACTAGGTGCAATCTTGTTTTAATTACATTGAACATAAAAAAGTTAGAATCGTCACCTATGAATTCACTGGGTACACTTTAGTATGGTGGAACTAGTTTTATAGGGAAATTTGTGAAGGGAGGAGGAAACATGCAAATACATGGGTGGAGCTAAAGAGAGAAATGAGAATGAGGTTCATATTAGTTTCCTATGCAAGAGACTTGTACAATTAACTACAACGAATATATCAAGGTTCCAAAAGCATAGAGGAGTACCACAAAGATATGGAAGTAGCTTTATCTAGGGCCAATGTACTAGAATCTAGCAAAGCCATTATGGATAGCTTCTTACATAGGCTGAACCAAGACATAGAGGATATGGTTGAGTTAAGTCAATACTCAATTATGGATGATCTAGTACACCAGGCAATAAGAATAGAGGCATAACAAAGAAGATTCCTGGCTTCAAGAAGAACTTACCCCAGCATTTCCAATAATTGGAGGGGTAAAGAAAAGGAGAAGGAAAGGTCTAGAAGGGAGAAGAGTCCCAAGAAGGGGAGCATATTACCCCCATGTCGAAAGGAGGAAGGGAAGCTACCAAATCCAGTTTCAGCATCTAAAAGCAGCAGCATCAAATGCTTCAAATGTCTTGGCAAGGGCCATATAGCCTATGAATACTCACGTGATGAGGATGGAGATTTGTTGGTGGTGAGACGTTTGATGAATTTCTAGGTAATGGAGGATGATGCTTCATAAAGGGAAAATATTTTCCACTCACGTTGTCATGTTGTAGGTAAAATTTGCTCAGTTATCATTGATAGTGGTAGTAGTGTTAACATTGCAAGCACTAGGCTAGTAGAGAAATTGAAACTGCCTACCTTGGCTCATCCTAAGCCATACAAATTGCAATGGTTGAATAGTAAAGGAGAGATAGTGGTTGCTAAACAGGTATCCTCGGCTTTTACAGTAGGACAATATAAAGATGAGGTACTCTATGACATAATACCCATGGAGGCAGCCTACATCCTACTTGGAAGGGCTTGGTAGTATGACCACAAGGTAATCCATGACGGGGTTACCAATAGATACATGTTCGTCCATAGAGGGTAGAAGGTTATCCTCAAGCCTTTGTCACCTAAAGAGTTGAACGAAAATCAAGCTAAAATGAAGTTAAGGAGAGAAAAATAAAAAGAAAGAGAGAAGATAGAAAAGAAAGAGTGAAAAAAATGAAGGACGAAGCATCCAAAGGGACTATGCGTCAAAAGGATGAACTATGTCCAAGGACAGTTTGCATCCAAAGGACTTTGAGTGTCCAAAGCAAAACAATGAAAAAAATTCAAAAGACAAGGTGGGATTGTATGTGAGTAAGGGAGTCGTAAAGAAAATATTGCAAGCAAAGAAGGAACCACTTTACTTATTACCACTAACATGTGTTTCCATTTGTTTGCACAACTTTCTAACTTACCTGTAGGTTTTTCATGGATGCTAGAAAGCTTCCAAGGACTATTTCCTGAAAAAATTCCATGTAGATTACCACCTATCAAGGGAATAAAGCACCAGATTGATTTCACTACGAGAGTTACCTTGCCAAATCTAGCTGTATACAGAGATAACCCTAAGGAAAGCAAGGAAATTCAACAATAGATGAAAAAGGCTGAGTCAAGGAGAGCAAAAGCCCATGTGTTGTGCCCATGAGCCTAGTGCCAAAAAGGACAAGTCCTTGAGAATGTGTATGGACTGTCATTTGATATATGTTATTACTGTAAGATATAGGCACCTTATTCCTCGTTTGGACGATCTATTGGACGAATTGTATGGTGCGTGATGGGTCATAAAATGCACATCTTAAGTGGACCTAAGAAGGATACCATTGAACAACTCACGAGCTTAAAAGATGACCGTTAGCTAAGATCCAGAATTAATGGCCTAAACATGAATAAAACACAATCTGTGCTTAATCAAGGTTTTTAGCTAACTATCTCTTCATTGCAGGTTCAGCTAAACTCAGCCCGCCATCAGAAGCCCAGGCCGAGACTCGAACCATGCAGGGAGCCCAGTCAGGTAGATCCAAGGGGAACGCCTCGTCAGCAATCAGAGCCACCTTGGGTCCAGCTCAGCTCCACGTCACTACCTGGAGTAGCTTGTAACGAAAGTCACAGCAAGGGTAGAATAGGAATTGTACATGTAATTCTGTTAGCATCGTTAGCTGTGTCCACTCTTGTATAAATAGATAGAACTCTGAACGAATAGGGGCTTTTGGCATTCAAACTTTCCCGCGTTCATAATTCTGAACTCTCTCGTTCTCTTCTCCTCCGCTCACGGTGGTACACAGTGCTGATAATGGCATTTCTCTTGATTGAGGAAATGCAGGTTAAGAACTGAGAGGCCGAAGGTTATCAGAGGAGACCGATTGGAGCACCAACGCACTCTGGTGGACCTGAACCTCAGCGTCTTAGCTAGCTGAGGTGAATCATTGCCGTCGTCCATGGCGATCGTCGTGGAAGATGGAATCATCGAATCCAGGCCCTGTGTTTGTATTTTGCCTTCAATATTATGAGTGTTTTCTGAATTCTGAACTCCATTGCATTCCTGAAATTTAAGTTCAATTACTATGTTGCGATTGCACCTGGTAACGGAACAATGTTAAACTAAGCCGATTGGAACTGGTTTAGCTAATTCAGTAGGTAATCACTTAACGATTGTTGATTGAGAATCTAAAATCAGCTTGAACTTAATCTCTACCAACTGATGAGGTGGCGATTGTGTAAATCCTCGGTATGGTAAGGGACGGACCTTTGGCGATTGCCATAAGAACACTAGAGGTTGATAAGGACTGTAATTGGAGTGATTGAACCAGAAAGAACTTGATTATTGGAACTAAACATGAACACAGTAATAGCAATAGCATTAGGAGTAGCGTAATTGCATTTGATTATAGTTAACCTCTGTTTTGATTCCAATTGCATTCCAACCCCCCTTGTTTACTGCCTTTAAGTCTGAGACAAAGATAGTCCCCCTCTGTCGCATCTGTCGGCACTTGACCGAGACCAAGCCGGATCGTCTCTATTGAGATCGACTCGGTTCAGTCTCTGTTGAGAGCAGCTCGGCCATTGCCGAGATGAGTCGGTATTTTACTCTGAGATTCTACTTCCGTTTGCTGCACACTAAATCACAATTGAGCACACTGTGTCCTTGAGAAGAATGACCTAGGGTTAGCTATGCTATAGTTAGCTTTAGTTATTTGATAAGCGCGTTGAAATGACTAAAAACGCCATCCATCAAATTGGCACCGTTGCTGGGGACGCAAGTTCTTTTGTGTTTCGCTGTGCCAAGTAAACTGAGTCGAATCCGAGTTGTAAGAAGTTTTGTTTAGAGTTGTTGAGTTTGAATCTGTCAATAAATCTCTACGTGAATTCACTGATAAAATAAAAACAAATATATACATATAGATAGAGAATAAATTCTTAATTCTGGATTGCATACATTAAATTTTCTAACTCTGCATTGCACTTAATTCAGCATTACATAGTGATCACATTCTGTTTCAGTAGAATTAATTGTTGTTTTAGTTACTTTAAATCCCGCATGATGCATGACTAGGAGTAGCACTGACCCACTGTATACTTTTGATCCAGAAATAGAACTAACTTTACGAAGACTGCGAAAAATTAGAAACACCACAATAAATAGTAGTAGTAGTGTGAATTCTGCCATTAACTCTGGCCAGTTTTGTACTGACCATTTTATTGCTAGTACTAACAATTTCACAGAGCCAGGGCAGATGGAACACCAAGACAGGACGTTGAAAGAGCTAGCCACTCCAGATGTGGTGTACCAACCATGGTGTATCCAGTATCCACAACTGGAGCCAGCTTAGACATATGAATTGAAGTCTGGTTTGATACACTTGTTGCCTAAATTTCATGGTCTTGCAGGAGAAGACCCCCACAAGCATCTCAAAGAATTTCACGTGGTTTGTTCCACGATGAGGCCGCAGGGAATCCCAGAAGATTACATCAAGATGAAGGCATTTCCATTCTCCCTGGATGGAGCTGCAAAGGACTGGTTATATCTGCAGCCAGCACTCTTCAACACTTGGGGAGATATGAAACGGACCTTCCTAGAAAAATTCTTTCCAGCCTCTAGGACTACGACCATGAGGAAGGAAATCTGTGGGATAAGGCAGCATACAGGAGAGACTCTGCACGAATATTAGGAGCGCTTCAACAAGCTTTGTGCCACCTGTCCACATCATCAGATCAGCGAACAGTTGCTGATCCAGTACTTTTACGAAGGACTATCAATGATGGACAGGAGCATGATTGATGCCGCCAGTGGAGGAGCATTAATGGACAAAACACTAGTAGCAGCAAGGCATCTGATCTCGAACATGGCGAGCAACACTCAACAATTTGGGATCAGAGGGCCGAATCCATCTCTGCCAGTGAACGAAATCGGTGCAGCGTCCAACCAAAGAATGGAGAACCAACTAACCGAGTTGACATCTCTGGTGAGATAACTGGTTGTTAGTCAACATCACCCAGCCATGGCAGCAAAGGTTTGTGGCATATGTACTTCAATGGAGCATCCAACTGATCTGTGCCCCACTCTTCAAGAGACCGAGTCTGGCCAAACAGAAAGTGTTGGAGCCGTAGGAGGATTCCAGTACGGGAAGCAGCTATACCAGAACCGGCAGTTCGATAATCAACCATATGGGAGACAACCATTTCGGCCCAGCCCACAACAAGGACCATATGCAGCTCAAAGAGCCGGATCCATGCCAAATGCACCCTATGGAGTATCTGGTTACCAGCAGCCGAGTCCGCAATACCCAGCACCATCCTTCCCACCACAGAAACAGAGAACTCCTACCCAAAACAACTCTCCATCACTAGAAGATTTAATGAAGCAGCTGGCAACAAGCAACCTAGAATTCCAACAGTCAGTAAGTTCCTGCAACCTACAATTCCAACAGAATATGACCGCCACCATCCAGGATCTCAAGATGCAAATAGGACAGCTAGCAAATACTGTGAGCGAGTTACAGTCAGCCGGCTCAAGCAGCCTTCCCTCCCAACCCATTCCGAATCCGAGAGGGAATGCCAATGCAGTAATACTCAAAAGCAGCAAAGAATTACCTCAGCCTGGACAGCATCAGGTACTGCAGCCAGCTGAAGCCGACTCTGAAGCAATGGCCGACTCACCATCTCACCCACAGACAATTGTCCCATTGCCGTTTCCATCCCGGACCGTTTCGGCACGGAAACCAGATTCTGATGACGAGCTACTGAAGATGTTCCGGAAGGTGGAAATCAACATTCCACTTCTCGATGCGATCAAGTAAATTCCGAAGTACGCAAAATTCCTCAAGGAATTGTGTGTACACAAAAGAAGAAAGATGAAGGGGAATCAAGAACTTGGAGGTGTGGTCTCAAGCTTAACTAGGAATAATCCCACTGTAGGGATTTCACAGGTCTTACCAAAGAAGTGCCGAGACCCCGGTATCTTCTTGGTCCCATGCACTATTGGTGATTGCACATTCACTGAAGCTATGTTGGACCTGGGAGCGTCAATCAACGTCATGCCTGCATCAACTTATAGGTCCCTCAATTTCGGAGATCTAGAACCTACAGGGATGACCATACAGCTTGCTAATAGAAGCATTGTGCAACCCTTGGGAGTTCTCGAAGATGTCCTCGTCCAAGTAAATGAGTTAATATTTCCAGCTGATTTCTACGTGCTTGACATGGAGGACGAGACATCGGAAAAGAAATCAACCTTGATACTGGGGAGACCATTTTTAATGACAGCAAGGACAAAGATTGACGTACATGCTGGAACGCTCTCGATGGAATTCAGTGACACACTGGTGTAGTTCAATATTTTTGAAGCCATGAAGCACCCCACCGAAGATCACTCTCTCTTTGGCATAGACATAATGGAACAGTTGGTGGAGGAATACTTCTAACTAGACAGTTGCAGTGAGGGAATGGAAGATCTTGCTAGAACTGCCGAAGCCAGTAGCTGCTCAAAGGCTGATCATGATGAAGCACTAGAGTCCCCAGACTCTGAGGATTGCCATAGTGACACTAGCAACTTGGCATTTGAAAAAGAAATAACCAGGTTAATAAACCAAGTCTGCTACCCTAACCCCTCAGAGAGTGAGAATAGTGCAGAGGTAAATGTTGCCGAGACTACAAAGCTTCTACCTGCACAATTGGCAACCATATTCACGGCCGAAATGAAGTCGGCTAAAGAAGACCGAGTCAACGCAAGGTCAAAAGTCAACTCGGCTGAAAAGTTAACCACGCAAGCCGACACACTTGCCGAGACCATCTCGGCAAGTAAGGACCAGACTCGATCCAAGAAGCTCATTACTCCACCTGGATCCGAGATCAAAGCTACAAAGGAAACCGAAGCCGACCTCAATCCGAGTCGGCTGAAGCAATACAAGGCCGAGGCCATGACGACAGTCCTAATGCCGAGTCGGGAACGAGCCGGCCAGACGGATCCGAGAGCTGGAACTCAGGATTCTCCAGTTCCACCTCCACCACCCACAGAGCTGAAACCATTGCCTAGCCACCTGAAATATGCCTTTTTGGACAATGAACAGCAGCTCCCGGTCATCATTGCAAGCAACCTCCTCTCGGAGCAAGAAGACAAGCTGCTGGAAGTCCTTAGGCAACACAAACAGGCAATTGGGTGGAAACTTTCTGACCTTCCAGGTATTAACCCCTCCATATGCATGCACAGAATATTAATGGAGGAGGACATTAAACCCATAAGGAAACAGCAACGAAGGCTGAATCCCACCATTCTAGATGTAGTCAAGAAAGAAGTCACGAAGCTGCTCGCTGCAAGTATCATCTACCCTATCTCAGACAGCCAATGGATGAGTCCTGTGCAAGTAGTGCCAAAGAAATCTGGAATGACCGTCATGAAAAACCAACAAGATGAGTTGGTACCTACACGGATTCAGAACAGCTGGCGGGTGTGTATCGATTACAGAAGACTCAATCAGGCAACCCACAAGGATCACTTTCCTTTGCCTTTTATTGACTAGATGTTAGAGAAAATAGCAGGGAAATCCCATTACTGCTTTCTGGATGGATTCTCAGGATACATGAAAATACACATAGCACCGGAGGATCAACATAAGACCACCTTCACATGCCCGTTTGGCACTTTTGCGTACACCCGCATGCCATTCGGCCTGTGCAACGCGCCAAGTACATTTCAACGTTGCATGATGAGCATCTTCTCGGATTTGCTACAGGATTGCATGGAGGTGTTTATGGATGACTTCACGGTGTATGCAGAATCATTCGACGCATGCCTGAACAACCTGTCCAAGGTGTTGAAGAGATGCATTGATACGAACCTGGTTCTCAACTTCGAAAAATGCCATTTCATGGTGACCGAGGGAATAGTGTTGGGACACCTAGTCTCCAACAGAGGCATCGAAGTGGACAAGGAGAAAATAGACATAGTCACTTCCCTTCCAAACCCCGCTTCTGTGCGGGAAGTTCGCTCATTCTTGGGACATGCAGGTTTTTATAGAAGGTTCATCAAGGACTTTAGCAAAATAGCTCTGCCGCTATCCCAACTTCTACAGAAGGATGTGGATTTCAAGTTTGACCAGCCCTGCATTGAGGCATTTCAGGAGCTGAAGAATAAACTCACATCTGCACCTATCCTTCAAGCACCAGGCTGGGCCCTGCCATTTGAGCTCATGTGCGATGCATCCAATTCGGCACTAGGAGCTGTTCTCGGCCAGAGAGCGCGAGTCGGCCAACCAGTCCATGTTATTGCGTATGCGTCCAGAACCATGGACTCGGCCCAGCAAAATTACACGACGACTGAGAAGGAAGTTCTGGCAATTGTGTTTGCCTTGGATAAGTTTCGCTCCTACCTTCTCGGTTCTAAGATAGTCGTGTTCTCCGATCACTCGGCTCTAAAGTACTTGCTGAAGAAGCCGGATGCCAAGCCAAGACTCATCCGGTGGATGCTTCTTCTCCAAGAATTCGACTTAGAAATCAGAGACAAGAAAGGTGCTGAGAATTCTGTAGCGGACCACCTCAGCAGGATTGAAAGAGAAAGCGAACAATTGCCTATCCGAGACGAATTCCCTGACGAGCAACTCCTGCACCTCAAGACGGCCACACCATGGTTTGCAGATATTTGTAATTTTGTGGCAACATCTCAATTTCCACCTTAGGCATCTCGAACGTACAAAGAGAAGATCAGAAGTGATGCTAAGTACTACGTATGGGATGACCCCTATCTATGGAGATTATGCAGTGATAAGATCATCCGCAGGTGCATTCCTGATGCCGAGATCAAGTCGGTCCTCCACTTCTACCATTCGGCCCTTGGAGGAGGCCACTACGGCTCATCTCGGACTGCCAGGAAGGTGCTTGATTGTGGCCTCTATTGGCCTTCTATTTTCCGAGACGCTCATCAATTCGTCTCCACCTGCGACAGATGTCAAAAAGCAGGGATGGCCTTGAACCAAAGACATGAAATGCCCCAGCAACCCATCCTGTTTTGTGAAGTCTTTGACGTCTAGGGTATCGATTTTATGGGGCCATTCCCAATCTCCAATGGCTATTCATACATCCTGCTTGCCGTCGATTATGTATCAAGATGGGTAGAAGCCATTCCCACCAGAACCAATGATGCCAAGGTAGTAGTGGACTTTCTTAAGTCCAATATTTTCTGCAGGTTCGGTGTCCCAAAAGCGCTCATCAGTGACCAGGGGAGTCACTTCTGCAACAGAGCCATGGCCTCCCTTCTCCACAAATATGGGGTGGCACACAGGATAGCCACAGCATACCACCCCCAGACAAATGGGCAAGCTGAAGTGTTTAATAGGGAAATCAAGCATACACTGCAAAAGATGACAAATCCCAACAGGAAGGACTGGAGTAGACTCCTTGAGGATGCTCTATGGGCTCACAGGACTGCATATCGAACACCGCTAAGGATGTCTCCCTATCGAATTGTTTTCGGGAAAGCCTGTCACCTCCCTGTGGAGCTAGAGTACAAAGCTTATTGGGCAGTTAAGCAATGCAACATGGCTTATGACCAAGCAGGAGAGCATAGGAAGTTCCAACTTTAACAATTAGATGAACTTCGCATGGAAGCCTATGAAAACGCCAGGATCTACAAGCAGAAAGTAAAAAAGTTCCACGACCAAAATATCCTGAGAAAATATCTCCATATTGGCCAAAAAGTGTTGCTATTCAATTCCAGATTAAAGCTCATAGCAGGTAAGCTTCGCTCCAGATGGGATGGACCTTTTGTTATTACGAACACATTTCCCCATGGTGCAGTGCAGCTAAGGGAAGAACAGACCAACTGCACCTTTCAGGTCAACGGGCACCAAGTCAAACCTTTCCTCGAAGGTCCAGCACCAACAGGAGAAAATACAGAGAGCATCTCCTTGATGGAACCGACTCCTCCTGATGGAACAGCCTAAGCCGACTCGTCCAACCTTTTCACATTGAGGACAATGCCGAAACTAAGTGTGGGGGGGTTCTGTCCATTTGGGAACTGATCATTCACATCATATCTGCCCTTCTCTTCTCTAACTTTTTCATTTCCTCTAACTTTTTCATTTCGCTTCATTTACTATTTTAAGTCTCACTAGTATTTTTGCTGCTTAAGTTTGTGTTTAATAAAAGAGTCTCCACTGCCGAGTCCGCCACAGCCAGAATGGCCTCACCTTAGCAGAATTACGTGTCCAAAAAGAAGAAAGGAAATTCCTTATTGAATCCGAGAGTCTGACGAGCCAGCGGAAGGAATCTCTTCATTCCCGAGCAAAAGCTACCTCTACTTGAAGAGAGCCAAACCTTTGGGTTCCAAGTGGTAAGTGGCGGAAATGGGAAAAGGGAACCTTCAGAGTGAAGAGACAGAATCAGCCAGTGTGAGAATTTGAGCTTTGCATCAGAGATGGCTTACACTCTGCCACCTCCCTTCTTTCTGAGTGATTATGCAAGCATGTTGATTGTGTGTGCTGAATTTTGCCTTAACTCTCTGGATACAACTATTTTACACATGCAGGAATGAAATGATCTAGGCCATATTTCTTATGAACGCAGAGCCAAATAAGCTGTCCAAAAACAAGCTGACCCTTGTCAACCCCTTTTTGAGCCTAAATTGACCACTTTTTCTTGCAGCTCACTACAAGCCGAGGCCAGAAAAACCATTCTTACCTCACCCTCGAGAAGCCGAGGAGCAGTGGAATCGTCTTGGGAGTGAGCTAGAATCAAGTGTGGGGGAAGTCTAGGGAGCGGAATTCGGTCAAAAGCAGCTGAAGATTTAGAAGAAGAGAAAAAGGAGAGAAAATGGAATGAAAGAAAAGAAAAGAAAGTACATAAAAACAGAAAACAGGCAGCTGAAATAAACAAAATCAGCAAGCTGCATGAGTAAAAGAAAGAAAGAATGTAAACGGCGAATAAATAAAGACCAAAGGAGACCATAGCAACTGGGACTGCCCTCATACTGGTTACACTCACTCCCCATTGCTCCTCTCCTCCCCGTG
Organism: Mucuna pruriens; assembly: GCA_025330945.1. NCBI lineage: Eukaryota > Viridiplantae > Streptophyta > Magnoliopsida > Fabales > Fabaceae > Mucuna > Mucuna pruriens. The sequence continues at coordinate 81,429 of JAENHJ010000317.1, forward strand.
GGTCCTGAAGCTAGTTTTCTTACATCTATTCGACCCATAACCTCAACCTCGCTACAAGCCAGAAAAGTCCTAGTGAACATAACTGTTGTGTTTCGCAGGTGTAAGAGGAGAGCTCTGTCAAGATATGGTAACACCAATCCCATGCAATGCTGAGTGTAAACACAGCCCAGACACTTGAGAGAAAAGAGAAAATTGAGCACATAAGTAAAAGTTCTATCACTCTAGGGGCACCCCTTCCCAATTGGAAGCCATGAAGGCCCCTAAGAACCAAAGGAAGTAGCTCCCTGATTGTATGAGCGCCTTGAACTGGGATGAAGAGAGGCCGACTCTGTAGAGTCAGCTTAAGGAAATCAAACAGAAGAATCTCTCACTAAAGTCACCCTTAATTAAGTCATATGTTTTGCCCAGGAGTGCAAAAGGCTAAGTGTGGGGGTTTGATGGGTCATAAAATGAACATCTTAAGTGGACCTAAGAAGGGTACCATTGAACAACTCACGAGCTTAAAAGATGACCGTTAGCTAAGATCCAGAATTAATGGCCTAAACTTGAATAAAACACAATCTGTGCTTAATCAAGGTTTTTAGCTAACTATCTCTTCATTGCAGGTTCAGCTAAACTTAGCCCGCCATCAGAAGCCCAGGCCGAGACTCGAACCATGCAGGGAGCCCAGTCAGGTAGATCCAAGGGGAACGCCTCGTCAGCAATCAGAGCCACCTTGGGTCCAGCTCAGCTCCACGTCACTACCTGGAGTAGCTTGCAACGAAAGTCACAGCAAGGGTAGAATAGGAATTGTACATGTAATTCTGTTAGCATCGTTAGCTGTGTCCACTCTTGTATAAATAAATAGAACTCTGAACGAATAGGGGCTTTTGGCATTCAAACTTTCCCGCATTCATAATTCCGAACTCTCTCGTTCTCTTCTCCTCCGCTCACGGTGGTACACAGTGCTGATAATGGCGTTTCTCTCGATTAAGGAAATGCAGGTTAAGAACTGAGAGGCCGAAGGTTATCAGAGGAGACCGATTGGAGCACCAACACACTCTGGTGGACCTGAACCTCAACTTCTTAGCTAGCTGAGGTGAATCATCATCGTCGTCCATGGCGATCGTCGTGGAAGATGGAATCATCGAATCTAGGCCCTGTGTTTGTATTTTGCCTTCAATATTATGAGTGTTTTCTGAATTCTGAACTCCATCGCATTCCTGAAATTTAAGTTCAATTACTGTGTTGCGATTGCACCTGGTAACGGAACAATGTTAAACTAAGCCGATTGGAACTGGTTTAGCTAATTCAGTAGGTAATCACTTAACTATTGTTGATTGAGAATCTAAAATCAGCTTGAACTTAATCTCTGCCAACTGATGAGGTGGCGATTGTGTAAATCCTCGGTATGGTAAGGGACGGACCTTTGGCGATTGCCATAAGAACACTAGAGGCTAATAAGGACTGTAATTGGAGTGATTGAACCAGAAAGAACTTGATTATTGGAACTAAACACGAACACAGTAATAGCAATAGCATTAGGAGTAGCGTAATTGCATTTGATTATAGTTAACCTCTGTTTTGATTCCAATTGCATTCCAACCCCCCTTGTTTACTGCCTTTAAGTCTGAGACAGAGATAGTCCCCCTCTGTCGCGTCTGTCGGCACTTGACCGAGACCAAGCCAGATCGTCTCTGTTGAGATCAACTCAGTTCAGTCTCTGTTGAGAGCAGCTCGGCCATTGCCGAGACGAGTCGGTATTTTACTCTGAGATTCAACTTCCATTTGCTGCACACTAAATCACAATTGAGCACATTATGTCCTTGAGAAGAATGACCTAGGGTTAGCTATGCTATAGTTAGCTTTAGGTATTTGATAAGAGCGTTGAAACGACTAAAAACACCATCCATCAGTGCGCGTATCTTTTCAAAAATATACTTGCATAATAGATATACCGAATTCACATGCAAGAGGGTGATGAATGGAAGACAGCCTTCAAGACCAAGTTTGGTTTGTATAAATGGCTTGTCATGCCATTTAGGCTAACGAGTGCCCCATACACGCTTGTGAGACTCATGAACCATGTTTTGCGTAGTCTCATTGGACGATGTATGGTCATCTACTTTGTTGATATACTAGTGTCTTCTAAACTTTAGGACGATCACATGGAGAACATTTAGCAAGTGTTGAAACTGTTGAAGGACAAATCCTTATATGTTAATATGGAGAAGTTCACCTTCTCCACTACTCAGGTGATATTTTTAGGATTTGTCATAAGTTCTAAAGAGGTTCATGTGGACAAAGAAAATGGGAAGGCCATACAAAATTGGCCAACTACTACAAACATTAGTAATGTGCAAAGTTTCCATGAGTTGGCAAGCTTCTGTAGACACTTTGTTAAGGACTTTAGCACCATTGCTACCCCTTTAAATGAAACAATTAAAAAGATGTGGGTTTAAGTGGGAAGAACCCCAATAAAAAGCTTTCCAAACCCTAAAGGAAAGGCTAACTAATGCTCTAGTGCTAGCACTCTCAAAATTTCAGAAGTCTTTTGAACTTGAGTGTGATACGTCCAATGTGGGCATAAGAGTACTGCTATTGTAGGAAGGGAACCCCATTGCCTCTTTAGTGAGAAATTGAAGGGTGCCCAACTTAATTATTCAACATATGACAAGGAGTTCTATGCTTTAGTCAGGGTGTTGCAGGTTTGGCAACATTACTTGGTGACCAACAAGTTCATCATCCATAACAATCATGAGTTGCTAAAATATTTAATAAGTCAACATAAACTCAATAAAAGACATGCCAAATGGGTAGAGTTCCTGGAACAATTTCCATACATTATTCAACATATATAATGAAAGGCAAATGTAGTGGCAGATGCCTTGTCACGAAGGCATACGCTTCTATCTATGTTGGAAATAAAGCTCCTAGGCTTTGAAGGCCTTAAGGACTTTGTATATGGATGATAATGACTTCAAGGAAGCTTATGATCATTGTGTTGTCTTAGCCAATGGAGGTTTCTTTAGGCATGAGGGATTTTTGATTAAAGAAAAAAGTTGTGTGCCCAAGAGATCCATTAGAGTTATTAGTGAAAGAGGCATATGAGGAGGGGTTTAATGGGCCATTTTAGTGTATGCAATACATATGAGACCTTAGCTGAGAATTTTTATTGGACTAAGATGAAATGTGCAAGCACCATGTTTGTGAAAGATGTTTATCATGTAAAATGGCCAAATCAAAAGTGTTGTCTAAGGTTTGTATACCCGTATCCCTATTTCTATTGCTCCCTGGATCAATATTTATATGCCCTTTGTGCTTGGATTGCCAAGAACACAAAAAGGGAGAGATTCAATATTTATTGTAGTGGACAGGTTCTCGAAAATGACACATTTCATTCCATTCCATAAGAGCGATGATGCCTATCACATGTCCAACCTCTTCTTTAAGGAAGTTGTAAGGTTGCATGGACTTCCTAAGTTCATTGTATTTGAAGGAGGCTCTAAGTTTCTAAGCTACTTTTAGAAGAACCTCTAGGGTAAATTAGGTACCAAATTGATGTTCTCCATGATATGCCACCCTCAAACCAGTGGCCAAATCGAGGTGGTGAATAGGACACTATCACAACTACTAAGGTGTTTTGTGTGAAGGAAACTAAATATTTTGAAAATTGGCTACCCCATATTGAATTTGCTTATAATCGGGTGATCAATGAAACTACATCCAACTCACCCTTCGGGCTGGTTTTTGGGTGCAACCCTCTATCTCCTTTGGACTTGATAACACTACCTGTACCATCCAAAGTCGAGTTAGAAGGCTTGTCTATCTAAGGTCCAATTTATGGGGAGGCTCCATGAATGAGCAAAAGTTTTTATGGAAAAACAAGGCAAGAGGTATGCCAAGAGAGTGAACAAGGATAGAGAAGGTAGAACTTTTGCAAAAGGTGACCTTGTATGGGTCCACCTTTGTAAGGAGAGGTTTCCTCACCCGAGGAAGTCTAAACTACTTCCACGAGGGATAGGAATTTTCCCTATACTGAAAAAGATCAATGACAATGCATACGTCTTAGATGTACCCCAAGAGTACGATGGCAGCCACACTTTAAAATTTTTTAACTTATCTCTTTTTTGATATAGGTATGGACAACCCAAATTTGAAGATAAATTCTCTTCACGAAGCAAAGTTTGATACAAATTAGGGAGGCCAAGATAAGCCAACCAAGGATGTGGGCCAAACTTCAAGGGAAAGTCTTTAAGGACCCTTCACTAGGAAAAGTCTTTAAGGACCCCTCGAACAACCAATAAACACTCCGGCCTCGTCCCCAATGTGTCATACTTCAGATGGCCAGTGAGCCCTCTCGACCACCTTCAATTGAGTTGTCAGCCCTCGAACAACCAATAAGCACTCTAACCTTGTCCCTAAGTCATCACACTTCAGATGGCCAGCGAGCCGTCTTGACCTCTTTAAAGTGAGTCGTCACCCCTCAAACAACCAATAAACACTCTGACCTCGTCCACGAGTCGTCACACTTCACATGGCTGCCAAGCCGTCTCGACCACCTTAAACTGAGTCGTCACCCCTTGAACAACCAATAAGGACTCTGACCCCGTCCACGAGTCGTCACACTTCAGATGGATGCCGAGCCGTCTCGACCACCTTAAACTAAGTCGTCACCCCTCAAACAACCAATAAGCACTCTGACCTTGTCCCTAAGTCGTCACACTTCACATGGCCGACGAGCCATCTCGACCATCTTAAACTGAGTCGTCACCCCTCAAACAACTAATAAACACTCTGACCTTGTCCTTGAGTCGTCACACTTCAAATAGCCGACGAACCATCTCGACCACCTTAAACTGAGTTGTCATCCCTCACACAACAAATAAACACTCTGACCTCGTCCCCGAGTCGTCACACTTTAGATGGCCGGCGAGCCGTCTCGACCACTTTAAGTTGAGTCGTCACCACTCGAATAACCAATAAACACTCTGACCTCGTCTGGTAGTCGTCACACTTCAAATGGCTGATGAGCCGTCTCGACCACCTTAAATTGAGTCGTTAGCCCTCGAACAACCAATAAACACTCTTGCCTTGTCCCCGAGTCATCATACTTTAGATGGTCGGCGAGCTGTCTTAACCACCTTAAACTGAGTCGTCAACCTTCAAACAACCAATAAACACTCTAACCTTATCCCCGAGTCCTCACACTTCAGATGGTAGGCGAGCCGTCTTGACCACCTTAAACTGAGTCGTCACCCCTCAAACAACCAATAAACACTCTGACCTCGTCCTTGAGTCGTCACACTTCAGATGGTCGACGAGCCATCTTGACCACCTTAAACTAAGTCATCACCCTCAAACAACCAATAAACACTTTAACCTCATCCCCGAGTTGTCACACTTTAGATGGTCGGCGAGCCATCTTGACCACGAACTGAGTTGTCACTCCTCAAACAACCAATAAACACTTTGACCTCGTCCCCGAGTCGTCACACTTCAGATGACCAGCTAGCCGTCTCGACTCCCTTAAACCGAGTCGTCACACTCTAGACAATTATAGACATTCCTGCTCCGTCCCCGGGTCCTCACCTATGGACTACCAACCAGCCGTCTGAATCGCATCCATGTGTGTTACCCTTGTCCGGGTCTAGGGGGCGTATACTCAGATCATCCTAGCCCATTCAATGACTCATTCCACCACCGTGGTAGGACACCTAATGGACAGTCCTAACCCTGGCTTAAGCCTCATAGAGCTACTTGAACTTTGAATCCTCTTGGCTAGGAGAGGTATGTAGCAGCGAGAGGCACTCTCTTGTCATGTTCTACATCCCTATCCCCCCATTGCCCTACATCACAAGGTGGTTTGAAAGAGGTAAAAGAGAAGATTATGCTAGTTCATGCAAGTCGTGGGGTAACTACCAGATGTAGGCGGATGGAGTGACTCGTCATTCCCATGCATATTCGGCCCCTTACCCAGCTTCTCTATTCGCTCACCCTGCCTTATCCGCTCCAGGTTTCTAGTGTACAATAGAACATTTGTGGCGACTCCAAGTTGAGCTGGTACAGGGTTGGCCAATTCTCTAGGATGGCCAGGTTAGTATCGACTCACCATGCAGAATGAGGATATGGATTTGGTTTTCGACACTCCCTATTTCTCTTTCGAAGTTAAACAAGTGGCAGACCCATAACAACATTTCTCTTTTTCAAATCCATCCCTGGTGCGATTTAGGTCGCATCAAAGACATTGTAATGATCAAGTCATTCACAGGTGCATTCCGGATTTCAAGATCAAGTCTATCCTCTAATTTTTCCATGTAGCACTTGGGGGCGGCCATTATGGATCCACTCGGATTGCCCGAAAAGTGCTTGATTTTGGGTTCTATTGGCCCACCATTTTCGAGATGCCTATTGATTAGCCATATACCATCCACTACACAAGGTCTTAAGATAAGCATAATAGAACATGTTTTGTGACTAAGAAACTCATATTAGCTAAGATTCAGTTCACTGGCATAGAAATTGGAAAAATACAAATCTATGCTAATGTAAGGATATTAGCTGATGAAATGTTCATTGTGCAAGATGTAGCAAGAAGGCTCAGTCTAGCCAAAACCCTGTCCGAGCCTAACTCCCCGTCATCCAACACTGGCTCAACGCAGGTGGCTGACTCTGAACCTTATGAGAAGGATATGCTTCGGACATCAAGGCCAGCTCCAATAATCTCTAAACATGTAGCACACAAAGAAAGGTTACAGGAAGACCGTGACAGCCGCAGGAGGTTATCAGTTGGAATCTTTTGGAAGCTGTTCGTTAGTGTAGATCATTATTTTGTTATGTAATCATTCGTTAGTTAGTTACGTAATCATTAGGAATTAGAAGCTTATAGGAACTTCTCTGAAATCTTCTGTTAGAAGCTAAGGAAATTTATAAAAGGAGAATGCAAGGTACAATTTATGGGGTTGATACACACGCTTATTCACTCTAATTCTCGCATTTTGTTCATCTTCTTCACTTTGCTCCATTGTTGCTTGGTGGTGCATGATTCCTCAGCATGACGTCCAATCGGTTGAGGGGGTGTAGGTTCTGAGTCTGAGGTGGAGGCTATCGAGGTGATCGACCGGTATAACCGACACGTTCTGGTAGAAGGAATCCTCAAGGCTTGGACCAATTCAGGTGAACCACCGCAATCTCCGCCATGGTCACTACCGGCGAAGGAGGCTGAGTTAATCTCATCCATTTCATGTATCAAATCCTGTATCAATAACATGTTTTTCAATATATAGTTATGTTCCATATCTACTTTCCATGTGAAATTCTTGTTATATTAATCTTTGCTCATTAGTATCACAACCATGTTTATGAAAACGTAAGAGTAGAGCACGTTAGATTAGGCCGGTTGGAGCTGATCTAACAACAAGTTAGGGAAACCTTAGATCAACCACGTGCCTATTCCCTGTCAGCTTATGAGGTTGCGGTTGTGTAAGTCCTTGTCTAGACAACGACAAATGTTTGGCGGTCGTCGTAAGATTTTAGGTTGGTTTAGAGTCACATGTGAATCATTGAGGAGCTAGACCGTGTGTTGTTGACCTGTGAATTGATACAGTAATTAGAATTAGCATAGTTGTTACTATTTTCTTAGAATAGTTTACTTTTAGTCATACTTCTATATTCAATTCCCCTTGTTTATGTTCTTGGCCGCCTCTATTTCAGACCAGCCGAGATGATTCTGTAAATACAACTTCAAAGCCAAGTTGACTGATTACACTCTAGCCGAGATCATGTCAGACTCGTCTCTGTTGAGATGAACTGATACATGCCGAGAGCAAGTTGGCATCTCACCAAAAGTACTTCAGTATCTAGTTGAGAGAGAGTCTGCATTCTTACATAACTCTATTGTTTGCATGAATTTCTGAACCTGTATTAGGCATAATTGAATACACTATGTCCTTGTGAAGAATGACCTAGGGTTAGCTATACTATAGTTAGCTTTAGTTTTATTTGATAGAAGCCATCACGACAAAAGTGAGCTTATCACCTATCAACTCGTCTCCATCTACGAACAATGCCAAAAGGTAGGAATGGCCATAAGTAGAAGGAATGAAATGCCCTAGAAACCTATCTTGTTCTATGAAGTCTTTGACATTTGGGGTATTGATTTCATGGGGCCATTCTCAGTCTTCAATGGTTATTCATACATTCTGCTTGTTGTTGACTATGTATCACGATGGGTAGAGGCCATAGCCACCAAGACCAATGATGCCAAAATTGTAGTGTATTTTCTAAAATTCAATATCTTCTACCAGTTTGGTGTGCCGAAAGCTCCCATAAGTGAGCAAGAGAGTCACTTTTGCAACAGAGCCATGTCTGCCTTACTCCACAAGTATGTGGTGGTGCATAGAGTTTCCACAGCCTACCACTCCTAGACAAATAGCGAAGCTGAAGTATTCAACAAGGAAATCAAGAAAACACTACAAAAGATGGCTAATCCTAGTTGGAAGGATTGGAGCTGACTCCTTGAGGATTCACTATGGGCACAGAACTGCATACTAGACTTATTTGGGAATGTCTCCCTACTAGATTGTTTTCGGTAAAGCCTATTGATAATGGGAGTTTTTAGTCGTTTCAACGCGCTTATCAAATAACTAAAGCTAACTATAGTATAGTCAACCCTAGGTCATTCTACTAAAGGACACAGTGCGTTCTAAGTGTGTTTCAATGTGGAGCAAATGGAAGCAGAATCTAAGTGTAAGCAACTGATTCACCTCGGCACCGGCCGAGTCGCTCTCGGCAAAGACTGAGCCGAGTTGATCTCGGCAGAGACAATCTGGTTTGGTCTCGACTAAGTGCAGACAGACGCTACAGAGGTGGACTATCTCTGTCTCAGACTTAGAAAGCAATAAATGGGGGTTTGGAATGCGAATAAGCAGAAAATAAACTAAGACTACCAATGCAATAAACATATATTAAGGCTACTGGTTTACGATTACTATTATTAATGTGATATAATTGTGTTCATGTTAGTTTCCATCATTCTAAGTCCAATTCCATGTCCACACGTCAATTCTCCATCCATATCAGTCTTTAGTGTTCTTATGGAAATCGCCAAAGGTTCGTCCCTGACCATACCGAGGAATTACACAATCGCTATCTCATCAGTTGGTAGAGATTAGGTTCAACTGATTTTAGGTTCTTGATTAACAATCATTAAACGATTACCTAGTGAATTAGTTAGACCAGTTCCAATCGGCTTAATCCAACATCGTTCACAATTCAATTGCAATCACAGATCAAATCATGAATTACAGCAGAGAAGAGGAATGGAAATGCGAAACTCAGAATAGAATCGATCAATAGAAACAGAATACAAACACAGGGCTCTAGCTTCGATGATTCCACCGTTCACGACAATCGTCGTGACCGACGGCGATGGTTCGCCTTTGCTAGCTAGAACATTGAGGATCAAGTCCGCCAGAGTGCGTTGGTGCTCCAATTGGTCCCCTCTGGTAACCTTCGGCTTCTCAGTTCCTAGCCTACACTTCCTCAATCGAGAGAAATGCCATTAACAGTACCGTGCTCCACCGTGAATGAACAGAGATGAAAATGAGAGGATGAAGATAATGGACGCAGGAGAATATGAATGCTAAAAGATCCTTAATCATTTAGAGTTCTGCCTATTTATACAGGAGTGGACTGATGATGGGCGTTTTTACAGTCGTTTTACGCGCTTATCAAATACTAAAGCTAACTATAGTATAGTCAACCCTAGGTCATTCTTCTCAAGGACACAGTGTGCTCAATTGTGATTTAGTATCAAGTTAAACAATGCAGAATCTGAGATGGGAAGTGTTGACTCTCCTCGGTTGTAGCCGAGTCATACTCGGCAGAGACTAAACAGAGATGGTCTCGGCAGAGACTATCCGGCTTGGTCTCGGCTGAGTGCAGACAGACGCTACAGAGGGGGACTACCTCTGTCTCAACCAGAAAACAAGAAGGAAAAAAAGAACTTGGGGGTTTTGGATGCAGGTAAGCAGAAAATAAACTAAGACTATGAATGCAGTGAATGTATACTACTGTTTACTACTTATCTATTAATATTATATAACTGTATTCAGATTCAGTTCCATTAATTAAGTCCAGTCCAGGTTCCAATCTCAGTTCATAGTCCATATCAGCCTTGGGTAGTCATATGGCAATCGCCAAAGGTTCGTCCATTGTCATACCGAGGATTTATGCAATCGCTACCTCATCGGTTGACAGGATTAAGTTCAGAGCTGATTTTAGGTTCCCTATTAACAATCGTTAAATGGTTACCTACTATATTAGTTAAACCAGTTCCAATCGGCTTAGCTTAACATTGTTCACGTCTCAAATGCAATCGCGATTCAATTCGTGAATTAAAGAAGAGGAAGAGAACAGAGATATGAAATGCAGAATGAAATCGATTAACAGAATCAGAATACAAATATAGTGGTCCACGAGTTCGGATGGTTCCATCTTCCTCAACGACGCTAAGGTTGATGGTGGTGGTTCACCTCCGTTAGCCTAAGCGCCGAGGATCAGTTCCACCAGAGTGCGTCAAGAGTCTGATCGGTCCCTCCGGTAAACGTCCAGCTTCCCAGTCTTAGACCTGCACTTCCTCAATCGAGAGAAGCACCACTGCAGCGCCGTGCACCACCGTGAAAATGGAGAGAGCAGGAGCGAGAAAATGAATTCAGTGAGTGTGGAATTAAAGTGAATTCAAAGACTACTAAACAGTGCACAGCTCCTCCTATATATACACGAGCTATGATTAGCTAATCCTAACGAATCCTAACAGAATTACAGTGAATGTTCGATTCTACCCCTATGCAGATCTTTTCACGTGACATGGCAGATTTCCTAGGAGTGACATGGCAGATGAATTAGCATTGAGGTGGCCTCCAAGCTGGATAGCTGACGTGGTCAATATATTTGGGCCACTCTCTTCTGGGCTGCTGGGGTGCAAGTCAACGGGCCGGCCGAGACGACTCTTGCTTGGCCGAGATTGAGTCGGTGCTGGTCGGGACGACTTCATCTCTACCGAGACACTTTTTTGTTGACCTTGGTCAATTGACTCGGCTTGACCTCTTGGGAAGAAGGAGTGATACTTTTATTAGCTAAGAAGTTTGAATTAGCACAGATTTGTATTTTCTCTATATTCGAGCTCATAAACTGAATCTTAGCTAATAGTCCATCCTTAATCACATAATAGTCTTGCAAACCTCCTTCTTAGGTGTCTAAAAGATGTATAACTTGTGACTCATCACACCCCACACTTACCCTTTTTGCACTCCTGGGCAAAATAAAATGAAAATCAACAAGGGAAATTTTTAAAGATAGAAAGAATTTTTCATTTGGCTTCCTTCAGTTCGGACCGAGACAAGTCGGCACTCATTCACTCTGAGCTTGAGATACTCTATCAATATGAAATTACTCCTTCTACGCTCTAGGCAAATTAATGACCTGCAAACAGGAAAAAGATAACCAAGAGTGACAGAGCTTTTGGGCAATTCATTCCTCATTTCTCTCGTGCTTGGGCTTGTATTTACACTCAACATTCATGGAACTGAAATTGCCACACTTTGACAAAGCTCTCTTCTTACACCTGCAAAACACGCCACAGTTATGATCACTAGGACTTCTTTTTTGGCTTATAGCGAGGCTGGGTCATGGGGTGGATAATATATGGAAAAAAAACTGGTTTCAGGACCCTTTGGGGAGAGAGGAGCAATGGGGAGTAAGTTTAAATCAGCCTGAGGGTTACTCAGGTTGCTGCCAATTTCTCCTTCTTGCTGCCACCAGCTCATTTTCTTTTCTTTTTCTTATACAATACATTTATGCAGCTGCTTTCTTTCTTTATTTGCTTCAGCTCAGACTTTTAGCTGCTGCTTTCCACTTTTCTTTTTTCTTCCTTTTGCTCGCTTTTATTCCTTTATTGCTCTTTGAGCTTGGGAGAGTGTTGAACAATGTTTTGCTTCCTGGAGTTTCCCCCACACTTGATCATGACTTACTCCCACAACAATTCCAAAGCTCCTCTGCTCCCATAGGGTAAGGTTAATTCATGGTTTTTCTGGCCTTGGCTTGTAGTGAGCTGTCAAAAAGAAGAATGGTTAGTTAGGCTCAAATGGGGAAACAACAGATACATTTGTTCAGGTAGGCTTTATTTGGCTCAGGGCTCATGAGAAACATGGCCTAGATCATGTCATTCCTGCATGTGAAAACAGTTGTATCTAGAGAGTTGAGGCAAAATGCAGAATATACAGTTATCATGAATGCAAAAATTACACTAAAGAATAAGAAGAGAATGGCAAGACGCGAGCCATCCATATTTATAAGGCTCAAAATCTCACACAGGTTGTATCAGCTCTGACTCAAGGTTTTTCTTTTCACTTTTTCAGTCGATTACTGCCTAGAACACAAAAGTTTCATTCTCTTGAGCTAGAGAATTCTCTTGTCTGATTCAGATATGCTTTCACTGACTTTATTCAAACTTTCAGAAACCAATTCAGAACTCTTTTCATGACATTCTTGTTATTGACAATCCACTTGGAATTCTTGTTCAGAGGAAAATTTTGAAAAAAGAGATTGAAAAACCAGTTTGAAAAACGAGAGAGATTGAAAAACCAGAAAAAATGAAATACGCCAAATCAAGTAGTTTAAACTAGCAGACTTAAAACTAACAGAGAATTAGAACTGGCAGAGTTCAAGATGAAGGAATGAAAAGAAAGTTGGAATTCTTGGATCATCCCCACCCCCACACTTAAAATTTGCATTGTCCTCAATGCAAGGGAGAATCATCTGGAGCTGTTGGTTCCATCAATGATATGTCCTCCATTTTAGGAATGATTGACATTGGGCCTTCATGGAATGGCTTAATTTGGTGCCCATTGACCTGGAAGGTGCTGTTGTTGTGTTCGTCTTTTAGCTGTACTGCACCATGGGGAAATACATTAGTGATAACAAAAGGCCCATTCCATCTAGAGCGTAGTTTACTGTAATGAGTTTAAGGCGTGAGTTAAGCGGGGAGGACTTTCTGGCCAACTCGAATTCTTTTCTCGGGATGCGCTGGTCATGGAATCGCTTGATTTTTCTGCTTGTAGATCCTGGAGTTTTCATATGCTTCCAAGCGGAGTTCATCTAGCTCTTGTAGCTGAAATTTTCTCTGCTCCCCTGCTTGGTCATAGGCCAGATTGCCTGCTTAACAGCCCGGTATGCCGTGCTCTAGTTCCACGAGGAAGGTGACAGGCTTTGAAAACAATCTGTAGGGGAGACATCCCTAAAGGTGTCCGGTATGCGGTTCTATGTGCCCAGAGAGCATCCTCAAGGAGGCTCTCCAGTCCTTCCTGCTGGGATTGGTCATCTTTTGCAGTGTTTTCTTGATTTCCCTGTTGAACACTTCTGCTTGGCCATTGGTTTTTGGGTGGTAGGCAGTAGCAATTCTGTGTGCTACTCCATATTTTTGAAGAAGTGGAAGCCATAGCTCTGTTCAGAAGTGACTGCCTTGGTCACTTATGATTGCTTTTGGCACACCAAACCGGCAGAAGATGTTGGACTTTAGGAAGTCACTACTACTCGAGCATCGTTGGTTACGGTGGCAATGGCTTACCCACCTTGATACATAATCTGACCAGCAGAATGTATGAATAGCCATTGGAGGCTGGGAATGGTCCCATGAAATCTATTCCCCAAACATCAAAAGATTTCACAGAATTGGATGGGTTGTTGGGGCATTTCATGCCTTCTGTTCATGGCCATTCCTGCTTTTTGGCAGTTCTTGCAGGTGGAGGCAATTCATGCTTGGCGTCTCTGAAGATGGTTGGCCAGTAGAGACCCACAGTCTAGCACTTTCTGGCAGTCAGTGGATCCATAATGGCCGCCTCCAGGTGCCGAGTGGCAAACTGGAGGACCGGGTGAACTTCGGCTTCAGGAATGCACTGCGGATGACTTTGTCACTGCCAGTCTCAAAGGTAGGGATCATCCCAAATGTAGTACTTGGCATCGCTTCGGATTTTTTATCCATGCAGTAGAGATGCCTCTGGTAGGAAACGAGATGTTGCCACAAAATTACAAATGTCACAAACCATGGTGAAGGCGTTTTTATGTGCAGAAAGGTGCTCATATGGAAATTCATCTCGGATGGCATCGGTTCACTTTCTTTTTGGATTCTGCTTAGGTGATGCGCTCTGGAGTTCTCCGCACCTCTTTTATCTCGATTTCAATGTTGAATTCTTGAAGGAGAAGCATCCACGAATCAGTCTCGGCAGCATCGGCTTCTTCAACAAGTATCTCAAGCCGCATGATCGGAGAACACAATTATTCTAGTGCCGAGAAGGTATGGGCGGAACTTGTCAGGGGCAAACACAATTGCCAATAGTTCCTTTCTCGGTTGTTGTGTAATTCTGGGCAGTCCATAGTTCGTGATGCATAAGCAATTACCCGCCTTTGGGAGGCCGACTCGGCTCTTTGGCGAGAACAGCTCTAATGCCGAGTTGGATGCATCACACATTAATTCGAATGGCAGGTCCCAGTTTGGTGCTTGCGAGAATAGGGGAGGCGGACGTGAGTCTGGTCTTCAACTCTGAAATGCTTCGATCGGTGTTGGTCAAAGTTGAATTCCACGTCCTTACGTAGCAGCTTGGGACGGAGGCAAGGCAAGTTTGCTGAAGTTTTTATGAATCTTACATGTAGAAACTGCGTGTCCTAAAATGGCGAACCTCCCTCACGGAAGAGGGGTTTGGAAGGAAGATATGATGTCTATCTTGGCTTTATCTGCTTCGATGCCTCTATTGGATACAGATGACCCAATACTATTCCTTCAGTCACCATGAAGTGACATTTTTCAAAATTGAGCACGAGGTTTGTGTCAATGCATCTTTTCAACACCCTTAGCCAGATTATTCGGGCATGCATCAAATGAGTCGGCATATACGGTAAAATCATCCATGAAGACCTCCATGCAGTCTTGTAGCAAGTCGAGAAGATACTCATCATGCAACGTTGGAATGTACTCGGCGCATTGCACAGGCCGAATGGCATGCGTGTATACGCAAAGGTACCAAATGGGCGGGTAAAGGTCGTCTTATCTTTGATCTTCAGTGCAATATGTATCTGCATGTAGCCTCGAGAAACCATCAAAGAAAACAGATAATGGGATCTCCTGCCAATTTTTCAAGCATTTGATCAATGAAAGGCAGAGGAAGTGATCCTTGCGAGTTGCTTGGTTTAATCTTCTATAATCAATGCACACTCGCGGTTGTTCTGAATCCTTGTTGGTACCAGCTCATTACGCTGGTTTTTTAAATGAGTCGGCCGGACTTCTTTGGCACCACTTGCTGAGGGCTCACCCATTGGCTATCGAAATGGGGTAGATGATCCCTGCTGCAAGGAGCTTTGTGACTTCTTTCTTAACCACGTCCAGGAGTGTCGGATTCAGTCTTCTTTGCTTGCCTTATGGGTTTGATCTCTCTCCATTAATATTTTATGCATGCAGATGGAGGGTTTATGCCGGGGAAGGTCAGAAAGTTTCCACCCTATTGCCTTCTTATGCTGCCTTAGGACCTCAACAACTTTTCTTCTTGCTCTTGGTTGAGATTGCTAGCAATAATAGCAGGGAGTTCTTGTTTTTGTCCAAGTAGGGCGTATTTTTAAGTGACTCGGCAATGGTTTTAGTTCTATGGGTGGTGGTGGCAATGGAGATTTGTCAATATCTGAATTTGGATCCGACTGGCCGACTTAGTCTTGATTCGGCACCAGGTGTGCCGACATGATTCGACCTTTGATTGCTTCGGTCGGCTTGACTTCATGGGCTCGATCAGCGTGGGGTGAAGTCGTTTTTGGCTTCGAGTTGTCATCCGAGTCGGATGCGGATGGAACATCGGTGTTTTCCACAGTGTGAGTTGAGTCTGCTTTGGCGAAATGATCTCGGTGGGCTTTGTCGGCCTTGGTTTCTTTTGGTAGAGTTGACTATGGCTCCTTCATTATTTCGGCCTTCTCCGCCGAGCTCGGTTGCGGCATGAAAAGGTTGTTGCCACCGTGCAAATAAGTATTGGTTAGTTTCGGCAACTTGACCTCTTCACTTTCTCGAGCACTCCGGGTTTGTCTGATTGCATGCTTGGTTCATTGTTTTGAATAATTGACTTTGAATTCCAAGTCAGCGATGTCATCATATTCGTCCCTGATTTGGAGAGGTATGTACTTCTTTTTGTCGGCTTCTTCATAGATTCCTAAGCAATTGATAATATCAGTAACTTCAGCAAAATCTTCCATGCTTCCACTGCAGCTGTCTAGTTGAAGATATTCTTCAACCAGTTCTTCAATAAGGTCAATGCCAAGAGGGAATGGTCTTGGTGGGGTGCTTCATAGCTTCGAAAATATTGAATTGCAGTGTCACCGAATTCCATTGAGAGAGTCCCAGAGTATACATCAATCTTTGTTCGTGCCGCCATCAAGAATGGTCTTCCCAGAATTAAAGTTGATTTTTTTTAAAATTGTCTCATCCTCCATGTTAAGAACATAAAAGTGGGGCTGGAAAAATTAGCTCGTTAACTTGGACGTGAGAACATCCTCAAAGAACACCCGGGGGCTGGACAATACTCTGTTAGCAAGTTGAATGGTCATCCTGTTGGTTCTAAATCTCCGAAATTCAGGGACACGTAGATTGATCCGGCATGACATTGATTGAGGCTCCCAAATCCAGCATGGCATCGGCAAAGTGCATTCACCAATGGTGCATGGAACAGAAAAGATTCCAGGATCTCTGCATTTCTTTGGTAGTGTTGCTGTCCTGTGGTGGAAGTTTCGTTTCTTAGTTAAGGCCGACACCACACCTCCAACCTCCACACTTCCTTTTATCTTCTTCGCTTGTGCACACAGAGTTCCTCGAGGAACTTTGCGTACTTGGGAACTTGCTTGATGGCATCAAGGAGTGGAATGTTGATTTCCACCTTACGGAACATCTTCAGCAACTCGTCATCCGACTCTAGCTTTCTTGCTGAAGTGGCCGAGATGGAAATGGCAATGGAACAGCTTTTTTCTGGCCGAGACCGTAGGTCGGCATTATACTCTCGAGTCGGCTTCTAATGATCTCGGCATCTGCTGCAGTGTAGGTTGAGGTAGTTCTTTTCCACTTCGGAGAGTGACTACTGGCGTTACCTCTCGGATTTGGAATGCTTTGAGAGGGAGATTGCTAGATCCTGCCGATTGAAGTTGGCTCATTTGTGTTAGCTAGCTGACCAATTGCGTTTTGAGGTCTTGGATGGTGGCGGTCATATTTTCCTGAAACTGCATGTTCTTTGGAGCTCAGATTCTTTGGAACTCAGATTATTGGTTGCAAGTTGCTTCATTAGGTCCTCCAGAGATGGAGAGTTGCCTTGAATAGGCACTCTCTGCTGTTGTTGTTGTTGCTGAAAAGGTGGTCTTTGGGTATTGCTGAGTCGGTTGTTGATAACCTGCTTGCCGCTGATAAGTGTTCGGTGCGGATCCAATTGTTGGGTTGCATATGGCCCTTGATTCAGTCTGGCGAAATGGTTGTCTCCCATGCTGCTGGTTATCAAAGCCCGATTCTGATATCTGATTTGCTTCCGTGCTGAAATCCACCTATGGCTCCAACATTTTTCTGGCTGGTATTCGGCTTCGGTTTCTTGGAGAGTGGGGCACATATCAGTGGGGTGCTCACGGAAGTACATATGCCACATAATTTTGCTGCCATGGCGGGTTGGTGTTGTCCAATAGCAAGCTGTCTCACCAATGATGTCAACTCGGTCAGCTGATTCTCCAGCCTCTGATTGGAAGCTGCACCGATTTCATTCACCATCCGGGATTGACTCGGCCCTCGATTCGAACTGCTTTGTGTATTACCAGCCATGTTGGAAATCAGGTGCCTTGCTTCTTCTGGTGTCTTGTCCATCAAAGCTCCACCACTAGCTGCATCTATCATACTCCTGTCCATTAGAGATAGTCCTTCATAGAAATATTGGATCAGCGCTGTTCGTTTGATCCGATGATGTGGACAGGTGGCGCAGAGTTTATTAAACCTCTCCCAGTATTCATGTAATATTTCACCTGTATGCTGCCTTATCCCACATATCTCTTTTCTGATGGTCGCTGTTCTGGATGCCGGAAAGAACTTCTCCAGGAATGCACGCTTCATGTCTCCCCAGGTGTTGAAAAGGGAATTTGAAGGTACAGCCAATCCTTTGCTGCCCCATCCGGGAGAATGGGAATGCCTTCATCTTGATATAGTCCTCCGATATCCCTGCGGCCTCATGGTAGAGCAGACCACATGGAACTCTTTCAGGTGCTTGTGGGGTCTTCTCCTGCAAGACCATGAAATTTGGGCAACAGTGTATAAGACCAGATTTCAACTCATATGTTTGAGCTGGCTCGGTGGGTATTGGATGCACCGGGGTTGATACACCACGCCCTGGAGTAGCTAACTCCTTCAACGTCCTATCGTTATTCTCCATTCGTCCTGATTCTGCAAAAGCATTAGAACTAAACGCAAGATTATCAGTACAAAGCTGGTTAGAATTAGCTACAGATTCTATATCAGCACTACTATTTACTACAGTGTTCCTAATTTTTCGTAATCTACGTAAGGTTAATTCTATTTCTGGGTCAAAAACAGTCAATGGATCAGTACTACTCCTAGTCATGCATCATGCAGATTATGCAGAAAAGAAAGATGCAGTAATATATGCAAACAAAATGCTACCTCTAAGTACTACAAAATGGTTTTACACAGATGAGCGTTTTTACACAGAAAAATTATTGATATAGGGCATGCTTTTTTATTCAGGATCCGAAACAACAGAAAAACATAGACAAATTCAAAATACTCAAGACTGACTTACACTTCACAGACTGGGATTCGACCTTAGCTTAGCTTGGCACACGAAAACACAAAAGAACTTGTGTCGACAAGCGGCGCCAATTTGATGATGGGCGTTTTACGATCGTTTTTTCTGCGCTTATCAAATACTAAAGCTAACTATAGTATAGTCAACCCTAGGTCATTCTTCTCAAGGACACAGTGTGCTCAATTGTGATTTAGTATCAAGTTAAACAATGCAGAATCTGAGATGGGAAGTGTTGACTCTCCTCGGTTGTAGCCGAGTCATACTCGGCAGAGACTAAACAGAGATGGTCTCGGCAGAGACTATCCGGCTTGGTCTCGGCTGAGTGCAGACAGACGCTACAGAGGGGGACTACCTCTGTCTCAACCAGAAAACAGTAAGGAAAACAGTAAACGGGGGTTTTGGATGCAGGTAAGCAGAAAATAAACTAAGACTATGAATGCAGTGAATGTATACTACTGTTTACTACTTATCTATTAATATTATATAACTGTATTCAGATTCAGTTCCATTAATTAAGTCCAGTCCAGGTTCCAATCTCCAGTTCATAGTCCATATCAGCCTTGGGTAGTCATATGGCAATCGCCAAAGGTTCGTCCATTGTCATACCGAGGATTTATGCAATCGCTACCTCATCAGTTGACAGGGATTAAGTTCAGAGCTGATTTTAGGTTCCCTATTAACAATCGTTAAATGGTTACCTACTATATTAGTTAAACCAGTTCAATCGGCTTTAGCTTAACATTGTTCACGTCTCAAATGCAATCGCGATTCAATTCGTGAATTAAAGAAGAGGAAGAGAACAGAGATATGAAATGCAGAATGAAATCGATTAACAGAATCAGAATACAAATACAGTGGTCCTGAGTTCGGATGGTTCCATCTTCCTCAACGATCGCCAAGGTTGATGGTGGTGGTTCACCTCCGTTAGCCTAAGCGCTGAGGATCAGTTCCACCAGAGTGCGTCAGTAGTCTGATCGGTCCCCTCTGGTAAACGTCCAGCTTCCCAGTCTTAGACCTGCACTTCCTCAATCGAGAGAAGCACCACTGCAACGCCGTGCACCACCGTGAAAATGGAGAGAGCAGGAGCGAGAAAATGAATACAGTGAGTGTGGAATTAAAGTGAATTCAAAGACTACTAAACAGTGCACAGCTCCTCCTATATATACACGAGCTATGATTAGCTAATCCTAACGAATCCTAACAGAATTACAGTGAATGTTCGATTCTACCCCTATGCAGATCTTTTCACGTGACATGGCAGATTTCCTAGGAGTGACATGGCAGATGAATTAGCATTGAGGTGGCCTCCAAGCTGGATAGCTGACGTGGTCAATATATTTGGGCCACTCTCTTCTGGGCTGCTGGGGTGCAAGTCAACGGGCCGGCCGAGACGACTCTTGCTTGGCCGAGATTGAGTCGGTCTGGTCGGGACGACTTCATCTCGGCTGAGACACTTTTGTTGACCTTGGTCAACTCGGCTTGACCTGCAGGAAGAAGGAGTGATACTTTTATTAGCTAAGAAGTTTGAATTAGCACAGATTTGTATTTTCTCTATATTCGAGCTCATAAACTGAATCTTAGCTAATAGTCCATCCTTAATCACATAATAGTCTTGCAAACCTCCTTCTTAGGTGTCTAAAAGATGTATAACTTGTGACTCATCATGGACACGACTAACTACTTAACAGAATTACAAGTAAAATTCCTATTCTATCCTTGCTGTGACTTGCATTGCAAGCTACTCTAGGAGATGATATGGCGCATGAGCTGGCACCGAGGTAGATCTTGTGTTGCTGACGTGGAGCGCCACTTGGGCCAAGCTTCCTGATTGTGCTTTTGGCTGTATGGGTCGAGTCTTCCACCTGGCTGACAGGCTCTCGGCCTGGGCTTCCAGTGGCGTGCTGAGCTTGGCTGGACCTGCAATGGAGGAATAGTTAGCTTAATGTCTTGAATTAACACAGATTGTGTTTTTCTCTAATTCTAGGCCCTTAATCTGGATCTTAGCTAATAATCCTCTTTTAAGTTCATGAGTTGCTTAATGGCGCTCCTCTAGGGTCCACTCAAGGTGTGTATTTTTTGACTTATCAAACCCCCCACACTTAGCCTTTTGCACTCCTGGGCAAAATATGATGATTTAGACAAGGGAGATTTCGGTGGGAGATTCTTCTGATTGACTTCCTTAAGTTGACTAGATAGAGTCGGCCTCTCTTCATCTCGGTTTAAAGTGCTCAAGCAATCAGGGAGCTACTTCCTTTGCATCGAAGAGGCTTTCATGATTTGCACATGGGAAGAAGCACCCGAGAGTGATAGAACCTCACTAGAGCTGATCAATTCTCTCGAGTGTTTGGCTTGTGTTTACACTCAGCATTGCATGGAATTGGCGTTACCATATCTTGACAGAGCTCTCTTATTAACCTGCAAAACACAACAGTCATGATCATTAGGACTTTTTCGGTTTGTAGCGAGGTTGAGGTTCTGGGTCGGATAGATGTAAGAGAATTGGCTTCAGGACCCATAGGGAGGAGAGGAGCAATGGGGAGTGAGTGTGATCAGTATGAGGGCAGTCCCTATTGTTGTGGTCTCCTTCCATCTTTATTTACTTGCCCTTTTACATCCCTTTCTTTTTTTCTACTCATGCAGCTTGCTAATTTTGTTTATTTCAGCTTATTTATTTCAGTTGCCTGTTTTCTGCTTATATGTACTTTCTTTTCTTTCTTTTCTTTTCTTTCTTTTCTTTTCTTTCATTCAATTTCCTTCCCTTTTTCTCTTCCTCTAAACCTTCAGATGCTTTTTGACCGCTCCCTCGGCTTCCCCCACTTGATTTTGACTCACTCCTAAGACTTTTCCAAGGCTCCTCGGCTTCCCGAGGGTGAGGTAAGATAATGGTTTTTCTGGCCCCAGCTTGTGGTGAGCTGCAAGAAAATGGTCAATTTAGGCCCAAAGGGGGGTGACAAAGGTCAGCTTATTTGGCTCTGAGCTCAAAAGAAATATGGCCTAGATCATGTCATTCCTACATGTGTAAAACAGTTGTATCCGGAGAGTTAAGCCAAAATACAACATACACAATTAACATGCTTTGCAAAAATCACTCAGGAAGAAGGGGGATGGCGGGAATGTAAGCCATCACTGCTGCAAGGCTTAAATTCTCACAATGGTTGCTTTTGTTCCTTCACTCTGAAGGTTTCTTCTTCCCATTTTCGTCACTTACCGCTTAGAACCCAAAGGTTTGGTCCCCTTCAAGCAGAGGCTACCTCAGCTTGGGAATGAGGAGATTGCTTCTGTTAGTTCGTCAGACTCTCGGACTCAATAAAGAATTTTCTCTCTAGTTTTGGCTCCGTAATTCTGCTAGGCCGAGACCATTCCGGCTGTGGCCGACTCGACTAGGAAGCTTTTATTAAAAAAAAACTTAATTAATAGGAATTAATAGTATTACTAAAACTAGAATAGTATAACAGATATGAAAGAAACAATTTAGACTTAAAGAAAATGAAAAAGTTAGAGAAGAGAAGGGCAGATATGAAATGAATGATCAATTCCAAATGGTCAGAACCCCCCCCTCCGCCCACACTGAATTTCGGCATTGTCCTCAATGCGAAGATGAAAGGGGTGGCCAAGATAGCCTAGGCTATGCCATTTGGTGGAGTTGGTTCCACCAATGAAATGATCTCCGTGTTTTCTCCAATTGGTGCTGGACCTTCATGGAATGGTATGACTTGGTGCCCATTGACCTGAAAGGTGCGGTTGGTCTGTTCCTCTTTTAGCTGCACTGCACCATGGGGAAATATGTTAGTGATAAAAAAAGGTCCATCCCATCTGGAGCGAAGCTTACCTGCTATAAGTTTCAATCTGGAGTTGAATAGCAACACTTTTTGGCCAATGTGGAGGTCTTTTCTCAGGATCTTTTGGTCGTAGAATTTTTTTACGTTTTGCTTGTAGATCCTGGCATTCTCATAGGCTTCCATGCGAAGTTTGTCTAATTCTTGAAGTTGGAATTTCCTATGCTCTCCTGCTTGGTCATAGGCCATGTTGCATTGTTTGACTGCTCACTAAGCTTTGTGTTCTAGCTCCACAAGGAGGTGGCAAGCCTTTTCGAAAACAATCCAGTACGGAGACATCCCTAGCGGTGTTCGGTATGTAGTCCTATGTGCCTATAGAGCATCCTCAAGGAGTTTGCTCCAGTCCTTCCTGTTGGGATTTGTCATCTTTTGCAGTGTATGCTTAATTTCCCTGTTAAACACCTTAGCTTGCCCATTAGTTTGGGGATGGTATGCTGTAGCTATCTTGTGTGCCACCCCATATTTCTGAAAAAGGGAGGCCATGGCTCTGTTTCAGAAATGACTTCCTTGGTCACTGATGAGCGCCTTTGGTACACCAAACCTACAGAAAATATTGGACTTAAGAAAGTCCACTACAACCTTGGCATCATTGGTTCTGGTGGGGATGGCTTCTACCCATCTTGATATATAATCAACGGTAAGCAAGATGTACGAATAACCATTGGAGACTGGGAATGGCCCCATGAAATTTATACCCTATACATCAAAGACTTCGCAGAACAGGATGGGATGTTGGGGCATTTCATGTCTTTGGTTCAAGGCCATCCCTGCTTTTTGGCATTTTTCGTAGGTGGAGACGAATTGATGAGCGTCTCTGAAAATAGATGACCAGTAAAGGCCACAGTCCAGCACTTTCCTGGTAGTCCGAGATGATCCGTAGTGTCCTCCTCCAGGGGCCGAATGGCAGAATTAGAGGACCGAATTGATCTCAATGTCGGGGAATGCACTGCGGATAATCTTATCACTACATAGTCTCCATAAGTAAGGCTCATCCCATACGTAGTATTTGGCATCACTTTTGATCTTCTCCTTGTAGGTTCGAGATGCCTCAGGTGGAAATTGAGATGTTGCCACGAAGTTGCAGATGTCGGCAAACCATTGTGTGGCCATCTTGACGTGCAGGAGTTTCTCATCAGGGAACTTATCTCGGATAGGCAATTGTTCGCTTTCTCTTCCAATCCTGCTTAAATGATCTGCTATAGAGTTTTTGGCACCTTTCTTATCTCTGATCTCTAAGTCGAATTCCTGGAGAAGAAGCATCCACCGGATCAGTCTCGGCTTGGCGTCCGGCTTCTTCAACAAGTACCGTAAGGCAGCGTGATTAGAGAACACGACTATTTTGGAACCGAGAAGGTAGGAACGAAACTTATCCAAAGCAAACACAATTGCCAAAAGTTCCTTCTCAGTTGTCGTGTAATTTTGCTGGGCCGGATTCATAGTTATGGATGCATAGGCAATTACATGCATCGGTTGGCCGAATCCGGCTCTTTGGCCGAGAGCAACTCCCAATGTCGAATTGGATGCATCACACATAAGCTCAAAAGGCAGGTCTCAGTTTGGTGCTTGCAGGATAGGTGCGGATGTGAGTCTGCTCTTCAGCTCCTGGAATGCTTCGATGCAAGGCTGATCAAAATCGAATTCCACATCCTTTTGTAACAGTGTGGACAGTGGCAAGGCTAGTTTGCTGAAGTCCTTGATGAACCTTCTGTAAAAACCTGCATGTCCTAGAAAAGAGCGAACTTCTCGTACAAAAGTGGGGTTAGGAAGGGATGTGATAATGTCTATCTTCGCTTTGTCCACTTCAATGCCTCTATTGGAGACCAGGTGTCCCAACACTATTCCCTCGGTCACCATGAAATGATATTTTTCGAAATTGAGAACTAGGTTCGTGTCAGTACATCTCTTCAACACCTTGGACATGTTGTTCAGGCATGCGTCGAATGATTCTGCGTACACGGTGAAGTCATCCATAAACACCTCCATGCAATCCTGTAACAAATCCGAGAAAATGCTCATCATGCAGCGTTGAAACGTGCTCGGTGCGTTGCAAAGGCCAAATGGCATGCGTGTGTACACGAAGGTACCAAATGGGCAGGTGAAGGTAGTTTTGTGCTGGTCTTCAGGTGCAATATGAATTTGCATGTATCCCGAGAATCCGTCCAAAAAACAGTAGTGGGATTTCCCTGCTATTTTCTCCAGCATTTGGTCAATGAAAGGCAAAGGGAAATGATCCTTGCGGGTTGCCTGATTTAGTCTTCTGTAATCGATGCATACCCGCCAGCTATTCTGAATCCTCATAGGTACCAACTCGTCTTGTTGGTTTTTCATGATAGTCATCCCAAATTTCTTGGGTACCACATGCACCGGGCTCACCCATTCATTGTCCGAGATACGGTAGATGATGCCTGTAGCAAGCAGCTTTGTGACTTCTTTCTTGACTACATCCAGGATGGTAGGATTCAGCCTTCGTTGCTGTTGCCTTATGGGCTTGATGTCCTCCTCCATTAATATTCTATGCATGCAAATGGAGGGGTTTATGCCTGGAAGGTCATAGAGTTTCCACCCAATTGCTTTTTTGTGCTGCCTTAGGACTTTTAGCAACTTCTCTTCTTGCTCCGGGAGGAGGTTGTTGGCGATAATGATTGGGAGCTACTGTTCAATGTCCAAGTAGGCGTATTTCAGATGATCTGGTAACAATTTCAGCTCTATGGGTGGTAGAGATGGAGATTCATGAGTTACTGGTTTCAGATCCATCTGGCCGGCTTGTTCTCGAGTCAGCATCATGATTGCCATCATGATCTCGGCCTTGTGCTGCTTCGGCCAACTCAGCAGGATGGTTTCGGTTCTTGTCGGATTGAGGTCGGCATTGACTTCTTGTGCAGCTTCGGTCTCGGATCCGGGTGGAACAGTAAGCTTTTCAGCTTGAGTCTGATCTTTATTGGCCGAGATGGTTTCGAAAAACGTGTTGGCCTTCATGCTTGACTCTTCGGCCGAGTTGACTTTAATCCTCGCGTTGACTAGGCCTTCTTTGGCCGACTTCATTTTGGTTGTGAATATGGTTGCCAGCTGTGCAGGTATAGGCTTTTTAGTCTCGGCAACTTTTACCTCTGCATTGTTCGTGCTCTCTGAGGTCTTAGGGTAGCAGACTTGATTTATTAACTCAGTTAGTTCTTTTTCAAATGCCAAGTCACTGATGTCGCTATGATCGCCCTCAGATTCTAGAAACTCTAGTACTTCATCATAGTCGGCCTTTGGGCAGCTACTTGATTCCGCAATTCTAGCAAGATCTTCCACTTTTTCACTGCAGTTGTCTAGTTGCAAGTACTCTTCAACTAGCTCTTCCATTATGTCTATGCCAAAGAGAGAATGGTCTTCGATGGGGTGCTTCATGGCTTCAAAAATGTTGAACTACACCAGTGTATCACCGAATTCCATCGAGAGTGTTCCGGCATGTACGTCAATCTTCGTCCTTGCCGTCATTAGAAATGGTTTCCCCAGTATCAAGGTTGATCCTTTTCCTGATGGCTCGTCCTCCATGTCAAGCACTTAAAAGTCAGCTGGAAATATTAGTTCGTTTACTTGAACGAGGACATCTTCGAGAATTCCCAGGGGTTGCACGATGCTTCTGTTAGCAAGCTGAATGGTCATCCCTGTGGGTTCCAGATCTCCAAAATTAAGGGACCTGTAAGTTGATGCTGGCATGACGTTGATTGACGCTCCTAGGTCCAGCATAGCATCAGCAAATGTACAATCACCAATAGTGCATGGGACCGAGAAGATACCGGGGTCTCGGCACTTCTTTGGCAAGACCTGTGAGATTCCTGCAGTGGGTTATTCTTCGTTAAGCTCAACACCACGCCTCCAAGTTCTCGACTCCCCTTCATCTTTCTTCTTTTGTGCACGCAAAATTCCTTGAGGAATTTTGCGTACTTCGGAATTTGCTTGATTGCGTCGAGAAGTGGAATGTTGATTTCCACCTTCCAGAACATCTTTAGCAGTTCGTCGTCAGAATCTGGTTTCCTTGCCGAGACGGTCCGTGATGGAAACGACAATGGGATAAATATCTGTGGATGAGACTTTGAGTCGGCTATTGCTTCAGAGTCGGCTTCAGCTAGCTGTGGCACCTGATGCTATGCAGGCTGAGGTAATTCCTTGCCACTTCTCAATGTCACTGCATTAGCATTCCCTCTCGGATTCGGAATGGATTGAGAGGGAAGGCTGCTTGAGCTGGCTGACTGTAACTCACTCACAGTATTTGCTAGCTGTCCTATTTGCATCTTGAGATACTAGATGGTGGCAGTCATGTTTTGCTGGAATTGTAGATTGCTGGAACTTACTAATTGTTGAAATTCCAGGTTACTTGTTGCCAGTTGCTTCATCAAGTCTTCTAGTGATGGTGAGTTGCCTTGAGTAGGAGTTCTCTAGTGTTGGGGTGGGAAGGATGGTGCTGTGTATTGCGGACTTGGCTGCCGGTAACCAACTGCTTCATAGGGTGCATTCAGCATGGATCCGGCTCTTTGAGCTGCATATAGTCCTTATTGTGGGCTTGGCCGGAATGGTTGTTTCCCATATGGTTGGTTATCGAATTGCTGGTTCTGGTATGGCTGCTTCCCGTATTGGAATCCTCCTACGGCTCCAACACTATCTGTTTGGCCCAACTCGGTTTCTTGTAAGGTGGGGCATAAATCGATGGGATGCTCCACTGAGGTACATATGCCACATATCTTTGCTGCCATGGCTGGGTGTTGTTGACTAACAACCAGTTGTCTCACCAGGGATGTTAACTCGGTTAGCTGGTTCTCTAGCCTTTGGTTGGAGGCTGCACCGATTTCATTCACTGGCCGAGACGGATTCGGCCCTCTGATCCCAAATTGTTGAGTGTTGCTCACCATGTTCGAGATCAGATTGCCTTGCTGCTACTGATGTTTTGTCCATTAACGCTCCTCCACTGGCAGCATCAATCATGCTCTTATCCATCATTGACAATCCTTCGTAAAAGTATTGGATCAGTAGTTGCTCGCTGATTTGATGGTGGGGATAGGTGGCACAGAGCTTGTTGAAACACTCCCAGTACTCATGCAGAGTTTCTCCAGTGTGTTGCCTTATCCCACAAATTTCTTTCCTAATGGTCGTAGTCCTCGAAGATGGGAAAAAATTTTCCAGGAAGGTACGTTTCATATCTCCCCAGGTGTTGAAGAGTGATGGCTACAGATATAGCCAGTCCTTTGCGGCTCCATCCAGGGAGAATGGGAACGCCTTCATCTTGATGTAGTCTTCTAGAATCCCCTACAGCCTCATCGTGGAACAAACCACGTGGAATTCCTTGAGATGCTTGTGGGGTCTTCCTCTTGCATGACCATGAAATTTGGGCAACAAATGTATTAGACTAGACTTCAATTCATATGTCTGAGCCGGCTCTAGTTGTGGATATTGGATACACCATGGTTGGTACACCACATGTGGGGTGGCTAGCTCTTTCAACGTCTTGTCGTGGTTCTCCATCTGCCCTGGCTCTGTGAAAATGTTAGTACTAGCAATAAAATGGTCAGTACCAAACTGGTCAGAGTTAATGACAGAATTTATACTACTACTAATATTTACTGTGGTATTTCTAATTTTCTATAATCTACGTAAAGTTAGCTCTATCTCTAGATCATAAGCATATAATGGGTCAGTGCTACTCCTAATCGTGCATCATGCAGAATTAAAGTAACTAAAGCGACAGTTAATTCTACTAGGAATAGAATAGGTAAGGAAATGAATGTGGTTAATATGTGATGCAAAATTAAATGTAATGCAGGGTTAGAAATTACTCATATACCTATATGTATGTATATATTTTTGTTTTAACAGTGAATTCACGTAAAGATTTATTGAAAAATACAGACTCAACAGACTTTAAACAAGACCCTTACAACTCGAATTCGACTCAGTTTACTTGGCACACGAAAACACAAAGGAACTTGTGTCCCCGGCAACGACGCCAATTTGATAATGGGAGTTTTTAGTCGTTTCAACGCGCTTATCAAATAACTAAAGCTAACTATAGTATAGTCAACCCTAGGTCATTCTTCTCAAGGACACAGTACGTTCTAAGTGTGTTTCAATGTGGAGCAAACAGAAGCAGAATCTAAGTGTAAGGAACTGATTCACCTCGGCACCGGCCGAGTCGCTCTCAGCAGAGACTGAGCCGAGTTGATCTCGGCAGAGACAATCCGGCTTGATCTTGGCTAAGTGCAGACAGACGCTACAGAGGTGGACTATCTCTATCTTAGACTTAGAAAGCAGTAAATGGGGGTTTTGAATGCGAATAAGCAAAAAATAAACTAAGACTACCAATGCAGTAAACATATACTAAGGCTACTGGTTTACGATTACTATTATTAATGTGATATAAATGTGTTCATGTTCGTTTCCATCAGTCCAAGTCCAATTCCATGTCCACACGTCAATTCTCCATCCATATCAGTCTTTAGTGTTCTTATGGCAATCGCCAAAGGTTCGTCCCTAACCATACCGAGGAATTACGCAATCGCTACCTCATCAGTTGGCAGAGATTAGGTTCAACTGATTTTAGGTTCTTGATTAACAATCGTTAAACGATTACCTACTGAATTAGTTAGACCAGTTCCAATCGGCTTAATCGAACATCGTTCACAATTCAATTGCAATCACAGATCAAATCATGAATTACAGTAGAGAAGAGGAATGGAAATGCGAAAATCAGAATAGAATTGATTAGTAGAAACAGAATACAAACACAGGGCTCTGGCTTCGGTGATTCCACTGTTCATGACGATCGTCGTGACCGACGGTGATGGTTCGCCTCTACTAGCTAGAACACTGAGGATCAAGTCCGTCAGAGTGCGTTGGTGCTCCAACTGGTCCCCTCTGGTAACCTTCCGCCTCTTAGTTCCTAGCCTGCACTTCCTCAATCGAGAGAAATGCCATTAACAACACCGTGCACCACCATGAATGAATGGAGATGAAAACGAGAGGATGAAGATAATGGACGCGGGAGAATATGAATGCCAAAAGACCTTTAATCGTTCAGAGTTCTGCTTATTTATACAGGAGTGGACACGACTAACTACTTAACAGAATTACAAGTAAAATTCCTATTCTACCCTTGCTGTGACTTGCATTGCAAGCTACTCCAGGAGATGATATGGCGCTTGAGCTAGCGCTGAGGTGGCTCTTGTGTTGCTGACATGGAGCGCCACTTAGGCCAAGATTCCTGATTATGCTTTTGGCTGTATGGGCCGAGTCTTCCACCTGGCTGACAGGCTCCCAGCCTGGGCTTCCAGTGGCGGGCTAAGCTTGGTTGGACCTGCAATGAAGGAATAGTTAGCTTAATGTCTTGAATTAACACAGATTGTGTTTTTCTCTAATTCTAGGCCCTTAATCTGGATCTTAGCTAACAATCCTCTTTTAAGTTCATGAATTGCTTAATGGCGCTCCTCTAGGGTCCACACAAGGTGTGAATTTTTTGACTTATCACTTATCATCTCCCGATTGAAATAGAATATCATGCTTACTGGGTTGTCAAGCAATGCAACCTGGCCTACGACCAAGCTGGAAAACAAAGGAAGCTCTAGCTACAAGAATTAGATGAACTCCACTTGGAAGCTTATGATAACTCCTGAATCTATAAGCAAAAGGTAAAGAAATTTTATGATCAACAGATCCTATGGAAGGAGTTTCGAGTTGGCCAAAAAGTGCTTGTGTTCAAATCTCGTTTAAAGCTCATCGCAGGTAAGCTCCGTTCCAGATGGGATGGACCATTTGTTATCACTAATGTTTTTCCCTATGGTGTAGTGGAATTGAAAGACGAAAATACAAACAACACCTTCCTATTCAATAGGCATCAGATAAAACTATTCCATGAAGGTCCAACGCCCACAGTGGGCGATATGGAGGGTATCTTACTAATGGAATTGGCCACACTAGATGACAAACCCAAAGCAAGCCTCAAGATCCACTCTGCATTCATGCCATGCATTGAGGACAATGCATGATTCAAGTGTGGGGGGAGGGTGTAGTCATCCAAGGCTTGCTCAATTATGTTATAATTTGCTTTGATCAGACTCTATACCGGCCCTAATTTGCTATTTATGTTTTGTTTTTCTATCCTGAATTTAGTTTTCATTTGAGTCTTAATTTCATTAAGTCCCATTTTTATTTTTAAATAAAACTGTTAGCCGAGTCTGTGTCAACTCTGGTTCCATCTCGGCCAGATCTGGAATGACTTCAGTTCTCTTTCAATTTCTGTTTTGATTTTTGATTTTGTTTTGTTTTTCCCTCAACTGAATTCCGATTCCGGATTGTTAAGAAACTGCTTTGAAAAAGAATTTAAATGGATTTTTGTAGAATTGAATGAAACAGTAAGAGGTAGTGCATAACCTTGAAGGAGATATTTTTCAAACTTGATAGAGAGTGAAATTTCTACATTCTTAAGCAATAAGTGATTGAAAAACTGAAAAATAGAAACCATTAGTGGTATAGCAATTATCCATGTGAGAATTTTTTAGCCTTGTATATATAGATGGCCTTGCATCTTGTCATTCTATCATTTCTTGTGTGATGTTTACATCCATTATAATTGTGTACTATAGATTTTTCCTTGACTATCTGGATACATCTGGTTTTGCATGCATGAATGATATGATCTAGGTCATTTTTCTAACAAAGCCACAAGCCAAATAAACCTACCTTGCAAAAATAAACCCCTTGTTCACCCTCATTGAGCCTGAATAACCATTTCATGATATGACAACTCATTACAAGCCAAGGACGAAAAACCATGATCAACCTCAAACATGGGGGTTAAAGGAGCTTTGGAATTGTTTTCGGAGTGGGCCTCGTTCAAATGTGGGGGAGACACCTGGGGACATAGCAAGAGTAGTACATCTAAAAAGGGTTGAAAAAGAAAAGAAAGAAAAGTTACTGGATGAACCAAAGAAAAGAAAAGCAGCCAAAATTTAGAAGCTACAGCAAAAAGGAAGCACAATGCTGCAAAATGAAAAGTGAGAAAAAGAAGAAAAGAAAAAAATACAAAGAGAAGAAGTGAGCAAGGATGCTCTCAAATAAGAATCGTAGGTCCTTGATGAGTCACATTTTATGCACCTTGCATGGACTTAAGAAGAGTGTTTCTAAGGCCAATTAGTACTTAAGGATTGAGTCTTAGCTAAGATTCATATTATTGACCTAGAAATGTAGAAATCATAAATCTATGTTAATTTGAAGGACTTAGCTAATAAAAAGTCTCATCCCCTTCTTCTACAGGATAAGCCGAATTGATCTCGACCCATGAGAGTCGTCCTAGCCAGTCGACTCCTTCTCGGCCGGGCGACTCAACGGTCCAACAGCCCGTGAGGAAATAGCCCAGTAGCCCAATAAGGAGCGACCCAAGTGCGTCATCCACGTCACTTTGAAGAATCTGCACAAGGGTAGAATAGGCAATTCAACTTGTAATTCAATTAGGAGTCATTAGGAGTAGAAGGTCACAACTCGTGTATATATAGGAGGAGTTGTGCACTTGTTTCAGGGGTTGAATTCATATTTTTCATTTTCCATTGTTTTCATTCTCTCGCTTTCTACACTTACGGTGGTGCACGGTGCTCTCAACAGTGCTTCTCTCGATTGAGGAAGTACATGTCAGAAACTGAGAAGCCGAAAATCGTCAAAGGGGACCGCTTGGATTACCAACGCACTCTGGTGGATATGATCCTCAACGTTTTGGCTAACGGAGGTGAACCATCACCGTTCGACCATGGTGATCATTGTGGAAGACGGATCCATTGAATTCACACCCTGTGTTTGTATTTCGTTTTTAATAATATGAGTTTTTTCTGATTCTGATCTCTGTTTGCATTCTCACACTTTAATTCAATATCTACGTTGCGATTGCACAAGGTGACATGAACAATGTTGAACTAAGCCAATTGGAACTAGTTTTAACTAATTCAGTAGGTAATCAACTAGAGAACCTAATTGAGAACCTAAAGTCAACTTTGAGCTTAATCCTTGCCAACTGATGAGGTAGCGATTGTGTAAATCCTTGGTATGGCAATGGACTGTGAACTAGAGTGAATGAACTAGAACAGACTTGATTATTGAGACTAAACATGAACATAGTAGTAGCATTAGAGTAGCTTAGTTTAATCACATTTACGTTCTTAGTTTACTATTAGTCTTTTGTTACATGCACTTCAAAATCCCCTATTTCCTGCATTTCAGTCCAAGACAGAGTTAGTCCGACTCTATAGCGTTCGTTCTCACTTAGCTGAGACCGTGTCGGATAAGGCTCTACCGAGTCCATATCGAAGTAATCTCTGCCAAGAGTAACTCGGCACTGTGCCGAGAGCAAGTCGGCACCTTACACTTGAGAGTTCCAATTTTACTTCAGTTTTCACATAAAATCACAATCGAGCACACTGTGTCCTTGAGAGAATTCGACCTAGGGTTGACTATACTATAGTTAGCTTTAGTTTATTTGATACATGTTAAGACGACTAAAAACGAAGTATATCAAATTGGCGTCGTTGCCGGGGACACAAGTTCTTTTGTATCTTTGTGTGCCAAGCCTGAAGTGAAACTGAATCCTGAGTCTGTAGATTGTCGTGTTAGTTGAGTCATAGAGTTTAAAAGTTTTTATGTTTTTATTTGGATCTTGGATAATATAGCATGCTAAGTATTAATTTTTGTGCCTTTACTTTTCTTTTTTTTACAATTGATATTCGTTTTTGATAACTAGTTTTGCTTTTTTTTCTGCTTTGAATAATTGACCATAACTTTTCTGCATAAAATTTTTACAATGCATGACTAGGACTAGCACTGATCCTTTATATGAATTAGATCTTGAGATAGAATTAACTTTTCGTAGGTTAAGAAAAGCTAGGAATATAGTAGTGAGTAATAGTAGTAACTCTTATTCTGTTTCTAGTTTTGACAATAACAATTCTGCTACTGACAGTTCTGATTCTGTTGAATATAGTAGCACTAACATTTTTGCAGAGCCAGGACAGATGGAGAATAATGATAGAACATTGAAGGAGCTGGCTACACCAGAGATGGTGTATCAACCATGGTGCATCTAGTACCCTCAATTAGAACCAGCTCAAACATATGAACTGAAATCTGGTCTTATACACTTGTTGCCCAAATTTCATGGTCTTGTAGGAGAAGACCCCCACAAACATTTGAAAGAATTCCATGTGGTCTGTTCCACAATGAGACCGCAGGGGATACCAGAAGACTACATTAAGATGAAGGCATTCCCATTCTCCTTGGATGGAGCAGCAAAGGATTAGTTGTATCTTCAGCCTATTCTCTTCAACACTTAGGGAGACATGAACCGCATATTCTTGGAGAAGTTCTTTCCGGCATCCAGAACCGCGACCATCAGGAAAGAAATATGTGGGATAAGGCAACAATCAGGAGAAATTCTGCACGAGTACTGGGAAAGACTCAACAAATTGTGTGCCACCTACCCATATCATCAGATCAGTGAACAATTGTTGATCCAGTATTTCTATGAAGGTTTGTCAATGATGGACAAAAGCATGATTCATGCCGCTAGTGGAGGAGCATTGATGGATAAAACACTAGCAGCAGCAAGGTATTTGATCTCTAATATGGCAAGTAATACACAATAGTTTAGGATCAGAGGATCTAGCCAATCTCGGATGGTGAATGAAATTTGTGCAGCTTCTAACCTGAGGTTGGAAAACCAACTGTCCGAGCTTACATCTTTGGTGAGGCAACGTGTTGTTGGACAACACCAACCAAACATGGTAGCCAAAGTTTATGGCATATGTACTTTTGTGGATCACCCCATTGACTTGTGCCCCACGTTACAAGAAACTGATCGGACCAACTAGAGAATGTTGGAGCCATAGGTGGATATCAGTATGGGAAGCAACCATATCAGAACCGACCATTTGATAATCAGCAGTATGGAAGACAACCATTTCGGCCAGGACCGAATCAAGGGCCTTATGCAGCTCAGAGATTCGTTCCTACACCAAATGTGCCTCAAGGATTAGCAGGTTACCAACAGCCGAGTCCGCAATACCAAGCACTACCTTTCCAACAGCAACAGCAATAGAGAATGCCACCTGAAGGAAATTCTCCATCTATGGAGGACCTGATGAAGCAACTTGCAGCCAGCAATTTGGAGTTCCAACAAAATATGAACACCACCATCTAAGACCTCAAGATGCAGATAGGACAGTTAGCCAACACTGTGAGCCATTTACAGTCAGCCAGATCCAGCAACCTTCCCTCACAATTAATTCTGAATCCGAGAGGGAACACGAGTGCAGTTACGCTGAGAAGTGGAAAAGAATTATCTCAACCAGCACCGCAGCTACCGAGATCAATCAAGCCAACACTGAACCGAATGCCAACTCATAGGTGCAGCAACAAGAGAAAACTGTCCCATTGTCGTTTCCAACTCGGACCGTCTCGGCAAGGAAATCAAAGTCTGACGAAGAACTGCTGAAGATGTTTCGCTAGGTGGAAATCAACATTCCACTCCTTGACGCCATTAAGCAGGTTCCTAAGTACGCAAAATTCCTTAAGGAATTGTGTGTGCATAAGAGGAAGAAGATGAAGGGGAGTGTAGAAGTTGGAGGCATAGTATCAGCGTTAACCAAGAATGAAGACTTCACTGTAGGAGCACAATCACTGCTGAAGAAATGCCGAGATCCTGGAATTTTTTTAGTCCCATACACCATTAGCGAATGTACCTTTGCTAATGCCATGATGGACCTAGGAGCTTCAATTAATGTCATGCCAACTTCAATCTAGAAATCCTTGAATTTTGGTGACCTGGAACCTATAGGGATGACAATACAATTATCAAACAGAAGTGTGGTTCACCCCTTAGGCGTTCTAGAAGATGTTTTGGTCCAAGTGAATGAGCTGATCTTCCTAGCTGATTTCTACGTGTTGGATATGGACGACGAAACATCCGAGAAGGACTCAACCCTGATTTTGGGGAGACCATTCCTGATGATAGCTAGAACAAAGATTGATGTGCATGCTGGGATGCTCTCAATGGAATTTGGTGACACATTGGTGCAATTCAATATTTTCGAAGCCATGAAGGACCCCACCGAAGACCATTCCCTCTTTGGCATTGATTTGATTGATGAACTAGTTCAAGAATACTTCCAACTAGACAACCATAGTGAAGATATTGACAATTTTGCTGAGAGTACTGATTCAATTGGTTGCCTAGGGTCCATCTCAGAAGAAAAGGCCAACTATGCTGAATC
This sequence comes from Mucuna pruriens, assembly GCA_025330945.1. Lineage (NCBI taxonomy): Eukaryota > Viridiplantae > Streptophyta > Magnoliopsida > Fabales > Fabaceae > Mucuna > Mucuna pruriens. Next base: position 117,405 of record JAENHJ010000317.1, read on the forward strand.
AGGGGAAGTACATAATCTTTCCGACTCCGTGGATAATATCAATGACATTGCCGACTTGGATTTTGAAGTTGAATTGCTCGAAGTATTAGACCAAGTGTGCAAGCATGAGAACCCAGAGTGTTCATTGAAGTAGAAGTTCAAGTTGCCGAAACCGAGAAGTTATTCTCAGCACAACTAGCAACTATTTTCACAGCCGAAGACGAGTCGGCCAAAGGAAGCCAAGACAGAGAGAGGACCGAAGTCATATCAGCCAAAAAGACAACGATCAAGACAGACCTGCATGTACAAATGCATGCCGAGACCATCTCGGCTAAAGAAGACCAAGAGCAAGCTAAAGCAAAGTCTATCTTGGACAACAAAAGCGAGAACTGCGTTCCATCTGGATCCGACTTGAAAGTTAAACAAAGAGTTGAGTTTGACTCCAATCCGGCAAGAACTAACTTGATAAAAAGGAGTCATCAACAACAACCAAAGCCCAAAATCATGTCGTCACACCTAGTGTCGAGTTCAACTCAAGTCGGCCAATCGGATCCAAAAGCATCTCATGACAATTCTTCATCACTACCACCACCCATGGAATTAAAGCCATTGCCAAAACACCTGAAATACGCCTATCTGGATTCTGAACAGCAACTCCCAGTTATCATTGCTAACAAACTCCATCAAGAGCAAGAAGACAAGTTGCTGAAAGTTCTGAGGCAGCATAAGAATGCAATTGGGTGGACACTCTCTGACTCCATGGAATAAATCCCTCCACCTACATGCATAGAATTTTAATGGAGGAGGTAGCTAAGCCCATAAGGCAACAGCAAAGAAGGATGAATCTAACCATCCTAGACGTGGTCAAGAAAGAGGTCACAAAACTCCTTACTGTAGGAATCATCTACCCCATCTCGGATAGCCAATAGGTGAGCCCTATACAAGTAGTACCAAAGAAGTCCGGGATAACTGTCATGAAAAACCAACATGATGAGTTGGTACCTATGTGGATTCAGAACAACTGACGAGTTTACATAGATTACAGAAGATTAAACCAAGCAACTCGCAAGGATTACTTTCCTTTGCCTTTCATTGATCAAGTCCTGGAAAAATTATCAAGAATGTCCCACTACTATTTTTTGGATGGTTTCTCTGGTTACATGCAAATCCATATTGCACCTGAAGATCAACACAAGACTACCTTCACCTGCCCATTTTGGCACCTTTGCATACACTCGCATGCCATTTGGCCTGTGCAATGCACCAAGCACATTTCAGCGTTGCATGACAAGCATCTTCTCGGACTTGCTATAGAATTGCATGGAGGTATTCATGGACAACTTCACCGTGTATGTCGATTCATTTGACGCATGTTTGGACAACCTATCTAAGGTGTTGGCGAATTAGTGCTTAACTTCGAAAAATGCCATTTTATGGTGATAGAGGGAATCATGTTGGGTCATCTAGTATCCAACAGAGGTATTGAGGTGGACAAATCTAAGATAGATATCATCACCTCTCTTAGGACATGCAGGCTTCTATAGAAGATTCATCAAGAATTTCAACAAACTTGCCCTGCCACTATCCAAGCTACTACAAAAGGATGTGTAATTCATGTTTGACTAGCCCTACATTGAGGCCTTTCAAGAGCTGAAGAACCGGCTCACATCCGCTCCCATTTGCTCCCATTCTTCAAGCACCAAACTGGGACCTACCATTTGAGCTCATGTGCAATGCATCCAATTTGGCATTGGGAGCCGTCTTAGGCCAAAGATTTGGAGTCGGCAAGCCAATGCATGTGATTGCCTATGCATCTCAAACAATGGACCCAGCTCAGTCATACTACACAACAATCGAAAAGGAACTCTTGGCCATTGTATTTGCCTTAGACAAATTCCGTTCATACCTTCTCGGTTCAAAAATCATTATATTCTCTAACCATGCTGCATTGAGATTCTTGTTGAAAAAGCCAGATGCCAAGCCGAGACTGATCCGGTGGATGCTCCTTCTCCAAGAATTTGACATAGAGATCAGAGATAAGAAGAGTGTTGAGTATTATGTAGCAGATCACCTGAGCAGAATTGAAAGGGAAAGCGAACCAATGCCTACCAGAGATGAATTCCCAAATGAGCAGCTTTGTACATCACAACGCCTACACCATGGTTTGTAGACATCTACAATTTTGTAGCAGCATCTCACTTCCCACAAGAGGCATCTTATCTATATAAAGAAAAACTCTAAAGTGATGCCAAATACTACATTTGGGATGATCCTTACTTATGGAGACTTTGCAGTGATCAAGTTATTCGTAGGTGCATCCATGAAGCCAAGATCAATTCGCTCCTCCAACTCTGCCATGCAACACCTGGAGGCGGGCATTATGGATATACTCAGACTGCCAGAAAAGTGCTTGATTGCGGCCTTTATTGGCCCACTATTTTCAAAGATGCTTATCAGTTCATCTCCACCTGCGCCAAATGCCAAAAATCTGGAATAGAAATTACTAGAAGGCATGAAATGCCCCAACAGCCCATCCTATTCTGTGAAGTTTTTGATGTGTGGGGTATTGATTTCATGGGGCCATTCCCAGTCTCCAATGGTTATTCTTACATTCTGCTGGTCGTAGATTACGTGTCAAGATGGGTAGAGGCAATACCCACCAAGACCAATGACGCCAAGGTAGTAGTAGATTTTCTGAAATCCAACATCTTCTACAGGTTTGGTGTGCTTAAAGCGCTCATAAGTGACCAAGGCAGTCACTTCTGCAACAGAGCCATGACCTCCTTACTCCACAAGTATGGGGTGATGCACAGAATTGCCATCGCCTACCACCCACAGACCAACGACCAAGTTGAAGTGTTTAACAGGGAAATCAAGAAAACATTGCAAAAGATGACAAAGCCCAACCGGAAAGACTAGAGCCGACTCTTGGAGGATGCTCTCTAGGCGCATAGAACTGCATACCAAAATCCATTGGGGATGTCTCCCTACTGGATTGTCTTCGGTAAAGCTTACCATCTCCCAGTGGGGCTTCAACACAGAGCTTACTGGGTTGTCAAACAGTGCAACCTGGCCTATGACCATGCTGGACAGTAGAGGAAGTTCCAACTACAAGAACTAGATGAGCTCCGCTTGGAAGCCTATGAGAATTCTAGGATCTACAAGCAGAAAGTTAAGCAATTCCATGATTAGCAGATCTTGAGAAAAGAATTCCAAGTTGGCCAAAAAGTACTCCTGTTCAATTCACCCCTCAAGCTCATTGTAGGTAAGCTTCGTTCTAGATGGGATGGCCCTTTTGTTATCACTAATATTCTTCCCTATGGTGCAGTTGAATTAAAGGATGAATATACCACGATATATCTGGTTTCACATGCAAGAATGACATGATCTAGACCATGTTTCTTATGAACCCCAAACCAAATAGACCTACCTTGAAAGTTTTGTCCCTAGTCCACCTTCTTGGCTGACAGTTCATTACAAGCCAAAGCCGGAAAACCATGATTAACCCTTAACCTTAGGGAGCAGAGGAGCTTTGGGATTGTTTTGAGAGTAAGTCATAATCAAGTGTGGGGGAAGCACTAGGGAGCGAAGCAAGTATAGTGACGTTGAGGGGTGAAAAAAGGGAAAAGAAAAGAAACAAGTGCCTGGAAATAAAAGAAAAAAGAAATGAAATGAAAAAGCAGCCAAAAGTCGAAAACTATAAAAACTCAGAACGAGCTGCAACACAACAGTAAAAAGAAGGAAAGAAAAATATGAAAAAGGGAAAGAAAAGAAGCGAGCAAGGAAGGTTTTCAGAATAAAGAAAAATATCACAGTATCCTGGGATGTCCCTTATACGGATGAAGCTTACTCCCCATTGCTCCTCTCTTCCTTATGGTTACTAAACTCACTTTCCTTCTTATATCCTACCCTTGACCCTAACCTCATTACAAGCCAAAAAGAAGTCCTAATGATCATAACTGAATGTGTTTTTGCAGGTATAGAAAGAGAGGCCAGTTAAAGTATGGTAATACCAGCACATGTGGTGTTGAGTGCAAATACAAACCCAAACACTTGAGAGAATGGGAGAATATTTTCCTAAGTGAGAGCTCTGTCACTTTTGGTCACTCTTTGATTTTGTAGGTCACACACTTGCCTTGGATACAGAAGAATTAATTTTTATAGACTGCTTGAATGTCTTAGTCCTAGAATGAAGTAATGCTAACTCTGTTTGTCTGAACTGAAGGAAGTCAATTAAAATTCTTGATGAGTCACATTTTATGCACCTTGCATGGGCCTAAGAAGGGTGTTTCTGAGGCCAATTAGTACTTAAGGATTGAGTCTTAGCTGAAATTCATATTATGGACCTAGAAATGTAGAAAGCACAAATATGTGTTAATTTGAAGAACTTAGCTAATAAAAAGTCTTGTCCCTTTCTTCTGCAAGATAAGCCGAATTGATCTTGGCCTAGGAGAGTCGTCCCGGCTAGCCGACTCCTTCTTGGCCGGCCGACTCAGCGATTCAGCAGTCGATGAGGAAATAGCCTAGCAGCCCAATAAGGAGCGACCCAAGTGCGTCATCCACGTCACTCTGAAGAATCTGTACAAGGGTAGAATAGGCAATTCAACTTGTAATTCTGTTAGGAGCCGTTAGGAGTAGAAGGTCACAGCTCGTGTATGTATAGGAGGAGCTGTGTACTTTTTTCGGGGGTTGAATTCATATTTTCCATTTTTCACTGTTTTCATTCTCTCGCTTTCTACACTCATGGTGGTGCACAGTGCTCTCAACGGTGCTTCTCTTGATTGAGGAAGTACAAGTTAGAAACTGAAAAGCCAAAGATCATTAGAGGGGACCGCTTGGATTACCAATGCACTTTGGTGGATCCGATCCTCAACGTTCTGGCTAACGAAGGTGAACCATCACCGTTCGACGATGGCGATCGTTGTGGAAGATGGATCCGCTTTTGAGTGTTTTCTGATTCTGATCTCTATTTGCATTCTCACACTTTAGTTCACTATCTACGTTGCGATTACACAAGGTGATGTGAACAATGTTGAACTAAGCCGGTCGGAACTGGTTTTAACTAATTCAGTAGGTAATCAACTAGAGAACCTAATTAGGAACCTAAAATCAACTCTAAGCTTAATCCCTGCCAACTGATGAGGTAATGATTGTGTAAATCCTCGGTATGGCAATGGACGAATGTTTGGCGATCGTCATAAGAAAACCCAAGGTTGATATTGATTGTGAACTAGAGTGAATGAACTAGAACGAACTTGATTATAGAGACTGAACATGAACACAATAGTGGTAGTAGAGTAGCTTAGTTTAATCGCATTTATGTTCTTAGTTTACTTTCAGTCTTTCGTTATGTGCACTTCAAAATCCCCTGTTTCCTACATTTCAGTCTGAGACAAAGTTAGTCTGACTCTATAGCATCCGTTCGCCCTTAGCCGAGACTGTGTCGAATAAGGCTCTACCAAGTCCATATCGGACTAGTCTCTGCCGAGAGCAACTCGGCACTGTGTCGAGAGTGAGTCGGCACCTTACACTTGAGAGTTCCAGTTGTACTTCAGTTTTCACATAAAATCACAATCCAGCACACTGTGTCCTTGAAAGAATTAGACCTAGGGTTGACTATACTATAGTTAGCTTTAGTTTATTTGATACACGTTGAGATCACTAAAAATGGAGTATGTCAGCCCTAGGGGATACCGTCCATGCTTACAAACTCATTCCCTATTGCACCTCTCCTCCTCATGGTTAGCAAACTCACTTCTTCATCTTGTATCGTACCTTTACCCCTGGCCACGTTAAAAGCCAAAAAGAAAGTCTTGGTGATCATAACTGCATGTGTTTTTGAAGATGTAGAAGGAGAGGCCAGTCAAGGTTTGGTAGTGCCGATTACATAAGATGTTTGAGTGTGCATACAAGCCCAAACACTTGAGAGACTGAGAGGATATTTCTTGAGAGAGCTCGGTCACTTCTTGATTATTGTTTGATGTTGCAGGTTGCTTATTTTCTTTGGATGTGGAAAAAGTAATTTTCATAGATGGCTTGAATGTCTTGATCCCAAGATGAATGAATGTCAACTCTATTTTATTGAGTCTAAGAAATTAATTTAAAAATCCATCTTCCTCTTTTTGAAAACTCCCTTAATGATCAAGTCTGATTTTGCCCAAGAGTGCAAAAGTGTAAGTGTGGGGGTCTAATAAGTCATATTTTATACATCTCATGGGGGCTTAAGATAGGTACTTTTGAAATTATTTGGTACTTAAGAATCCCATCTTAGCTAAGATTCAGATTATGGACCTAGAATGAGGGAAAATATAAATATGTACTAATTTGGGAATTTTAGCTAATAAAATATTGGATTTGTTTTGCAGGCCAAGCAAAGGATATCTCAGCCCACCATAGTAGAGTCTCAGCCCAAGAGAAGTCGTCTTGGCCAGACTGACTCCATCTCGGACCGGCTGACTCTGCAGCCCAGCAGCCCAAAGGAGCAAAGCGGCCCAAGTGTAGCGGCCCAATTAGGGCGGCCTAGCTTAGGCACGCTCGATTCAGCCAAATCCAGCTCAGTTGCCATGTCACTCTTGGAAGAAGCTTGCGACGCAAGGAAGATCATTAGAGGGGTAGAATAGACAATTCAGAATCTGTAATTCTGTTAAGGAGTTCGTTAGGTTTAGTGTGCGCCACAAGCTATCTAGCTTATGTATATATAGGGTACGTTGAGCACGTTTTTGGGAAAATTCAGACTTGTATCCATATTCATTGAAGCTTCATCCTCTCACTCACACCTCCATTCTCACGGTGGGGCAGGGTGCTCTAGTGGTGTCTCTCTCGGTTGAGGAGGTGCAAGTCAAGGACTGGGAAGTCGAAGGCTATCAGAGGGGACTACTTAGCCCAGCCAATGCACTCTGGTGGACTAGATCCTCAGCGCCTTAACTACTAGTACTCTATTTTGATAATCTAGTGGATTTACATTTCTTACTTTGTGATTCTGAATCCTGTTTTAATCTGCTTTTGCTGTATTGTGGTTGCGCATTCGTAAAAGTAGACCAACGTTAGACTAGGCCGATTAGAACCAGTATAACAACTTAATCAGGTAATCTATAAAGAGAACCTAAAATCAATCACATACTTAATCCTTGCCAACTGATGAGGTAGCGGTTGTTTAAATACTCAGTATGGAAATGGATGAATCTTCGGTGGTCGTTGCCGGAGCCTTAGATTGATTTGGATTCACGAACTTGAAGGAGAAATTGAGAATTGATTGCTTATTGAACTTTATATGAACGCGATAGTATACCCTTGATTAAGTCCCTATTAAGGTCACCTAATCCTAATTAAGAGGTAAGACTGAAAGCCCAAGCAAAAAGGACCCTAAAAACGAAAGTTAAAGACTCACTTAGATTAGCCATGGAATTAGCGAGAGAATTGGCCCCAATTTAGTGACCGTTTTGGCAAGGAAAATCCAGAAAAACGAAACTATCAAGGAAAATGTGTCCAAAAAAAGCTTTGGCTCAAGGCTATGCTATCCTATATGAAAAGCACTTAAAATACTATGAAAATATAGGGAATTTAGGGTTTGCATGTATAGATAAATATAACAATTGAAAACGAAAAGAATAGTAAAGGTTACACTTCATGCAGTTCATTCAACCAGGGCTTGACTCTCACCTAAGTGTTTCGTCCCCAGCAGAGTCGCCATGTGATGTGATCTAAATCACGCCAGGGGCAATTTAGAAAGAAATTTTTGTTTTCTTGACATGGAATTTGAATTTTGGTTTGGAGTTTGAAAGGGAGCCGAATCCACCTTCGAGGAAGAGTCGACTTTAATGAGTCGGTACCAGTTTGACTAATTCGAGCAGATTGATCAAGCCGAACTTGACTCAGACTGGAGTCGCCACCAACGTTTAAAGGCATGTTGGAGCCCGGAGGTGGATAAGGCAAGTCAGAAGAAACAGAGTCTGGGTAAGAAGCCAGTTACGCATGGGGTTCACCTGATCCGCCTATCATCTGGTAATTGCCCTATGAAATGCATGGAATGTAACCTTTACCTTTACTATTATTAACTTATTGGTCGTGTAGGAGTGTGTTTGTACAGGATTGGAATATTAAGGATGCATAACTTGACAAGAGTAGGCCTCTTGCTCCTACATACCTCTCCTAGCGCAGAGGAATCAAAGTTTACGTAGTTTTGGATGCATGCAGTGAAGTGTAGAGTCGGACTTTCCATTAGGTGTCCTTCCTCTTGGGTAGGGACCGAGTTATGAGTTCTAGCCGGGCTTTCCTCTAGGCGTCCACTAGGGTTTGAGATGTGGGGATTGAACTTTCTCTTGGGCGTTCATCCCCGAAGGTTTGAGTTGAGAGCCAGGACTATCCATTAGGCATCTCGTCTCGGGGCTGAGTGAAGTTTGTGAGTGTGTTTGCTAGGTTAACTCGGATATGTGCCTACTGAATCGGGGTTAGGTGGAATGCATGGTGTGTTATGATCATGAGTCCGAGACCAACTCCAGCCCAAGCCCAGCATGGCTACATGTCTGCCATCTGAAGTGTGATAGATTCGATTTGGATAAGGTCGGCTACATGCCTACCATCTTAAGCGTAATTGACTCGTTTTAGCTGAGGCTGGCTACGTGCTTGCCATCTGAAGTGAAATTAACTTGGTTTGGCTCAGGTCAGCTATGTACCTACCATCTGAAGTGTAATTGGCAAGGATGAGGAGGGGTGTTGTATATTGCATGCTTGGAGTTGGGCCAAGGGACTTACCTAGTATCTTTTGGAGAGCTAATCGACACTTCACTTGTAGTCGGAAATCCTTCAATGACCCTGACCTACTAGTCGCACACCAATTCTTCAACACTTTTGCTCTACTTGTTGTACTTCTAGATTCTTGGCCCCAAGCTCTTCGCGCTAAGGCCTTTTATAGCCTTTGGGAGGGGAATGAAAGCGTACCTGATCTAACCACGTGGAACTTCCCTAGCCTTCTGATTCAGACAGTTAGCTTTGACACTTCCCATGCTGATTCTCGTTGGATCCCATGCTCAGTCGTGGCACGTTCTCCCTAGAATCATGGCATATTTCATGGGTAGTGGCTGACATGGCGCGTGTCTCTACTATGATTGGTGAGGATCACAGTTTCGTTGGTGCGTGGGACCTGGGTTTGCTGATGTGGCCTTATCCTTGCATCCCCTAGAGATTCCAATGGCTCGAGAACTATGAGATGGCACTCCTTCTCTAGGGAAATGACTTGGCTTGACTCTATTGACATCATCCGCTCTATCAGTATTGAGCTGGCACTATCGGATCCGGTTTAGGCTGGTCGTAGTGTGCCCTATGAGAGTTGGGCCGAATATGAATGGGTGATTGATATTGGACTTCCTTTGCATGACTAGTCCATTGGCCTGTGCCCGCCATCCTGGGCCTCTCTCTCGGTATGGGTGGGTCGATACGGCCAGACTCCTTTGATTGATGGGCCAGTCTGGCTCTTCATACTTTTTGGGCCATGTCGTGATCCGGTCAGCCAACCCATGGACCTTCTTTGTGTTGAGTAGGTGTTGGGCCGAACCAATTTGGGATCCTACAATGTGCATATTCTTATTTTTTTTCAAACAACTATGAACTATCAAGGGAAATGTAAAATACAAATAAAAAAGTAGAAGCAACCTTAAAGAGAGAGGGATACCATATGAGACTACTAATAAACTGAATACAATAATCATTGATAGCCAAATCATTCTTCAACTCTACTATTACTTCTCTCCCCAACCAGTTCATCACTAAAATGAAAATAAAAAAGAAGAAAACAAAGAATAAAAAGAAGAAACAAATCTTTACTATTTTCCAATTCTTAGGATTTGAAAATGAATGTCTAAAATTAGAATAGAGAAATAAGCTTTTTTTTTAGGTTCTGAAGTAAAGATCTACGAAAATAGTGGAAGTGAAGAATTGAAACAACAAAAGTGGAAGGAACGAAACAATGAAAATGGAAGGAATGAAACAACGAAAATGAAGTTGAAAGAGCAGAAAAAAGATGCTATTAGAGAGCAGCAACAAAATTTTAACTTATAATTTGTGGCGATTAAAGCATGTGTCAGAATTTGTAACATTTTGTGGTGGTTTACTATAACCTCCATAAATAAATTTCCACTAAAAGTCATTTTTTTGTAGTGTGGTAGTTAGAGGGAGGGGCAACAGGTTGGTCAAATTGTATTGGGAGAGTCTAGGTTCCTTGAGTTCTGGAGGATTCTTTCTTTCATTTCTTTCAATAAAAGTTCCCTTATTTTCCTCCATCTGAACCAGTTTATATCATGCTTGCTAACCTAACTGACCAAGCTAAGAAGCAACTTAAACATGTAACTACAAGCTTAGATACATATTGCCCAATTATAAGCACACAACAATTATAAAAAAATTCCCAATCAATGCCAATCTTGAATTAGGGTCTGTTACACAATCCAACAATCAAACACCCCTTACAAAGACCAAAAACCTTTAAAGGTAACAACCTCACCAAAATCATAGCAATCTAATTTGCAATGATCTTTTGAAAGGAAAAGAAGGGCTATCAATAGAGCCACGACAGTAAACCAAGGGCCGCACCACCATCAACAAAATAAAATCCTCACTGGAAAGAGCCATGTCAGTCATTACCCATAAAGCGTGCCGCAAATTCAGAAGAACATGCCATGACCAAGTGTAAGATCAACGAGCATCAGCATGTGAACCGCCGGTGCTAACCAAATGGATCAGGAGGCAGGGATGCTTCCACCTGGTAGGATCATGCACTCTCTCAATGCCCTCCCCGAAGGTTATAAAAGGTCATAATGCAAAAAGCTCTAAGCTAAGAATTAAAGACAAAAAAGGAATAACAGAATCGCTGAAGGAGTGCTGCGCGAGCTGCTACTCGTAACCTTGGGGTAATCCATTACCTACTAATAATAGCGTTTTTAGTCGTCTCAACGCGCATCAAATAAACTAACGCTAACTATAGCATAGTCAACCTGAGGTCGAATTCTCTCAAGGACATAGTGTGCTCAATTATAAATTTGAATGCAGATTAGAGAAATGTAGAAACTCAAGTGTAGGATGTAAACTCACTCTCGGCTAAGTGCCGAGTTGCTTCTAGAAGAGATTAAACTGAAATGGTCTTGATGGAGACTTTCCGACTTAATCTCGGCTAAAGGCGAACAGACGCAACAGAGTTGGACTGACTCTGTTTCAGATTAAAAGCAGGAAATAGGGGGTTTGAAGTGCGAGGAATGATATGACTGAAAGTAAACTAAGAATGTAAATGCTATTAAACTGAGCTACTCTACTGCTACTACTGTATTCATGTTCAGTCTCAATAATCAAGGTCATTCCAGTTCATCCACTTAGTCCATAGTCCTTATCAACCTTTAATGGTCTTATGACAATAGCCAAAAATTCGTCCATTACCATACCGAGGATTTACACAATCGCTACCTTATTAGTTGGTAGGGATTAAGTCTAGAGTTGATTTTAGGGTCTGAATTAGGTTCTCTTGTTGATTATCTACTGAATTAGTTAAACCAGTTCCGATCGGTTTAGCTTAACATTGTTCTCATTAATTCGTGCAATCACGACGTAGCAAGAGAATTAAAGTTTAGGAATGCAACAAAGATCAGAAATTAGAAAATACTTATATTATTGGAAACAAAATACAAACATAGGGCCAAAATTCGATGACTTCATCTTCTATAACAATCGCCATGGAAGAACAGTGATGGTTCACCTCCACTAGCTAGGATGTTGAGGATCAGGTCCACCAGAGTGCGTTGGTAATCCAATCGGTCCCCTTTGACAACCTTCAGCTTCTCAGTTCCTAACCTGCACTTCTTCCATCGAGAGAAGCACCAATGATAGCATCATGCACCACCGTGAGTGTAAAAGATGAGAGCGAGAAAATGGAAATAATGAGAGTGGAAAAATATGAATTCCAAAGACCCCTAAAAAGTGCACAGCTCCTCCTATATTTACACGAGTTGGACTTCGCTAAATGTGCTAACTAACGAACCTAACAAAATTACAAAGTGGATTGCCTATTCTACCCTTGCGTAATCTTGCACTACAAGCTACTTCAAGAGTGACGTAGTAGCTGAGTTGAAGCTGAGGTGGCCTCTGAGCTGGATAACTGATATGGATAACACCATTGGGCCACTCCTCGTTAGGCTGCACCTAATTGGGCTGCTGGATCGAGAAGCCTGGCCTGGCCGAGATGGAGCCGGGCCTGGCCGGATGACTTCATCTTGGCTATCACCCTTTATGCTGGGCCACGATCATCTCGGCTAATCCTGCAAGGAAGAAGAATAAGTCTTTTATTAGCTAAGATCCTTGAATTAGCACAAATTTATGATTTCTCTATTTCTAGGCCCTTAATAAGAATCTCAGCTAATACTCATCTCTTAGATGCTTATTTATCTTAAGAACACCCATCATATGTCCTTGTAAGGTGTATAGAATATGACTCATCACCTACACACACCTCAACCAATCCTTCGGATACCAGGTAAACTTCTTCTCTTGGCCAAACTTCACTCCAAACCACCAGTCGTCCACCTCTATTGAGAATCGAGTTAGCCTTAGTCCATCTTTGATCCTATCCTAACCTTGCACGAGTCTCAAATCACTTGCCTCTATAGGAAACTGAGTTAGCCTTGACCTATTCCTAGTCTTACCCTAACATCACTACTATTAGAAACAACCTTTCCCCCCACTCTTGATAGTAAGAGTGCAGTTCGCCTCTGATTGAAGTCGATTTGCCTTTAGCATCAATCCTAGTGCATGCCCTACATTCCCGTGTCCCCTTGGTTCTTGTACTCCAGATTGCTGTCACATGGCACACCTTGTGTCAAGCTGAGTTTAACATACTTCAGATGGCGAACACGTAGTCTGCCAGTGAAGGAAATCAAGTCAATACTGCCCAGCACCACGTTCTTGGTCTAACTCGACCCCTTATCTGTCGCATATCCAACCTTGTACCAAATCGAGCTAGAACATTCCAAGTGCTTGTTCGTGATAAGATCCCACTTGAGAACCCAGTCAATCAACTTCTCTGGCTTCATAGCCGATGTGTCCCGCCTGACCCGAGTCGTTAGGTATTTTCCCTAGTCAACTTAGTAGGAGCACTCCACCCAGTGCCGAGACAGGATGCCCATCGGATAGTCCTGGTTTTGACTATATACCATAGGAGTTGAACGCCAAACGGAAAGTCTGGCCCCTATGCCCCAACCCTAATGGACACCTAGTGGAAAGTCCATTCACTCTCACATCCACACCGTATTGTCGACTGTGTACTATGAGAAGGACGCTGAATAGACAGCCCGACTCTACCTTGACTCACCAGAACTACGTCAACTTTGATTTATCCTGACCAGGGATACGTAGGAGCAAGAGGCCCACTCTTGTCAAGTTGAGCTTCCTTTTTGCTGTATATCCTTGTGACACCTATCGAAATAGCAAAAGTTATGCAGCATGCTATCAAGAGGGTAACTACCAGATGGTAGGCAGATGGGATGACACGTCATTCTCATGTGTAACCAACTCCTTACCTAGCTTCTCTGTCTCGAGACCCCACTTTATCCGTTGTACCATTAAACATTGGTGGCAACTCCCATCCAGGTCACTTTGGCTGGAACCTATCTCCCCGGGTTGGCATAGCCGATTCTGACTCCTCTAGTCGTGCGTTCGCAAATGTTAGTGTCTGACACCCTTCAAGTCAATCTATTCCAATCAGAAGACAAAGAACGAAGAAAAATCAATGGCCGTCCTTCAACCGATCGTCGCCGGCATGATTTAGTTCCCGTCACTACTTGAAACTAGATTTTGATTGTGTCTTAGGGTGCATCACCTTTTGTCCCCTTCTACTACTCCATTTATATCTAAAGTAATACTATTTGTTATACATTAATTATGAGAATAGGCCTTTACCTATTTATTTAAAAGATCATGAACCGGTTAATTCTTAATTAATGATACTTGGTTGTGTATGATTCTTGAGCAAGAAAAAAAAGGTGTCTTTCTTTAAATTCAATTTTGAAGTCCTAATTTGAAATTTTATAACTGATTTCTTTACATTTTTTTTTGCCAAAAATAACATACCTCTATCAATAACATTCTTTTTACTATTTTTGTTTTACTTTTCAAATGCCAAAAGTTGGCCTATAAATAAAGTATAGTGAGCTCAAAGGAACTACAATGTTAAATAGTTTATAACATGGTTTTCTTGGGACATATCATATGAAAATGTATAGCAAAGAAAAAAGGTCAAGATGGATGATGTTTTGTTTTCATAGGAATGTGAGCAAATCATTAAATTAAAGATAAGTTAAGGTATATTTATATTTTTTATTATCATAAATTTGAGACAATTACATATAGTGGGTATTTGATACGTGATAAGAATCCCTCTTGTTATATGTTGTAATTGTAATTATTAGGTAATAATTATGGTATAAGAAACATATGATAATGCACCACAAGAATTACTCATTGATCCACCAGTTGAAGTACTGAGAAATTTAAAACTTCTAAAGTTAATAAAATGAATTTTATATATAATAATCACATGAACCAAGTACAAGAAAAAGACTGACAGTCTCTATACTTTGCTTTCCTTGAGTTTATGCATGATTGTAATCCTAATCTTCTTAGGATTTTATCAATATGTGAAGAGTTATATATATAATTTACTCACTTAGTGATAACGTCCCAAGATCCACCTGTATCACGATGATTTCGAAGACTTCAAGAAAGCTCAAAATCAAGAATCATTCACAAAGAACAAGAAGAAAGGAAACTTGTAAAATGGAAAAAAGGAATGGAATGGATTAGTCTCGCCACTTACTCATGCTAAATAAGGAAGATAAGACTATGTTAGATTCATCACAAGCCTCTTGAAAGCTTGATAAGAATTGAATGCTCTTACTCAAGACAAGATAGAGATATTTCTCCCAAAGATGCAAGGCAAAAAAATTTCATTTACTTCAAAAGTATCTTTAAATCAGGTGAAGGATGCCTTAAATAGGCTTTGGTTCCCTTCATGGTATGGGTGACCTAATAGGACTAGGGGTGTTCAGTTACAAAAATTGAATGCTTATCCATGCAAGGAAGTGATAGAGCACTTTTAAGGCACTTAATAGTGACTTATATGGGACATATTTGAATTCTTTTTATGGTTGATATTGACACATTTGTTGAGTCTTGGGTTATTGGACTTAATTGGGCCTAGTTGCTAATCTTTGCTTATTTTGGGATTTAATTTTCATTATGATGTTGTTGTCTTTTTCAGGCCATATCTAGAGCTAAAGTCCTCCAAATTTGGCAATCTTGGTAGCTTTGGAAAGATAAGACAAAGATATACAATTCTTATTTGGGTTCAACCCAGTTCGACCTTCTTTAGTGTCAAAAGTCTACGTAAAGTTCCAGCCTTTGAACCCACTCTATTAGGCCTTTCTTTATATTCTAGCCCAATTTTGTGATATTTTTTGGTGGGCCTTTGGGCTGTGAATTCCTCTAGCCCAAACCACCTTATTTAGCATTCAAAGCATGTAATAATTAGTTTGAGTTTGTTATTTGGAGACCTTTCACACTTAGCTCAGGAGGATTCTTGGATCACATGTTTTCTCTCTATTCTATCTTCTTTTTTTTCGATTTTGCTTTGGTTTTTGCTGCATTTCTTATGACGATTTTGGTTAGGTTTGAGTTATTCAATTTTTCTTATGCAAATTGTTCTATGATTCTCTTTTTTTTCCAATTCTTGACTCATTTTCATGATTATTATTTCACTCAAAGTTTTGGATTGTGCTATGTAAGGTAATTGATTGATTACCTAAATCAATCAATTATGTGCTTGAATCCATGCTAATTAAGGTTTGCGACTGTGATCTCAATTTGTATGGATGAATGTTAGATGTTTATCTAATGAATCTTGGGTTGATATGAATTTGGATCCTTATTAGAACCGTCATAATAAACAACATGATTGTATCCTTGGATTGGTATTTTATAATTCAATTACACTTTATTTTTTTTCCATATTTTGCAACCTTACAACTTTGTTTTGTTTACATAATTATATTTTGCTTATAAATCCCCCTTTTGTATTCAATTTGGTTTCTATTCATGAAGATTAGGTATTACAAGATCATGTCCTTGAGAGATTTGACCTAGGTTAGTCCCTACACTATAAATACAAGGGAAATCTAGTGGTTTTGATGGTGTTTCGACACCATTATCTAAAAGCATCTAAGATAGCTAATCGAACAAGCTAAAACTATACTAGTTTAAGTAGCATGCTTATCTAGAGTTTAGGCTTTAGAAAAGGAATAAAGTATATATGAATCAAAAGAAATATGCTCATGATTTACAACTGCTTTAAGGAGTCAAGGTTCAATCCCATAAATAGTACATGGTTGGGATTAGGCTGGTGGTCTCTTTAATCTTCCTCTTGTCATAGGATATTGAAGTTCTCGAGTGTCTTTGATCCTTTATCTTTTTCATTGGATTGAGATTCTTCTTCAAAGCTATTCAAGGTCTCATCAGGCTACCTTTCTTGAAAAGACTTTGCCTTGAAATTCGGCTCTTGGTTTCTTGAAACAAAAGAAGACAAATTAGACACATGAAAAGTATGAATTCCTTCATATGTTTAAGGCTTATCTAAGATATAAGCAATGTAATTTATTTTCATATCACCTTGAAAAGGCCATTTCCCCTTATGATGCATATATGAAAGGAGAAACCTGTACACCTAAAGCACCTGCCACTAGGGGAAAACTTAAGAAGGTTCAAGAGGAAGTACAACACAAGTTGGCCACTCTCAAGGACCAAGAAGACCAAGAAGGTCATACTTTGTACCACTTATCCAACTGCCTTGTAGGCAATGTATTAAGTTGGAAACACTTTGTTTTCATTTTACATTCCTTGTATTTTCATTACGTTTCACATAGGATAGGATAGCCTTGGGACAAGGCCCATTTTGGATACCAAACTCCACCTAGTCGAATCTGTCTCCAATTCAGTCACTAAAGGTGACCATTTTTCAGTTGCTACAATCGTGGCTAGGATGCCTTGCGTTTTAGGCCTTATTGCTTGGGCTTTTTCGTTGGTCCTTAAGCTTGATTAGTAAAGATTAATCTAGCCACTAATCAAGGTTATAAAAGGACCCTTTGTACTTACACTAATCACTTTTGACATTTTGATTTGTGAATGCAAGGTGCTTTAGCCCTTGTGAGAGCTTTTTGTCTATTCTTGGCTTGAACAAGAAACCTCTATTCTCATCAAGTATTCATTGTTCTCATGAAGGATCTCACTACTCTTATCTAGTTCATGTTAAATTGGTGGCAAGAATCCATTTCTATCTTTTCCATCTTTTTCCTTTCTTTCTTAATATTTTCCAAATTCTTGCATGTTTATGCCTTGTCTTGGATTTTCTTGAATGCTAGGTATGATTGTTGAACCATGGCTACATCAATTGGTATTCAAACCTGCAATCTGCACCTAGTAGCTAAATTCAACCCAAAATCAAACAAAATCCATGGAAATTGAAGTGGTTTGAGTGAACCAATAAAGAGTAAGAGTTTCTTCAATTTCTTGATCCAAACCTTATTCATTTTCTTTCTTTCTTGTGGGGTTTTGATTGCATGACTCCTATGAAACATATCCACAGTTCAATTTGTGTCAATTCATTGATTGATTGAGTTTTTAAGTCTTAGGGTTTTTGATCCTTGAAATCGGGGAATTTTAAATTTTTACAAGTCTTATGATGCATGCTAGTAAATTCTTGTATAGTGTTTGATGTGCTTGCATTTTTCCCTCCATCTTGTTTGAAAATTTGGTTAGGATTGCACCACTATAGAGTAATCATGTTTTGTTTTGCATCTAAGTGATGTCCACCATGTGTATGATGAATTGCATTGAGAAATTGTGAAAGAAAGTGTTCTAGAATTTGTTCTTGTGCTGTCAAAAAAATTAAGGACCAATAGTTCTGCAAAATGAGTTCTAAAAGAGAAAGAAAAAGAGTTTTCTAGTGGCTGTATTAATGTAGTAAAAATATCTTAGTTGTATAAAAACAAAACACATAGAACAAAAGAAAGAGTTATATCCACAGTTCAGTTTTTGTCAATTCCTTGATTGCTTGAGTTTTCGAGTCATAGGGTTCTTGATCCTTGAAATTGGGGAATTTAAAATTTTTACAAGTCTTATGATGCATGCTAGTAAATTCTTGTATAGTGTTTGATGTGCTTGCATTTTTCCCTCCATCTTACTGGAAAATTTGGTTAGGATTGCACCATTATAGAGTAATCATGTTTTGTTTTGCATCTAAGTGATGTCCACCATATGTTTGATGAATTGCATTGAGAAATTGTGAAAGAAAGTGTTCTAGAATTTTTGCTTGTGCTGTCAAAAAAATTAAGGACCAATAGTTGTGCAAAAAGAGTTCTAAAAGAGAAAGTAAAAGAGTTTTCAAGTGGTTGTATTAGTGCAGTAAAAATAGATCTTTGCCATATAAAAACAAAAGACAAAGAACAAAAGAAAGAGTTGATTGAAGGTCCAAAGTTTCTACAAGGCATACATTGATTCTAGAGTGCTAGTTTTACTAGTCTTGGTGTATTGATTGTGGTGCACTATTGAGCGCCTTAAGTTTCATGTATACCATTATTTCCCGTGCATTTCAAAGTATCTTTTAATTTTCCTTTGAGTCTTCTTACATGTCATATTAAATTCCTTTGAGTTTAGCAATCCTTTATTGAACTTTTTTCTTGCCTTCCAATATTTTGTCTTTAAGTTAGTTTTCTTTCCCTTTCTTTCCTAAAAGTAAGTAGAGATTTGCTTGGCTTTCAGTTGCAACTGAGATGTTTGACTAAGAGAGGTGGCTACTTAGTCAATCTTAGGGTGGAGTTAAGAGGAAAAAAGGCTAGAGAGTACCTTAGAGAAAAAGCCATATAAGTGTGAAACACAAGAGTGAGTGTCAAACACTTAGAGAGTGTGGTTAGTGTGCTCTTGTGCAATTCGGTACTGTAGTAGCATGAGGAGGTTTAGGGGGATTTAGAGAGTGGAGAAGTGAAGGAATGATGCAAAGTTCAAGTATTAATTGGGATGGTCTTTAGCTTAAGTCCAAATACATAATAGATACCACGAATGAGCTTAGAGAGACGCTAGACCTAGTTAGCAAGGGGTTTGATTTGGTGCAAAACAATGCACAAAGTACTAATGATAATAGAGGCTTTGATTAAGGCTAAGGAGGACAATTATGGAGGAGGAAACTATAGTGATCATAACAGGGGTTCATGGTCCTCTAGGGAAAAGAGATGTGAAAGGCATGACAAGAATATGTGAAAAGCATGGTAGGAGAGGAGAAGAGGTTAGGAGGGAAGAATTAGATATGAGCAAATGTAACATACCTCCATTGTTAGAGAATTGTATCCCAGAGTTCTATGTTGATTGGGAGCTCAAGCTTGAACAAGTAGTAAGCAGTTTTGATCTACAAGGTTGAAAAGGAGTGGGGTTAGTAACCTTAGCATTTGGAGACTATGTCTTGATTTGATGGACTATTGATGAGTCACAAACTATACACCTATCTCGAACCTAAGAAGGATCGTTGCAAGCATATTTTGCATTTACGGAATGAGTATTAGCTGGGATTCATATTAGGAACCTAAAAATAGAGAAAATACAAAATTGTGCTAATTCAAGGATTTTAGCTGATTTTCCTTCTCGTACAGGTCCAACCATCTCAGGTCCAATATAGGAGGACCCAGGCCGATTCCATCTCGGCCAGGCCAAGCCACACAACCAAGCAGCTCAATAAGGGAGCAACCCAATAAGAAATGGCCTTATAATACCTTCCACGTTAGCCATCCATCATAGAGGACACCTCAAGTCCAGCTCAGATGCCACGTCACTCCTAGAGTAGCCAATGGCATGCATTGCAAGGGTAGATTAGGAAATCTACTTTTGTAATTTTGTTAGGCATCGTAGTTCGTACGCCCATGTATATATAGGAATTGTCGTGTACATTTTAGGGGTCTTTGAATTCATTCTCTACACATTTTCATTGTGTCCATTATCTCGCTCTCACTTTCTCCCTTTGTAGTGGTGCACGGTGTGGCATTGATGTTTCTCTTGATCGGGGAAGTACAGACTTGAGATTGAGAAGCCGAAGTCTGTCAGAGGTGATCGCTTGGGATTTCAACGCACTCTGGTGGATCTGATCCTTAATGCTCAAGCAACTAGAGGTGAACCACCACCATCAACCATGGCGATAGTTGTGGAAGATGGATCCATCTTAATTCGGACCGCTACGTTTGTACTCTATTTTCTATTGATCAATTTCATTCTGCATTTCTTGCTTCTATTCCTCTCCTCTTCTTTAATTCATGATTTGATCCGCGATTACAATTGAACCATGAACAAAGTTAAACTAAGCTGATTGGAACTGTTTTATCTAATTGAGTAGGTAATCCTTTAACGATTGTTAAATAGAGAACCTAAAATCAGCTCTGAACTTAATCCCTACCAATTGATGAGGTAGCGATTGTGTAATTCCTCAGTATGGTAATGGACGAACCTGTGGCGATTTCCATAAGCATTCCTAAGACTGACATGGACTGAGAACTGTAGTAAGGAATCTGGACTGGACTGGACTTGAATTAATGGAATTGAACACGAACACAATTACATCGTAATGAAAACAGTAGTTATATTGTATCAGTAGCATCCTTGTATCTGCATTTATTCTCTGCATTCATTTACTACTTCTCGTTTTCGCAATTAAAACCCCTGGTTTACTACTTACGAGTCCGAGACAGATATAGTCCATCTTTGTAGCGTCAATTCTGCACTTAGCCGAAACCAAGTTTGATGAGTCTCTATCGAGACCATATCGACTCAGTTGCTGCCGAGAGCAAATCGGCTCAGTGTCTGCCAAGAGCAACTTGGCTTAATTCTGCCAAGAGCAACTCGGCCAGTTGTCGAGACGAGTCAATACTCTACACCTCAGATTCTACCTCATTTCACTTCACACCGAATCACAATGGAGTGCGCTGTGTCCTTAAGAAAGATCGACCTAGGGTTGACTATGCTATAGTTAGCTTTAGTTATTTGATGCGCATTGAGACGACTAAAAATGAGCCTATCAACTACCATGTTAGAAGATATGAGGAGAGGTGTAGTAGAGCCTTGTGAGAAGTTGTATGATTTGAGGAGGTAATGAGAAAGAGATTTGTTCCACCTTCATATGCAAAGGACCTATATAACAAATTCCATAAATTATACCAAGGGTCTAATAGTATGGAGGAAGATCCAAGATGTGGTTGAGTTACAAAACTATGACACTCTAAGAGAGTTGGTGCATCAAGTCATGAAGGTAGACATGCAATTGAGGAGGAGTGCAACTAGGAGGTCCAATATTGGCTCTAGTAGTTAGAGGGGAAGAGAAAGGGAGAAGGAGAAAGTTAGAGGTGAGGGGAGTGCTAAGAAGGGGAGTGAGCCTTTCCAAGGTTGAAAGGAGATAGCCATTACACCTTAACCCAATGCCCCTAGGACAAGTAACATAAAATGTTTTAAATGCCTTGGCAAATGCCACATAACTTCTTAGTGTCTTATTAGGAGAGCCATGATTCTGAAAGATGATGAAGTGGTGGCAAGTGAGAGCTTACATGGAGAAAAATCTACCTCTAGTGAATTTGAAAGCCATGATGATGATTTCCACTCTAGGAGAGACTTATTGATGGCCAGGAGGTTAATAAGTAGCTAGTTGGTAGATGAAGCCGAGACATATAGGGAGAATATCTTCCATTGAAGGTGTCTGGTCTTGGGTAATTTATGTTCCATACTCATTGATAGGGGGAGTTGTGTGAATGTGGCTAGTAAGAGATTTATGAAGAAGTTGCCTTACCCACCCTTGTACATCCGAGACCATATAGGCTTCAATGGGTGAGCATGGAGAGTAGGTTGTGAGCAAGCAAGTAGAAGTGGCCTTTACATTAGGGAGTTGTGAGGATAAGGTGATGTGTGATATGGTGCCAATGGAGGCCACAAACCTACTATTGGGTAGGCTATGGTAGTTTGAGAGGAATGTGATTCATGATAGTGTCAAGGTTGATCAAGAAAAAGGGAAGCTATAAAGGATTGGCCAATGCCTAAAACTGTTGGGTAAGTAAGGAGCTTCCATGGGCTTGCAAGTTTTTATAGAATATTTGTAAAGGACTTTAGTACACTTACTTGCATCTCCTTTAAATGAAGTTATTAAAAAAGTGTAGGTTTTAAGTGGGAGGAGACTCAAGAAAGAGCTTTCCAAGCTTTGAAGGAATGACTCATTGAAACCCCAATTCTTACATTGCCAAACTTTTCAAAATCTTTTGAATTAGAATGTGATGTTTCTAGTGTTGGGATAAGGGTTGTGGTTCTCTAAGAAGGGCATCCAATTGCTTACTTTAGTGAAAAATTCAAGGGTTCTCACTTATACTATTCCACCTATGACCGAAAGTTATATGCTCTTGTGAGTGCCTTGCAAACTTTGCAACATTACCTATTTCCTAAGGAGTTTGTTATCCATAATGATAATGAAGCTCTTAAGCACTTAAGGGGGAAAGGAAAATCAAATAAAAGGCATTTTAAATGCATAGAATTCTTAACACAATTTTCTTACATGATTAAGTATATACAAGACAAATTAAATGTTGTGGCTGATGTACTCTCAAGGAGACATGCTTTAATTGCTATTCGTGAAACTAAGAAATGCTTGGTCTTGATTGCATTAGGGAATTGTATGATAATGACAATGACTTTAGTGAACCTTTTGCCATGTGCATCCATACTGCATTTGATGATTATTATAGGCACGATGACTTTTTATTTAAAGGAAGGAGATTATGTGTGCCAGTGAGCTCCATTAGGAAATTGCTTGTGAAGGAAGCACATGAAAGTGGCCTCATGGGTCACTTTGGGGAACTTAATACTTTTGAAGTTTTAAATTATCATTTATTTTGGTCTCACATGAGGAAGGATGTGCATAATTGATAGAGCATTTTTAAGGCTCTTAATAGTGACTTATGTTGGACATATTTGACATAATTTTATGGTTAATATTGACACATTTGTTGAGTCTTGCGTTATTGAACTTAATTGAGTTTAGTTTCTAATCTTTGCTTATTTTTAGACTTAATTCTCAACATGATGTTGTTATCTTGTGCAGGCAATATCTGGAGCTACCAACCTCCAAATTCAACAATCTTGATAGCTTTGGAAAGCTAATACAAAGATTTTCAATCTTTCTCTGTTGGGCTCAACCTAGTTCAACCATCTTCAATGTAAAAATTCCTCATGATGTTGTGGCTTGGCTTCTATACCTACTGTATTTGGCCTTTCTATGTATATTCAAGCCTAATTTTAGAACTTTGATTGGTGGGCCTTTGAGCTTCAAAATTCCTCTGGTCGAGACCTCCTTCCTTATCATTCAGAGTATGTAAGAGTTAGTTAGAGTTGGTAATGGTTAGTTAGAGTTAGTTTTAGTTAGATGTTTTGGGGTACCTTTCACATTTTAAGTTTAGGAGGTATTTTGGATTGCAAGTTTCCTCTCTTATTGCTTTGTATGGTATTACGTTTACTATGACGATTGCCATGAAAGGCTAAGCTATCTTATCAATTCAAAGTTTCATATTATAGTTCAATTTGAGTTCTTGAATCTTTGTTTATGCAAATTCTACTATGTTCTTTCCTTTCCAATTCTTGACCCGTTTTCATGATTATTATTTCGCTTGAAGTTTTGGATTGTTCTATGTTAGGTAATCGATTGATCACCGAAATTTAACCAATTATGTGCATAAATCCATGATAATCAAGGACTACAATTGTGATCTCAATCTATATGGACGAATTTTAGATGATTATAATCTTGGGTTGATATGAATTTTCACCCTTATTAGAACCATGATAACAAAATTGCATGTTTGAATCCTTGGATTGATGTTACATAATTCTTTTTAGTTAAATTTTGTTATGCATAATTTATATGCATTATTTTGTATACATCAAACCCCCCTTTTAGCAAGATTACACATTGCATGATTGTATCCTTGAGAGATTTAACCTAGATTAATCACTACATTGCAAAATGAAGGGAAATCAATAGATTTGGTTGTATTTCAACACCATTATCAATTTGGCACCATTGTTAGGGACATAAATTGTTGTATCCTATTCTTGTGATATTTTGACTTTTTATGTATAGATTGTTTGTATGAGTAGTTTCCATTTTTTTATGCTAGAACACTTTCTATGAAGTTTTATGATCATAAGGTAGAGTATAACATCTTTGAGGCTATGAAACAACCCCAAAGAACTATTCAATTTTCTATTTGGATGTGATTAACCAATTAGGTGATTATTACATAAATTTGCATTCTAAATTACCTAATTTTGGTGATTTTATTGATTGTGATTGTACCTGTACTGGGTTAATGAGTGTCCTATTTGCATAAAAATTTGTAGTGTTATTAATACAGGTGTAAGAGTTCAACCTCCATTGCTATCCATTGTGCAACCATTACAACCCCTAGTAATCGCAACTAATAAACTCCAAGCTGAGCAAAAGGAGAGGTTGTTGCAAGACCTAAAGAAGTTAGGAGATTTCTATGAGCCCCTTGTCAAGCATTCTACTTTGAGGTTCCTATTGAAGAAACCACTAGAGGATGTGGCATTGGAATTGTTAAGATGGATAAGGCTCCTCCAAGCAACTATAAATAGAAGTGAAGCAAAGATTTTCAATGCAAAATTCTGTACATTTTTGCCACTTTGAGAGAGGAGTTTTTTACTCCACCCTTTTTCTTTGTGGTTATTGGTTCATGTGTTGTGTTCTTATATGCTTACATTGAGGACAATGTTCATTTTAAATGTGTGTGTGTGTATGGGGGTGTTTTATTGTTTGTTGTTTTTCTACTTCTGTACAAATTTTGTTGTTGTTGCTTTTTGCTATGTTTCTGTTTTTCTATTTCTATTTTTGTTTTACTGTTTCTGTTATGCTATTTTTCTATTTTTATTCTATTTTGTAAAAAAATCTACTACTACTTCTATTTTATGTTAATTTTACTACTACTGTCGTTTTGTAAATAATTTTGCTATATTTTGCTTTTGGTTCTATTTTCTCTTTTCTATTTTCTATTTTCTGTTTTTTGTTTTTGTTTTCTATTTTTTATTTTCTATTTTAAGTTGTTGCTGCTTTTGTTTTGTGCTAATTCTATTGCTACTACTGTTTTGTATATAATTTTGCTATATTTTGTTTCTAGTTCTATTTTCTCTTTTCTAATTTCTTTCTTTTCTGTTGCGGTTGTAATTATTCTGTTTTCTTTGTTTTCTATTTTATGTTTTTGTTCTATTTTTATAATTATGCTGATTTGCTATTTTTCTATTTTTATAAATAACTTAGTTATATTATGTTTTTGTTACTGTTTACTGTTTATATTTTTATTGTTTTTGCTATTTTGTATTTTTTTGCTATTTTTCAATTTTACAGTTGCTATTAATTTTTTTATTTTCTATTTTATTTTTTGTTCTATTTTTTTAATTATTCTAATTTGCTATTTTTTCTATTTTTATAAATAGTTTAGCTGTATTATGCTTCTGATACTGTTTACTGTTTTATATTTTTATTATTTTTGTTGTTTTCTATTTTTCTGCTATTTTCAATTTTACAGTTGCTATCTGACGCGACCTGGATCGCGCCATCTGGCGATTGACGTGTAAAAATTAATTTCTTTGGAAATATAAGTGGGGAGATGACTACATAGCGAAAATTGCCAAAGGGCTGGATCTAGGGACCTTGACCTGGTGAGACGAGTCAGTACTACTTCGACCAATCTAGAGAATCGATCGGGGCCTGAACTGACTCGATTGCGGAGTCACCACTAGCGTTTAATGGTACGTTGGGAACCGGGACAGATAAGGCAGATATACGAACGAAGATCTTGGAAGGGGTTGGTTACGCATGGGAATGACGTACCATCCCATCCGCCTACCATCTGGTAGTTACCTTACGACTTGCATGAGTTGGCATAACCTTTGTTACTTCCATTTTGCTTGGTTTAGGAGGACCTGAGATGGAGTGGGAATATTGGAGATGTAGAACTTGACGATAGGGTGTCTCTCACTCCTATGTACCCCTCCTGGTCGGGAGAGATCAAAGTTCACGTAGTTCTTGAGGTGAAATGGACCAAGATTCGGGCTTCCCTTTAGGTTCCCTTCTCTTAAGTGACAATGCATGGTTAGACTCAACTTGGAGGGGCTTTCCCTCTAGCGTTAACCGTAGAGCTTGAACTTTCCATTAAGTGCTCAACTCATACAAATTTAGGGTTTGACAAGAGGGACTATCCACTAGGCGTTCGTCACAATATGATGTAGTGTTTGTGGGTGTGCTAGGATGACTGGGACACGTGCTTTAGTGACTCGAACACTGGTGGGGTGTATTATGGGATGGAGGACTGATAAACCCATTTTAGTCGTCTTAACGGGTCTCAAATAACTAAAGCTAACTATAGTATAGTCAACCCTAGGTCGATTTTTCTCAAGGACACAGTGTGCTCAATTTGTGAATTAATGCGAAGTAGAATGAAGCAGAACCTAAATTGCAAGTATTGAACTGCCTCAGCTAAGTGCTGAGAGACGCTACAGAGTCGGACTAAGTCTGTATCAGATGGAAACGTAGGAACGGAGGGATTGATGCGAATAGATTGAAAGGCAGTAAAGGCTAAGATGCGAATGCAGCTACTAACTATTCTAGTGCTACTGCTACTACTGTGCTCATGTTTCAGTCCAATAATCAAGTATTTCCTAGTTCATTCATTCTGTTAACAGTCCTCATCAGCCTTAAGTATTCTCATGGCAATCGCCAAGGGTCCGTCTATTGCCATACTGAAGAATTACGCAATCGCTACCTATTCCTTAATGCATTTGTAACTCAGAGAATGAATTTATGTAATGGAATGCAACAAAATTCAGAATTTAGAAATCACTTATATTCATTGGAATTGAAATACAAACACAGGGGCTTGGCTTCGGTAGCTCCACCGTCCACGACGATTGTCATGGCCGACGGCGATGATTCACCGAGAATAGCTAGGACGTTGAGGATCAAGTCCACTGGAGTGCGTTGGTAATCCAATCAGTCCCCTTCAGCAACCTTCGGCTTCTCAGTCCCTAACATGCACTCCTTCAATCGAGAGAAGTGCCACTACAACACCGTGCACCACCATGAGTGAGAGGAAAATGAGAGAAAACAAAGATGAAAGCGTGAGTAAGAAGTTATGGAAGCCAAAGACCCTTAGTCGTTCATAGTTGTGCCTATTTATACAAGGCGCGAAGCTAACTAACTTAATAGAATTACAAGCGGAATCCCTATTCTACCCTTGCTATAACTTACGTTGCAAGCTACTCCAGAGTGACGTGGCTGCTAAGTTGGAACCGAGGTGGCTTCTAAATGGATCGCTGACGTGGAGTGCCACTGGGCTTTGCTCCTTATTGGGCCGTTTTGCTTATTGGGCCGAGTCTTGGGCTGGCCGAGATAGAAGCGGCTTGGTTGGAGATGCTCTCGGCTGAGCCTCCTTGTGATGGGCTGCAAGCCTGGCTGGACCTACAATGAAAGAATTAGTTAGCTTAATACCTTGAATAAACACAAGTTTGTGTTTTTCTCTGATTTTAGGCCCTTAATCTAAATCTTAGCTAACAATCATATTTTAAGTACATGAGTTGCTTGGTGGCACACTTCTTAGGTCCACTTATGATGTGTGTTTTATGACTCATCAAGGACTGAAGCTGGTTCAATCCTACTTGATGCTAGCTATGTGCCTGCCATTGGTTTGTAACTCAATTTGGTGCCAAGATGGTTTGTCTGCCATCTGAAGTGTGATAAATTCTGGTTATAAATGTGCTGGACCTTATGACAAAACTAAGACAGCTCGTCTGCCATTTGAAGCGTGATGGACTCTAGGGTTCTAAGACGGCTTGCTTGCCATCTGAAGTGTGATAGACTCTAAGGTTCTTAGACGGCTTGCTTGCCATCTAAAGTGTGATAGACTCTAAGGTATGAGGGGACGCTTCGTGGGAGGGGTGTATGAGTGGGGTTTGGCCGAGAAGCTTACCTAGTATCCAAAGGGGTAATGGGAGTCTATACTCGAGGTCAAAAATTTGTTTGAGATGCCTTTAAGTCACTCACACAAAGATTCTCCAGCAAAAATAACTTAAGCACTATATTCCATAATTCTTGGCCCGAGTTCTTTGCTTTAGAAGCTTTTATAGCCTTTAGGAGGGGTGAGGGCATGCCTAATTTTACCATGTGGCATCACCCCAGCCCAACGATTCGAACCGTTAGCCTTAGCAATCTTCAAGTTGATACTCACTATGTGCTGTGCCCGATCGTGGCACGCTGTCTCCAAGAAACACGACGCATCTCAAGGGTAGTGGCTGTCCATGCAGATTTGCATGCTGTGAGTGGAAAGGATTTTTATTCTATTAGGGATAGTGAGTCTCTTGTCCCCTTGACATGATCTCATCAGAGGTTCTATCCCCTTGGAAAATCACACGGTTCAGGATCTTCCAAGCATGACGTCGTGGCGTCTTTTTTGCTAAGGTGGCTAGCTCCGTCAACGCTGAGTTATAGTTCGATACTCCTTTCAGTCTGGACCTTGCGAGGTTGCTGGTATCAACTGGGTTAAGTGATCTTCAAGCTCCTCCTTTATCCCTAAATGGACTGGATCCAAATTTGTTCTTCTTGTCTTGGCTCCAACCAGGCCCACTCTTAGGATTTCCCATTCTGCTGGGTTACTTCCTTTGGGCGAACAATATTGAGGTCCTACACTATCAATTTCGTTTTTGCTAAACAGAAGAAGAAAAAAATATTTTGCAGTTTTTAGCATTTTTTAGTGGATTTTTAGGTTGTCTAAATTGTGAATAGTTGCATCATTGTTTATTGAGAGGTTTCAAGACTTGATATGGAACTACTTTTGCATCATTAGTGTAATTAGTGGTTTGGAAATTAAAGTTTGAGTCATTGGTGATAGAGCATTTATCCTTGTGAGATTTTAAGCCTTGTATGTTGATGACTTGCACATGCATTGGTCATATGATTTAGGCCTTCTTACCCCTAGCCAAATGGACTTACCTTACATTAAAACCTTGTTACCCCTTTTGAGCCTATCTAACCCTTTCTTTGATATTATAGCTCATTACAAGCATAAAAGTGGAAAACCATGATCACCCTAACCTTAGAGGTTAAAGGAGCTTTAGTAGAATAAAAGTTCACCTTTTCTAGAGGATTGCGTGAAGCAAATAGCTACAAGCAACATTTACTTTCAACAAAATGTGACTGCTTGCACACACAGATTGGACAATTAGCCACCACTATGAGCCAATAGCAATTAAATGGTTATAGACATCTCCCTTCTCAAACAATCACCAATCCAAAATGGAATGTGAGTGCCATAACTTTAAGGAGTTTAGCAATAGCCAAAACCAGTTATCAATGATTTTGATGCAAATTTGTTTGTGCAGTAGCAGACCAAAGTAGTTCTATTACCTTTCCCCACCAGAATAGTCTAGGAAAGAAAATTTGAACTAGGTAAGGAGTTGTTGCAAACATTTAGAAAGGTGCAAATTAATATCCCTCTCCTTGAGGCCATCAAGTAGATTCCAAAATGTGCAAAGTTCCTCATGGAATTATGCACTTATAAGAAGAATAAGTTGAAGGGAGATGTAGAGATTGGAAGAAATGTTTCTGCATTGATCAATAGCGAGCAAGTGCCTGCCTTGATTCGACCAGTCATGCCAAAGAAATGCAGAGATCCTGACACTTTTACTATTCCATGCACCATAAGCGAGTGCACTTTCGCAAATGCTATGTTGGATTTAGGCTCTTTGATTAATGTTATGCGTTCATTAGTATATAAATCATTGAATTTTGGTGATTTAGAACCAACTGGTGTAATAATTCAACTAGCAAGCAAAAACATTGCACATCCACTTGGTATCCTAGAAGATGTGTTGGTCTGAATAAATGAATTGATTTTTTAAATGGAATTTTATCTATTAGATATGGAGGATGAGCTATCTAGCAAAGGATCCACCTTAATCCTTGCATACCATTCTTAATGATAGAAGGAGTAAGATTGATGTGCATGCTAGAATCCTCTCCATGGAGTTTTGTGATAACATGGTGTAGTTTAACATATTGGAGGCCATGAAACATTCCATAGAAAACCATTCTATCTTTGGTTTAGAAGTGAGTGATGTATTGGTTGATGACTATATATAGTTGCATTCTAGCCTTTTTCTGTATTTTTGAATTTTTCTATTTAGTTGATGTGGTTGATGTTTTTTATTTTGCTGATTTTGCTGACTTTGAGTGCATCTGTGATGGAGGTAAGGAGTGCTCATTTGTGCAAAAATTAGTGTTACTATTGATGCAGGACCAGAAGTAGAAGAAGTGGCAGAAGTTGCAACAAGTAAACCTCCCTCACCATCTATTATGTAACCACCATACATAGAGCTCAAACCATTGTCTGAGCACCTAAAGTATGCTTACCTAGAGGACCACCAAAAAGCTTCCAATCATTATAGCAAACAACCTATAGTCTGAGTAAGAGGAGAGTTGTTACAAGTCTTGAGGAAGCATAGGAAAGCCATTGGTTAGACTCTAACTGACCTCCCAGGTATTAATCCTTCCATAGGCATGCATAGGATACTATTGAAGGATGAAGCTCGACCAGTGAGGTAGCCATATAGGCGGCTAAACCCCACTGCTCTTGATGTCATCAAAAAGATAGTCATGAAGCTACATGTAGTAGGGATCATTTGCCCTATATCAGACAATCAATGGGTTAGTTTTGTGCAAGTTGTTCCTAAGAAATCTAGGATGACTGTGGTGAAGAACCAAAATAATGAATTGGATCCAACTAGAATTCAGAATAACTGGCGAGTGTGCATAGACTATATGAAGCTAAACCAAACAACTCACAAGGACCATTTACCTCTCACATTTATTAATCATGTTTTGGAGAGGCTGATAGGTAAATCCCATTATTGTTTTCTGGATGGCTTTCTAGGTTATATCTAGATTATTATTGCACTGATAGATCAACATAAGACCACTTTCACCTACCCGTTTGACATATTTGCCTACACTAGGATGTCGTTCGGCTTGTGCAACACCCCAAGCACCTTCCATAGGTGTATGATTAGTATTTCTCTAAGTTATTAGAGAGTTATTTGGAGGTCTTTATGGATAATTTTACAGTGTATTGAGAGTTTGTCTAGAGTTTTAGATATGTGCATTGAGACTAACCATGTAATTGAAGGTATAGTCTTAGGGTATCTAGTGTCTACTAGAGGTATTGAGGTTGATAAGGCCAAAATTGATATTATTACTTCTCTTTCTCACCATGCATCTATGCAAGAAGTTTGTTCTTTCCTTGGACATACAGGTTTTTACAAGAGACTCATCCAAAATTTCAGCAAAATAACCTTGCCACTATCCAAGCTTCTACAACAAGATGTGCAGTTTGTCCTTGATCGACCATGCATTGAGGCCTTTCAATAGCTAAAAAAGAAACTTACCATAACTCCCATCTTCCAAGCACCTGATTGGGAGCTTCCTTTTAAGCTTATGTGTGATGTCTTTAACTTGGCACTTGGGCCAAATTTAGGCCAACGAGTTGGCAAGCATTTATAACTTATGCATCTCGCATATTGGGTTCTGCCTAGGTTAATTACACCACCATGGAGAAGTAGATTTTATCTATTATTTTTGCATTAGATAAGTTTTGTTCTTATTTTCTTGGCTCCAAGATTGTTGTTTTCCCTGAGCATGCAACTTTGAAATTTTTATTGAAAAAATCCGATGCAAAGGCAAGATTGATTTGCTGGATGCTTCTCCTTCAAGAATTTGATATAGAGATTAGAGACAAGAGAGATGTTGAGAGCCTAGTAGCCGACCACCTAAGCATAATTAAGGGGAGGATTGACCCTCTACCTATTAGAGATGATTTTTCTAATGAGAAACTCATGCAGCTGGATGGTATTACCTATTGGTTTGTTGACAATATTAATTATCTTGTTGCATCTATTTTACCTCCTAAGGCATCCAGATCATATAAGGATAAAATTAAGGGTGATGCTAAATATTATGTGATGATCCATATTTGTGGAAATTTTGCAATGATCAAGTGATTCACAGGTGTATACCATGAGATTCAATCAATGCTCCAGTTTTGTCATTCTACATTTGTGGGGGGCATTATGGGTTATCGAATAGCCCAGAAGGTATTGGATAGTGAGTTTTATTGGCCCACCATTTTAAGGATGCCCACCACATCATTACTTCCTACAAACAGTACAAAAGAGCAAGAATGGCCATTACCCATAGGCATGAGATGCCCAGTAGCCTATTCTTTTTTGTGAGGTCTTTGATGTTTAGGGTATTGATTACATGGGTCCATCTCCAGTTTCTTATGGTTATGATTATATTTTACTTGTTGTTGATTATGTCACAAGGGCTTAAGATGGGTACTATTAAGACCGTTTAGTGATTAAGAGTCCTGTCTTAGTTAAGATTCGAATTATGGGTCTAGAAATAGGAAAAATATAAATATGTGCTAAAATTAGGATTTTAACTAATAAAAGAGTGGATTTATTTTGCAGGCCCAAGCTAAGGATGTCTTGGCCCAACCAAAGCGTTCCAACCAAATTGAAGCATCTCAGCCCAAAAGAAGCAGTCTCGGCCAGACTAGCCTTCCTGGCCAAAGCCGACTTTAGTGGATAAAATCACTCCAACAAGAATGCAGATATGATTATGCTAGAATTAAGGAATTTGTAATGTAGATATGATTATTCTAGAATTAAGGAATTTGTAATGTAGATATGATTATGATAGAAATTAGGAATCTATAATACATATATGATTATGATAGGATCAAAGAATCTGTAATCTCCTAGGATTGAGGAATATGTAATCTCCTAGGATTGAGAAATCTGTAATCAGTAATTCAAATTTGTAATCTGTTAGGATTAGGCTGTGCTGTAGTTGCCTAGCTTGTGTATAAATAAAGCACGCTAGGCCACGTCTTCGGTGTGGAAAAATAGTGGAATTCTAGACCTAGCACCTTCAGCGATTGCATGCATTCCAAGCTATCACGGTGGTACACTAAGCTTTAGTAAGGTGTCTCTCTTGATCGAGGAGGTACAGGACTAGGATTTAGGAAGCTGGAAGTTGTTGGAGATGATCGCTCGGTATAGCCGACACACTTCGGTGGACGAAAACCTTAATGTCTAGCCATCAACGGTGCACCATCGCCGTCCTTCCAAGAAGATCGTCGTAGAAGGCAGATTCTCTGGAAACTCTGAATTTCTCCCCTTGTACTCGATCGTCGTGTTTTCAATAATATAAGCGATTTGCATTTTTGTCTTCTAACTATAATTCCTATGCTTTAATCTACTTTAACCTTGCCGCGATTGCACATCGTTAGAGATAGATCACATTAGACTAGGGCCAATTGGAACTGGTTTAATAATCTGGTTAGGTAGAGAACCTAAAATCGACCAAGTACATACTCCCTGCCAATTGATGAGGTAGCGATTATGTAAATCCTCGGTATGGCAATGGATAAACGTTCAGTGATTGTTGTAAGAATCTAAGGTTGATTCAGAGTATATCTTAAGTAAAGAATCTGTAAACTGATTGTGTGTTGAATTCGGATATGGTATAGTAGTTATTTTAGCGTAGTTTAGTTTACTTTCAGTACTTAGTTTATTTTTCTACACTTAAACACAAAACCCCCCTATTTATTGTTCCTCCTGGTTTGAGACCGAGTCTAGTTCGACTTTGTTGCGCCTGTCTAAGTCGAAATCATATTGGCAGTTCTAGTCAATCTCCCACCGAGATCATCCCGATCGTACTTAAGCCGACCGACAGTAAGTTGACAATTCACAACATTTAGCAGTTTCTGCATAATTCTCTAGATTCCACACTTAGTCACATTTTAACACACTATGTCCTTGAGAGAATTGACCTAGGGTTAGCTATATTATAGTTAGCTTTAGTATTTATTTGAGTCGTTTAAGATGACTAAAAACCCGCTTATCAATGAGGTAGTGCACAGAGTGGCTACTGCATATCATCCCCAAACCAATGGACAAGTCGAGGTGTTTAATACAGAGATCAAGAAAATTTTGCAAAAGGTGGCACATTCCAATAGAAAAGATTGGAGCCAGTTGCTAGAGGATGCTCTTTGGGCTCATAGGACGACTTATCAAACAATGTTAGGAATGTCTACTTATCGGATAGTTTTTGGTAAGGCATGTCACCTTCTGGCAGAATTAGAGCATCATACATATTGGGTAGCAAAAAGATGTAAGTTGGCCTTTGACCAAGTGGGCAAGGAAAGAAAGCTTCAAATCCAAGAACTTGAGGAGCTTCACTTGGAGGCCTATGAAAACTTCAAGATTTGTTAAGAAAAGGTGAAACACTTCCATGATAACATGATCATGTGAAAGGAGTTCAAAGTGGACTAAAAAATGCTTTTGTTTAACTCTCGCCTTAAGTTAATATTAGGTAAGCTTCGTTTTAAATGGGATAGACCTTTTGTAATTACTAATGTTTTTCCTTATGGTGTAGTTGAAATAAGAAATGAAGCAACTGACAAGTCCTTCAAAGTCAATGGGCACTAACTCAAGCTATTCCATGAGTTTCCAATAATGATGGAGGGTGATGTGGAGGACCTCTCTTTGGTCAAGCCTACCTTCCCAAAAGTGCAATTAATTGCACCTTGAGAGAGTTTTTACCTCCTCTCCTTTGTGTTTATTGATGCATGTGTTGTGTTCATATATGCTTACATTGAGGACAATCCTCATTTTTGTGTGTGTGGGGGGAGGTGTTTTACTCTTACTGTATTTCTATTTTCTACTTCTATTTATTGTTTTGCTATTTCTTTTATTGTTATTGGAATAATTCTATCGTTGTTTCTGTTCTAAAACAATTTTGCTATTGTTTTTGTTGTAAAAAAAATTCTACTATTTTTTCTATTTTTTGTTTGCTGTTTTCTATTTTTTGTTTGTTGTTTTTGTTGTTTCTTATGTTTTGCTATTTCTCGTTTGCTATTTTTGTTGTTTTTTTTGTTTTCTGTTTGCTATTTTTACTATTTTGCTATTTTTATTTGTTGTTTTTGCTATTTTTGCAGATTTTGTTGTTTTGTTGTTCGCTGTTTTCCATTGTTTTTGTTGTTTTCCACTGTTTTTTTATTTTTTGTTTGCTATCAAATTCTTCGTAGCTAAAAAGAAAAAAGAAAGAAATATATTTTGTAGTTTTTAGAACTTTTTAATGGATTTCTCAGTTGTATAAATTGTAAATAGTTACATCATCCTTGATTGAGAGGTTTCATAACTTGTTATGTTACCATTTTTGCATCTTTAGTGTAATGAATGACTTGGAAATTAAAGTTTGAGCCTTGCATGTTGATGGCTTGCATCTTGCTATTCTCTTCTTTCTTGTGTGATTTGCACTTATGTTGATAGTTACTCTAGGTTTTGCCTTGATTCTCTTTTATGCTTCTTGTCTCACATGCATTAGTAATATGATTTATGCCTTTTGTCTTTATAGTCATTAGTCAAATAGACTTACCATGCATTAAATCCCTTGCATACCCTTTTTGAGTGTAACTAACCATTTTTATGATATTATAGCTCATTACAAGCCTGAAGTGGAAAACCATGATCACCCTAACCTTAGGGTTTAAAGGAGCTTTGGAATTATTTTGGGAATGGGTTCTCAATAAGTGTGGGGTTAATACCACAAGGCTTTACAAGTGGTACCTTGATAGTTTGACTTGTGCAAGTGGTAATTATTATGTTGTGAATTTGTTTTGAGAAAAATGAATGGAAAAAAATGAATCAAAGAAAGAAAAAGGCAACAAAAGTTTGTAGTGGCGCAAAAGAATAAGTGAAATTGAGAAAGGAAAAAAGAAAAAGTACAAGAGGAAAGGAGACAAAATGGACCTTACTTGTCTTGTATTGTTTTGCATTTTTTTAGTGAATTGTATTGTTTTGGGGATGTTCTTCATTTTTATTGACTTATTCTCCACTACTCTTCTTCCCATTTTGGTTGTGCAAGCTTAAATCACTTCTCATATTCTACCTTGTCCTTGGTCATATTACAACCTTAATAAAAGCCCTTTTGACCATTTGTGCATGGGTTTCAAGTTGTAGAAATAGAGACTAGTCAAAGCTTGGTAATGCTAGTTAGCATAGGATGCTTGAGTATAAACACTAACCTAAACACTTGAAAGATTAAGAGTATGTATGTTAAGAGAGTTATATCATTTGTGGGTCATTCTTTAATTTTTATTGTTCTCTTGTTTACTTTAGATGTTAGACGTAAATTCATAGATTGTTAGGTACCTTGATTCTAGGATGCTTGTGCTCTTATTCCTTTTATTAACTTCAGAATTCATTGGAAGGTGCTTCACTTTATTGTACTTGCTTTAGTTCATTTGCTTCATTTCCTTTTGCTTTAGATTTTTTTATTTTAGATTTTCTTCATTTTCTTGGGAGTGCAAAAGTTCAAGTGTGGGGGAATTTGATAAAGCATTTTTTAGGCATTTTATAGTGAGTTATGGTGGACATATTTGACATCATTTTTTGGTTAATATTTACGCATTGGTTGAGTTTTGGGTCATTGAACTTAATTGGGGTTAGTTGCTAATCTTTGCTTATTTTCAAACTTAATTTTCATTATAAGGTTGTTATCTTGTGCAGGCTATATTTGGAGCTATAGACCTCCAAATTGGACAATCTTGGTAGCCCTGAAAGCTAAGACACATATATACAAATTCTCTCTTTATCAATTAACCCAGTTCGACCATTTGCAGTGTCAAATATGGATGTGAAGTTAATTTCTCTACACCATTCTGATTAGACTTTTCCTTGTTTATTCTAGCCTAAATTATGGGGCCCTGGTAGGTAAGTCTTTTAGGCTGCTAAATCTTCTATCCAAGCTCATTTTCCTTGACACTTTAAAGCATGTAATCATTAGGAAGTTAGTTGGTAGTGAGGAGAGTTTGTTAGTTAGAAACATTTTGGAGACTTTTCAGGTTTTGAAGAGTTGAAAGGGTTTCTTTATTGGAAGTTTTATTTTCTTCTCCTAGTTTTCTACTGCATTTTCTTCTATGTTTTCTTCTTCATTTACTTCTTTGTATTATGCTGAGCTTTTTATGACAATGGCTATGGAAGTCTAAGATTTTTTGTGAATTCAAGGTTCATAAATGCAAATCAGTTTGAGTTCTTGATTCTTTATCTTCCTTATGCAATTTCTATTATTTATCTTCCCAATTCTTAATCTCTTTTCATGATTGTGATCTCACTTGAGTTTTGGATTGTGTTCTATTAGGTAATAGATTGATAGCCTAAAATCAACCAGTTATGATCCTTAATTCATGCTAATTAGGGACTATGATTGTGATCTCAATATGCATGAACAAATGTTAGATGATTATCTAAAGAAACTTAGGTTGATTCAAAATTGCATCCTTCTTAGAACTATGATAGCTAATTGCATGATTGAATTGTTGAATTGATGTTACATAATTCCTTTTAGATCAATTCTATTTTGCATAAACTCTGTTCTACATAATTACTTGGACTGCATAATTCTGTTTCACCTAAATCCCCATTTTTTACATTTATTTTGGTTTCTTATAAAGAAGATTAGGCATAGTATGATTGTGTCCTTGTGATAGTTGACCTAGGTTAGTCCTTACACTATAGAAATTATGGGAAATCTAGTAATTTTGATAGTGTTTCAACAACATTATTAGTAGTCACTCTCCTTCTTAAGACTCCTGTCATTCCTAACTTTCTCCTTCTCTCTGTCTCTTCCCCTCTAACTACTAGAACCAGCTACTGATCTCCTCGATGCACTCCTCCTCCTCTACATCTCTAAAGTGCCATAAATCTACAGTTTTACCACATCCTAAATTTCCCTATTCAACCCATGAAGATATCTAGCCATAATGGCCTCCTTACTCTCCCCAAGTTGGGCTCTCAATAGGTCCATTTTCATTTCCTTGTGGTACTCCTCCATACTTTTGGACCCCTAATATAGTCTCTAGAGCTTATTATGTAGGTCTCTTGCATATGGAGGTGGAACAAACCTCTTTCTCATTAATCTCTTTAAACCATACAAGCTTTCACAAGGCTCTACTACACCACTCCTTATATCATCCATCATAGTAATCCACTAAATTAAGGCATAGTCCCCAAAAGCTAAGGTCACCAACCTCACTCATTTTCAGCCTTGTATATCAAAACTAGTTATCACTTGCTCAACTTTGAGCTCCAAATCTATATAGAACTCAAGCTTATAATTCCCTAGGTATGGAGGTATCTAACACTTACCCATATCTAATTCATCTCTCCTATCCTCTTCTCTTCTACACGCCTCTCCTCCCTCTTATTTGTCTCATGTCTTTCACGCCTCTCTTCCTTAGAGGA
Organism: Mucuna pruriens; assembly: GCA_025330945.1. Lineage (NCBI taxonomy): Eukaryota > Viridiplantae > Streptophyta > Magnoliopsida > Fabales > Fabaceae > Mucuna > Mucuna pruriens. The sequence continues at coordinate 155,910 of JAENHJ010000317.1, forward strand.
CCATGAACTCCTACCATGGTCATTATAGTTTCCTCCACTAGAACCTTCCTTTTTGGCTTTACTCAAAGACTCAACCTTATCATTAGTGCTTTGTGCATCCTTTTGTACAACATCAAGCCCCTTGCCAACTAAGCCTAACTTTTCTCCACACTCATTGATGGTATCTATGATGTACTTAGACTTAAGTGAAATAACTTCCTAATTTATACTGGAACCTCCCATTTTTCCTTCACTACTACACTCCCCAAAGCCTCTTAAACCTCCTAAAACTACTACAGTACCAATAGCACAAAAACAACCCCATACACTCTTTAAGTATCTTCACTCTCTCTCATGTTTCACACTTTTTTTGAGCTTTTTCTCTAAGGTACTTTCTAGCATTTTTCCTTTAAACTCTCACCCTAAGATTGACTAAGAAACCTACTCTCTAAATCAAGCATCTCAACTACAAGTGAAAACCAAGCAAATCTCAAGATAGTCTTAGGAAATAAAACTCAAATATAAAGCACTAGAAGCCAAGAAAATTGATAAGCAAGAAAAGCTAAGAAAAATGAAAGCTGGACTTAAAGGAATTTAATGTGACATGTAAGAAGACACAAAGAGAAAGTAAAAGACATTTATAAATATAAAGGAACTTAAGAAAAGGCTAAAATTTAATACACCACAACCAATGCACCAAACTAGCAAACTAGCACTCTAGAACTCATGTGTGCCTTATAGACTTTTGGACCTTCAAACCACTTTTTCGTTGGATTCTAGGTGGCTAAGCTCTATTTTTACTATAGTAATACAGTCATTTGAAAACTTCTTTTTTCACTTTCATAAACATATGAGAGACCATGATAAGTTAAATAATAGGCATGGCAAATAGGTAGAGTTCTTGGAACAATTTCCTTATGTCATTATGCATATGCAAGGTAAAATGAATGTAATGATGGATGCTCTTTCTAGGATATATGCCTTGATTGGCATGCTTGAAATTAAAATAGTTGGTCTTAAATATCTTAAGGAATTGTCTGAAAATGATATTGACATTGGTGAAGCCTTTGCCTTGTGTGTTAATTTGGCCAATGATGGATATTTTAAACATGATGGCTTCTTATTTAAAGCAAAAAGGTCGTGTGTGCCTAGGAGTTCCATTAGGAAATGAATAGTGAAGGAGGCACATGAAGGTGGTCTAATAGGTCACTTTAGGGAACTTAAGACTTATGAGGTGTTAATTTAGCATTTATTTTGGCCTCACATAAAGAGAGACATACATCATATTTGTGAGACATTCTTAGTTTGTAGAATGGATAAGTCTAAAAGTTCACCGCATGATTCATATACTCTACTCCCTATCCCTACTTCCTTTTAGGTTCATATCTCTACATTTTGTGCTTGGCTTTCCTAGTTCAAAAGGAGGTAGGGACTTTATCTTTGTAGTTGTAGATAGGTTTCCATAGGTGGCCCATTTCATTCCTTGCCATAAGGTTGATGATACTGGTCATATAGCCAACCTTTTCTTTAGAGAAATTATGAGACTACATGGTCTACCTAAGACCATAGTTGGGGAAAAGGACTCCAAGTTCCTCGAACATTTTTGGAGGACCCTATGGAATAAGTTTGGCACTAAGTTACTTTTTTCAACCACATGTCTTCCATAAATAGATAGACAAACAAAAATGGTGAATAGAACCTTATCCTAACTCCTTAAGTGTTTTATAGGTAAGAGTTTGAGATCTTAGGAAGAATGATTACCACATATTGAGTTTGCTTATAATAGGATAGTTAATTCTACTACTTTTCATTCTCTTTTTTAGTTGGTGTATGGTTTTAATTCCTTTGTCCCAACTTGACTTGTTGCCTTTGCCTAATGTATCTTCTACGATGAAAGATAATAAACTTGCCAAAGCCCAGTTTGTTAAAAAGTTTCATGAGAAGGCTTGTTGATATATGGAAAAGAAAGGGGAACAATATGCTAAGTAGGAAAATAAGTGAAAAAAGGGAAAAGATTTTCAAAGAAAGGGACTTAGTTTGAGTCCAGTTAAGAAAGGAAAGGTTTCTAATCTTGAACAAATCTAAACTCCTCCTAATGGGGGATGATCCTTTCAAAGTGATAAAAAAGATTAATGATAATGCTTATAGAGTTGATATGCCCCAAGATTATTGGGGAAATAATAGTTTCAATGTGGTTAACTTAACTTCTTTTAATGTAGGTACTTAAGTACCAAATTTGAGGTGAAATTCACTTTGAAAAAGGAAGGATGATATGAGTATTGTGGGGAAAGATCAAACTCACCATGGAGGCTTAAAGAACATGGTGAACACTATCTTAGTAGGTCTTATGACAAGAGGAAGGCTAGGGAAACTACAATAAGAAGTTCATAAGGAGATCAGTCTCCTCAAAGGCCAAAAGGGCCCAATAATGGCCAAACTGTCTATTTTCTTTAAGAATAACTATGTCCTTTTGTGAACTTGTATTAAACCTTTAAACCATTATTATTATGTTATGTTTTTCATGTAATAATCCTTAGTCGACTTGTAGTTGGGCTAAGAACCCAAAAGAGAGCATTTCAGCCTAGTGACCAAATTTTGATCACTAGTTTTGGTGACCACTTTGTATTTCCTTTGTTAGGCCTTGTATTTTGGGCCTTTATGTTAGTCTTAGGATTAGGTTAAGCTACCTAATTATGATTAGTGTAACCCATATAAGACTTGATTGTAATTAACTTAATCATGTTTTGATTGAATGTAAATTATTCAATGTACTTTTGAGAATGTTTCTCTTTTCTCTTATTCTTGAGAAAGAACTTTATTCTCATAAAGTTTTCAAGATGCTTGTAGCTAATCTTACTCTTTCTTACTTAGTCGTTAGGGATTAGTGGTTAAAACTTCATCTCTATCTTCTCCATATCTTTAATTTTTTCTTTCATTTTTTATTCCTAATTATAGACCTAATTTTTTGGGTATCCTTGGGTTTCTCAATAAGGTAGTTAATTCTACTAATTTTGATTCTCCTCTAGAGTTGGTGTATGATTTTAATCTCTTGTCCCCACTTGATTTTTTTCCTTTTACCTAATATGTCTTCCATGATGAATGATGATGGGCTTTCAAAAGCCTAATTTGTTAAAAAATTTCATAAGAAGGCATGGTTACATATAGAAAAAAGTGTAACAATATGTAAAACAAGCTAATATAGGTAATAGAGAAAGGGTATTCAAGGAAGGGGACCTAGTTTAGGTCCAATTCAGAAAGGAAAGATTTCCAACATTAAGGAAATCTAAACTCCTCGCAAGAGGGGATGAACTTTTCAAGATTCTAGACAATATTGATGATAATGCTAATAAATTTGACATGCCTCAATAATATGGAAGAAGTAATGGTTTTAATGTGACTAACTTATGTCCCTATGATGTAGGTACTCAAACACCAAATTTAAGGTCAAATTTTCTTCAAGAAGGGAAGAATGATATGAATATGACAGGGAAAGGTCAAAACCTCCATGGGAGCTTGAAGAACATAAAAACCATAGCTTGGAAGGTCTTATAATAAGGAGGAGATGAAAGAAACTTCAAGAAGAAGTTCAAAGAGAGATAGGCCTCCTTAAGGGCTAAAAAGAGCCTAATACTTGGCCTTGTGTAAACTTGTTTGAGACCTTTCAACCACTATAATTTAGTGATGTTTATAGGTAATTTTGTTTGGATTACTTGCAATTTGGCCAAGAGGCCCAAAGTGAAAAAAATGCATTTATTGACCAAACTTTCAATTACTAAAACACTGTCAAATTTTGGCTAGTATTTTTAGGCTTACGTTTTGATCCTTTTTTGTTGAGCTTTTAGGTTAGTCTTAAGCTTAGAATAAACTAGTTAATTTTGATTAACATAACCTGTATAAGGCTTAATTTTAATTAGCCTAAGTAGTTTTGTATTGAATGAATCTTTTGCTAGAAGCATTTTGAGAGTTTTCTCTCTTTTCTTGAACAATAACCATTCTAATCAAGCTCCCACGGAACTTGTGGAAAATTTCTACAATTCTTATCTTTCTTATCTATCTTTATGAACAAGTGGTGAATCCTCATCCATTTTTTCTTCCATATTTTCAAATTTTTCTATCAATTTCATGTTCATGAGTTTTAATTCCCAATTTTGGAAACCTAATTCAACTCTGTGTTATATGTTGATCCATGGATTCATCAAATGTCCATAAAATGAATGTAAAAAAAAAATTATCGAAAAAAAATGTGTCTATAAAAACAAACTCAGTCTATTCTTATAATCGTTTGAAATAGATCACACATATACTCAGATATTTCTTGCTACTTATCTTAGATATACACTAGTTATACGCTAATGTTGTTTTCTTTGTTCTTTTGTTAGGAATGAGACAATGTTGCCTCAAGCCATGAGAAGCAAATCAACTTTGAAAATGTTGTGTGCTAATTAGAAGTTTGCAAAGGATAACAAACAAAATAAAAATAACTTCCTTGCACATTCTTTGTTTGTTAATGTTTAAGGAAAGGCTCAGAGATAAGCTTTGCTACATCTTTTCTCTCTCATAAAAAATACAAGTAATACCAATGTCCTTTTATAGAAGACATCTTGACCATTTATTGCCAAGATATGTTGTCGTCAAAGACCTTCAACAATCACCTTTTCAACATGGTATATATGTATCATCGTTTAAGAAGACAAAAAAATAAAGACATAAAAGTGATTACTCACATACATTTTTGGATGGTTTCTAAATATCTTCGAAAAACCTTGTTGTTTTAGCATTGTGTTTAAATCTATGATTTCATTATATATTTGCTTTGTCATTACAAAGTTAAAGGTTTGTTTTAAACATTTTATATTCACCTTTGTGAATGCCTGAAGAGACTTAATGTTAAGGAATACTTGGTGTATTTGTAACTTGGGTTGTAGATTACAAGTGTGTAAAGTTTAGAGAGGTTTAGAATACTTGTTGTTGTAAGCCAGTGATATATAGTGGAAAATTCCTTCAATGGAAGGGACTAGGTATAACTCTAAGTTGTAGAGGGAAGAATTGTAAATACCTTGTGTTGATCTTTCTATCCTTATCTCTTTATCTTGTCAACACATTTTTGGATGGTCAGGTTGAAGCTATTGTTTTAAACTTATATCTCATTGCGAAAAGTTTTAAAAGTACTTAAAATTACACACACAATTCAACCTCTCCTTCTACTGTATATCACGTTTATTTCATTATATTAATTTGATTTACATATTAAGATTTATCTATTAACCCTTACTAATAGGGTGAACACTACATAAGTAATTAACATATTTTAATAGAGGAATTGACATCTTGAATATTGAAAGAATCTAACAAATACTCTTCCATTCTATCATTATTTTTATATTCTTTTTCTTTTCCTCACCATAGGCCAACAACACAACATTTTTTTCTTCTCCTATTTTTCGACAATTTAAAAGCAAATTCTTCTTCAATGGTTGTCAACTACTATTGTCATAAAAGATAATACAGTAAGTAATTCATTCATTCTCAACTTCTCATTTAGGAGATTTTTATAAGACAATAAGACATTTTCAAAAAATAATTATGGTTAATGCATATAACAATTTGATGACTTGATAGTTTCATTCTAGTCTTTTAAAATATATATTTAGTTTATTGTCTATGTATATATTTTTTAACATGTTCTTATATGATTTTAAAAAATATATAATTACAAATATGATGTATAAAATTTAATGTTTATATATTTATTAAATAAAATTTAATTTTTATATTTTTTATTTTCTCATTTTGGCCCTCCAACATTTGAAGCATGGCTCTGTCTATACAAACTAGTCAAACCAGGTCAAAATTGATGATAAATTGGTGGAAAGAACCGATTTGGACCAATATATTTTAGTTTTATAATAGTTTACTTAACTATTATATAATATTAAAAGGTATCAATTTAATTACTATACTAGTTCAATCATGATACTTTTAATCATAATTATAGCATTAAATTTTGAATTAGTGTTTTCATCAATTTAATTACTAGTTCAATTTTAAAATATTAATTTTTTATTTATAATCTTTTAACAATGTACACTTCTATGATATTTTTTATAAAATATGGCGCATTTTATTATGATAGTAAACATTCTTTTCAAAATTTCTTTTATCCATTTGTGGTAACATAGAACAAAAAGAAAAGGAAAATGCAAATATATTATGTATATTGAAGATATGGCATTTAAAAAATGGGGGAGGGTTAAAAAGTTGAAAATATAAACCACAAATGTATACTTAACGAAGACAATAGGTAAAATCAATTTAGAAAAATACACAAAATTAATACTACAAAATATTATATTTTTTTGGACACACCTTGTGTTGTAAATTGAGATCAATCGCTATTAAAAATATTTTTATATATATCTCATTAAAATAATAATACAATTGTGAGAGGATACACAGAAAGTTTTATTTAGTGATGTGAATGGCATTACAACACTATTTTGTAAGACATAATGATTAATATCAAGACATCATGTGAAAATAGTATCATATAAATGATACTTTTAATGATTAATATCAAGACATCATGTGAAAATAGTATCATATAAATGATACTTTTAATCTTATCTGCATCTATGGAGAAGCCATGATGATAAGGGTTAGTTATGACACCTTATTGGTCATTATTATGATTCAAATGTCTTCGCCAGTAGGTGATAGTCTTCATGCAGAAGTCATGATGACAAGGGTTAGCTATGACACCTTATTGGTCATTATTATGATTCAAAAGTCTACGCCATCTTATTAGTAGGTGATAGTCTTCATTATCTTTGTATTCATGATTCCATGTCGCATGGTTGAATGCAACCATGCTTAGAAGAAGAAAGCAAAAGAACCAAACCTTTATGATGGAATTTGGCTGAGCCATAAAACCTCAAAAGTCAGTTTGGTTCTTTAAGACAAATATAGTGTATAATTGTTTAGTGCTTATGCAATTGTAATCATGACATTCTACATTTTATACTTTCTAGTTGAACGTTCATGGTTACCAACAAATACAAAATTAGGTCTAAATTAGTGATAGAAAAATGACTTTATTTTTAGTATTTTTATTTTAAGAAAAAAATTGTTTACAATTGCTTTTATTGATATTGACCATAAGAAATTTGAATGTATTCAGCTAAATTTATCCCAATAATTTCAAATTAATTTGGAGTTTGTTATTTTAGTTTCTAACTAGATGTTATCTCTTAGGTTGGTTATATTTTTTAGAAATTTTATGATGAAGTTAACATTGATTAAGCATATATATCAACAAAGTTAATTTATTTTCTATTTCAACACTAAAAGTAGTTCATATTTAAAAGTTATTGTTTAATGTTGGTTTAGGAAAAAGAATTATATAATGTTCTTTTACAAATATATTTGACTTCAATTTTTTTTATCACTATAATATATATTTTTTTTGGTTTTGATATTTATAAAATGGTCCTTTTGAAATTTTTGTTCTCTATGTTATTTTATTTTAGTCTTAATATACTTTTTTTTTTGTTTTTGCCCTTGCAATATGCGAATAAATTATTTATAATTCCTATCACTTTTATTTCAAAGGGACTAACTTAAAATAATAAAATATTATAGAAACTAAAATAAAAAATAGATATATTACAAGGATTAAAACAAAATAACAAAGATCAAAATATAAAAAAAAATTTACAAGGACCAAAACAAAATAGTATATTATAAATGTCCATTTTTTACATGAAATTTTCTTTATATTTGAATATTTCTAAAATGTAAAAATTACTGTGTACACGTGTATGATCACACAGACAATACAAACACATATGTTTTAAGTCCATGCAAATGTGACTATGTTTGATTTTAGTCTTTATAATTTTGTTTTTGTTTTATTTAAAAATCTCTAACACTTTTTAATGTTTTTTTAGTCTTATTAACTTTAGTTAGTTAGTACTAACTTAACTAACAAAATGAAAAAAAGATAAAAAATAGTTTTTTAATCAAGATAGTTAGCTAATTATTTAAATGCATAATTGAATTAAAAATATATTTATTATATATAAATAAGTTAACTACATATATTCCGATATTATCATTATTGGATTGGTGACCGACTAGGTTCAATGAATCACGATTAAAATCAATGTATTAATAGTTAAATCAAATGAACTTATATAATATTTAGTATTTAATATATATTAATATTAATATATATTTAATATTGTACATTAGATTGAGAGTTGGAAACTTGGGAGTAGAGTTTATTATTAAATTAAGTTGTGCGTGGAGGAGTGCACTGTTTTTCCTTTCCAATGTTTTTTAAAATTTAAAATTTAAATTAATATATTAAGTTATCACCCGTCTAAAATCCAAATTCACTGTCGTTTTTGTGATGATGATTCCTTTTTCTCTTTTGGAGAAAATGGAGACTCGGTGCCATATGTTTGGAGTTTGGAGTTTCTTCTTCTCTTTCTCTTATGTTTCAAAACCTTTCTTCTTATTTTATTTCACGTGTCCTTTATCTCGTTGCTGAACTTCCACGATGCCACTGTTGGCCTAAGGTTTTTGGCTAATAATTTTTATTATTTTTAATATTATTCATATTTTTAATTTACTAATTTACTTTTAATATTATATTTTTTAATTAATTATAATTTATTTAGATGTTTATACTTTAATTTTAAAGTTATTTTTGTGTTACTGTTATTTTTAATTTATTAATTTTTTAATTGTAATATAACTTATATCACAAGCAAATCTCGTCTCCAAAGATAAAGATAATATATTAAAAATAAATACTAAGTATTTGTTTTTATTATATAAACTTTTATTATTTTTATTTACTTATTTAGCACCACAAATATTATTAAGCATCGATGCTGAAATAAATTACTAGCTGATGCTTAACAAGCACTACACTCCAACAGACAACTGCATAAACAAGGTGCTTCTCTAGCTTGAAGATGCTTTAATAATTTGAAGGTGACAAATGACACATAACACATAGGAATAGTGGTATACAATTTAGGGGGTCTTTGAATTTATTCTCTACACACTTTCATCAATTTCATTATCTCGCTCTCGTTTTCTCCATTACGGTGGTGCACGGTGTTGCATTGGTGTTTCTCTAGATCAAGGAAGTACAGGTTTGAGACTGAGAAGCCGAAGTCTGTTAGAGGTGACCGCTTGGGATTCCAACGCACTCTGGTGGAGTTGATCCTTAGCGTTCAAGCTACTGGAGGTGAACCACCACCATCAACCATGATGATCGTTGTGGAAGATGAATCCATCTTAATTCAAACCACTGCATTTTTATTCTACTTCCTATTAATCAATTTCGTTTTGTATTTCTACCTCTGTTCCTCTCCTCTTCCTTAATTCATGATTTGATCTGCAATTGCAATTGAAGCATGAACAAGGTTAAACTAAGCCGATTGGAACTAGTTTAGCTAATTCAGTAGGTAATCATTTAACTATCGTTAATAGAGAACCTAAATGAGCTTCGAGCTTAATCCCTACCAACTGATGAGGTAGTGATTGCGTAATTCCTCAGTATGATAATGGACGAACCTGTGGCGGTTGTCATAAGAATTCCCAAGGCTGACCTAGACCGAGAACTGGAATAAGGAACCTAGTATGGACTTGAATTAATGGAATTGAACACGAACACAGTTACATCATAAAAATAATAGTAGTTATATCATATCAGTAGCATCCTTACAACTGCATTTATTCTCTACATTCATTTACTTTTCTCATTTCTGTAATTAAAACCCCTCTATTTACTGCTTTCCGAGTTCAAGACAGATATAGTCCATCTCTGTAGCGTCAGTTTTGCACTTAGCTGAACCCGAGTCGGATAAGTCTCTACTGAGACTATATCGGCTCAGTTTTTGCCGAGAGCGACTCGGCCAGTTGCCGAGACGAGTCAATACTCTACCTCTTAGATTCTACCTCAATTCGCTTCACACTGAATCACAATTGAGCGCATTGTGTCCTTGAGAAAAATCAACCTAGGGTTGACTATACTATAGTTAGCTTTAGTTATTGAGTCTTTTGAAATTGTCCGTGTCTGTCTTCTTGGTTTTTGATCCTAAATAAACAGCATGTTGATTGTCGTTAATTTCTCTATGTGAATTCACCACTAAAAAAAACCACAATAAAACATTTGTTTCTGCAGTACATAGTGTTACCATTCTGTTTTGCATTTTATCTCTGCACCCCACAGTTGACTTGCATTCTTTTTACATTGCACTCTTTTATATTACATTCTTGTAAATTCTATTAGGTAGTTGACTGGTAGTGTAGTTGAGTGTTTGTAAGTACTGTTTCAAATCTGATTCTCTGCCTAATATATACAATGCATGACTAGGAGTAGTACTGACCCATTGTACGCTTTTGACCCAGAGATAGAATTAACCTTATGTAGATTACGAAAAATAAGAAACATTGTAGTAAATACTAGTAGTAGTTTAGATTCTGCCATTAATTCTAACATTATGTAGATTACGAAAAATAAGAAACACTATAGTAAACATCAGTGGAGGAGCCCTGATGGATAAAACGCTAGCAGCAGCAAGACATCTGATCTCTAATATGGCAAGGAACACACAACATTTTGGGATCAGAGGGCCAAGTCAAACCCAGATGGTGAAAGAAATCGGTGCAGCTTCCAGCCAGAGACTGGAGAATCAGCTGACCGAATTGACATCATTGGTGAGACAGCTTGCAGTTGGACAACACCAACCAGCCATGGTAGTGAAGGTATGTGGCATATGTACTTCCGTGGAGCACCCCATTGATATGTGCCCCACTCTTCAAGAAACCGAGTCGGACCAAATAGAGAACGTGGTGTCGGCCCTAATAAAGAATGATTCCACTATAGGAATTTCACAAGTCTTGCCAAAGAAATGCCGAGATCCCAGAATCTTCTCGGTCCCATGCACAATTGGCGAATGTACATTTGCTGATGCTATGTTGGACCTAGGAGCGTCGATTAACGTTATGCCGGTATCAACATATAGGTCCCTCAATGTTAGAGATCTGGAACCCACAGGGATGACCATTCAACTTGCCAACAGAAGCATTGTGCAACCCCTGGGAGTTCTCGAAGATGTTCTCGTCCAAGTAAATGAATTAATATTTCCAGCTGATTTCTGTGTGCTTGACATGGAGGACAAGACATCGGGAAAGGAGTCAACCTTAATATTGGGGAGACCATTCTTAATGACAGCAAGGACGAAGATTGACGTACACGCCGGAACACTCACGATGGAATTTGGTGATACCGTGGTGCAATTTAATATTTTCGAAGCGATGAAGCACCTAACCGAGGACCACTCTCTCTTTGGCATTGATTTACTTGATGAGATAGTTGAAGAATACCTTCAACTAAATAGCAACAGTGAAGACATTGAGGAGTTCGCTGGAGGCACTGACATGATCAGCTGCCTAGGGGTTGTAGATGAAGAGGTCGACCAGGAGGAAGTACAAGACCTTCCCAACTCTGAGGACAACCATAGTGATATTGCTGACGTGAGCTTTGAAGTTGAATTGTCCGAATTACTAGACCAAGTCTGCAACCAAGAACACTCAAAGTATACAAATGATGCAGAAGCCAAAGTCGCCGAAGCTGAAGAATCTCCCATTGCACAATTAGCGACCATTTTCACGGCCAAAATCAAGTTGGTCAGAGAATGTCGAGTCAAGGAAGAGATAAAAGTCAACTCGGCCAAAGAGTCAAACAACCAAACTAACACGCTTGCCGAGACCGTCTCGGCCAATGAACACCAGACTCAGGCTGAGGTAGAATTCACTAATCCGTTCGGATCCGGCTCCGAAGCGACGCTAGAAGCCAATGCCGACTCCAATCCAACAAGAACCGAAGTCACCAAGTCGAGCCGGCCGAAGCAGCCAAAGGCCGAAATCATGTCGGCGCACCTGGTGCCGAGTCTAGATCAAGTCGGCCAGACGGATCCAAGCCCTATAACTGAAAAATCTCCATTACTGCCACCACCCATGGAACTAAAACCATTTGCCGAGTTACCCAAAGTATGCCTACCTGGACAAGGAACATCTACTCCCAATTATCATTGCCAACAACCTCCTCCAGGAGTAAGAAGACAAGTTGCTAGATGTCCTAAGGCAACATAAGCAGGCAATAGGGTGGAAGCTAGCAGACCTTCTTGGAATAAACCCCTCCATTGCATGCATAGAATCTTGATGGAGGAGGAAATCAAGCCAATAAGACAGTAGCAGAGAAGACTGAATCCAACGCTCCTGGACGTGGTTAAAAAGAAGTCACCAAACTCCTTGCCGCAGGGATCATCTACCCCATTTCGGATAGCCAATGGGTAAGTCATGTACAAGTGGTATTCATTTGGTACCTTTGCGTATACAAGCATTCCATTTGGCCTATGCAATGCGCCGAGTACATTCCAATGTTCCATGATGAGTATCTTCTCGGATTTGCTATAGTACTGCATGGAGGTATTCATGGATGACTTCACGGTGTATGCTGACTCATTTGAAGCATGCCTGAGCAATCTGTCTAAGGTGTTGAAGAGATGTATTGACACAAACCTTATGCTTAATTTTGAAAAGTGTCATTTCATGGTGACTGAGGGAATAGTGTTGGGACATCTGGTCTCCAACAGAGGCATTGAGGTGGACAAAGCTAAGATAGATATCATCACCTCCCTTCCAAACCCCGCTTCTGTGCGTGAAGTTCGCTCATTTTTAGGACACGCAGGCTTCTATAGAAGATTCATCAAGAACTTTAGCACACTGGCCTTGCCTATGTCCAAACTACTACAGAAGGATGTGGAATTCAACTTTGATCAGCCTTGTATTGAAGCATTTCAAGAGCTGAAGAGCAGACTCACATCCGCCCCTATTTTGCAAGCACCAAACTGGGACCTACCATTCGAATTGATGTGTGATGCATCCAACTCGGCATTAGGAGCTGTTCTCGGCCAGAGAGCTAGAGCCGGCCAACTGGTGCACGTGATTGCTTATGCATCCAGAACTATGGATCCGGCCCAACAAAACTACATAACGATTGAGAAGGAGCTTTTGGCAATTGTGTTTGCCTTAGACAAATTTCGCTCCTACCTTCTCGGTTCCAAGGTAATTGTGTTTTCTAACGATGCTGCCTTGAGATACTTGCTGAAGAAGCCTGACACTAAGCCGAGACTGATCAGGTGGATGCTTCTTCTCCAAGAATTTAACTTAGAAATCAAAGATAAGAAAGGTGCTGAGAATTTTGTAGCAGATCATCTGAGTAGAATTGAAAAAGGAAGCGAATTGATGCCGATCCGAGATGAATTCCCTGATGAGCAGCTCTTGCACGTCAAGACGGCTACACCATGGTTTGCCGACATCTGCAACTACGTGGCAACATCTCATTTTCCACCAGAGGCGTATCGGGCCCATAAGGATAAAATTCAAAGCGATGGCAAGTACTACATTTGGGATGATCCTTACCTTTGGAGACTGTGCAGTGACAAGGTCATCTGCAGGTGCATTCCTGATACCGAGATCAATTCGGTCCTCCAGTTCTGCCACTCAGCACCTGGAGGCGGCTATTATGGATCAACTCGGACTACTAGGAAAGTGTTAGATTGTAGCCTTTACTGGCCAACTATCTTTAGAGACGCTCATAAATTTGTCTCCACCTGCAAAAAGTGCCAAAAAGCAGGATCGGCCATGAATCGAAGGCATGAAATTCCCCAGCAACCCATCTAGTTCTGTGAAATTTTCGATGTCTGGGGAATAGATTTCATGGGGAATAGATTTCATGGGGCCATTCCCAGTCTCCAATGGTTACTCATACCTTCTGTTTGGGTAGATTATGTATCAAGATAGGTAGAGGCCATTGCCACCAAAACCAATGACGCAAAGGTGGTTGTGGACTTCCTTAAGTCCAATATTTTTTGTAGGTTTGGTGTGCCAAAAGCACTCATAAGTGACCAAGGCAATCACTTCTGTAACAGAGCCATGGCCTCTCTTCTTTAGAAATATGGGGTTGCACACATAATTGCTACTGCCTACCACCCCCAGACAAATGGCCAAGCAGAAGTGTTCAATAGGGAAATCAAGAAAACACTACAAAAGATGACCAATCCCAGCAGGAAGGACTGGAGTCGCCTCCTTGAGGATGCTCTTTGGGCACACAGAACCACATACCGAACACCGTTAAGGATGTCACCCTACCGGATTGTCTTCAGTAAGACTTGTCATCTTCCTATGGAACTAGGGCACAAAGTTTACTGGGTTGTCAAGTAGTGCAATTTGGCCTATGACCAAGCGGGAGAACAACGGAAATTTCAACTACAAGAACTAGACGAACTCTGCTTGGAAGCATACGAGAATTCCAGGATATACAAGCAAAAAGTGAAGAAATTCCATGACCAGAAGATCCCGAGGAAAGAGTTTCATGTTGGCCAAAAAGTCCTGCTGTTCAACTCAAGACTCAAGCTCATAGTAGGTAAGCTTGATTCTAGATGGGACGGACCCTTTGTCATCACTAACATATTTCCCAATGGTGTAGTATAATTGCAAGATGAACATAGCAGTACCACCTTCCAGGTCAATGGGCATCAGGTCAAGCCATTCCACGAAGGTCCAGCACCAATTAATCATGACATGGAGATTATCTCGTTGATGGAACCATATGGCACTGCCTTAGCTGACCCTGCATCGCATTAAGGACAATGCAGATTTTAAGTGTGGGGGGGGATACTGTTGCAGTTATCTAAAGCTTGTTGAACATCATGTTTTATATTTCCATCTTAAATTCATCTGTCTTTTTTACTTCAATTGCATTTCTGTAATCACTCTCTTTTGTTTTCAATAAAAGTTGTTCAAGCCGAATCCATTCCGGCTCTGTGCCATCTTGGCCGGGTCCGGAGTGATTTCGACCTGGCAGGATTTCAATTCTGTCATTTCGTTTTATGTTGATTTTCTCCCAGTAGAGTTCCAAATTGGATTGTTGAAAAAAATGTTTTGAAAGGAATTTTTAATTGACTTCTGGAAAGTTTGAAGAAGATAGTAGGAAGTAATTCTACAACTCTAGCAAGAGATTTCTCTAGCTTGAAGGGAATGAAACTTTTGTGTTCTAGCCAGTGATTGATTGAAAAACTGAAAAGGAAAATCTTTTGTGACAAGGCAAAATAACCCGTATGAGATTTTAAGCCTTTGTAAATATTCATGGCTTGCATCTTGTCATTTTCCTTGTTCTAGTGTGATTTTTTGCATTCATGATTAACTGTGCATTCGATATTTTGCCTTAACTCTCTAGATATAATTGTTCTCACATACAGGAATGACATGAATTAGGCCATGTTTCTAATTACCTCTAAGCCAAATAAAGCTTACCTGAATAAAGTTCTCTCCCTTGTTTACCCCCATTGAGCCACATAACCGTCCTTTCTTACAGCTCATTACAAACCAAAGCCGGAAAACCATGAAACAACCTCACCCTGAGGAAGCAGAGAAGCTTTGGAATTGTTTTGGGAGTAAGTCATTATCAAGTGTGGGGGAGTCTCTACGAAGCAGAACCTATTCAACATCCTTTAAAAACTTGAAAATACGAAGGAAGAAAAGAAAAAGAAAAAGAAAAATAGAAGTAGCAGCTGAAAAATCCAAGCTGAATTAAACAAAGAAAGAAAACAACAAGCTGCATGAATATCAAAAAAAATATAAGTATAATGAGAAAAGGAAAGGAAGTGAGCTGGTAACAACAAAAGGAGGAAATGACAGCATTTTGGGTTATCCCTCACGCTGATGAAGCTTACTCCCCATTGCTCCTTTTCTCCCCATGGGTCATGAAGCTAGTTTCTATATTTTATCCTACTTGTGACCCTAGCCTCGCTACAAGCCGACAAAGAAGTCATGGTGGTCATAATTGTGTGTGTTTTTGCAGGTATAAGAAGAGAGCTTTGTTATCAATTCCACGAATGTTGAGTGTAAATACAAACCCAAACACATGAGAAGTGAGAGAGTTGTTTGCCTACATGAGAGCTCTGTCACTCTTGGTTACCTTATTCTGTTTGCAGGTCATGAATTTTCCTAGAGCACGGAAGAAGTAATTTTCAGACAAGTTTGAGTATCTTGACCCCAAGGTGAATGAGTGCCGACTCAGTCTCGGTTAAACTTAAGGAAGCCAATTGGAAAATTCTTTTCTACCTTTAAAAATCTCCCTTGTGTATTTCATTTAATTTTGCCCAAGAGTGCAAAAGGTTAAGTGTGGGGGCTGATGAGTCACAGATTATGTATTTTTTATGGGCCTAAGAAGGATGATTACAAGACTATCTTGTGCTTAAGACTTGAGTGTTAGCTGAGATTCATATTATGGACTTAAAAATAGAGAAAAAACAAATTTGTGCTGATTCGAGGACCTTAGCTAACTCTTCTATTCTTGCAGGATTAGCCGAGATATTCTAAGGTTCATCATAAGAAGACTCGGCATATATGAAGTCGTCTCGACCAAGACCAACTCCATCTCGGCCAAACCAGATCAGGCCAGGCTTCACGACCCATCAGCCCAAACAGGTGTAGTCCAATAAGGAGCAGCCCAAAGATGTTATCCACATCAACTATCCAGCTCAGGGCCACCTCAGCTCTAGCTCATCTGCCACGTTACTTCTAGAGTAGCTCACTACGCAAATTATGCAAGGGTAGAATAGGCAATTCACATTGTAATTCTGTTAGGAAATCATTAGCAGGTCACAACTCGTGTATATATAGAAGGAATTGTGCACTTTTAGGGGTTCTTGAATTCACTCTTAATACACCTTCATTATTTTCATCTCTTAGCTCTCGTTTCCTCCGCTCACGGTGGTGCACGGTGCTGCATTGGTATTTCTTTCGATTGAGGAAATGCAAGTCTGAGACTGGGAAGGCGAAGTTTGTCAGAGGGGATTGATTGGGATTCCCAACACACTTTTGGTGAATTTGATCCTCAATGCTCAAGCTATTCGAGGTGAACCACCACCATCAACTTGGTGTTTCTTTCGATTGAAGAAATGCAAGTCTGAGACCGAGAAGCCGAAGTTTGTCAGAGGGGATTGATTGGGATTCCCAACACACTCTGGTGAATCTGATCCTCAATGCTCAAGCTATTCGAGGTGAACCACCACCATCAACCATGACAATCGTCATGGAAGATGGATCCACCTGAATTCAGACCACGGTGTTTGTACTCTGTTTTCTATTAATCTATTTCATTCTACATTTCTTACCTCCATTCCCTTCCTCTTCTTTAACTCATGATATAATCTGCAATTGCACTTGAATCGTAAGCAATGTTAAGCTAAGCCGATTAGAATTGGTTTAACTAATTCAGTAGGTAATCACTTAACAATTGTTAATCGAGAACCTAAAATCAGCTCTGAACTTAATCCCTGCCAACTGTTGAGGTAGCGATTGCATAATTCCTCGGTATGGCAATGGACGAACCTTTGGCGATTGCCATAAGACTTCCCGAGGTTGATATGGATTGAGAACTGGAGTACAGAAATTGGACTGGACTTGGGCCGATATAACTGAATATGAACACAACTACATAATATTAATAATAGTAAAACCAGTAGCATTAGTATATGTCCACTGCATTCATAGTTTAGTGTTACTTGCTGTCTTACGTGCATTTCAATCCCCCCTGTTTACTTTATTTTTTCAGCCTGTGATAGAAATAGTCCATCTCTATAGTGTTTGTTTGCACTCAGCTAAGACTAAACCAGATTGATCCCTATCAAGATCATCTCGGCTTAGTTTCTGCCGAGACCGACTCGGTCAGTGGCCGAAACGAGTCATATTCTACATCTCAGATTCTACGTCATTTTACTCCACACTGAATCACAATCGAGCACACTGCGTCCTTGAGAAGAATGACCTAGGGTTGGCTATACTATAGTTAACTTTAGTTATTTGATGCTTGTTAAAATGACTAAAACAAGCCTTATCAATTATGTATCAAGATGGGTAGAGGCCATCGCCACCAGGACCAATGATGCAAAGGTGGTCGTGGACTTTCTGAAGTCCAATATTTTTGCCGATTTGGTGGTGCTGAAAGCGCTCATAAGTGACCAAGGAAGTCACTTCTATAATAGAGCCATGGCCTCTCTTCTTCAGAAATATGAGGTAGCTCACAGAATTGCTATAGCATACCATCCCCAGATAAATGGCCAAGCAGAAGTTTTTAACAGGGAAATTAAGCAAACGCTACAAAAGATGACAAATCCCAACAGGAAGGACTGGAGCCGACTCCTCGAGGACGCTCTATGGGCACATAGAACTGCATACCGAACAATGCTAGGAATGTCTCCCTACCGGATTGTTTTCGGTAAAACCTGTCACCTTCCTGTGGAGCTAGAACACAAGGCTTACTAGGCTGTCAAGCAATGCAATATGCCATATGACCAAGCAGGAAAACATAGGAAGTTCCAAATCCAAGAACTTGATGAACTCTTCTTGGAAGCCTATGAGAATTCCAAGATCTATAAACAAAAAGTCAAGAAGTTTCACGACCAAAAGATCTTGAGAAAAGACTTCTTTGTTGGCCAAAAAGTGTTGCTATTCAACTCAAGATTGAAACTCATAGTAGGTAAGCTTCGTTCTAGATGGGACAGACCTTTTGTTATCACTAACATATTTCCCCATGGTGCAGTATAGTTAAGTGACGACCATACCACCAGCACCTTCCAAGTCAATGGGCATCAACTTAAGCCATTCGTTGAAGGTCCAAAGCCAACTATATATGACATGGAGATCATTTCATTGGTGGAACAAGCTCCACCAGACGACACAACCTAAGCCTACCAGGCTTCACCCCTCTCAACCTACACTATGCATTGAGGACAATGTCGGATTCAAGTGTGGGGGTAGGGGTTGACCATCTAAGACCAACAAAACAAGCTACCATTTCTATCTGGCCCTAACCCTCTTCTTACTTACTTTCCTTTACCCTCTCTCTTTACTTAACTCTTCTTTAATTTTCGAATTTCATTATTTGAATTTTCTTTTTACAAGTCCCTTATTTCAATAAGAAGCTACCCTAGTAGAGTCATAGAAGTGGTCATAGGGAGAAGAGAAAAATTCCTAATTGAATTCAGAAGACTGATGAAACAGTAGAAGCAATCACTTCAATCCTGGAAAAAGATGATCCTTGCCTGAACGGAACCAAACCTTTGGGTCCTAAGCGAAAAGTAGCTGAAAAATGGGAAGAGCAAACCTTAGAGTGAAGGAGCAAAAGCAACCTATGTGAGAATTTGACCCTTGCAACATTGATGGCTTACATTCTTGTCATTTTCCTTCTTCTCGAGTGTTTTGCATACGTGTTAATTGTGTATTCTGCATTTTGCCTTAACTCTCCAGATACGACTGTTTTCACATGCAGGAATGACATGATCTAGGCCATATTTCTTATGAGCTTCGAGCCAAATAAAGCCTACTTGAAAAAGAATTTTGTCCATTGTTCACCCCCTTTGGGCCTAATTTGACCATTCCTTCTTACAGCTCATTACAAGCCAAGGCCAGAAAAACCATGGTTTCACCTCACCCTCTAGGAGCAGAGGAGCCTTGGAATTGTCTTTGGAGTGAGTTAGAATCAAGTGTGGGGGAAGTCTAGGAGGCAGAATATGGTCAGAAGCATTTGAAAGCTCAAAAGAAACGAAAAGAAAAATTTTTGCAACAAAGAAATAAGCAGTTGAGAATGCTAAACTGAATCAAACAAAAGCAACAAAGTTGTATGAATAACAAAGAAGGAAAAGAAAGAAATAAAAAGGAAAAGAAAGCAAATAAAGATGTAGAGAGACCACAAGCAACCGGGGTTGTCCTCATACTGATAAGGCCTACTCCCCATTGCTCCTCTCTTTCCCACGGGTCTTGAACCCAGTTTCCTATCTTTAGCCTACCTGTGATCCTAGCCCTGCTTCAAGCTGAAAAAGTCCTAGTGATCATAAATGTTGTGTTCTACAGGTGTAAGAAGAGAGCTCTGTCAAGATATGGTAATACCAATCCCATGCAATGCTGAGTGTAAACACAAGCCAAATACTTGAGAGAATTGAGAAAATTGGTTGCCTAAGTGAGAGTTCTACCACTCTTTCATTACAGGTCTAGCCAGGCTCGTAGAGTCATGTCCTCTTTACTCCACAAGTATGGGGTGGTGCATAGAATTGCAACAACATATCACCCCCAGACCAACGGTCAAGCTGAAGTTTTCAATAGGGAAATAAAGAAAACGTTGCAATAGATGACCAACCCCAATAGGAAAGACTAGAGCCGACTCCTTGAGGATGCTCTTTGGGCACACAAAACTGCATATCGGACTCTGTTAGGGATGTCTCCCTACTGGATTGTATGGCCATTCAAGGCTTGCTAAGCTGAAATCTGTGCCTTAAATATCTTCTATGATTAAACTCCATGCTGACTCCATCTTGATTTTTGTTGTAGTTTTAGCTTTCCCTTCAGATTCTTTATTCTCATTTTCTTTTCCTTTTAGTTACCTATAAGCAAAGCAAGATTAGTGTCTCAAAAGGGTTGAAAAAGGAAAGAACGAAATAGGTGCAAGGAAATAAAAAGAAAAATGAAAAAGTAGCCAAAGCCATACGCTATAAAGCAAAAAGAAATACAACATGAGCTGCAGAATAGCAAGTAAGGAAAAGAAAGAAGGAAGAAAAAATGGAAAAGGGAAGGAAAAGGAACAACAAGGTTTTAACAGAAAAAAAGAGAGAGAGCAGTATCTTGGGATCCTCTTCATACTGGCAAACTTACTCCCCATTGCTCCTCTCCTCCCTACGGTTTCTGAACTCACTTTTCTTCTTATATCCTACCCTTGACCCAGGCCTCGTTAGAAGTAGAAAGAAAGTCCTAGTGATCATGGCTGCATGTGTTTTTGAGGTATGAAAGGAAAGGCTAGTCAAAGTTCAGTAATAACAGTGTCATGTGATGTTGAGTGTAACAATGTTAAGTCCTCCCTGCATTTCTGAACTCTATCCTTCTTCTCTTCTTTAATTCAAAAGTTGAATCGCGATTGCATTTGGAATGTGAACAATGTAAAGCTAAGTCGATTGGAACTGGTTTAACTAATTCAGTAGGTAATCAACTAATGAATGTTAATTGAGAACCTAAAATCAGCTTTGAACCTAATCCCTTCCAACTGATGAGGTAACGATTGCATAATTCCTCGGTATGGCAATGGACGAACCTTTGGCGATTGTCATATGAATCCCCAAGGCTGATATGGATTGAGGACTAGAGTACTGAAACCGGACTGGACTTTGACCAATGGGACTGAACATGAACACAGTAATATAGTAATAATAATAGTGATATTCATAACAATAATATACTTTCTCTGCATTCATAGCCTTAGTTTACTTTCTATTATTCTCACATACAAACCCCATTTTCTTTACTATTTTCAAGGTCCACACTCTGACAAGTTAACACACTACACTTTTAATTCTACATCATTCCGTTTCACATTAATTCACAATTGAGCATACTGTGTCCTTGAGAGAATTCAACCAAGGATTGACTATGCTATAGTTAGCTTTAGTTATTTGATGCATGTTGAGACGACTAAAAATGATCTTATCAGGGATCAATTGGATTACAAACACACTCTGGTGGACTTGATCCTTAGCGTCCTAGCTGGCGAAGGTGAACTATCACCGTCGACCATGGCGATCGTCGTGGAAGATGGAATCACCGAATCCAGGCCTTGAGTTTGTATTTCGTTTCCAATAATATAAGTGTTTTCTAATTTCTAATCTTTGTTGCATTCCTAAAATATAATTCACTTGTTGTGTTGCGATTGCACAAGGTAACGTGAACAATGTTAAGCTAAGCCAATCAGAACTGGTTTAACTAATTCAGTAGGTAATCAACTAGAGAACCTAATCGAGAACCTAAAATCAACTTTGGACCTAATCCTTGCCAACTAATGAGGTAGCGATTGCATAATTCCTCGGTATGGCAATGGACGAACCTTTGGCGATTACCATAATACTTCCCAAGGCTGATATGGACTGAGAACTGGAGTACAGAAATTGGACTGGACTTGGACCAATAGAACTGAATATGAACACAACTACATAAGATTAATAATAGTAAAACCAGTAGCATTAGTATATATTCACTACATTCATAGTCTACTTTACTTCCTGGTTTACTTGCATTCCAACCCTCCTCATTTACTGATTTTCAGTCCAAGACAGAGATAGTCCATCTCTATAGCGTCTGTCTGTACTCAGTCAAAACCAAACCAGATATATCTCAACCGAGATCATCTCGGCTTAGTTTTTGCCGAGAGAAACTCGGCCAGTTGCCGAGACGAGTCAATACTTTACACCTTAGATTCTACCTCATTTCACTTCACACCGAATCACAATTAAGCGCATTGAGACGACTAAAAACGAGCTTATCATTGAGACGCCTTCAATTTCGGCTTGGAGGATTCGTACTCAATCTTGATTGGGATGAATTCATTTGGGACTCCAATTTTGTCTTGCAATATGAGTTTACTCTTTTCTTTAGCTAAAATCTTCAAATAAGCATAGATTTGTATTTTCCCTATGTTTACCTCGAAAATCTGAATTTTGGCTAGTACATGATTCTTAACTACAAAATAGATTCTACTATGCCCATCTTAAGACCTTATTGGGTGCCTAAAATGTGAATTATGACTCTTCTCAGAACAAAACAACCACTACGCATACATTAAAGGCATCACACTATAACTCAAAATTTTTAGTGTAGTTTGGGAGTGCTAAGATAGGGGCATGTGTGAGTCTATCCTTCAAGGCTTGGAAGGATCCCTCTTAGCTCTCTTCCCATTTAATTGTGACACTTTTTTAATTATTTCATTGTGAGGGGCTAAAAAATGTACTAAAATATTTTCCAAATCTCCTATAAAAGCTTGCAAGCCCATGGAAACTCTTACTTCATTAACAGTTTCTGGGGTTGGCTATTCTTTGATGGCCTTCACCTTCTCCTTATCAATTTTGACTCTATGGGAGACAATAACAAGGCTCAAGAAGACAACTTCATGAGTACAAAAAATGAATTTATCTAAATTAACATAAAAATATTTTTTCTAAGAATTTCAAGCATACTTCTCACCTGCAAAATATGATTATTCATATAAGTAGAATATATCAAGATATCATTAAAGTAAACAACTACATATTTGCCAATAAGGCTTCTCAAGATATGGTTCATTAAACTATGAAGGTGTTAGGGGCATTAGTCAAGCCAAAAGGCATGACATGTCACTCATATAGTTCAAATTTTGTCTTGAAAGTCATTTTCCATTCATCCTTACCCCAATCCTTATTTGATGGTATCCACTTCTTAAATCAATCTTAGAAAATAGATTGAAACCATACACTTCATCTCATAAATCACCTAAACAAGGGGTGAGATGTCTATATCTAATAGTAATATTATTAATAGGCCTGCAATCTGTGAACATGCGCCATGTACCATCATTTTTGGCACAAGAATAACGGGCATGGCATAAGGGCCCATGCTCTTTCTTACCCAACCTTTTTTATCTCCTTAGATTCCTTAGATTTGTCCTATATGTAGATCTATTAGGCAAGGTAGCTCCAAGAGTCAAGTTTATGTGATGCTCAATACCTCTAAAGGGTGGCAACTTATGAGGCACTTTAAGAAACATATCCTTGAATTCTTCAAGTAAGGAATCCAAACCTATTGATAATGTTGTCGACACTATCAAATTACTAGATTTCCCTTAATTTTTATAGTGTAGGGGCCAACCTAGGTCGATCTTCACATGGACACAATTCTATCATGCCTAATCATGTGTATGAAAAACTAGAATAAAAACTAGAATGGGGATCTAATGTAGATCAAGAAATGCATAATTGAAAATTATGCAGAACAATTTAACAAAAGAAAATTGATTTGGAATTGAATTAAGGAACACCAACTCAAGAATTCAATCATGCAACCCATATCATGGTTCTTCTAAAGAAGTATGAAATTTCATATCAACCAACCTAAGTTTCTTTAGATAATCATCTAACATTTGTCCATGCATATTGAGATCACTATCGTAGTCTCTAATTAACATGGATTCAAGATCGTATTCGCTTATGTTAGGCTATCAATCAATTACCTACTAGAAATATAATCCAAAACTCAATGATATCATAATCATGAAAACAAATTGAGAATTGGAAAACAAAACAGTAGAAATTGCATAAGGAAAGTAAAGAATTAAGAGCTCAAATAAGTTGCAATCATGAATTTTGAATTGATAATGAAGCTTAGCTTTCCATGGCCATCGTCATAGAAAACTCAACCAAAATACAAAGAAGAAAAATAGAGAAAATAGAAGAACAACACAACAAAAGACTATGGGGAAGAGAGGAAAGCTTCCAATGCAAGAAGCCCTTTCAACATCCCAAACTCAAGAGTCTCCAACAAGTTTCTAACTAACTAACTAACTAACTACTTAGCTTCCTAACTAAACTTCCTAATGATTACATGCTCGAAAATTTCATGGAAAATGGGCTTAGATAAAAGATTTAGAAGCTGCAAAAGCCCACCAACCAGGGCTCCATAATTTGGGCCAGAAACTATAAGGAAAAGTTCAAATAGAGTGGTGTAGAGGCAATAACTTCACATCCATATTTGACACTATAAATGGTTGAACTAGATTGAATTGTAAAGAGAGAAGTTGTAGACCTTTGTCTTAGCTTTCCAGGTCTATGAAGATTGTCTAATTTGGAGGTCTGTAGCTTTAGATATGGCCTGTACAAGATAGCAACCTCACAATAAAAACTAAATACGAAAATGAGCAGAGATTAGAAACTATCCTTAATTAAGCTCAATGGCCCAATACTCAATCAATGTGTGATTATTAACCATAAAATAATGTCAAATATGTCCAATATAAGTCATTATTAGGTGCCTCAAAAATGCTCTATCAGCTATAGGTAGTGGAATTAAATGAGAAGAAACATTCAAAGTCATGTTAGTTGGCAATAAAAACAAAGGCTCTCTTCTAGCCAATAGCACTCTCTTGACCTCTCTTCTACTCATTGGTAGGTACTCTTTTTCTTCCTTTACTTTCTTGCTTTTTCCACTTTTTATCTTCTTTTATCCTTTACTATTTTTCTCACTTTTTACCATTTTATTTTCTCTTACATTCTTACTTTTCTCACTTTTTTCTCTTTCTTTTTTCTTTGGCCTTTTTTGCCTTAATCTTATGTTTCCTTTCCTCTTTTCTTTTTATCCTCATTTTTTTATTTGATCCTTACACACTTCCATTAGAGAAAAAGGTTTGAGGACTATCTTATGTTCCATTGATAAGAGCGTTTTTAGTCGTATTTCGTTTATCAAATAAACTAAAGCTAACTATAGCATAGTCAACCATAGGTCGAATTTTCTCAAGAACATAGTGTGCTCAATTTTGATTTATGTGAAAACCAAAGTAAAACTGAAACTCTCAAGTGTAGATTGTCGACTCGCTCTCAACAAAAACTAGTCTGATATAGACTTGGCAAAGCCTTATCTTGTAGTTGGAACTTTCTCTGCTCTTCCACTTGGTCATAGGCCAGGTTACATTGTTTGACAGCCCAGAAAGCTTTGTGTTTAAGCTCCACAAGAAGGTGGTAGGTCTTACCAAAAACAATCTGGTAGGGAGACATCCCTAATAGTGTTCGGTACGCAGTTCGATGTTCCCAAAGAGCGTCCTCAAGAAGTCGGCTCTAGTCTTTCCTGCCGGGATTCATCATCTTTTATAGTGTTTTCTTGATTTCCCTATTGAAGACTTCTGCTTCGCCATTTGTTTGGGGTGGTATGCTGTAGCAATTATGTGTGCCACCCCATATTTTTGAAGGAGGGATGCCATGGCTCTATTGCAAAAGTGACTACCTTGGTCACTTATGAGCGCTTTTGGCACACCAAACCTGCAGAAAATATTGGACTTCAGAAAGTCCACAGCTGCCTTTGCATCATTGGTCCTAGTGGCGATGGCATCTACCTATCTTGATACATAATCTACGGCCAGTAGAATCTATGAAAAACCATTCGAGACTGGGAATGGTCCCATGAAATCTAGTCCCCAGACATCAAAAACTTCACAGAATAGGATGGGTTGTTGGGGCATTTCGTATCTTCGATTCATGGCCATTCCAGCTTTTTGGTATCTTTCGTAGGTGGAGACAAGACGATGAGCGTCTCTAAAGATGGTAGGCTAGTATAGGCCACAGTCCAGCACTTTCCTGCCAATCTAAGTTGATCCATAATGGCCGCCTCTAGGTGCTGAGTGGCAGAACAGGAGGACCGAATTGATCTCGGCATCAGGATTGCACCTGTGGATTACTTTGTCACTACATAATCTCCAATGGTAGGGGTCGTCCCATATGTAATATTTGACATCACTTTGAAGTTTTTCTTTATGTAGCTGAGATGCCTCTGGCAGAAACTAAGATGTTGCCACATAGTTGCAGATGTCGGCAAACCATGGTGTAGACGCCTTGATGTGCAAAAGGTGCTCATCTGGGAATTCGTCTCGGATGGGCATTGGTTCGCTTTCTCTTTCAATCCTACTCAAGTGATCTGCTACAGAGTTCTCAGCGCCCTTTTTGTCTCTGATTTCTATGTCGAATTCTTGGAAAAGAAGCATCTACTGGATCATTCTTGGCTTTGCGTCTAGCTTCTTCAACAAGTATTTTAGCACAGCATGGTCAGAGAACACAATTATTCTTTAACCAAGGAGGTATGAGCGGAGTTTTTCCAGGGCAAATACAATTGCCAAGAATTCCTTCTCAGTTGTTGTATAATTCTACTAGGCCAAGTCCATGGTTTTGGATGCATAGGCAATCACGTGCACTGGTTGGTCGACTTCAGCTCTTTGGTAGAGGACAGCTCCTAATGCTGAATTGGATGCATCACACATCAGTTCAAATGGCAGGTCCCAGTTTAGTGCTTGCAGGACAGGGGCGGGTGTGAGTCGATTCTACAGCTCCTAAAGTGCTTCAATACAGGGTTGGTCAAAGTTGAATTCCACATCCTTATATAGCAATCTGGACAGTGGCAGAGCAAGTTTGCTGAAGTTCTTAATGAATCTTCTATAGAAACCTGCATGTCCCAGGAATAAGTGAACTTCCCTCATAGAAGTGGGGTTTGGAAGGGAGGATATGATATCTATCTTTGATTTATCCACCTCAATGCCTCTGTTGGAGACCAAGTGTCCCAACGCGATTCCCTCGATCACCATGAAATGACATTTTTCAAAATTTAGCACAAGGTTTGTGTTAATACATCTCTTCAACACCTTGAACAGATTTCCCAAGCATGTATTGAATGAGTTAACATACATCGTGAAGTCATCCATGAACACCTCCATGCAATCCTATACCAAATCCAAGAAGATACTTGTCATGCAGCGTTGGAATGTGCTCGACGCGTTACACAGGCCAAATGGCATGCAAGTATACGCAAAGGTACCAAATGGGCAGGTGAAGGTGGTCTTATGCTGGTCCTCCGGTGCAATGTGTATTTGCATGTAGCCTGAGAAACCATCTAGAAAACAGTAATGGGATTTCCCTGCTAGTTTTTCCAAGACTTGGCCAATAAAAGGCAAAGGAAAGTGATCCTTCCAGGTTGCCTGGTTTAATCTTCTATAATCGATCCAGACCCGCCAACTATTTTGAATCCGCATAGGTACCAACTCGTCTTGTTGGTTTTTCATGATAGTCATCCCCGACTTTTTTGGTACAACTTGCACAAGGCTCACCCATTGGCTATCCGAGATGGGATAGATGATGCCTGTGGCAAGTAGCTTCATGACTTCCTTCTTGACCACGTCCGGATGGTCGGATTCAGTCTTCTCTGCTGTTGCCTTATGGGCTTGATTTCCTCCTCCATCAATATTCTATGCATGCAGATGGAGGGATTTATGCTAGGAAGGTCTGATAGCTTCCACCTTATTGCCCTCTTATGTTGCCTTAGGACCTCCAACAACTTGTCTTCGTGCTCTTGGTGGAGATTGTTGGCAATGATAACCGCGAGTTGTTGTTCCTTTTCCAAGTAGGCATACTTTAGGTGGCTCGACAATGGTTTCAGTTCCATAGGCGGTGGTGGGGATGGAGATTTTTCAGTTAATGGATTTGGATCCATCTAGCCGGCTTGATTTTGACTCAGCATCAAGTGTGCCGATAGGATTTCGGCCTTTGGCTGCTTCGACCAACTCAACTCGGTAGCTTCAATTCTTGCTAGATTAGAGTCGTCATTGGTTTCTTGTGCAACTTTGGAGTTGGATACGGATGGAACACTGATTTCCACAATAGCTTGTGTTTGGTCTTCATTGGTCGAGACGGTCTCGGCGAGCATGTCGGCCTTGCTGTCTGACTTTTCGGCCAAGTTGACTTTTATCTCTTCCTTGACTCAGCCTTTTCTGGCCGACTTGATTTCGGTCATAAAAATGGTTGCTAATTTTTCAGTGGGAGACTCTTCAGTTTCGGCAACTTTGACTTCTGCATTGGTTGCACTCTCTGGGTTTTCAAGGTTGCAACCTGGTTTAACAATTCAGACAATTCAACTTCAAAGTCCAAGTCAGCAATATCGCTATGGTTATCCTTAGAGTTGGGAAGGTCTTGTACTTCCTCATAGTTGGCCTCTTCATCTGCGAACCCTAGGCAATTGATCTCATCAGTGCTTCCAGCAAACTTCTCAATGTCTTCATTACTGCTATTTAGTTGAAAGTATTCTTCAACTATTTCATCAAGTATATCAATGCCAAAGAGAGAGTGGTCTTCGGTTGGGTGCTTCATCGCTTCGAAAATGTTACATTGCACCAAGGTGTCACGAAATTCCATCAAGAGCTTCCCGGCATGCACATCGATCTTTGTTCTGGCGGTCATCAGGAATGGTCTTCCCAGAATTAAGGTGGATTCCTTCCCAGATGTCTCATCCTTCATGTCTAGCATAAAAAAATCAGCTAGAAATATTAGCTCATTCACCTGGACAAGAACATCTTTGAGAACTCCTAAGGGTTGGACAATGCTTCTGTTTGCAAGCTGAATGGTCATCCCTGTGGGTTCAAGATCACCAAAATTTAGGGACTTGTAGATTGATGCGGGCATGACACTAATTGAAGCTCCCAAGTCCAACATGGTGTCAGCAAAGGTGTAGTCGCCAATGGTGCATAGGATAGAAAGCATTCTAGGATCTCTACACTTCCTTGGCAGGACTCATGTGGCACCTGTAGTGAGTTCTTTATTTTTGGTCAAGGTCGACACCATGCCTCTGATTTTCCTACTCCCCTTTATCTTTCTCCTTTTGTGTACGCACAATTCCTTGAGGAATTTTGCATACTTAGAGACCTGTTTAATAATGTCGAGGAGTGGAATATTGAGTTCCACCTTCTGGAACATCTTCAACAATTCTTCAACTAACTCCGGCTTCCTTGCCGAGATGGTCCGAGATGATTCGAGATGGAAATGGAAATGGGACAACCGTCTCCGACCGAGACTGTGAGTTGGCATTTGGTTTAGAGTCGGCTTCGCATGTTGAAGTAGTTCTTTTCCGCTTCTGAGGGTGACCACACTAGCATTTCCTCTCGGATTCGGAATGATTTGAGAGGAGAGGTTGCTCGATCCGGCTGATTGTATTTGACTCACAGTATTCTCTAGCTGTCCAATCTACATTTTGAGGTCTTGGATGGTGGTAGTCATGTTTTGCTGGAATTGCATGTTGCTGGAGCTCAAATTAGCGGGTTTTTAGTCGTCTTACGCGCATCAAATAAACTAAAGCTAACTATAGTATAGCTACCTAGGTCGATTCTCTCAAGGACACAGTGTATTCAGATTGTGCTGAGTGTGGGAATTAGAGTTGTACAGAAACGCTAAGTGATGTGAAATGCTGACTTGACCTCGGCTAGGAAAATGCCGACTTGGCCTCGGCAATCCGGTCTCGGCTAACAGGGAACCGATATGGTTTAAGCCAAAAGTGATTTAGACGCGACGGAGTCGGATTGACTCGGTCTCGGACTCTAGGAAGCAGTAAATAGGGCGGTTTGTGTTTAAGTGCAAGAAAATAAACTAAGTGCTAAAATTAAACTAAACTAACTAACCTACTGTACTGATTCGAGAATCAGAAACACATCACAACTTACCATTCCTAGTGGGAGTTATATTTCAAATCAACCTTAGATTCTTACGACGACCGCTGAACGTTTGTCTACTGCCATACCGAGGATTTACACAACCTCTACCTCATTAGTTGGCAAAGAGTATGTACTTGGTTGATTTTAGGTTCTCAACCTAATCAGATTGTTAAACTAGTTCCAACCGGTCCTAATCTAACGTGATCTACCCCTAACAGTGTGTCATGGCAAAATTAAGAGTAGAATTAAAGCACGGGAATTATAAAGAAATTCAGAATTGCAAACCAGCTCTATTTATTGATATGCCAAACCGAATACAAAGGTGAGAAATTATAGTTTCCAGACAGTTCGCCTTCCACGACGACCACCAATGGAAGAACACCAGTGATGCACCAATGGTGGCCAGAAGTTGAGGTTTCCATCAAACAGAATGCGTCAGCTATACCGAGCGATCACCTCTGAAGGCTTTCAGCTTCCCAAATCTTGGTCCTGTACCTCCTCGACCGAGAGAGACATAGTATTGAAGCTTCGTGTACCACTGTACTAGCTTGGAGTGTCTGCGATTGCTGACGGTGCTAACTCTAGATTATGCTGAAAATTCCACACTTGAAGATGTGGCCTGGTGTGCTTATTTATACACAAGTTGGATAAATCTAAATCTAATCCTAATAACAGAAATTCAAATCCTAAAGATTCCAATTCGAATTACATATTACAATCTCCTCAATCTTAAGAGTTTCCCAGTTTCCTAATTTCTAGCAAAATCATATCTGCATTCCTAGTTATCCAAATTACAGATTCCTTGATCTTAGCAAATCATATCTGCATTATAGATTCCTTGATCTTAGCAAATCATATCTGCATCTTTAACAACACCTATCTTAAGCCCACATAAAGTGTATAAAATATGACTCATCGAGCTCATGGATTGCTGGAACTCCAGGTTGCTAATTACAAGCTGCTTCATTAGGTCTTCCAGAGATGGAGAGTTGCCTTGAGTAAGTGCTCTCTACTGTTGTTGTTATTGTTGGAATGGTGGTGCTTGATATTATGGAGTCGGCTGTTGATAACCTGCATGTCTCTAATATGTGTTTGATATGGACCCGAATTGTTGAGCTGCGTATGGCCCCTGATTCGGTCCCGGATGAAATAGTTGTCTTCCATACTGTTGACTATCAACTGGCCGATTCTAATACGAGTGCTTCCCGTACTAAAGTCCACCTATGGCTCCAACATTCTCTTGTTAGTTCGACTTAGTTTCCTGAAGAGTGGGGCACATGTTAGTGAGGTGCTCCACGGAAGTACATATGCCACATATTTTTGCTGCCATGGATGGTTGGTGTTGTCCAACAACAAGTTGTCTCACCAATGATGTCAATTCGATCAGTTGATTCTCCAATCTTTGGTTGGAAACTGCACCAATTTCACTCATCATCCAAGATTGACTCGGCCCTCTAATCCCAAATTGCTATGTATTGCTTGTCATATTGGAGATCAGATGGCTTGCTGCTGTTGGTATTTTATCCATCAAAGCTCCTCCACTGGTGGCATCAATCATACTTTCGTCCATCATTGAGAGTCCCTTACAGAAATACTGGATCAACAATTGCTCGTTGATCTGATGGTGTGGATAGGTGGCACAAAGTTTATTGAATCTCTCCTAGTACTCATGCAAAGTCTCTCGTATATGCTGCCTTATCCCACAGATTTCTTTCTTGATGGATGCAGTTCTGGATGCCGGAAAAGAACTTCTCCAGAAATGTGCGGTTCATGTCTCCCCAAGTGTTGAAAAGTGTTGGCTGAAGATACAGCTAATCCTTCACTGCTCCATCCAGGGGGAATGGCAACGCCTTCATTTTGATGTAATCCTCCAATATCCCCTGCGGTCTCATCGTGGAATAGACCACGTGGAATTCCTTCAAATGCTTGTAGGGGTCCTCTCCTGCAAGACAGTGAAATTTAGGTAACATATGTATAAGACCAGATTTCAATTCATATGTTTGAGCTAGCTCCAACTGTGGGTATTGGATGCACCATAGTTGATATACCACATTCGGAGTGGCTAACTCCTTAAGGGTTCTGTCATTATTCTCCATCTGTCCTGGCTCTACAAAAATGTTAGGACTAGAAAGAGATATGTCAGTAGAAAGCTGGTCAGAGTAAATAATAGAATCAAAACTACTGCTAATATTTACCATAATATTTCTAGTTTTTCGTAGTCTAAGTAGAGTTATCTCTATATCAGGATCTAAAGCATATAATGGATCAATGTTACTCCTAGTCATGCATTATAAGGAAACCATGCAGCTAAATTAGTAATCCTACTGAGACTATAAGAATGCAACGTGAATAGAAAATGCAAGTGAGTTATATAATGCAGGAATGAGTACAAAACAAAATTCTAACGGAATTACAATACAGAAATTTAATACAAACTTGGCATGCTTATCATTCATGATCCAAAATCGAGAAACAAGCACAGACAAATTTAAAGACTCAACAGATTGACTTTTAAACACACTTTACAAACTCATGATTCGACTTCACTTAACTTGGCACACAAAGACACAAAAGAACTTGTGTCCCCAGCAACGACACCAATTTGATAAGCTCGTTTTTAGTCGTCTGAACGCGCATCAAATAACTAAAGCTAACTATAGCATAGTCAACCCTAGGTCGATTTTTCTCAAGAACACAATGCACTTAATTATAATTCGATGTGAAGCGAAATGAGGTAAAATCTAAGGTGTAGAGTATTGACTCGTCTCGGCAACTGACCGAGTTGCTCTTGGCAGAAACTGAGCTGATATGGTCTCGACAGAGACTAATTAGACTTGCTTTTAGCTAAGTTCAGAATTGACGCTACAAAGATGGACTATCTCTGTCTCAGACTCGTACAGTAGTAAATAGGGGGTTTTAATTGCGGAAATGAGAAAGAGTAAATGAATGTAGAGAATAAATGTAGAGACAAGGATGCTACTGATACAATATAACTACTGTTGTCATTCCTATGTGACTGTGTTCGTGTTCAATTCCATTAATTCAAGTCCAGTCCAGATTCCTTACTCCAGTTCTCAGTCCATGTTAGCCTTGGGAATGCTTATGGTAATCGCCACAGGTCCGTCCATTACCATACTGAGGAGTTATACAATCGCTACCTCATCAGTTGGTAGGGATTAAGTTCGGAGTTGATTTTAGGTTCTCTATTAACGATCGTTAAATGATTACCTACTAAATTAGCTAAACCAGTTCCACTCGGCTTAGTTTAACTTTGTTCATGGTTCAATTGCAATCATGGATCAAATCATGAATTAAAGAAGAGGAGAGGAACAGAGGCAAGAAATGCAAAATGAAATTGATTAACAGAAAATAGAGTTCAAATGCAGCAGTCCGAATTCAAATGAATCCATCTTCCATGACGATCGCCATGGTTGATGGTGGTGGTTCACCTCCAGTAGCTTGAGCATTGAGGATCAGCTCCACCAGAGTGTGTTGGAATCCCAAGCGATCACCTCTGATAGGCTTCAGCTTCTTAGTCTCAGGCTTGTACTTCCTCGATTGAGAGAAACACCAATGTAGCACCGTTCACCACCGCAAATGGGGAAAGCAAGAGCGAGATAATGGACTCAATGAAAAATGGTGTAGAGAATGAATTCCAAGACCTTTAAAATGTACACAACTATTCCTATATATACATGAGCGCAAATTTTGATGCCTAACAGAATTATAAAAGTGGATTTCCTAGTCTACTCTTTGTGTTCCTTGCGTTGCAAGCTATTCCAAGAGTGACGTTGCAGTTGGGCTAGAGCTAAGGGGGAAAGTACTACCAACCCACTCCTTATTGGGCTACTCCCCTATTGAGCTACTGGGCTGCGTGACTTGGCCTGGCCGAGATGGAGTCGGTCTGACCAGGATGACTTCATCTTGGTTGAGTCCTTCCTTTATGGGTCGAAAGCCTTGGCTGGACCTACAATACAGAGGAAATTTAGCTAAGATCCTTGAATTAGCTCAGATTTGTATTTTCTCTATTTTTAGGTTCTTAATATAAATCTCGGCTAACATTCGCTCCTTAAATATAAGATATGCTTGCACACACCCACCTTTGGTCCATAAAAGGTGTGTAGTTTGTAACTCATCACTCTGCCAACCAAAGGTGTCTCGGCTAACTAAAAACGTCCTAGCCAGATGAAGTCATCCTAGCCAGATGAGTTCCTCTCCTAGCTAACTCTATCTCCAATAGCCGACTCCGCCTCTAGTAACCAACTTCATATCCAATAGCCGACTCTATCTCTGCATGCTGACTTTGTCTTTGCAAGCCGACTCTATATGCCAAAGTCATCCCATCCATCTGGATACCTTCCAACATCAAGACCGACTCTGCTCCAGCGATTTTCAGCACATGGTCATTTAGGAATTAGTTAGTTAGTTTGTTAAGTTTGTTAAGTTTGTTATTTCTATTATTTCAGTTAGCTGGTAGTTAGTTAAGTCTATTATTTCTATTAATTTAGTTAGAGAGTTAGTTAGTCTAAACTTGTATAAAAAGGGAGGTGTAGCTTATTCATCGGTTAACTTATCGATAGCCATGCATTTAGACACACAGTAATGCATCGATGCATTCATACACCCTCGTTTCATGATCAGTGTTCAACGATGCTCAATTACACTCAATCGGTCAAATAAGCGAAGGCGTAGAGTTCGAGTTGAGTAGGTTTGTAGAGTGGACTAACCAGGAGCGACATATTCGTTTGTCTTCATGGCACGCTCTAGAATGTACCGCCTCTTATGTTCTCTGGCTTTCTTTGATTGAACACTACAACTCTACCATGGCAGTTGTCATAGGAGGCTGAGCTCATAATTCCATGTAACCACAACTACCTGTATCGATACACTACTATTGCAATGAAATGGGTTTGTATTTCTCTACTTTTTTGTTTTTGATTCCTGTTTGTTTCTCTGTTCTCGCTTGTGTCTTGATCGTGCATGGTAGGAATAGATCACATTAGGTTAAGGGCCAGTCGGAACCAATCTAGCAACTCTATAGGTAATCAATAGAAAACCTACATCAACCATGTGCATAATCCCTACTAACTCGAGGCTGCGGTTGTGTAAGCCCTCAGTCGACAATGGATGAATGTTAGGTGGTTGTCTTAAGACGTAGGTTGGTGTGGAATCCCATGCATTAATAGGAACCAGAACTGGAACCATTTACTTGCTAACTTTGTATTTGGTATGTCAAATATATGTTTCGTTAATCGTTTGGTTGTCTTTACTTTTGTAGCTAGTTAGTTTACTTTCCGCCTTTATTTTTCAATGCCAATAAAACCTCCTTGTTTTACTTCCATTTTCTGAGTTCGCATTCTGCACTCCTGGTTCTGTATGTCTCTCAGCCTTTTACACTAGGCATCACAAGAATCATGTGTCCTTGAGAGGTCCGACCTAGGTTGCCCCTATGCTATATAAAACATAGGTAATCTTGTTATTTTTGATAGTTGAATTAATGACTAAAACCAAGATTATCAAAGAGCACCTTATTGCTTACTTTAGTGAAAATCTTAAAGGTTCCCCCTTTAAATATTCCAGTTGACAAAGAGCTCTATGCTTTTGTGAGGGCCTTACATGTTTCGCAACACTACTTGTTGCCCAAGGAGTTTGTGGTCCATAGTGATAGTGAATCTCTCAAACAGTTGAGAGGCCAAGGTAAGTTAAATAGTATGCATGCCAAATGGGTAGAGTTCTTGGAACAATTTCCATATATCATTAAGCATAAGCAAGCTCTTTCTAGGATATATACCTTGATTTTGCATGCTTGAAACTAAAATTCTTGGTGTTGAACGTCTTAAGGAATAGTATGAAAATTATATTCACTTTGATGAGGCCTTTGCTTTGTATGCTAATTCAACTAATGGTTGCTACTTTAGACATGATGGC
Organism: Mucuna pruriens; assembly: GCA_025330945.1. Lineage (NCBI taxonomy): Eukaryota > Viridiplantae > Streptophyta > Magnoliopsida > Fabales > Fabaceae > Mucuna > Mucuna pruriens. The sequence goes on from JAENHJ010000317.1 coordinate 191,983, forward strand.
TTCTTGTTTAAAGATAAGATATTTTGTGTGCTTAGGACTTCCATTAGGAAATTACTAGTGAATGAGGCATATGAAGGTGGCCTAATGGGTTAGTTTAGGGAACATAAGACTTATGAGGTGTTGATTGAGCATTTCTTTTGGTCTCACATGAAGAGAGACATATATCATATTTGTGAGAGATACTTAGTTTGTAGAGTGGCTAAGTCTAAAACTTTACCCCATGATTTGTATACTCTACTCCTTATCCTTACTTCCCCTTGGATTGGTATCTCCATGGATTTTGTGCTTAACTTTCCTACTTCAAAAGGAGGTAAAGACTTCATCTTTTTGGTTGTAGATAGGTTTTCAAAGATTTCCCATTTCATTCCTTTCCATAAGGTTGATGATACTTGTCATGTGACCAATCTTTTCTTTAGGAAAATTAAGAGACTACAAGTTCCTTGGACATTTTTGGAGGACCCTATGGAGTAAGCTTGGCACTATGCTACTATTTTCAACCACTTTTCATCCACAAGAGGATGTATAAATTGAAGTGATGAATAGAACCTTATCTTAACTCCTTAGATATTTTTGGGTAAGAGTTTGAGATCTTGGAAAGAATGGCTACCACATATTAAATTTGATTATAATAGGATAGTTAATTATTCTACTTCTCAATTTCCTTTTGAGTTGGTGCATGGTTTTAATTCCTTGTCCCCACTTGACTTGTTTCCTTTGTCTAATGTATCTTCTATGATGAATGATGATGGGCTTACTAAAGCTTAATTTGTAAAAAAATTGCATGAGAAGGCTCAATACCATATAGAAAAGAAAGGGGAACAAGGCTCGATACCGTATAGAAAAGAAAAGGAAACAATATGCTAAGCAAGCAAATAAAGGGAAAAGGGAAAAACTTTCAAAGAGGTATATATGCCGTAATATTATGGAGGAAGTAATAGTTTTAATGTGGTTGGCTTAACAAGTTTTGATATAGGTATTCAAGCACCAAATATAAGGTGAAATTACCTTCAAGAAAGGGACGATTATATGAATATGGCAGGACAAGGTCAAAACTTCCACGAAGGCTTGAAGAACATGGAGATCACTGCCTTGGAAGGCCCCATGACAAGGGGAAAGCTAAGGAAATTACTAGAAGTGCATAAAGAATTAAGCCTCTTTAAGGGCAAAGAAGGGCCCACTAGTGGCCAAACTTTGTATACTTTCTTTGAGTGTAACTATGGTCCTTTATGAACTTGTTTTAACATTTAAAGCATTGTTATTAAGTGGTATTTTCATGTAATAACCCTTAGTGGGCTTATAGTTGGGCTTAGAAGCCTAAAGAGAGCTTTTCCGCCTAGTCACTGAATTTTCAATCCCTAGTTTTGGTGACCACTTTGTATTTCGTTTTTGGACTATGTTTTAGGCCTTATATTTTGGGCCTTAAGGTTAATCTTAGGATTAGGTTAACCTACCCAATCATGATTAGTGCAGCCTATATAAGACTTGATTGTAATTAACTAAATCACTTTTTGATTGAATGAAAATTGTGCAATGCACTTTTGAGAGAGATTCTCTTTTCTCTTGTTGTTGAACAAGAACCCTATTCTCATCAAATTTCCAAGATGCTTATGGAAAATCTCACTCTTTCTTATCTAACTATTAAGGTTTAATGGGGGAAAACTTCATCTCTATCTTCTCCATATCTTTAATTTCTTTTTTCAATTTTTGGTTCCTAACTTTAGACCTAGTTTTTGTGTGAATTATATAACTAGTACTTGTTTGTGGATCCTTGGGTTTGTAAATAGGGTAGTTAATAATACTACTTCTAATTCTCCTTTCAAGTTGGTGTATGATTTTAATCCCTATTGTCCACTTGATCTGTTGTCTTTACCTAATGTGTCTTCTACAATGAATGAGAATGGGCTTTCAAAAGCCTAATTTGTTAAGAAAGTTCATGAGAAAACTCAATTACATATAGAAAGAAAAGGGAAACAATATGCAAAACAAGCCAATAAGGGCAAAAAGGAATGGGTGTTCAAGGAAGGGGACCTAGTTTGGGTCTACTTGAGAAGGCAAAGGTTTCCTACCTTAAGAAAACCTAAACTCCTCCAAAGAATGATTGACCTTTCAAAATTGTAGAAAGGAATAATGATAATGCTAATAAATTTGGCATGCCTCAAGAATATGAGGAAGTAACATTTTTAATGTGATTAACTTATCTCATTATGATGTAGGTACTTAAGCACCAAATTTGTGATCAAATTCTCTTCATGAAGAAAATGATGGTATGAATATGATGGGACAAGATCAAAACTACCAAGGGAGCTTGAAGAACATGAAAACCATAGCCTTACAATATTCCATAACAAGGGGAGGTTAAAGAAACTTAAAGAAGAAGTTCAAAGAGAGCCTAATACTTATCTACTTTTGTATACTTTTATGGAGTGTCAATTTGGCCTAGAAGTCCAAAGTGACAAAATTGCATTTAGTGACCAAATTTTTGTCACTAAAATGCTATCAAATTTTGGCTAACGTTTTGATACTTTTATATTAGGCTTCTAGGTTAGTCTTAAGCTAAAATTATGCTAGTTAATTGTGATTAGCATAACTTATATAAGACTTGAATATAATTAGTCTAATTAGTTTTGCATTGAATGAAACTTATGCTAGAAGCATTTTGAAAGTTCTTTATCTCATTTTGAACAAGAGCCCATTCTCATTAAGATCCCATGGAACATGTGGCAAATTTCTACCATTTTTATATAGTTCTATGAACTAGTGACAAAATCCCTTTCTTCTTCTATATTTTCAATTTCTTCTATCAATTTTACGATCTTGAGTTTTGTTAAATATATTACCGATTTCTTGTATGTTTTCTGATATGAATTTTATTTGCTCTTTATTTTCTTGATATAGTTTCCTTATTTCCTTTTTTAGGCTTAGATATTTACCCTATAAAAGGGAGATTAGAAATTGTATTACATACACCATTCAGTTCAATATATTTTGTCTATTTAACTTAGTATCAGAGTAGAGCAAAGCTTTACCCGTGCCCACAACTGAGGGACATCATCTGGGGTGTTGTTGTCGTCGTATGCCGCCGTCTGCCGCCGTCTGCATCCATAAAATGAATGTAACAAAATTATCCAAACAAAAACTAAAAATGAATTCACTTTGTTCTTATCATCATTCAAAATAAACTCACACTACTTAGATATTTCTTACTACTTATGATACGATTGAGGATTTGAATTGCTCTTGATTGGAATCACTCTCATGGACCATCTTGACTCTACATGGATCCTCTACACTTCACAATTTCCATAACAAAAACAGAAATTAGAAATAGGATTTTAGAAATTTAGGAATTATCAAAGTAAAGTAAAATGTAGAAATTAGAGATAGGATAAAAGGATTTGAAATAGAAAACAGAAAGAGTTTAGAGATGTCTCGCCATTGATTTTTAGGGGGAAATCAAATAAGAGAATCGAGATTTGCCATAAACCTCATGAAGTACTTAAAAAGAATAAAGTATTCAAATATGAGAATAAACGAGAGTCATTCTCAATTATTGAAAAGAAAAAATCATTTAAATTGAATCAAAGTTGATACAAGGAGCGTGATTATTTGCTTTTGTCATGGTGGCTTTCATCAAATAAAACTATAGCTAACTATAGTATAGATAACCCTAGGTCATTCTTCTCAGGGACACAATGTATTCGATTATGCCTAATACATGATCAGAAATTTATGCAGACAACAGTGTTATGCAAGAATACGGGCTCTCTCTCGACTAGATCCGAAGTTGCTTTTAGTGAGATGCCAACTTGCTCTCGACAAGGATCAGTTTGACATCATCTCGGTAGAGACGAATCCGACATGATCTCGGCTAGAATGTAATCGATCTACTCGACTTTGATGTAGTATTTATAGAATCATTTCGGTTGGTCTCAAACAGAGGCGGTCGAGAACATAAACAAGGGGAATTGAATGTAAAAGTATTACTAAAACTAAACTATCCTAAGAAAATAGTTACGACTATGCTACTTGTAATTACTGTATCAATTCACAGGTCAACAACACACGGTCTAGGCCCTTAATGATTCACATGCGACTCCAAACCAACCTAAAATCTTACAATGACCGCTGAACATTTGTCTGTTGTCTAGTCGAGGGCTTACACAACCGCAGACTCATAAGCTGACAAGGAGTAAGCATGTGGTAGATCTAAGGTTTCCCAAACTTATTGTTAGATCGATTCCAACTATCCTAATCTAACATGCTCTACTCTTACGTTTTCACAAATATGGCTATGATACTAATAAGAGAAAATTAATAAAACAGGAATTGCATATGGAAAGTGCTGGTACATCCTGCATAATGAACATTTCATTAGCTAATATCTTTTCATTAACATAGATTTGTATTTTTCCCATTTCTAGACCAATGAACTGAATCTTAGCTAATATGAGTTTCTTAGTCACAAAACATGTTTTATTGTGCTTATTTTAAGACATTATGTAGTGGATGATATATGGCTTATCAGACCCCCACACTTACACTTTTGCACTCCTGGGCAAAATCAGACACAAATTTATTTCAAGGAAGACGGGATAAATTCGACTGTGAGGACTAGCTGCAATTTAATCAATTTTTAGAATCCTTAAAGTTTTTCTAAACAGGATAAGCATTCATTCACCCCAGAATCAAGTTATTCACTCAATTCATTATAGAATTTTCCTCATCCAAAGTAAACAGGAAACTTCAGAATTTTTAAAGTCCAACCAAGAATGGCAGAGCTTTTGTCTCACGGTAGGTGTGCATTCTCTATCTCTCAAGTGTTTTGGGTTTGTATTTAGTCTCTGCACACTTTATGTGACTAATACTACCACTACTTTGACTAGGCTCTCCTTCTTACTTCCTTTAGAACACATGCAATTGTGATTAATAGGACTTTCACTAGGCTTGTAACGTGGTCGTGGTGAAGGTAAGATAAAGGGGAAGGGATTTAGGGTTAAGCAACTAAAAAGAAGAGAGGGTCAATAGGGAATGAGTCCGTCTGTATGAGGAATATCCCTATAGACACTACCACTCTTAACATGACACTAGAGATCGTCATCAAAAGTATTGTTTCATATTTAGAGGCCCATCATTGTGTTAGTCTCGATAGTATATATTTTCACTGCTTTTATCTTTTCTTTTTCCTTTGCAGCTTGTGTTGCAGTCTTTTTCTGCACTTTTTATTTTGCTGCTCTTTCCTTTTTTTTCTATTTTAGCCTACACTTTTTTCCATTCTTTTTCTCTTCTAGCTCGGCTGATTGTTTTCCAAATGCACCACTCTCACATTGTCCCAAGGTATTACCCCCACACTTAGTCGAGACCTATTCCCAAAACAATTCCAAAACTCCTATTCTCCCTAAGGTTGAGGATTTTCATGGTTTTTCAGCTTCAACTTGTATTGAGTTTATTCAAAGAAAAGGTTTTATAGGCTCAGAAGGGGTGACAAGGGATTCATTTTGCAAGGTATGTTTTTTTGGTTTAGTAGCTATTTAGAAGCATGGCCTAGATCATATCACTTATGCATGTGAAATAAGGAGTATTAGGAGAGGTAAGGCAAAACTGGGAGTAATCCAGCACATAGGTGCAAATTCACACTAGAAAGAAGAGAATGGCAAGACTTGCAGCCATTACTTATTTACAAGGCTCAAAATATATCATTCAGTTAATTTGTTGCTCTTTCACTAATAGTTTTTCACTAAAAACTTCCTCAGTCACTTATTTTCCAAAGGATGAAAATTTTTCTTACCATGTCAAGTTGAAAAACCTTTTTCCAGAATTATGCACTACCCACCTCTGCTTCCTCCAACCTACTAATTTCTAATCGACTTTTTGTAGTATGGTTTTCTCAGTCAGTCAGTAGAAGCTTATTATTGAAAATGGAACAAAACAAAGAAAGAATGAAATACAGCCAAACAGGAATAGGAATATAGAAAGATATAACTACTTAACAAGAAAAAACAAAAGAAGAAAACAGAAATACACAATAAAGAACAAACAATGAGAATAGAATAATTAAAGTTGGCCAGAAAACAGAAAACAAAGTTGGCCAGACTCACTCAGGCATGGGGTTTTTGAGTTGGATCAGATTAACAACAGCAAGTGAATTAAGCAAACCCGACACCCGGCTATATATCCTCCCATACTTAAATGATGCATTATCCTTAATGCATTACAATAATGTAAAAGGAATAGGGAAATTTGTCAAAGGGTGTCGTTTGGTTTGGCTGGCTCCAACAAAGAGATGTTGTCCACTTCCCCCACTATTGGAGTTTAACCTTCATAGAAATGCTTTAGTTCGTGTCCATTGACCTAGAAATTTTTATTATTGGCCTCATCTCATATTTCTACTACACCATAAGGAAACACATTAGTAATAATAAATGGTCTGTCCCATCTAGAACGAAGTTTACCGACTATGATCTTTAAGCGGGAATAGAATAAAAGCACCTTTTGGCCAACTTTAAACTCTTTTCTCAGGATCCGGTTATCATGAAATTGTTTTACCTTTTGCTTGTAGATCCTCGAGTTTTCATAGGCTTCCAAGCGTAATTCCTCTAGTTCCTGTAACTGAAGCATCCTTTCCATTCCAACTTGGTCATAGGCCATATTGCTTTTCTTCACAGCCAAGTATGCTTTGTGTTTTATCTCGACCGACAAGTGACATGTTTTTTGAACACAATTTGGTAGGGGGACATTCCTAGCGATGTTCGGTATGCTGTCCCGTGAGCCATAGAGCATCATCTAAGAGTCAGCTCCAGTCCTTCCTATTGGGATTCACCATTTTTAGTAAAATTTTCTTTCCCTATTAAAAACTTCAGCATGGTCGTTGGTCTGAGGGTGATATAGAGTGGCTATTCTATGCACTACTCCATATTTCTCGAGTAAAGAGGACATAACTCTATTGTAAAAATGAGTTCCTTGATCACTGACAAGAGCTTTTGGCACACCGAACTGGTAGAAAATATTAGACTTTAAGAAATCCACAACTTTTGCATCATTGGTTATGGTGGCTCTTGCCTCCACCCATTTTGGAAACTTAATCAACGGCAAGCAAAATGTACGAGTAACCATTGGAGATGGGGAATAGCCCCATGAAATCAATACCCCAAATGTAAAAGATTTCACAAAATAGGACTGATTGCTGAGGCATTTCATTCCTACGGCTTATGGCCATTCTAGCCTTTTGACACTGTTCGTAGGCCAAGACAAATTGGTGTGAGTCTCGAAAAGTAGTGGGCTAATATAATCCATATTCAAGTACTTTTCTAGTCATCCAGGTGGATCCATAGTGTCCGTCTCCAGGTGCAGAATGACAAAAATGGAGGACTGGCCGAATCTCAGAATCTGGAATACTCCTACGAATAACATGATCATTGCAACATCTCCATAGATAGGGATCGTCCAATATGTAATTTTTTGCATCGCTTTGAACCTTTTCTTTGTAATACTTGGATGTACATGGCGGGAATGTAGAAGCGACAAGGAAATTGCATATGTCAACAAACCATGGCTGACTATGCGCTACCAATAGAATTTTTTCATTGGAGAAGTCGTCTCGAATGGGTACTTGGTCAACTTTTCCATTAATGTGGCTCAAATGATCTACTACCATGTTGTCGACACCCTTTCTATCTCTAATTTCAAGATTGAACTCCTGAAGGAGGAGCATCCATCGTATCAACCTCAACTTTGCATCTTGCTTCTTCACCAAGTACTTTAGCGCGGCATGGTAAAAAAAGACTGACTTTGGAGCCAAGCAAAAATGCTCGAAATTTATCCAAGGCAAATACAATTGCCAATAGCTCCTTCTTCGTAGTCGTATAGTTCATCTGGGCTGGGTCCATAGTTCGATATGCATAAGAAATTAGATATGTAGGTTTATCGGTTCTGACTCGTTGGCCTAAGACAATGCCTAGTGTCGAGTTGGAGGCGTCACACATTAACTTGAATGGCAACTCCTAGTTTGGTGCCTGCAAAATTAGTGTGGACGTTAATCTGGCCTTCAATTCTTCAAAGGCTTTTACACATGCTTCTTCGAATACAAAATTCACATCTTTTTGAAGCAGTTTGGGCAGAGGTAAGGCGACCTTGCTAAAGTTTCTGATGAATCGCCTATAGAAACATGCATGTCCTAAGAAAGAGCGCACATCCCTCACTGAGGCGGGTTTAGGGAGAGAAGTAATGCCATCAATCTTTGCTTTGTCAACTTTAATCCCTCTATTTGATACCAAAAGGCCATTACAATTCCTTATGTTACCATAAAATGACATTTTTCATAGTTCAACACCAGGTTAGTTTCCACACATCTCTTTAGCACGTGGGACAGATTATTGAGACATGCTTCAAATGTGTCATCGTACACTATGAATTTGTCCATGATCAACTCCATGCATTCTTCCAATAGGTCCGAGAAGATGTTGAGCATACATCTCTAAAATGTGCTTGGAGCATTATAGAGTCCAAACAACATTTTAGTATAAGCAAATGTGCCGAAGGGACATGTGAAGGTAGTTTTGTGCTGATCTTCAGGTGCTATATGTATTTGCATGTACCTGAAATATCCATCCAGGAAACAATAATGAGACTTGTGGGCTAGTTTCTCCAGGATTTGATCTAGGAATGGCAAAAGGAAGTGATCTTTACGAGTTGCTTGCTTCAGTTTTCTATAATCGATACACACTCGCCAGCTTTTTTGAGTCCTTGTTGGCACCATCTCATCATGCTGATTCTTGGTGACTATCATCCCGGACTTCTTGGGAACTACCTGAACTGGACTGCCCAATTACTATTTGAAATGGGATAGATGATCCCAGCTGCAAGTAGTTTGGTCACCTGTTTCTTCATGACATCTAAGATAGTCGTATTCAATCTCCTTTGTTGTTGTCAAATAGGATGCGCTTCTTCCTCCATCATGATTCTATGCATTCAAATGGAGGGATTGATTTCTGGAAGGTCTAAAAGTTTTCACCCGATTGACTTCTTGTGTTGCCGAAGGATGTCAGCAATTTCTCTTCTTGTTCCTGGTCGAGGTTGTTGGCTACAATGATTGGGAACTGCTGATCTTGGTCCAAGTATGTATACTTTAGATGTTTTGGCAATGGCTTTAATTCGTCAGGTGATGATTATGGAGGAAGGGAGTCAGTAATGGATCTTGGCTCGGGTAGGCTGACTGGATCCAATGTTGACATTAGATTCGTCGAGTCGGTCTCTACTTTGATTTGCTGCCAACCTTGAATGACTGAGTTGGAGTCGGCTCCTTGCTGTAATCGGTCGACTTGGTATGGAGTCGACATTGGATGGGCCGAATTAATGTTGGCCATTGGCTGTAGTGGGTCAACTCGAGATGGAATCGACATTTGGTAGGCCGAGGTGATGTTAGCCATTGTCTGTAGTAGGTTGACTCGAGATGAAATCGACATTGGGTAGGCCGAGGTGATGTTGGCTATTGTCTGTAGTGGGTCGACTCGAGATGGAATCGGCACTGGGTAGACCGAGGTGATGTCGGCCATTGCTAGCTCTTGGCTTTGACTTGCCGCATTCATCTCGGCATTTGTTGCTCCCTTTGTTCCTCCTTCCTGCATACTTGGTTAGTCAAATAAGAAGAATCAACAATATTCATCAAGTTAGCAGGGCTATTAACAAGGTTGCCGAAGTTAGAGCAATTTAGCATTCCATTTATGTGGGTGGAGTCAGCATCACCCATCATAGAACCTGCACTTTCAAACATGTTAGAAATTTCAACCAGTATTGTCATGTTATTATTGTCGGAGTCGAACTGGTTGTATTTTTCAACAAGCTCGCCAATTACATCCATACTACATAGTGAATGGTCTTCGGTTGGGTGCCTCATTGCATCAAAAATATTGAACTGCATTGATAATGTCGTGGCATGTACATCAATCTTTGTTTTTGCCATCATCAGGAATGGTCGTCCAAGAATTATGGTAGATCATTTTCTGGACATTTTGTCTTCCATCTTCAGCACATAAAAATCTATTGGAAAGATAAGGTCATTGACCTGGACAAGAACATCTTCGAGAATCCCAACAGGTGGTACCATACTTCAGTTTGCAAGTTGGATAACAACACCTGTTAGCTCTAGATCGCCAAAGTTCAAAGACTTATATGTAGACGCAGGCATGACGTTGATTGAGGCTCCTAGGTCCAACATGGCATCGGTGAAGGTATAGATGCCAATGGTGCATGGGACTGAAAAGATTCCAGGATCGCTGCATTTTCTTGGTAGAGCTGGTTTTGCTCCAGTTGTGACTTCCCTTTAAACGAACGCTGATAAAACACCTCCCACTTCAGCTCCTTCTTTCAGTATATTCCTCTTGTGTACGCACATCTCCTTAAGGAACTTCGCATACTTAGGAATCTGCTTGATGGCATTAAGGAGCGAAATGTTGATTTCCACTCACCGAAACTTCTTCAGCAATTCTTCATCAGTTTCAGGTTTCTTGGTCGAGATGGTCCGAGAAGGAAAGGGTAGTGAGTTTGTCTTAGCCTGTTGTTGCACTCGAGATTCGGCTTCTAGTTCATTCAATGTTAATTGGGTTTGATTTTGGTTGTGGCACAACTTGTAATCCTTTACCACTTCTCAGCGTCACAACACTCATGTTCCTTTCCTTAGGATTTGGAATTGGTTGTGAGGGAAGGTTCCCCGAACTAGCCGACTGTAGTTGGCTAACCGAGTTGGCTAGATGCCCAATTTGCATTTCCAAATCATGCATTGTGGTGTTCATATTCTATTGAAATTTCATCCACTCTTCCATGGATGGTAAGTTGTTTTGTGTCGGCATATGTTACTGCTGTTGCTAGAATAGTGGTGCTAGATATCTCGGTCCCAATTGCTGATAGTAGTTATGATTTAGAGCCGACATGTTTGGGGCGGGTCCAAATCTTGGGACTGCATATTGCCCTTGACTTAGACTCGACCTGTACTATTGCGGCCTTCCCAATTGCTGACCATCAAACTGTCAAGTTTAGTACAACTGTCGGCCGTATTGGTTTCCACCTATAGCTCCAACAAATTCAGCATTATCCAACTTGGTTGCTTGTAATGTAGAGCACATGCCAGTAAAGTGATCCACTGAAGTGCAAATGCCACAAACCTTCACTTGTGGAATTTGTTGATGCTAGTTGATCATGAGTTGCCTTACCAACGACGTCAACTCGATTAGCTGATTCTCCATTCTTAGATTATCAACTATGCCAACTTTGTTCACTGCCTTGTTAATGATGGCTCCCCTGATTCCGAATTGTTATGTATTACTTGCCATGTTCGAAATCAGGTGTCTCGCTGCTGCCATTGTCTTGTCCATTAAGGCTCCTCCACTGGCAGCATCGATCATACTTTGGTCCATCAGCATCAACCCTTCATAAAAATATTAGACCAATAGTTGCATACAAGCGATTGAACCACTCCCAATATTTGTGCAATGTTTCTCCTGTATGCTACCAGATTCCAAAAATTTCTTTTTGGATAGCAGTCATCTGGGAGGCCGAAAAGAACTTCTCCAAGAATGTGTGCTTCATATCTCCCCGAGTATTGAAAAGAACAGGCTGTAGAAACAGCCAATCCTTCACTGCTCCATCCAAGGAGAATGGGAACGCCTTCATCTTGATATAGTCCTCTAGTATCCCTTATGGCCTCATTATTGAGCACACCACGTGAAATTCTTTTAGGTGCATATGGGGGTCCTCACCTGCAAGGCCATGAAACTTTGGCAACAAATGTATTAGACCAGACTTCAATTCATATGATTATGTTGGCTCCAACTACGGATATTCGATACACTAGGGTTGGTACACCACATCTGGTGTGGCTAACTCCTTCAATGTTCAGTCCTGGTTCTCCATTAGCTTTTATTACTGGGAATTATTTAGACTAGAGAAAGAGTTAGTTGTAGCGAAATAAGAGAAATCAATGGTGTTATTGGTAGAAACACCATTCTCCAAGGTTGGACTAATATTATGGCTATTATCAATACTTACTACAGTGTTCCTAACCTTCCTTATCCTACGTAAATTTAGTTCTATTCAGGGTCAAAGTCATGTAGTATGTTAGCACTACTCCTAGTCATGCATTATTAAACAAAGAAATGAATGCAAGTATTATAGCATTTAGGATGTAGAGCAAGAATTATGCAGATGATGAAATGCAATGCAGAAAATTATGCAGTAATAGTACTATGCAGAGGGAACCAAAAGTATTACACTCTCCCCCGATTTTTTTCAAAGGTTTCCTTTTCCTTTCTCACACAACACACACAAACTCTAAACACACTCTAACACTCTCTCAAATAGACTCGGCATGCCGAAAAGTAGATACAGAGTATCAAAGAAATTAACAAACAACAATCAACGAAAAAACATACTCAGTACATCAAGCAATCAAGTACAACATTCTACAGACTCGAGATTCATTATGAATTCAAATTTAGCGCATTAAGACACAACAAAAATTGTGTCCCTAGCAACGATGCCATGTTTGATGATTTTATTTTGTCGTGGTGGCTTTCATCAAATAAAACTAAAGCTAACTATAGTATAGCTAATCTTAGGTCATTCTTCTCAGGGGCACAGTGTATTTGATTATGCCTAATACAGGATCAAAATTTTATGCAGACAACATAGTTGTGTAAGAATGTAGACTCTCCCTCGACTAGGTGCCGAAGTGTTTTCAATGAAATTCTGACTTGCTCTCGGCAAGGATCAATTCGACATCATCTCAATAGAGACGAATCTGACATGACCTCAGCTAGAGTGTAATCGGTCAACTAGGCTTTGATGTAGTATTTACAGAATCATCTCGGCTAGTCTTAGATAGAGATGGTCGAGAACATAAACAAGGGGAATTGAAAGTAAAAGTATGACTGAAAGTAAACTATCCTAAGAAAATAGTAAAGATTATGCTACTTGTAATTACTATATCAATTCATAGGTCAACAACACACAGTCTAGCCCCTTAATGATTCACATGCGACTCCAAACCAACCTAAAATCTTACAACGACCGCTGAACAATCATTCGCTGTCTGGCCGAGGACTTACACAACCGCAGCCTCAGAAGCTGATAGGGAGTAAGCATGTGGTTAATCTAAGGTTTCCCTCACTTGTTGTTGGATCAGTTCCAACCGACCTAATCTAACATGCTCTACTCTTATGTTTTCACAAGCATGGCTACGATACTAACAAGAGCAGATTAATAAACCAGGAATTGCATATGGAATGCAACTATATATTGAAAAACATGTCATTGATACAGGGTTTGATACATGAAATAGATGAGAATAACTCAGCCTCCTTCGCCGGTAGCGACCTTGATGGAGACTACAATGGTTTACCTGAATTGCTCCAAGCCTTATGGGTTCCTTCTACCAGACCGCACTGTCAATACCAGTTGATCACCTCTGATAGCCTCTACCTCAGACTTAGAACTTGCACCCCCTCAACCAATTGGACGCCATATTGAGGAATCATGCACCACCAAGCAACAATAGAGCAAAGTGAAGAAGATGAATAAAATGTGGGAATAAGAGTGAATGAGCGTATGTATCAACCCCTTAAACTGTACCCTGTGTTCTCCTTTTATTCATTTCTTTAGCTTCTAACTAAAGATTTCTAGAAGCTTCTAACCCCTAATGATTGCGTAACTAACTAACTAACGATTACATAATAGAATAACGGTCTATCTAATGAACATCTTCTAGAAAATTCCAACTAATAACCTCCTGCAGCTCATGGTCTTCCTATAACCTTCCTTTGTGTGCCACGTGTTTAGAGATTGCTGGAATTGATCTTGATGTCCGAAGCAGATCCTTCTCCTGAGGTTCAAAGTCAGCTGGCAGCACGGAGCCAGTGTTGGCTGATTGGGAGTTAGGCTTGGACAAGGTTTGGCTAGACTTAGACTTTCTGCTACATCCTACACAATGAATATTTCATTAGCTAATATCCTTTCATTAACACAGATTTGTATTTTTCCCATTTCTAGGCCAATAAACTGAATCTTAGCTAATACGAGTTTCTTAGTCACTAAACATGTTCTATTATGCTTATCTTAAGACCTTGTGTAATGGATGATATATGGCTTATCAAAGCATAAGTCGAAAGGCCTACCTAAGGTAATGCATCCAAAGGTGAGGGATTTTATTGTAATTCTAATTCAATCCATGTAAGGGATTCTAGTGCAAGTCTAATTCAACGCAAACTTTAGGGATCCAGGATTGTATCAATACATATGTAGTTCAAAATGAAAAGAATGCATCCTCATTAGATCAAGTCCCTTTGGTTTTGAATTATTTTCCATTGACTAATAAGGACCAGCTAAAGGTTTGCGAAAGCCACTTCGGCTATGGATGACCATCTAGCATCCAAAGCATAGGAATGTGTCTATTTGAAAATGTAACATCCTATTATTGTCATGAATTTGCACACTTATTAGAACCATGATAAATGTTTTATGATTATCCAATGAATCTTGGCTTGATATGAATTTACACACTTATTAGAACCATGATAACAAAAGTGCTTGATTGAATCCTTAGATTAATCTTACATAATTCTCTATTCAATTTTGTTTTGCATAAATTTTGTTCTACATAAATACTTTTTCTACATGATTCTATTTACATACAAACCCCCATTTTAGCATTCAATTCAATTTTTGTTCAACTCGATTAGGCATTGCATGATTGTTTCCTTGAGAGATTCGACCTAGGTTAGTCCTTACACTATAAAATTAAGGGAAATCTAATGATTTTGATAGTGTTTCAATCACATTATCACTTGGAAACAAATATAGTGGTTCCTTTTGAGCTAACAACACCTTCCTCCCTATCCTCCTACTCATTATCAATACTTCCTTGGCCTTCTCACTTTCTTTTTTACCTTTTTTCTTTTGGATGCTCAAGGTCCTTTATATGCTGAAGGTCCTCTAGACGCTCAAACATTTTGGACGCTATGTCTTCCCTTTCTTTTTTCTCCCTCATTTTTTTTCTTTTTTCTCCATTCATTTTGTTTTTTTTTCATCCTCAACTTCATTTTTACTTGATCTTCATTCACCTCCTTTGGTGATAGAGGCTTGAAGGTGACCTTCTGTCCTCTATGGACGGATGAGAACCTATTGGTAACCCCATTATGGGTCACATTGCAATCATATTGCCATGGCCTTCCAAGGAGGATATGTGTTGCCTCCATGGGTACTTCCTTCACTATTCAACCATTGAAGCTTGTATTGCCTAGGGTTTGCTTAAGTAGGGAGTTTCGATTTCTCTACAAGCCTTGAGCTAGCAACCTTGACATTGCTACCTCCATCTATAATGATTTAACAAAGTTGTCCTACAATATGGCAGCATCAATGGAAAATATTTTCCTTTTATGAATCACCATTTTGTTCAACCTACACACTCATTCAACATCTTACCATTAGTAAATCTCCATCATTAGGTGAGTATTCATTGAACGAGTCTCAGCCACTCATGGATAATGACTCATATATGTGCAATGGGAGGCTCTTCAGCTTTGGCGACTTTGACTTCTACATCATTTGTACACTCTACGTGTTCTTGTTTGTAGACTTGGTCTAGCAATTTGGATAATTCAACTTTAAAGTTCAAGTCAGCAATATTGCTATGGTTGTCCTTAGAGTTGGGAAGGTCTTGTACTTCCTCATGGTCGGCTTCTTCATCTACGACCCCTAGGCAGTTGATCTCATCAGTGCGTCCAGCGAACTTCTCAATGTCTTCACTCCTACTATATAGTTGAAGGTATTCTTCAACTATTTCGTCAAGTAAATCGATGCCAAAGAGGGAGTGGTCTTCGGTGGGGTGCTTCATTGCTTCAAAGATGTTGAATTGCACCAGCGTGTCACCGAATTCCATCGAGAGAGTCCCGGCATGCACATCAATCTTGGTTTTTGCTGTCATTAGAAATGGTCTTCCCAGAATTAAGGTGGATCCCTTCCCGGATATTTCTTCCTCCATGTCAAGCACATAGAAATCGGCTGGAAATATTAACTCGTTTACTTGGACGAGAACATCCTCGAGTACTCCCAGGGGTTGAACAATGCTCCTGTTTGCGAGCTGAATGATCATCCTTGTGGGCTCAAGGTCACCAAAATTCAAGGACCTGTAGATTGATGCGGGCATGACATTGATTGAAGCTCTAAAGTCTAACATGGCGTAAGCGAAGGTGCAGTCGCCAATGGTGCATGGGACAGAAAATATTCCAGGGTCTGTGCATTTCTTTGGCAAGGTTGGAGTACCTGCAGTGAGTTCTTCATTTCTTGTCAGGGCCGACACCACGCCTCCATCCTCCTTGCTCCCCTTTATATTTCTCCTTTTATGTACGCACAATTCCTTGAGGAATTTTGCATACTTCGGGACCTGTTTAATTGCTTCGAGGAGTGGAATACTAATTTCCACCTTTCGGAACATCTTTAACAATTCATCGTCTGACTCTAGCTTCCTTGTTAAGATAGTCCGAGATGGAAATGGAAAAAGGACAATTGTATCTGGCCGAGAGTGCAAGTTGGCAATTGGCTTAGAGTCGGCTTCATCTGATCATGGCAACTGTTATAGTGTAGGTTGAGGTAATTCTTTCCCACTTCGAAGAGTGACTACACTAGCGTTTCCTTTCGAATTTGGAATGATTTGAGAGGGGAGGTTGTTGGATCCTGTCGATTGTAATTGAGTCACAATGTTAGCTAGCTGTCCAATCTGCGTTTTGAGGTCTTGGATGGTGGCAATCATGTTCTGCTGGAACTGCATATTACTGGAGCTTACAGATTGTTGGAATTCCAGGTTGCTGGTTGCAAGCTGCTTCATTACGTCTTCCAGAGATGGAGAGTTGCCTTGGGTAGGCACTCTATGCTGTTGTTGTTGTTGTTGTTGTTGTTGGAAAGGTGGTACTTGATATTGCGGAGTCGGTTGTTGATAACTTGCTTGCCTCTGATAGGTACTTGGTGTGGATCCGAATTGTTGAGCTGCGTATGGCCCTTGATTCGGTCCCGGCTGGAATGGCTACCTCACATGTTGCTGGCTATCAAATGGCCGATTCTGATATGGTTGTTTCCCGTACTGAAATCCACCTATGGCTCTAACGTTCTTTGTTTGGTCCGACTCGGTTTCTTGAAGAGTGGGGCACATATCAGTGGGGTACTCCACGGAAGTACATATGCCACATGCCTTTGTTGCCATGGAAGGTTGGTGTTGTCCAACTGCAAGCTGTCTCACCAATGATGTCAATTCGGTCAGCTGATTCTCTAGTCTCTGGCTAGAAGTTGCACCGATTTCATTCACCGTCTGGGTTTGACTTGGCCCTCTGATCCCAAATTGCTGTGTATTGCTTGCCATATTAGAGATCAGATGCCTTGCTGCTGCTGGCGTTTTATCCATCAGGGCTCCTCCACTGGCTGCTTCTATCATGCTTCTGTCCATCATTGATAGGCCTTCATAGAAATACTGGATCAGCAATTGTTCGTTGATCTGATGGTGAGGACAAGTGGCACAGAGCTTGTTGAAACACTCCCAATACTCATGCAACGTTTCTCCAGTATGTTGTCTAATCCCACATATTTCTTTTCTAATGGTCGTAGTCCTGGATGCTGGGAAGAATTTCTCTAGGAAGGTCCATTTCATATCTCCCTAGGTGTTGAAGAGTGCTGGCTACAGGTATAGCCAGTCCTTTGTGGCTCCATCTAGGGAGAATGGGAACGCCTTCATTTTGATGTAGTCTTCTAGGATTCCCTACGGCCTCATCGTGGAACAAACCACGTGAAATTCCTTGAGATGCTTGTGGGGGTCTTCTCCTACAAGACCATGAAATTTGGGCAACAAATGTATTAAACCAGACTTCAACTCATAGGTCTGAGCCGACTCCAATTATGGATATTGGATACACCAAGGCTGGTACACCACATCTTGAGTGGTTAGCTCCTTCAACGTCCTATCCTGATTCTCCATCTGCCCTGGCTCTGAAAAAAATGTTAGAGCTAGCAACAAAATTGTCAGTATAAAGTTGGTCAGAGTCACTGACAGAATCTATACTACTAGTAGTATTTACTGTGACATTCCTAATTTTTCATAATCTACGTAAAGTTAATTCTATCTCTAGGTCAAAGACATGCAGTGGTTCCGTACTACTCCTAGTCATGCATTGTACATATTAGGCAGAAAATCAGATTTGAAATAGTAATTAAAAACACTAAACTATACTATCAGTCAACTACCTAATAGAACTTACAAGAATGAAATATAAAAGAATGCAATGCAAAATAAATGCAAGTCAGTTGTGAGATGCAAAACAGTATGCTAACACTATGTACTACAGAAATAAATGTTTTGTGCGATTTTTATTTGTTTTTTTTTTTTGCGGAAAATTCACGCAGAGAAATTAGCGACAATCAACATGTTGTTTATTTAGGATCAAAAACTTGGAAGATAGACACAAACAACTTCAAAAGACTTAATAAAATGACTTGACAGCACCACGAAAACACAAAAGAACTTGTGTCCCCGGCAACGGCGCCAATTTGATAACGCTTGTTTTAGTCGTTTTAACAAGCATCAAATAACTATAGTATAGCCAACCCTAGAACATTCTTCTCAAGGACACAGTGTGCTCGATTGTGATTCAGTGTGGAGTAAAATGACGTAAAATCTGAGATGTAGAATGTGATTTGTTTCGTCCATTGGCTGAGTCGCTCTTGGCAGAAACTAAGCCAAGATGATCTCGAGAGGGATCAATCTGATTTAGTCTCGGCTGAGTGCAGACAGACACTACAAAGATGGACTATCTCTGTCACGAACTGAAAAGCAGTAAATGTGGGGGGTTGGAATGCAAGTAAAGCAGAAAATAAACTAAACTATGAATGCAGTGAACATATACTAATGCTACTAGTTTTACTAGTATTATTATTGTATAATAGTGTTCATATTCAATTCTATCGGTCCAAGTCCAGCCCAATTTCTATACTCTAGTTCTCAATCCATATCAGCCTTGGGAAGTCTTATGGCAATCGCCAAAGGTTCGTCCATTGCCATACCGAGGAATTATGCAATCACTACCTCATCAGTTGGCATGGATTAAGTTCAGAGCTGATTTTAGGTTCTCGATTAACAATCGTTAAGTGATTACCTACTGAATTAGTTAAACCAGTTCCAATCGGCTTAGCTTAACATTGCTCACAATTCAATTGTAATCGTGGATTAAATCATGAGTTGAAGAAGAGGAAAGGAATGGAGGTACAAAATGTAGAATGAAATTGATTAATAGAAAACAGAGTACAAACACCGTGGTCTGAATTCAGGTGGATCCATCTTCCACGACGATCGCCATGGTTGATGGTGGTGGTTCACCTCGAATAGCCTGAGTGTCGAGGATCAGATTCACCAGAGTGTGTTGGGAATCCCAATCAGTCCCCTCTAACAAACTTCGACTTCCTAGTCTCAGACCTGTATTTCCTCGATCTAGAGAAACACCAATGCAGCACCGTGAGTGGAAGGAAACGAGAGCTAAGAGATGAAAATAATGAAGGTGTATTAAGAGTGAATTCAAGGACCCCTAAAAAGTGCATAGCTCTTCCTATATATACATGAGCTGTGACCTGCTACTCCTAACGATTTCCTAATAGAATTACAACATGAATATCCTATTCTACCCTTGCGTAATTTGCACAATGAGCTACTCCATAAGTAACGTCGCAGATGAGCTGGAGCTGAGGTGGCCCTGAGTTGGATAGTTGATGTGGATAACATCTTTGGGCTGCTCCTTATTGGACTACACCTATTTGGCCTTATGGGTCGTGAAGCCTGGTTTGATCCGGTTTGGCCGAGATGGAGTCGGTCTTGGCCGAGATGACTTCATCTCTGTCGAGTCTTCTTATGATGGACCTTAGAATATCTCGGCTGATCCTACAAGAATAGAAGAGTTAGCTAAGGTCCTCGAATTAGCACATATTTGTGTTTTCTCTATTTTTAAGTCCATAATATGAATCTCAGCTAACACTCAAGTCTTAATCATAAGATAGTGATGTAATCATCCCTTCTTAGGCCCATAAAAAATGCATAATCTATGACTCATCAATGCACTAGATCATTTATAGTTACGTACTAGTACAACTCCATTATGTCTTGAATATCTTTGTTAAGCCTGTGTAAGAAATGATCCATGATTGCCTCATTGGACTCTAGCACAATAGCTATTGTGAAAGCTACCTCCACATCCCTGTGGTACTCCTCTACACTTTTGGACCCGTAGTACATACATTATAACTTACTGTATAGATCCATTGCGTAGGATGTTAATACAAATCTTTATCTCAACTCACATTTGAGATTAGCCCATGTATCTACATGCCTCCTCCTCCTTTCTCTGATTTCCCTACAAAACTAGTTCCAGCAAACTAGTGCATATCTAGTGAACTCATATGTGACCATCCTAACCTTATCATAGTCATAATAATCAAAGCATGCTAGCACCTGATCTACCTTCATCTTCCTATCCAAGTAGGACTCTACATCTCCTTCACCTATAAGGGGAACATAACACTTGAGAGCATCCATAGGGGCTATCCTAAGGTCCTCTGCTTCTTCTCGGTGAGTTAACTCAAAATACCTCATTCTTTGTTCTTTGTAGGGTTCTTCATATCTCCTTTCTCACCTCTCTCTGGAAAGCTATTCTTCTGTCCTCCAAGCTTCCTCCTTTTACTTCCTTTCTCTACATGATTCATCTTCATACCTCCTCTATCATTTGTCTCTTTGAGGCTTCTCCTCGTGCCTCCATTCCCTATTCTGCCTTACGCTTCTCTCATTATGGCATGAACCCTAAGGGTCTTTGGACTGCTTCTTTGGACTCCCAATTCTACTACTTGTGCTCTCATGTATGGACAAGGCAAACTTCTCCTTCTTCTTGTTGAGTGCCTCCACCTTAGCATGGAGATTTGTTGTATTAGCCTTGACAGCCACCAATCCTCCTCCTAGCTTAATCAATTGTTCCTTCAGTTTGGTCATTTGCTTCATCATATGTTTGGATTTGGGAGAGTAACTATTGACTTCATCACTACTATTGTCAACCATACTATACTTGTTATTTACTGAAAGTTTCTCATAAAAAAATGTTAGTAATAAAAGATAAAAACTTACCATTCCTTGCATGTTTACATTTGTCATTTATGTATGAGCTCTTGGTGTCTTTTTCTATAATATGCACTCCTTCCTTTTTCCTCTCAACTTTCAGCTATGCCTTGAAAGAGAACCTAAATTCTACAAATCAAGTTCTATTATGCAAGTGTAAGCCTTCGAATCAAGACACTACAAAAAAACATGTTATTTGTGGAGGTTAAAATTATAATTTCTGGTGGTTAAAAATCGCTACAAATGATATTTCTGGGAGTTAAAAATACCGTTGGTTCTACATGCGCCAGAAACGATTTTTGGCCGTTTTTATCTAACCGCTGGATTTGTCGCTAGAAAATAAAAAATATTTATCGGGGGTTTATAACCGCTAAAAAATTGATTTCATTCTTCTTTCATTTAATATTTACTGGCCGTTTTAAACCGCTAATAAATGTATTTGAAATGAATTAATCACGCAATTCTCTCTTAAGCACACCCACATTGCATCTATTGCAACCCGAAAAGGATTTGATCATTACAGCCAATATCAATTCACGCTAAGTCACATCAGAACCTTTTGAATGTGATCTAGTGCGCCTCCAGTGATAAAAGTCTCTTTCCCGGTATCATCAACGGTCACAGTTGAGAGTTTTCTCCAACATAACTCCAGCTGAAAATGAGTGCCCTGGATTGCTACTAGACAGAATATATCAGGCTAGAGAAGGATACAAAAAGTTGACGGAGATATAATTTACATCCACAAAACATTCCAAAATTCTCCTTTACCTCTCGCCATCCTCATATCTAATGTGAATATTAGAAATTGAAAGCTTCAAATTTCCAATGATAGTTCTGATGAGGGATCCCAACCACGATTTGTTCTTAAGATTAAAGAAAAAGATACACGAGTTAATATAAGGTATTCTGAATATACAGAAACATGCATGCACATGTTTACACAAGGATCCAGAGAGGGATTAGGAGTGCATCACCCTAAACTTATGTATCGGATGCATAGGTATAAGAAAATCACTCGAGTATTAATAAAATAAAATTATCAAATAAATCACCAAATCTACATGTACAGAAGGCACATTACTTACGCTTTTTCATCCCCAAATTTCCACCAATCAGGTTCATACCATGGCTTTCCCCTGAAAAACACTCAATAAGATGCCTATTAGTTGAATCCAAAACCTCAACCACAAGATTCAACTTGTGAAAATTTATTGAAAAATATAACATTGAACATGGTGAACAAGAAAATAACAAGCAATAAATATATATAATTGTAAGTAGGCAGATAAAAATTTGAAGTCAACTAAGTTATTACAAATTAAAATAAATGCAAAAAGGCATCGACATCTGATGGTCAGCTCTAACTTTCAGGAAATACAAATTTGTGTAGCAAAAATGGGGCAAGCCTAAAGAAGGAGTGAAAATTAATAAAATCTACAGCACCTGTATATAGGGTAACTTCAGATAAAAACATAATATTCAACATAAAATGAATAAGTTTTAACACAAGTTCCATCCAGAAACATTGACAATGTTAGACAGCTTTAAGCATAATCAGAACCATTTATACCACATAAAACTGACCAATATATCCACAAATTCAATTATCATATACAGATATACAATCACAATAAACTCAGATAAAGAAATTACTCTTCTGATATCACTTCTCCTGACTTCATGCATCCAATATATGCCCCATCCTGACCACGGCGACGTTCAAGAAGTTCAATTAAACCCTCTGCTAGGCCAGTGAACAGAGTAAAGAATGTCTCAATTTCATGTTGGGGGAAAAAATAGTTTTTCAACAAAATCTCCAAAAAATAGAGTATGTATAAGCAATCTTTACCCAGATCAATATCAATGCTGTCATCAACTTTCACATAAAAGTCAGCATCCCAGTTCTGTACTGCAGTACTAAAGAAGGTTTTTATTTTTTTCGGCAACTCTTCTTGAGCTTCCTCATGACCTTCCTGATTAATTAATACAAATGGTCAAGATCTACACTTAGCTTATTGGGATGTGTATTATATTGTGTGTGTCTGTGTGTGTACAGTATGTACTGTGCAAGTGTTGAGTGTTGTTTGTGATGTGTGAACTCAGTTGCAGCCATATCAGCTGTATTAGCTGCTGACCTGTCATCATGACAGTTAAGTTGAGTCAGCTAGGTAGTTAGGACAGTTGTACCCCGTATTAGACAGCTAGAGCTAGTAAGTTACCGAACTGACTACTGAATATAAATATACCGATCAAATGTCCAATTTAAGCTTTTCACATGTTCACAATAACATTGAGTTTTCTGAAAATTCTCTCCTACTTTCTCTTCAACATTTTCTTTCATTTTCTCTCCCTTTCTCGCTCATGGTTACATTCTAGGAAATATGGAGGGAGCAAAGTGCTCTCTGTTCATGAGTTATTCTATTCGGTACTCTGACATTAAACATTACGGAGTTACATTTCAGACATGTATAGAAACTGAGTAGTTTTGCAGAACCTTGGGTGGATGGATGGTGCTGGACACAAACCAAAGTGAAAATCCACTATTCATTTAACAAAAAAATAATATAAGACAAGCTCATACCATTTCTGACTTTAACTGTTGTGACTTCTCCCACAGTTTCAGTTCCATCTCCTGTTGCCAAAAGGGAGGAAAATTATGTTATCAAATAAATCATCTTCAAGCCAAATTGAACTACACTTTATCTAATTCTAACTTCTGAGTTCTTACCAGTATTCGGCTCTTCTTAGCTTCTTGGACAGCATCCTCACTACATCCTTCAACTTGAGTTGCAGGTTCAGCTAGTAAGAAAATGCGATCCAAATATACTAAGACTGGATCTTGGCCAAGCCTACTCCATGGAACCTTTAAAAGAAATACAAACATCAAATGTGACCACTCATGCAGAAAGGAAGATGCAACATAAAAAGTCTGCTGAATGAGTGCATGATTGAAGATAGACTAAAAAGCATGCTTTAAATTTAAAAAGAAACTTTATTAAAGAGGAAGGTAAAAACTAAAACATATGGATGATAAGTTATCCTCCAAAAGAGAAAATGAAAGTCAAGAATCCAGCAAGTTAGCTGAGTCAATCTACATTTCAGAAATAGATACTCCCTTGAAACACTTATGCAGAGAGCACCAGAAAGAAGCCAGAAACAGAAACCCATCCCAAAGCCAGTCTTGGAGAAAAACCCTTATAATGGGAGCATTCCACTTTAAACAAAGTACCAAATCCGTGAAGATAACAAATAATACACCACATAAGACAGAATGGCTTATAAAATAAGACAGGGCACAAAGGGGAGAACACAACATTGGTCCTTATCAATCATCACAATCTACTAGGATAAAATTAGTCAAATACAGACAGCTATTAACACTGCTATGATCTGATTCATGTCAATAGTTTGGAGTGCATTCCCACGGGTAAATATAATTGCATGATTTTGATTCTCGGGCTTCCCTTCACCCATTTTGGGATTTCCAGGTAAGTTCACTGAGTATATCTCCTGTGGCATCAAAAGCAACCTAAGAAATGATGGTAATCTAATTCAATAACAGAATGTAGCAAAAGTAAAATTAACATAAGTAGTTATTCTGTACCTGTTAAAAATAACTCAGATTAACAGCTAAGTTTGTTAACCAGACATGAGAACAACCCTATGTTCTGAATCATAACTAAATGTATAAATATCAGAACTGTATATGGAGTTCATTCAGTAAAATGAATGACACAAACTGAAAACACTCAAAATCCCTGCTCAACCCCCTGGTTTTCATTCATTTACTCACTCAAATTGCAATTCTATATCATTCAGGGATTTAATCTGATGACCGAAAGTGACCAAACCTCTTGATCGAAATAAACACTGCATACTAAAGAGATCAAAACAGAACCGAAATCACAATACAGCTTTAGCCGGTCCAACAAGCATCTCCCCTGGATTTATAGATATATATTTATTGAAGATTTTGATGTACAGCGAATTACTTGAGTTCATTGAACATGATACACTTCAAAATTTGAAATCAAGCTTGTTTTACCTGATGTAACACGTTTTCTTTGTCCACCAGATATACCTCTTAACATTGCATTTCCCATAATAGTATCAGCACAGACCTCTAGTCCCAAAATCTACAAATATAAAGCAAATCAAATGGGAATTTAACATAAAATGACTTTAAGATGATCAAATAACGTCTGAGTGTAGGAATTTTACCCTTAGAATATAATCTGTAATAAAATTTGCTTTCTGGCCTTCAGTTGCTACTGCCTGAGCATTACAAGTCATAAATTCAACCATTTAAATATCAATCATTTCATTTAACTAAGAAATAGAGATAAATAGATGGTGCGCTCAACTTCAATACAATAAAATTATAAAGTAAAGCAAATGTGACAGATTTGTTCATGTTATATGTCATCCCAAAATGAAATTCCAATTCATATGCATAGAAAATAGAATTATGAAATTTCAATTGTGTGAGCTAACCATAACAAGGTCCAACTCCTTGGACTCGTGCTGAGAAGGCTTAGGTTTCTCTCACTGTCATTTCTTCAATATGAAGATTATTTTGACTGACATAAGCAGCAATTCGCTAGGGAACAAACTCGTTCATCCCATGATCATTATAAGTCACCTTTCCAGGATCAAGAAGTCAAACCATATTACTACAAATCCAAAATGGAAAATAAGATCACAAACATGATAAAATCATTAACAATATAGTTGGACGTACGACAATCTGATAAAACTTGCCTTTGAACATGAATATATTTTCAAGGGAAATACAAGTTTTGAATAAATTGAACACAGTACGAACAAAAAAGAATGACAAAGGATCATGCTAACAAGGAAAATCTTGGACATTAGTGTCACTGTCACATTGCACATCCTTATAAGGAGTTATTTTTAAATATGAACTATAAATGTACAGTAAAACTTCTCTGCAGTACACGAAAGAATAGATAGCAAGAAATATCGTTCTACACAGCCAAAGGTTAAGTATAATACATTTTCCTAGGGCAATGTCAAGTCCATCAACAACATCGTTGGTCCCAAGAACATGCCTCCAAACTGTAAGCAACGAAACACAGTTCAACATTTTCTGATTCTAAACAACGAAAAGAAATAGCTAAGCAAGTAATGGGCATTGCTTCGGAAGACTTGATTTACTTTTAAACCGGTCCAAGTTTATTAAGTTCAACATTGGTTATATTTTATTGGAGCTTCATAGACCATATTACATTTATAATAACCAAATTAATGGAGTCAACAAGAGTTGTTAAACATATCAGACTTACAAATCTCTCCATGACGAAGGTCCATTGAAGCCACAACATTCTCTTCGGTGGACACTAAAACACGCTTTCGCCCAGTCTTTTGAGTATTGAACAAAGCGTGTTTTACTTTTCCAATGTACTATTGGTGCCTACAATTAGTATCCAGTAGTTACTAACATTTAAAACACATGATAGGCCATTCAGGCATTAGAATAAGAAAATTCACTGTCTAAACATGGTTATACTCCAAGATGATAATCCATCAATAAAGCAATTTAACTTTATATTAAGCAGCAAGTATTAGTAACGACATTAACACATTTCAAATTATAAATAACATCAACTCGTTAGAGAAACTAGATCGAGGTTCCATGCGATAATTACAAGTGGAGAATGAAAACAAATTGAATTAGAGGAATGACAAATCGAATAATCTTACGGGTTAAGGAAGCATTCAGTGATTGAGAGATACAATCTAGGAGACTGAACCCTAAACGAGACTGAACAAGCTACAGAGCCAGGAACAAAACGAAACAGTAATCGCAGGTGGAGACTAGAGAGAGAGAGAAATTACCAAATGAAGAGAGAAGGAGTGTGTGATCAGAGGATAAATGCAAAGAATGCAAGGAGTAGAGATTACTCAATGTGAACAAGACAGAAAAGTGAGAGAGAACACGGAGAACAGTAAAACACCAATAAAACGTTTATTTAAATAAGTACCAAAGTTTTTTTTTTTTATCTTTGTGTTTTTTGTGGAGGTTAACTAAACCGTCAGAAATTATATATTTAGTGGCAGTTTATATTAACTGCTACAAATAAACCCCCACTAAAATTTAATTTTTTTGTAGTGAGATAACTCTTAAGAAATGAAAGGAAATGAAAACTCAAAGACAAAACTAAAGAAGTCAAATAAAGACAAGCAAAAAATGTAATAGAAGAGAAAGCTACTTAAATCAGGAATCACAAAAAGATAATATGAAGAGTCATAGTTAAAGATGTTAAAAATTATGGAAAAAAAATAAAAAAAAATTTCTCTGTCCAAATCAAATGTCCAAACACTATGTGTTTATACAAGTCAATGGACGATCGTATAAGTTAATGGTCATTTGTACATGTCAACAACACGAACAATAGAAAATATTTAGGAGAAAATAAAAGAACTTTTTAAGCATGTATGATTTGTTTGTGGATCTATAACTAACTTCCTGTTATGCCTTTTTTTTTCTAAAACTTCTTTGCCTCATGCTTTATTTTTGCAGCGCTGAGTATAGCCATAGATCTAGCTTATCTTACACATTTTTTTCAATTATTTTGATCCAACTATTTTTTAAACAATTACTAGAAATCTTTTCCTCAATTCACAATCAATTTCGCAATCAAGGATCTCCTAAAAAACTATAGTGAAAAACTTAATTGTGATGCTCTATTTTCTCATATTTTCAAATTGAACCATGAAAATGTAATTTCACCAAGAAATTTGACAATTTAATTTATTAAAATGGAAGTTGAATAAATTAGATGATAGACAATAGCTAGGTGAGATTTTAAAACGTAAGACAAATTGAGCCTAGATTATGCATCCGAATGGATTACCTCATGACGCAAGTTCGAAGGATGTAGAATCGTAAAGATCACACTTCAATTGCACAAATTGTGAAGTGGAAACTGCAAATTCCTATCTGATGATGATCAAATAGCAGAGCTTGTGAGCTTTGATACCACCTGGTACGATTTGGATTTTAGAACATAGGATTTGCATTACTCTTGATTGGAATCACTCTCATGGACTGTCTTGACTCTACCTGGATCCTCTACACTTCACAATTTCCATAACCGAAATAGAAATTAGGAATAGGATTTTAGGATTTTAGGAACTATCAGAGTCAAGTAAAATGCAAAAATTAAAAGTAGAATAAAAGGAATTGAAATAAAAAATGAAAAGAATTTAAAGATGCCTAGCCACTAATTTTTAAGGGAGAATAAAATAAGAGAATTAGGATTCACCACAAGCCTCATGAAAAACTTGATGAGAAGAAAGTGTTCTAATCCAAGAACAAACGAGAATCACTCTCTTAATTGTTGACAAGCAAAAATCATTCAAATTGAACCAAAGTTGATATAAGGAGCCTAAGATAAGCTATATATACATGGAAAAGGCGCGTAAAGCATTCAAACTAGCCTAACTAGGCCTTGGGCCACGAATTGTAAGCGAATTCTTATGAACCTTCTAGCAAAGGCTTGCTTAAGGTTGTGTACCCAAAAGTTAGAAGCTTTAGTAGCTAAGTCAAATGGCTTCCAAGCTTTGTCCAAGGCTTAGAGTTGTCATAAGGAGTCTTCGTCCAAAGGAAACTGACCTAAACGGTGCATTCCCTGAAAGGGATCTTCCATTGTCTAAAGGCTGCCAACATCCACAAGGAACGTTTATAGGCCTTAATGTCCAAATGCATCATCCATGTGGGTTTTCCAAAGAATACCTATCATCCAAAGGCTTCACAGAACCTTTAGAAGGCTTCATATGTCAAACTGAGCTCATCATCCAAATGAAGCTTCCATATACACGGAGTGTGTCCAAAGGCACTACGTGCGTCGATAAGGCATCATGAGTCCAAAGAGTGTTACGAGACCTTCCTACTTAACAAGCTACATATAGGAATATACACAAGCTTGTAAACTATTCAAGGGCATTTTGAAAACATAAAACAAATATGCTCCTACTTTGAACACCCTTTGCCCTTTGAAAAGATCCATGTTCTTTTGGACGTCAACCTCTAGCCTTTTTAATTTGCCTCTGGTTGAGGGTCCTTAAAGGACATCCCTTGTAGTTCGTGCAATGTCCTCTTTTTACTCTTGATAATCTCCATAGTTTGTATTAACTTATCTAAAATATACATTACTTATACACTAATGTATTTTCAATTTTAGTATATGTTGCTTTCCTTGTTCTTTTGTTAGGAATGAGACAATGCTACCTCAAGCCATGAGAAGTAAATCAACATTGAGAACGTTATGTGGTTATTAGAATTTTTCAAAGGATAGTAAACTAAATAGAAAGAAATTTCATTACACATTTTTGTTGTTAACGTTTAAAGAAAGGATAAGAAATAAGCTCTATTGCACCTTTTCTCTCATAAAAAAGACAAGCAATACTAGTGTCCTACTATAGAAGACATCTTGAGCATTTATTGCCAAGATATGATGTCCTCAAAGACCTTCAACGGTCACTTTCTCAACATGCTATATATGTATCATCCTTTGAGAAGACAAAAAAATAAAGACACGAAAGTGATTACTCACATATGTATTTGGATGCTCTTTAAAAAACCTTGTTGTTTAGCATCATGTTTAAAGATTTGATTTCATTGTATCTTTTCTTTATCATTACAAAGTTAAAGCTCTATTTTAAACATCATATGCTCACCTAGTGAGCTATCTTTGTAAAACTCTTTTTACACCTTTGTGAAAGCCTAAAGAGATTTAGTGTTAAAAAAATACTTAGTGTACTTGTAATTTGGGTTGTATATTACAAGAATGTAAAGTCTAGAGAGGTTGAGAATACTTGTTTTTGTAAGTCAGTGAGACATAGTGGAAAAATCCTTCAATGGAAGGGGTTGGGTATATATCTAAGTTGTAGAATGAAGTAGGGTAAATACCTTGTGTTGATCTTTCTATCCCTATCTCTTTATATTGTCAACATGTGTTTGGAAAATCATCTTGAAGTTGTTGTTTTAAACTTATATATCATTGTGAAGAGTTTTAAAAGTATTTGCGAAAAGTTTTTAAAGTACTTAAATGACACACACATTTCAACCTTACTTCTTGTGTATATCTTGTTTATCTCATTATATTAATTTGATTATAAATTGATTTTCATATTAAAGGTTATTTATTATCCCTTACTAATGGGGTGAACACTATGTAAGTAATTGACTTTTTTTAAGAAAGGAATTGACATCTTGAATATTGAAACACACTAGCAAATATTCTCTCATTCTATCATTATTTTTATTTTTTCTTTTTCTTTTCTTAGCGTACATAACATCTTATTTCTCCTATTTTTTGACAATTTCAAAGCAAATTCTTCTTCAATAGTTGTTAACTACTATTATCATAAAAGAATACAATGAGTAATTCATTCATGGCCAATTTCTCATTTAGTACATTTTTATAAGACAATAGGACCTTTTCAAAAAACAAAATTGTGGTTAATAGGTATAACAATTTGATGTCTTGGTAGTTTTAATTCTAGATATATATTTAGTTTATTGTCTATTTATATATTTTTAAATATTTTCTCATATTGTTTTAAAAAATATATAATTATAAATATTTTGTATAAAATTTAATGCTTATATATTTACTAAATGAAATTTAATTTTTATATTTTTTCAATTTCTCATCTTGGCCCTTCCAGCATTTGAAGCTTGGCTCCATGATAGATCATTTTTTGGGGCACCTAATAGTTACTTATGTTGGATATATTTGACATTTTTTTCTGGTTAATAATCACAAATTAGTTGAATTTTGGGTTATTTAGCTAAATTGAAGATAGTTGTTAATCTTTGCTTATTTTCGGACTTAATTTTCATTATGAGGTTCCTATCTTGTGCAGGCCATATCTTGAGCTACAAACCACCAAATTGAACAATATTGGTAGCACTGGAAAACTAAGACGCAGATCTAAGACTTTTCTTCTTATAGCTCAACCCAGTTCGACCATTTACAATGTCAAAAATGAACTAGAAACCACTACCTCTATACCACTCTAAATTGCACCTTTCCTTGTTGATTGGTGGGCTTGTTGGGCTACTAAAGCTTCTATCCAAGCACATTCTCCTTGGCAATTTCAACCATGTGATCATATTGGATAGCGCATTCTCCTAGAGAATCCGCCTTCCACGACGACCGCCAATGGAAAAATGGTAGTGATGCACCAATGGTGGCCAGACGTTAAGGTTTCCGTCCAACAGAGTGCGTCGGCTATATCGAGCAATCACCTCTGAAGGCTTCCAGCTTCCCAAATCCTAGTCCTGTACCTCCTCGACCGAGAGAGACACCGTATTGAAGCTTCGTGTACCACTGTACTAGCTTGGAGTGTCTGCGATTGCTGACGGTGCTAGCTCTAAATTCTGCTAAAAATTCCACTTGAAGATGTGGCCTGGTGTGCTTATTTATACACAAGCTGGATAAATCTAAATCTAATCCTAATAACAGAAATTCAAATCCTAAAGATTCCAATTCAAATTACAGATTACAATCTCCTCAATCTTAGGAGTTTCCCAATTTCCTAAATTCTAGCAAAATCATATCTGCATTCCTAGTTCCCCGAATTATAGATTCCTTGATCTTAGCAAATCATATCTGCATTACAGATTTCTTGATCTTAGCAAATCATATCTGCATCTTAACAAATCATATCTGCATTACAGATTCCTTGATCTTAGCAAATCATATCTGCATCTTAACAAATCATATCTGCATCTTAACAAATCATATCTGCATCTTAACAAATCATATATGCATCTTGCTGGAGTGATTTTAGGCAAGATTTTCGTCATTGATGTTGGCTTGAACGGGAGCGCTGGACTGGCCGAGATGTTCCC
The DNA here is from genome assembly GCA_025330945.1 of Mucuna pruriens. NCBI lineage: Eukaryota > Viridiplantae > Streptophyta > Magnoliopsida > Fabales > Fabaceae > Mucuna > Mucuna pruriens. Next base: position 224,043 of record JAENHJ010000317.1, read on the forward strand.
AACTTGGGCCGAGATGACTTGGGCTGAGATGGCTTGGCATTCAGGCCTGCAAAATAAGTCTTAACCTTTTTTTTAGTTAAAATCCTCATTTTAACATAGATTTGTATTTCTCCTATTTTTAGGCCCATAATTCAAATCTTGATTAAGACAAGACTTTTAATCATTAAACATTCTTAACAACACCTATCTTAAGTCCACATAATGTGTATAAAATATGACTCATCAGACCCCCCACACTTACACTTTTGCACTCCTGGGAAAAATCAGATTTGAGCATTCAAGGAAATTGAAAGAGGAAATATGTTTTTCAAATAAACTCCTCAAGCTTGACAAAACAGATTAAGCATGCATTCATCCCAGAATCCAGATATTCAAACAATTTATGAAAGTTACTTTCTCCACATCCAAAAACAAACGAGCAACTTGCAAACATTAAGAGTAACCAAGAAGTGACTAAGCTCTCTCAAGACATACTCTCTCAATCTCTCAAGTGTTTAGGTTTGTATATATACTCAAACATCCTATGTCAACTAGCACTACTAAGCTTTGACTATCCTCTCCTTTCACACCTTCAACAACACATGCACAAATGATCAATAGGACTTTTCAAGCTTGTAACGTGGTCAGGGTAAGGTAGGTTTCAGGATGGTAAAATGAGATTTAATAACTAGAGGGACAAAAGGAGCAATGGGGAATGAATTTGTAAGCACAAAGATTATATCCTTTGGACATTACCAGTTTCTTGAAAGCATGTTTGTTCACTGTCCTACTTTTCCCTTTGTATTTTTCTCTTTCTTTTTCTCACTTTTCCTGTCTTGTATCTTTTTTGTTGCAATCTCACTTGCAATCTTTTCTTTTTGTTTCCGCTACTTTTTCTTTCTTTTTGTATCCTTTTTCTTTTCTTTTCATCAACCCTTTTTCTGGACACACTTACTTTTTTCTAAATATACCACTCTCGCAATGCCTCTAGATGTCACCCCTACACTTATTCAAGACCTATTCCCAAAATAATTTCAAAGCTCCTTTGTTCCCTAAGGTTTGGGTTGATCATGGTTTTTCCGTCTTTAGGCTTGTAATGAGCTGTCATTTCAAGAAACAATTATAGGCTCAAAGGGGTAACAAAAGGAATTATTCACAAGGTAGGCTTTATTTGGCTAAGTAGCTGTAAAGAAAGATGGCCTAGATCATATCATTCCTGCATGTGAAATGAGCTATATCTAGAGAATCAATGCAAAACCTAGAGTAACCAGCAACATGGATGCAATAATCACACAAGAAATGAAAGAATGGCGAGATACAAAGCCATTCATGCAAGGCTCAAAAGTTCTCACATAGTTTGCCACTAATGGTTCATCTTTTTAGTTTTTCACTTACTCACTTCCTAAGGATGCAAAAATTTCACTCCCTCTTAGGTTTAAAAACCTCTCATCCAGGGTTATGCATTGTTTCATACTATTTCATTCAACTTAAAGAAGTCCATTCAAATTCTTTTTCAAAATATTTTTCTCAGTAATTGGCAATCCGAAATCAGAAGTCAGCTAGGAAAAACAAAATAAAACGAAAATGAAAACCAAAATTGAACAAAAAATAGTAGAATCAGAATAAAAAGAAAAGAAACAAAATGAAATAGATAAGTAACGAAATAAAACGAAATAAAAAAACTAAAAACAAAACAAACCGTCACCCTCCTACAGAACACCACCCCACACTTAAATGAGGCATTGTCCTCAATGCAAAGCATATGTGCGCAAAGGAAGGGGTGAAATAGAAAGACTGCTTTTTTTCAGGGTGGAAAGAATGTGCAAAATCTGATATCCAGTATTTTTGCTCCGCTCTAGCTTGGGGGAGTTTTCTCCTCATCCATTTTGATAGTTTCAACATAATATCCTCCAATAGCTTCTTTGCACTTTTGCCTATAACTCCTGCACTGAGATTAGTTCATTACTGCTTTACACACACAAAGAAGATTTAGTTAATCCAATATAGGTACACTCATAATTAACAGAATTTTTAAAATCCATATTTCTAAAAAATTCAGAGTGTTTAGTCAATTCAAAATGCAAATTTACTAAGGCATGGAATGACTACACTATGGATGACATTGGTATTGATTCTACTATTGGTGAGCAAAGTGAAGAAGGTTCATTCATGGATTCTTGACTCAGTTGTCAGGAGTGGATTCGACTTTTCGAATATAGAGTCGGATGGTCGCATGTCATCTCAGTTGTCCATGTGTAGATGCGGCTACCAGGTATAATCTCTACATTCGTCAAGTTGCGGCATTGGCTACTGAGAACACATTTGGACTTTGCTTGACATCGGTTTTGACCATCTGAATTGAACACGGCTGTTGTTTGGTTGCTTGATTGGCCGACTTGGCCTGGATTCGGGAAGTGGTGTGCCAAGTCAATTTCGACCTTTGGTTGGTTCCAACTTTGGCTACCCGAATCGGACTTGGCTCTCGGTTGGCTGCTAGAGTCGGACTCGATTGGCTCCTGCCATCGAACATGGTTGTCCGAAACGGATTCGGCTTCGGGCTGCTTTCGGTTCTCGTCATCCAAGTTGCCTTCGATTCTCGTCATCCAAGTTTCCTTCGATTCTCGATCTTATGCTCATGTTGGACTTGGCATTAGTCTCCTCACCTGAGTTGCGTTCAGCCCACACCAAGTTTCGGCCTTGGGGTGCCGAGTCGGTCTCGGCTCTCTTATACGCAAAGGTACCAAATGGAAGGTGAAGGTAGTTTTGTGCTGATCCTCAGGTGCAATATGAATTTGCATGTAGCTCGAGAATCCGTCCAGAAAATAGTAATGGGATTTCCCTACTATTTTCTCAAGCATTTGGTCAATGAAAGGCAAAGGGAAGTGATCCTTGCAGGTTGCCTGATTTAGTCTTCTGTAATCGATGCACACCCGCCAGCTATTCTGAATCCTCATAGGCACCAACTCGTCTTGTTGGTTTTTCATGACGGTCATCCTGGATTTCTTTGGTACCACTTGTACAGGGCTCACCCACTGACTATCCGAGATGGGATAGATGATGCCTACAGCAAGTAGCTTTGTGACTTCTTTCTTGACCACATCCAAGATGGTAGGATTCAGCCTTCGTTGCTGTTGCCTTACGAGCTTGATGTCCTCCTCCATTAATATTCTATGCATGCAAATGAACGGATTTATACTTGGAAGGTCAGAGAGTTTCCACCCAATTGCTTTTTTGTGTTGCCTTTGGACTTTCAGCAGCTTCTCTTCTTGCTCCGGGAAGAGGTTGTTGGCGATAATAATTGGGAGCTGCTGTTCACTGTCCAAGTAGGCGTATTTCAGGTGATTTGGTAATGGTTTCGACTCCATGGGTGGTAGAGATGGGGATTCCTCAGTTACAGGCCTCGGATCCGTCTGGCCGGCTTGTTCTCGACTCGGCATCATGAGTGTTGACATGATCTCAGCCCTATGCTGCTTCGGCCGACTAGGTAGGATGGTTTCAGGTCTTGTCGGATTGGGATCGGCTTTGACTTCCCGTGCAGCTTTGGACTCGGATCCGGGTGGAACAATGAGCTTTTCTTCAGTTTGAGTCTGGTCTTCGCTGGCCGAGATGGTTTCGGCGAGCATGTTGGTCTTCATGTTTGACTCTTCGGCCGAGTTAACTTTTAACATTACGTTGACTCGGCCTTCTTTGGCCGACTTCATTTCGAGCGTGAATATGGCTGCCAACTATGTAGGTAGGGGCTTTTTAGTCTCGGCATTGTTCGTACTCTCTAAGGTCGTAGGGTAGCAGACTTGATTTTTTAACTCCGTTAATTCTTTTTCAAATGCCAAGTCAGTAATGTCGCTATAATCACCCTTAGAGTTTGGGGACTCTTGTACTTCATCATAGTCGGCTTTTAAGCAGCTAATTGATTCGGCAAATCCAGCACAATCTTCCACATTTTCACTGCAATTGTCTAGTTGGAAGTACTCCTTGACTAGCTCTTTCGTTATATCTATGCCAAAGAGGGAGTGGTCTTTAGTGGGGTGCTTCATGGCTTCAAAAATGTTGAATTGCACCAATGTGTCACCGAATTCCATCGAGAGTGTTCCGGCATGTACGTCAATCTTCGTCCTTGCTGTCATTAAGAATGGTCTCCCCAGTATCAAGGTTGATCCCTTCCCCGATGTCTCATCCTCCATGTCAAGCACATAAAAATCAGCTGGAAATATTAATTCATTCACTTGGACGAGGACATCTTCGAGAACTCCCAACGGTTGTACGATGCTTCTGTTAGCAAGTTGAATGGTCATCCCTGTGGGTTCCAGATCTCCAAAATTGAGGGACATGTAGGTTGATGCTAGCATGATATTAATTGACGCTCCTAGGTCCAGCATAGCATCAGCAAATGTATAATCACCGATTGTGCATGGGACCGAGAAGATTCTGGGATCTTGGAATTTCTTTGGCAGGACTTGTGAGATTCCTATAGTGGGATTATTCCTTGTTAAGGCCGACACCACGCCTCCAAGTTCTCGACTCCACTTTATCTTTCTTCTTTTGTGTACGCATAATTCTTTGAGGAACTTCGCGTACTTCAGGATTTGCTTGATCGCGTCGAGAAGTGGAATGTTGATTTCCACCTTCCGGAACATCTTCAGTAGTTCGTCGTCAGAGTCTGGTTTCCTGGCCAAGATGGTCCGGTATGGAAACGGTAATGGGACAGTTGTCTCGGGGTGTGACTGTGAGTCAGCCATTGCTTCAGCGTCGGCTTCAGCTGGCTACGGCACTTGATGTTGTGCAGGCTGAGGTAATTCCTTGCTGCTTCTAAGTGTTACTACACTAGCATTCCCTCTCGGATTCGGAATGGGTTGAGAGGGAAGACTGTTCGAGCCGACCGACTGTAACTCACTCATAGTATTTGCTAACTGTCTAATTTGCATCTTGAGATCTTGGATGGTGGCGGTCATGTTTTACTGGAATTGTATGTTGTTGGAACTCACTGATTGTTGAAATTCCAGATTACTTGTTGCCAGCTGCTTCATTAAATCTTCTAGTGATGGTTAGTTGCCTTGAGTAGGAGTTTTTTGTTTTTGTGGTGGGAAGGATGATGCTTGATATTGTGGAGTCATCTGTTGGTAACCAGTTGCTCCATAGGGTACATTTGGCATGGCTTCGGCTCTTTGAGCTGCATATGGTCCCTGTTGTGGGCCTGGCCAGAATGGCTATTTCCCATATGGTTGGTTATCAAATTGCCGAGTTTGATAAGGCTGCTTCCCATACTGGAATCCTCCACGGCTCCAACACTTTCTGTTTGCACCGACTCGGTTTCTTGTAGGGTAGGGCATAAATCGATGGGATGCTCCACTGAAGTACATATGCCACAGACCTTTGCTGTCGTGGCTGGATGATGTTGACTAATGGCAAGCTGTCTCACCAGGGACGTCAACTCGGTTAGCTGGTTCTCCAGCCTTTAGTTGGAGGCTGCAACGATTTCATTCACTGATCGAGACGGATTTGGCCCTCTGATCCCGAATTGTTGAGTGTTGCTTGCCATGTTCGAGATCAGGTGTCTTACTGCTGCTGGTGTTTTGTCCATTAAGGCTCCTTCACTGGCTGCATCGATCATACTCATGTCCATCATTACCAGTCCTTCGTAAAAGTATTGGATCAGCAGTTGTTCGCTAATCTGATGGTGAGGACAGGTGGCATAGAGCTTGTTGAAACGCTCCCAATACTTATGCAGAGTTTCTCCAGTATGTTGCCTTATCCCACATATTTCTTTCCTAATGGTCGCAGTCCTGGAAGCTGGGAAAAAAATTTCTAGGAAGGTCCGTTCCATATCTCCCCAGGTGTTGAAGAATGCTAGCTGCAAATATAGCCAGTCCTTTGCGGGTCCATCCAGAGAGAATGGGAACACCTTCATTTTGATGTAGTCTTCTAGCATTCCCTACAACCTCATTGTGGAATAAACCACGTGGAATTCCTTGAGATGCTTGTGGGGGTCTTCTCCTGCAAGACCGTGAAATTTGGGCAACATATGTATTAAACCAGACTTCAGTTCATAGGTCTGTGCCGGCTCCAGTTGTGGATATTGGATGCACCAAGGTTGGTACACCAAATCTGGAGTGGCTAGCTCCTTCAGCGTCCTATCATGATTCTCCATCTGCCTTGGCTCTGTAAAATTGTTAGCACTAGCAACAAAATTGTCAATACAAAGTTGGTCAGAGTTAACGACAAAATCTATACTACTACTACTAGTATTTACTGCAGTACTTCTAATTTTTCGTAATCTACGTAAGGTTAGCTCTATCTCTGGGTCAAAGGTATACAATGGGTCAGTGTTACTCCTAGTCATGCATCATGCAGAATTAAAGTAACTAAAGTAACAGTTAATTCTACTAAGAACATAATAGGTAAGGGGGTGAATGTGGTGAATATGTAATGTAGGATTAAATGTAATGCAGAGTTAGAAATTCATCATATATCTATATGTATGTATATATTTCTGTTTAAACAGTGAATTCACGTAGAGATTCATTGAACAAATACAGACTCAACAGACTCTAAACAAAACTTCACAGACTCGGATTCGGCTTGGTTTATTTGGCACACAAAAACACAAAGGAACTTGTGTCCCTGGCAACGAAGCTAATTTGATAATGGTTCTCTTGTCGTCTCAAATGCTTATCAAATAACTAAAGCTAACTATAGCATAGTCAACCCTAGGTCATTCTTCTCAAGGACACAGTGCGTTCTATGTGTGTTTCAATGTGGAGTAAACAAGAGCAAAATTTGAGTGTAAAGTACTGACTCACCTCGGCACTGACCGAGTTATTCTCGGCAGAGACTGAGCCGAGATGATCTCAACAGAGATTAATCCGATTGGGTCTCGGCTGAGTGCAGACAGATGCTACAGAGATGGACTATCTCTGTCTCAGACTTGAAAACAGTAAACGAGGGGGATTGGAATGCAATTGAAGTAAAGACAGAAATTAACTATGATGTAAATGCAATTACACTACTCCTAGTGCTACTTCTATTACTTTGTTCATGTTTAGTCCCAATAATCAAGGTTCTTCTGATTCAGTCACTTTAGCCTGCAGTTCGTATTAGCCTTGGGAATTCTTATGGCAATCGCCAAAGGTTTGTCCGTTGCCATATCGAGGATTTACACAATCTCTACCTCATCAGTTGCCAGGGATTACGTTCAAGCTAATTTTAGATTCTCAATTAACAATCGTTCAGTGATTACCTACTGAATTAGCTAAACTAATTCCAGTCGGCTTAGTTTAACATTGTTCATGTTACTATGCGCAATCACGATGCAGCAATTGAACTAAATTTGAGGAATGTGACAGAGATCAGAATTCAAAAAATGCTTATATTATTGGAAATGAAATACAAACACAGGGCCTGGATTCGATGATTCCATCTTCTACAACAATCGCCATGGTCGACGACGATGATCCACCTTTGTTAGCTAGAACGCTGAGGATCAAGTCCACCAGAGTGCATTGGTACTCTAATCGGTCTCCTCTGGTAACCTTCGGCTTCTCAGTTCCTAACCTGCACTTCCTCGATCGAGAGAAATGCCATTGACAGCACCGTGCACCACTGTGTGTGTAGGAGAACGAGAGAGAATGAAGATAATGGAAGCAAAAAAATATGAATGCCAAAAACCCCTAATCGTTCAGAGTTGCGCTTATTTATACAGGGCGTAAAGCTAACTATCTTAACAGAATTACAAGTGAAATCCCTATTCTGCCCTTGTTATAACTTGCGTTGCAAGCTATTCCAGGAGGTGACGTGGTGTTGAGCTGGAACCGAGGTGGCTTCTGAATGGATCGCTGACGTGGAGTACCACTGGACCTAGCTCCTGATTGGGTCAATTGCTTGCATGGGCTAGGTCTCGGCCTGGTTGAGAAGCTCTCGGCCAGGGCCTCTAGTGGCGGGCTGTGAGCTTGGCTGGACCTGCAATGAAAGAATAGTTAGCTTAATGCCTTGAATTAACACAGGTTGTGCTTTTCTCTGATTCTAGGCCCTTAATCTGAATCTTAACTAACAATCATCTTTTAAGTTCATGAGTAGCTTAATGGAACTCTTCTTAGGTCCACTTATGATATGTATTTCATGACTCATCATTCTTTTCTTTCCAATTTTTCACCTGTTTTCATGATTATGATTTCGCTTGAAGTTTTGGATTGTGTTATGCTAGATAATCGATTAGTCACCTAAAACTAACTAATTATGTGACTGAATCCATTCTAATTAGGGACTACGGTTATGATCTCAATCTGTATGGATGAATGTTAGATGATTATCTAATGAATCTTTGGTTTATGTGAATTTGCACCCTTATTACAACCATGATAATAAAACTGCATGATTGAATCCTTAGTTTGATGTCACGAAATTATGTTTTGTTAAATTATATTTTACATAATTCCTCTATATGATTCTATTTTCACACAAACCCCCCTTTTTAGCATATAATTTGATTTCTATTTAACAAGATTAGGCATTGCATGATTGTTTCCTTGAGAAATTTGACCAACATTTGTCTCTATACTGCAAAGTTAAGGGAAATCTAGTGATTTTGATAGTGTTTCGATAGCATTATCAGACAACGAACTCCTTGTGGATGCAGTAGATGAACCTTTTTAAAATTCAATTTTCCTTAAATGGATGTGTTCTAATCTTTAAGTCCAATAACATGAACTTATTCTAAAATCTAAAGAATGGTAGTTAATCATAATATATTATCCATTTCCATAATGTTTGTTATCATTATAACACTTGGATCATTTTGGATTCATAGACTTATGTTCCAACAATCTCCCCCTTTATGATGACAAAAATTATGTTAAAGAAAAAGATGATTTCAAGATATAACATTTTAATTGTGTGATGTATTTTACTAGCTCCCCCAAAAATATATAATTTCTATTTTATTTTAGTACCACCTAAGCTAATGGACGATTAAGAGAAAGATATTTTAAGCGTGTCCAAGCATAAGGGTTTAATATATAGATATGAGCAAAATGATCAAAGCATAAATATATGACTTATCGTATTATTTCAAAGTGTATGGCAGATTTAACAAGGCATTCATATAAAACAATCAGAATATATCTAAAAAATGTAGAATCTTAAATGTAGACTCTTATGCATTAAAAAATGCAAAATATTTCTCCTTTAGACAATTCTCCCCCTTTTTTGTTATCAACAGAGGGTTGGAAGAATGGTCATCACAATTAGAAAAAATTAAAAAAAAATAAAAGGAAAATTTTAAGGGTTTGTAAAAGGGAGGTCGCTTGTATGGTGAGGTAGGACTTTGAAGAGGGTGAAGATAGACTTGGACGAAGGATTCCCAGGGGTAAGGTGTTGCAGGTTCAGGTGGCGAGTAAGTGGCTTGGAAAAGATATGAGGGTGGAGGTACTTGTTCGAAGGTGTAGATAGGTAGTGAGTAATCTCGTCTAGGGGGATAAGCTTTTAGGCTTAGGTTGTTGAAGGAAAAAGACTGGTCATTCCTTTTTGAGGATGGTGATAGGATCAAGGGAGTCCATAGACTTATGAATGATGTGGTTGTCCAAAGGTGTTTGGATGGTGATTTGTTTAAGGTCATCCAAAACAGTTTGGATAGTAGGTTGAATGGGTGAAGAAGAGCTAGGTTTAGAGATGTCCAATGTGGTATGAATGATGGTTGTAATGGTGAATGGTGAAGGGTGAAGAGGTGAAAGTAGAAAGGGTTTTTTAGAGATTGAGAGCAAGTGATTCAAAATTTTCTGAAGAAGGAAGATGAAAATACTTTGTAAATAAAACATTTCTAGAAACCTTTACTAAAACTTTAGTGGTAAAAATATCATTTAATGGTAAAAGGATATTATCATTTGTAGTTTACAAAGGTTAAAAAGGGTAAATAATTGACTCAGTTTGTCAACGAGAAAGACGCAAATATGCAATGGATGAAGTGATTATGAATGAACATAGTATGGATGCACATGCTATGCACATAGATGTTATGGGCATACAATTTATGGATGCCTAAGCCATATGATTTTAAACTTCATTCTAGCATAAAAGTCATACCAAGAAGATTCCTGATATGGACAACCTTATCTTTAGGAAGGGTTTTTGTAAAGATACCAGCCAACAAATTTTCAATATTAATGAATTTTAAATCTAAAATCCCTTTCTGAACATATTCCCTAATGAAATGATGTTTAATTTCTATATGCTTAGCACGAGAATGCAAAATAGGATTCTTAGATAAATTAATTGTAGTAGTATTATCATAAAGAAGAGGAATGTTACTCTCAATTATGTCATAATCCTCCAATTGATGCTTGATCCGTAGAAGCTGTGGGCAGCATTGTACAATTAAGATATATTTTAATTGACCAAGATACTAGATTAGCTCCAATCAGTACAAGTTGAAACTCTATCTCTAGCAAAATCAGCATCCCTATATTGTTTCAACTTGTACTGATTAGATTTCTTAAAGTAGTGATAAAGATTAGTAGTGCCTTTCAGATATATTAAAATACGCTTAACAACTATGAGATGTGATTCCCTTGGATTGGTTGAAAACATGCACACAAATATACACTAAATATTATATCTAGTCTAGAGGCAATTAAATAGAGTAGTATGTTGTTTGGTCTACCTTTTTATCTAATTCATCCAAAATTAAGATGGATGTTGGATGCATTGGAGTTGAGATGGTTTTGCAATCCTCAAGATTGAATTTCTTGAGTAACTTCTTGACGTATTTTGTTTGATGAATATAAATTCCATCTTCTGCTTGCTTGATTTGTAGTCCAATAAAGAATTTTAATTCTCCCATAAGAGAAGTAAGATTCAACACAAGCACCAATGGAAGCTTGATAAGAATGGGTTTCTTGCTCAAGACAAGAGTAGAGAGGAAGCTCTCAAAAAGTTTAATGTGCATTCATTAACAATGTAAACAATGATTAAGGTAATTACAAAAGGTCTTATATACCTCTTTCTTAATCCTAATTAAGGTCTCATAATCATATTTAGAGTTACTTAACCAAAGCCCAAGGAAGAGCTAGCTCAAAACACAAAAGCAAGCTAGCTCTCTAACTAGCAACGAATTTAGTGAGGCAAATTGGCAATGGATTAGCAATGGATCAGTGGTTTCTTAATATGAGGAAACCTATACTTCCTCAAGTGCACCTAGACAAGACCATTCTCCTTGCAGAGGACTTCCTTCCTCCCCTTGTTTTCATTTTTAGCATATTTTTTCCCTTTCTTTTCCATGTATAGTCGTGTTTTCTCATGAAGCATTTTAACAAATTAAGCTTTGGAGAGCCCTTTATCATTCACACAATTAGGCATAATAGGTAAAGGAAACATATAAAGAAGGTAGAGGGGAATAAAACCATAACCTAACTTAAAAGGAGAATGAAAAGTTGTAGAATTACACACCTTATTATAAGAAAATTCAACATGGGGTATCCAATCCTCTCGATCTCTCAAACTCTTCCCAATAAAGCATCTAAGAAGATGGCCTAGAGTTCTATTTACCACCTTAGTTTGTCCATTGAAAAGGAGGAAGAGAAGGAGGTACTAGCATGCTAACTTTAGAGTCTCTTACCTGAGACATACTTTTATAAGCTAGAGCAAGAGTTTCCCAAATTTATTTGGATGAGTTGCAACTATTGACTTTCTTATATTCTAATTTTGTTAATTCACACAGGAGAAAGTTTCTATCCTTTTAGTTTAGAGGGTAGCTTTTCTTTGTTTCCCATTCCACAAATATCTTGGAATCTCTACTCCTTCTTTATTGGAAGGGATATAATTGCCATTTTCAACTACAGCTCATATGTTAATGTAACATGCATAAAAGAATGCCATCATTCTTTGTTTCCAATAGTCATAATTTTGGCTTTTGAATAGAGAAGGTGTGTTCATTGCGTGTCCTTAAGTTTCCATAGCTTTCAAGATTGTTTCCCCTACACTATTAAATGCTCAACTCCTAAAGGATGAGCTCTGATACCAATTGAATGGAAAATAACACACAAGAAGGGGGGGTTAAATTGTGTGTGTGATTTTTGAAAGCTTTTCACAAAACTAAAGGATTAAAAAACATAGTTTAATACAATCATCCAAAAGAGTGCATATATAAAAAAGTGTAGGGTAAGAGAGAAAAATGCACAAAGATTATACCAGTTCACTCTTTCAATAGAGCTACGTCTAGTCCTGTCAACACGAAAGAATTTCACTAAGTACATCCTTTGGACTGTGTGGACATTACAAATGACTAAGTACATCCTTTGGACTATAGGTCTCACTATGGACAGTTGGAATGTCCTTTGGATAGTGAATGACTCTATGGATGTTGAGCACATCTAATTACGCCCTTTGGATGGTGAGTGCATCTATGGACGGTGAGCTCCGTAGGGACACGGTAGATTAACTTTTTTTATAGTCAATTTCCCTTAAATGAATGTGTTCCAAACTTTAAGTCTAAGTAGTTCTTTTGAAATCAAGAGAATAATGGTTAATCCTAATATATTATCCATTTCCATATTATTTGTTCTCATCAAAATGCATGGGTCATTTTGGATTCATAGACTTATGTTCCAACACAAGGGTCCAAAAGCGTGGAAGAATATAATAAAGACATAGAGGTTGCGTTGTTGAGAGCCAATGTACTAGAGTCTAGTGAGGCCATTATAGCTTATTTCCTACACGGGCTGAACAGAGAAATCTAAGATGTAGTGGAGTTATACAACTACACCTCTATGGATGACCTAGCATATTAGGCCACAATAGTTGAGTCTTAGCATAAGAGGCATCTAACCTCAAGGAGATTTTACCCCAATAATTTTGATTGTTGAAGAGGTAAGGATGACGAGGGAGAACGACCCAAAAACGACAAGAGTCCAAAGAAAGGGTGTTCCTCACCATGAGACTGAAAGGAAGAATGTGTGCTAGTAGACCCTATTTCATCGTCCAAAAGCAATAGCATCAAATGCTTTAAATGTTTGTGAAAATGGCACATCACCTCACATGACTATTCGGTGGATGAAGGTGATCTCCTTATGGTGAGAAGGCTGCTAGGCGCACAAATGGACGGATATAGTAACTCTCTATAGAAGAATATCTTCCATTCTCATTGCCAAGTCTAAGGAAAACTTTTCTCCATGACCATTAATAGTTGCAAAAACATTAATGTAGCTAGCTTAAGGCTAGTAGAGTGCTTTTAGCAGAAAGAGAGTCTTTATACCTTTCACCTACTACCATGTGTTTCCTTGTATATTTGTGACTTCCTAATTTCCCCGAAGGGCTCAAGGAGACGTTGGAAAGGAAAAGTCCTTGACCACTAATTCCTTGTGGCTCTAGTCTGCTTTGTAATCCCTATTTAGTTGTAGGTCTATTACAAGTGGTGAAAGAATTTGGAAGTGATAGCTACTTAGGAGTGATAATTCATATTTTAGACACCCAATAAGGTCTTAAGGTCGGCATAGTAGACTCTATTTTGTAGTTAAGAATAAAAAATTAAATAGGATTCAGATTTCTAAGGTAAAAACAAGAGAAATACAAATCTATGCTAATTTGAGGATTTTAGCTAACGAAACGAGTAAACTCATTTTGTAGGTAAAAACTGGAAGTCCCAACTGAAGTTATCCCAGCCAAGACCGAAGGTGTCTCGACCAACAAAAGGCGTGTCGACCAACTGAAGGCATCCCGGCGAGATGAAGTCGTCCCGACCAGACGAGTTCCTCTCCAAGTTGACTCCATCTCTTGTATAGACTCTATCTTCACATGTTAACTCTATCTCTGCATGCCGACTCCGTCTCTGCATAATGACTCCGTCTCTAGCAGTTGAGTCTACTTCGTGTGCCGACTCTAACTCATATAGTTGACTTCAGATCCTGAAGTCATCCCAACCATTCAAATCCATCTTAGCATCAAGACCGGCTCTACTCCAGCAATTTCGAGCATGTGGTCATTTAGGAATTACTTGGTTAGTTTGTTAAGTTTTTTATTTCTGCTATTTCAATTAGCTAGTAGTTAGTTAAGTTCATTATTTCTATTAAGTTAGTTAGGGAGTTAGTTAGCAAAACATGTATAAAAAAGGAAGCGAAGCTCATCTATCGGTTAGCACAGAGTGACACATCAACACATCTATGCATTCATACTCTATCACACACACTTACACTCTCGCTCCATTAATCAGTGTTTCCATAATGCTTCAGTAGGGCATCCAGACAGTTGAATGGATGTAGGACCAAGGTTTGGGTAGCGGTTGGTTGTTAGAGAGGATTAACATGTATCGGGCACACTCTGGTGGACTAACCCCTCTATACTTAGCCATCTCCGATGGAACACTACAACTTTGCCATGGCGATCGTCATGGGAGGCTAAGGTCATCTTTCTATGTATCCACACTTCACTTTATGTATCGCTCCAACGGTTATTCAATGAAATGGGTTTACGCGTTCCCTTACATTTTTGTTTGTGATTCCTGCTTGTTTCTCTATTCTTTCTTATGTCATGGTTATGTATGTGTAAGAATAGATCACGTTAGGTTAGGGGCCAGTCAGAACCAATCTAGCAACTCTATAGGTAATCGATAGAAGACCTACATCAACCACGTGTGTAATCCCTGCTAACTCGAGGCCGCGATTATGTAAGTCATCAGTTGGCAATGGAGGAATGTTAGGCGGTTGTATTAAGACTTAGATTGGTGTGGAATCGCTTGCATTAATAGGAATGAAAACCATTTACTTGCTAACTTTGGAATTGGTACACTAAATATATGTTTTTGTTAATTGTAGTTTGCTTATACTTTCATAGTTAGTCATTTACTAGTAAGTTTACAAACCCCCCTATTTTACTTTTGTTTTGCCGAGTCCACATTCAGTATTCTCCATTTTGCATATTCTCAACCCTGTTCACTAGACTTCACTAGAATCATGTGTCCTCGAGAGATTCCACCTAGGTTACCCATATGCTACCTAAACATAGGAAATATAGTTATTTTGATAGCTGAAATAACGACTAAAAACAAGCTTATCAAGGAGGCCTTTAGGTATCATTATCCCAACACACCTGTATCCAACAGGATGCTTTAACACTAATTCTTGTGAATAATATCGCTTGTGTTGATGGTATCATGGTTATTATTCATTCCAAGTCCTTACATGTTTTTGTTACTACTTATGGGTTGTATATAGTGTTAATGGATGTGTATGGATAGTATAAATTAGTTTTGCATGTTGCATTTGTGTTTTATGTGCTATCTGATGAGTCACAATTTATACATCTTTTAGACACCTAAGAAGGATGTTTGCAAGACTATTTTGTGCTTAAGGATGGATTGTTAGCTAAGATTCATTTATGGGCTTAAATATAGAGAAAATACAAATCTGTGTTAATTCAGATTTCTTAGCCAATAAAAAGTATCACTCATTCTTCTACAGGTCAAGCCGAGTTAACCAGGGTCAATAGAGGAGTCTCAGTCGAGATGAAGTCGTCCCGGCCAGACCAACTCCATCTTGGCCAAGCTAGAGTCGTCTCGGCAATCTATGCCTAGCAGCCTAATAAAGAGCAGCCCAATTGTATTGACCATATCAGCTACCCAGCTCGGTGGCCACCTTAGCGTCAGCTCAGCTTCCATGTCACTCTTAGGGAATCTGCCACGTCACGTTGAAAGATCTTCATAGGGGTAGAATAGGAAATTCACATTGTAATTCTGTTAAGATTCGTTAGGATTAGCATATCACAGCTCGTGTATATATAGGAGGAGCTGTGCACTTTTTACGCGTCTTTGAATTCACTCTGATTCCACACTCACTATATCCATTTTCTCGCTCTCATTCTCTCCATTTTCACGGTGGTGCACGGTGCTCATTGGCGTTTCTCTCGATCGAGGAAGTGCAGGTTTGAGACTGGGAAGCCGAAGTCTATTAGAGGGGACCGATCAGATTACTAACGCACTCTAGTGGAACTGATCCTCAACGCTCAGGCTAACGGAGGTGAACCACCACCATCAACCATGGCGATCGTCGTGCAAGATGGATCCACCTGAATTCAGAACCACTGTATTTGTATTCTGTTTCTGTTAATCAATTTCATTCTGTGTTTCTTATCTCCATTCTCTATCTCTCCTTTAATTCATGATTTAATCCGCGATTGCAATTGAATTGTGAACAATGTTAAGCTAAGCCGATTGGAACTAATTTAACTAATTCAGTAGGTAATCATTTAACGATTGTTATTCGAGAACCTAAAATTAGCTCTGAACGTAATCCCTGCCAACTGATGAGGTAGCGATTGCATAAATCCTCAGTATGGCAATGGACGAACCTTTGGCGATTGTCGTAAGACTTCCCAAGGCTGATATGGACTGAGAACTGGAGTGTGGAAATTGGACTGGATTTGGACCGACAGAACTGAGTATGAACACAGTTAAATAATAATAATAATAGATAACTAGTAACAGTAGTATATATTTACTGCATTCATAGTCTTAGTTTATTTTCTGCTTTGTTTACATTCAAAACCCCCCTATTTACTGCTTTTTAGTCTAAGATAGAGATAGTCCATCATTGTAGCGTCTGTCTACACTTAGCCGAGACCAAGTCGGATTATCTTTGCCGAGATCATCTCGGCTCAATCTCTGCCGGGAGTGACTCGGCCAGTGCTGAGGAGAGTCAACACTTTACATCCCAGATTCTATGTCACTTCGTTTAACACCAAATCACAACTGAACACACTGTGTCCTTGAGAAGAATGACCTAGGGTTAACTACACTATAGTTAGCTTTAGTTATTTGAAAAGAGTTCAAAATGACTAAAAAGAAGCCATTATCACTATCCTACATGGGTGTGCTTGCATGTTGTAATTATGGTAGTACTAGGTTAGTGCATGTTCAAAATGATGTGCCCCATGCTTTCGTCACACTTTAGTAGTTTACAACAACAATAGAGTATTAGAGCCATTGGTTAACCCCTATTGTCACCAACAAATAAGAGATAGTTTGAAATCAAAGGGATGTGATATAATGAGGATGTTTGAACCTCGGTGCACTCAAAACCATAAAAGTTATTGTGGTTGAACAGCAAGGGAGAAATGGTCGTGAGAAAATAATTGTTTGCAGTAGTAACCTTGGGGAAATACAATGATGAAATACTACATTCCGTGATACCCATGGAGGCTATGCATATCCTTTTATGTAGGCCATGATAACTTGATCGGCAGGTGATCCATTATGGGGTCACCAACAGATTTGCATTTGTACATAAGGGACAAAAGGTGATCCTCAAGCCTTTGTCTCCAAGAGAGGTGAGTAAGGACCAACTAAAAATGAAAATGAAGAGAGAGAAAGAACCAAAATAGCAAAGAGAAAAAGAGGGGGAAGAGAGGGCCCAAAGAAAAGAAAAAAATAAAGAAAAATGAAAAAGTGAGCATCCAAAACGAAAAAGGTGGGACTGAGCATCCAAAATGAAAAAGTGAGAAAAATAAGAGTACTAAAGGTGGATAAACATTGATAACTGGTAGAAGGGAGGTTAAGAGAGTGCCTATAGCAAAAAGAGAGTGTTTATACCTTTCACCTACTACCATGTGTTTCTTTGTATATTTACGACTTTCTAATTTCACTACAAGGCTCAAGGAGACGTTGGAATGGAAAAGTCCTTGACCACTAATTCCTTGAGGCTCTAGTATGCTTTGTAATCTCTATCTAGTTGTAGGTCTATTACAAGTGGTGAAAGAATTTGGAAGTGATAGCTACTTAAGAGGCCTTTAGGTATCATCGTCCACATATACTTATACCCAATGGGATGCTTTGGCACTTGTTCTTGTGAATAATATCACTTCTGTTGATGGCATAATACTTAGTATTAATTCCAAGTCGTTACATGTTTTCTTAATGCTTATGGGCTGTATATGGTGTTGATGCATGTGTATGTATACTATAAATTCGTTTTGCAAGTAGCATTTGTGTTTTATATGCTATCCTACATGGATATGCTTGTTTGTTGTAATTATGGTAGTACTAGGCTGGTGCATTTTCAAGATGATGCGTCCCCATGCTTTTGACGCACTTTACTAGTTTACAACAACAATAGAGTTCTAGAGCCATTGGTTGACCCCTATTGTCACCAACAAATAAGAGATAGTTTGAAATCAAAGGGACGTGATATAATGACGATGTATGAACCTTGGTGCACCTGAAACCATATATGTTGTTGTGGTTGAATAGCAAGGGAGAAATGGTTGTGAGAAAAAAGTTGTTTATGGAAGTAACCTTGGGGAAATATAATGATGAAATACTGCATGATGTGGTACCCATGGAGGTTACTCACGTCCTCATACGTAGACCATGACAATTTGATCGGTAGGTGATCTATTATTAGGTGACCAACAAATTTTCATTTGTACATAAGGGACAAAAGGTGACCTTCAAGCCTTTGTCTCCAAGAGAGGTGACTAAGGATCAGCTAAAATTGAATATGAAGAGGGAGAAAGAACAAAAAGAGAAAAGATAAAAAGAGAGAGCAGAGACGGCCTAAAGGAAAGAAACAAAAGAGAAAAATGAAAAGGTGAGCATCCAAAATGAAAAAGATGGGACTGAGCATCCAAAATGAAAAAGTGATAAAAATAAGAGTACTAAGGGTGGATAAGCATTGATAACTAGTGGAAGGGAGGTTAAGAGAGTGCTTATAGCAGAAAGATAGCCTTTATACCTTTCACCTACTACCATGTGTTTCCTTGTGTATTTGCGACTTTCTAATTTCCCAGAAGGGCTCAAGGAAACGTTGGAAAGGAAAAGTCCTTGACCACTAATTCCTTGTGGCTCTAGTTTGCTTTGTAACCCCTATCTGATTATAGGTTTATTACAAGTGGTGAAAGAATTTGGAAGCGTTAGCTACTTAGGAGGCCTTTTGGTATCACGGTCCAAACACACCTGTACCCACTGGGATGCTTTGGCACTTGTTATTGTGAATAATATCGCTTGTGTTGATGGTATAATGGTTAGTATTAATTCCAAGTCCTTACATGTTTTTGTTAATGCTTATGGGGTGTAAATGGTGTTGATGCATGTGTATGGATATTATAAATTAGTTCTGCATGTCGCATCTGTGTTATATGGGGTATCCGACATAGGTGTGCTTGAATGTTGTAATTATGGTAGCACTAGGCTGGTGCATATTCAAAATGATTCGTCCTTATGCTTTGGATGCACTTTGGTAGTTTACAACAACAATAGAGTACTATAGTTGTTGGTTGACCCCCTGTTGTCACCAACAAATAAGAGATAGTTTGAAATCAAAGGGATGTGATATAGTGAGGATGTATGAACCTTATTTGCATATAGATAGGTATGACAAAACCTGTTGCAGCCAAGAGAAAAAATATCATGATGTGGCCACATGCATTCTAATTATACAAAGTAGCATCTATAGAGGAGTAGAGTATTGTCTGATTAAAATTCCTAGGAATTCTATATATAGTTCATTAAGTAAAGGCATTCATGGGATGACGAGGTCTCAAGTCATCACTCAAGAGGCTTAATCTAGGCCCAATGGATGATAGTTGTAGACAATCCTAGTAGTATGAGTCCATTACATGATTATCTATGTGAGTGTTCATTAAAACATAATATATGTAAACTATGTCTCAATTGTTTTATCTGTAGGTACATTCATAAGGTCATTGATGGATTCTCCATTCGTATCTTGGAGTTCATTAGACATGTCTATTGAAGTGTTTTATCTATGGACACAGAGCTATTGGGCAAGTCTCTCCTGGACAATTTGCAAGCTTTCCATTATGGGCCATGGCCTACGGCTCATTTAGGATTATTCAAATTCTTTCGCACCTTAAACATGTATAAATAGCTGAGCTTAGGCATTTTATATTAATTTTGGTTCATTTTAATGAAATTTTCTTAAGGTATCATTTAAAAGAGTTCTCTCCATTTGTTGTTGGAATAGAACACTTAATTCTCATCAAGTTCTCCATTAAGCTTATGGAAAATCTTGATTCCTCCTGACCTTATGTTTTAATTCCGTGATTATCACTCTAAAAATCGATAAAATTTAGTTCCTAACTTCTACATAGCAATGACAATTACGTTAAGTGAAAGATCCATATTTCGTTAAGATGATCTAAGTGTGCATTTCAAATCAAGTTCTATCAAGAGCCTAAGCTTTGGAATCAGGATCGTATCACCACATGATAGACAAAGTAGTACTAGAAGTGCATTGCCAACATTGATGTGCATATGTGTTTGGTTTTATCTGCTAATTATGGTTGGTTAGGCTCCTTAGTTGTTGCTTTTCCATTTTCTTTTGTTCTTTGGGACACATGTTATGGCATTAGAAATTGGCCTTTGGAGTGCTATTAGGGATATGTGTTTGTTTTCAATTACTGCATATGACCAAATTGTTTGTAAATCCTTTACCAGTCGATATATGTTTTCTAATTTGAATTCATTCTAAGTTTATTTTATTAATATTGTTATGTATTGGGGGTAGAGAGTTGTCACAAGTTTCATCTTAAGAGGTGGGTTTAAGCCTAACTCAACCTACAAAATTGGTTTGTAAAGTTGAGAATTGCCCCCACTTATATATTCGTTATAAGTCATGGATGATGAGGGATCTCTAACACATACCCCTCATGTCGAGGACTAGACCTCTCAAATGTGAAGTTTGCAGGACTACACAAAGATCTGTAGATAATTTGATAACAAGCCAATAGTGGATGGGCTTATTATTGGGATCTCCAACAGACCCCCTCCCCCCCTCTCCCTTTACTTTGCGGACTGAACATCTTGAGTGTGCCTAACAACAAATGTTGGGATAGGCTCTTATTATACTATTAAGAAGTGAATTTAAGTCTAACTCAATTATACAAAACCAGCTTACAAAATGAAGATTATCTCTACTTATATACTCTTTACAAGTCATTCAAAGTTTTAATAAGGTGCTAAATCTTTTTTACAAAGCCTCATCAATCACTACTCTAGTATTGAGCTGATGATGCCTTAGAGGTTAAAATCATTGAGAGGGTAATGAATCATGATGTAAAAGCAATGGAGTACTTGTTCAAACACATTGAGAGGACCACATATCATTGAGAGGGTCATGAAACACCAATTATGCTTATGATTATAATTTATGTGAAGATATTTTTTATATTGGTTCAATAATATCTAATATAAAATGCTGTTCTATTCTATATGTTTAGTATCTAAAATGCATGTAAAAAGTCTTATCAACCGAGTAAGGTACTCTTAAAGGGGTTGCTTTTCTAATGCCTTGTCTTTGGTGGTTTTGTTTTATTGCTCAGGTGACACCTTTACATATAGATACATTCTCGTTTTGTTACTTACCCGTGCTTTTGGATCGAGGCCTGGAAATGTTTTTGCACCTTGTTAATTGCTTGTCCCTTTGTTAGTCTTAACTCATAAAATTGATTTCATGACATTTGAAAATATAAAGTATCATTAAAGGAATGTTTATTGACACATTATTATGTGTTTTAACTCACCACATGTAATGGCTTACGTGTATTACGTGTATTATTTGTCTCCTACAAATTATTATTGCATCTTCAAGCTTGAGAAGAATCATGCTCATGCAGTTGTCAGTTGGAGTGTAGTGTTTGTTAAGCATCAGCTACTAATATATTGAAGCATTGGTGCTTAATAATATCTCTGGAGCTAAATAAACAAATAAAAATAAAAAGGCTTATATAAATAAATATTTATTATTGACTTTTAATATATTATCTCTATCTTCAAAGACAAAATCTGCTTGTGATATATTAAAAATATAAGTTATATTACCATCAGACAAAATCAATTAATTAAAAATAACAGTAACACAAAATATAACATTATAAACATCTAAATAAATTATAATTATATATTTAAAAATATAATATTAAAAATAAATTAGTAAATTAAAAATATGAATAATATTAAAAATAATAAAAATTATTAACCAAACACCTTATGCCAATAGTGTTACCGTCGAAGTCCAGCAATGGGAGAGAAGAAACATGAGATAGAATAAGAAGAAGGGAGAAATATTTGAAACAAAAAGAGAAAGAGAAGAAGAAACTCCAAACTCATCACTTCCCCTATCATCTTCGAATATATGGCACTTTGAGTCTCCATTTTCTCCAAAAGAGAAAAAGAAATCATCATCACAAAAATGGAAAACAATTTGGATTTCAGATGGGTGATAACTTGATATATTAATTTAAGTTTTAATTTTTTAAAAAAAATTATAAAACAAAAGCAGTGCATGCCCCACTCACAATTTAATTTAATGATATCTATTTTGTTTTAATCCTTGTAATATATTTTTTATTTTAATTCCTATAATATTTTATTCATTTTAAGTTAGTCCCTTTGAAAAAAAATGACAGAGGCTATAAGTAAATTATTTGAATATTATAACGAGAAAATAAAAAAAATATATTAAGAATAAAACAAAATAACAAGGACATTTTTTTTTCACAAGCACTATTTTAAAAAAATAATTTATAAGGATTAAAAAAAATATATTATAGAGATAAAAAAGTATTGAAGTCTAATATATTTGTAAAAGTACGTGATAATTCTTTTTGCTAAACTAACATTAAATAATTATTTTCAAATATAAACAACTTTTACTGTTGAATTAGAAAATAAATTAATTTTGTTGATATATGTGGTTAATCAATATTAACTTCATAAGATTTTTGAAATATAACCAATTTAATTGGATAATGTCTAGTTAAACTCCTAATTAATTTTAGAATAATGGGTCAATTTTGATGAAAATACATTCAAATTCCTTATGGTTAATGACTATCAAAGCAATTGTAAACAACTTTTTTCTTAAAGTAAACTACTAAAAATAATGTCATTTTCTATCACTAATTTAAACCTAATTTTTCTCTATTCGTAACGATGAACATCCAACTAGAAAGTATAAATATGTAGAATGTCATGATTACAATTGCACAAGCACTAGATAGACAACACTATATTTGTCATAAAAAACCAAACACATTTTTGAAGTTTTATGTTTCGGCCAAATTCCATCATGAAGGTTTGGTTCTTATGCCTTCTTTTTCTAAGCATGGTTGCATTAAACCATGCCACAAAGAATGATGAATATGATAATTATGGAGACTATGGCAAGCTAATAAGATGGCGTAAACTTTTGAATTACAATAATGACCAATAGAGTGTCAAAGTCAATCATTACCATTATGGCTTCTCCATAATACATAGATGTGGACAAGATTAAAAATATCATTTATATGATACTATTTTCGTATGATGTTTTGACATTTATCATTATGTCTCACAAAATAGTGTGGTAATTCCTTTTACATCACTAAATACAATTTTTTGTGTATCTTTTTTCAGTTGTATTATTATTTTTATGATAATATATAAACATATTTTTTAATATCAATTGATCTCAATTTAGAATACAAGGTGTATCCAAAAAAAGATATAATATTTTTGTAGTGTTAATTTTGTGTACTACTTTGAATTGATCTAACTTTTTGTCATCATTAAGTATACATTCATGGTGTATATCTTTAGTTTTATACCTTTCCCCCTTTTCTAATATGCCTTATCTTGGATATGCATCATATATTTACATTTTCGTTTTATTTTTGTTCTATGTTGGTCATTTTCCATACACAAATGAATAGAAGAAATTTTGCAAAATGCCAATTTTACTATTTTAACTATCATAAAAAAAAATGGGTCATATATTTATAAAGAGGAAAATAGAAGTACATATTGTTAAAACTATAAATAAATGATCAATATTTTAAAATTGGACCAATAATTAAATCGACTTCAATGGTTTGATCGTGGTTAAATGGACCAGGATTGAACTAGTATAGTAATTAAATTTATATCTTTTAATGTATAATATTTAAGCAATAAAATATATAAAATTATGAGAAATCCATATCTAAAAATTGTAAACTAATATTAATGACTAAATTATATGTTTTATAAGATAAAATTTGTTAATATGTATTTTTTATATTAAAAGTGTTTTAGATTAAATTAAAAATTAAAAATTGAAAAATTGAAACATACTAGTTCAAATCAGTTTTCTGCACCAATTTTCACCGGTTATGACCTAGTTTGATCGGTTCATATGGATGGAGTGTTTTAGTAGTGTCTTACTGCTTTATGATTTTTCTGTATGTGCTATTTTTTCTATTTTTCTTTTTTTTTTTGCTATTTTCTGCCATTTTTCAATTTTTTTGTTTGTTGTCAAATTCATTTTTGCTAAAAAGAAAAAAGAAAAAAAATATATTTTATATTTTTTAGCACTTTTTAATGGATTTCTAGGTTGTATAAGTTGTGAATAGTTGCATCATCCTTGATTGAGAGGTTTCACAACTTGATATGTAACCATTTTTTGCATCTTTAGTGTAATGAGTGACTTGAAAATTAAAGTTTGAATAATTGGTGATAGAGCATTTATCTTTGTAACATTTTGAGTCTTGTGTGTTGATGACTTGCATTTTGCCATTCTTTTCTTTCTTGTGTTATTTGCACATGTGTTGCTAGTTACTCTAGATTTTGCCTTGATTTTCTTTTATACTTCTTGTCTCACATGCATTTGTGATATGATTTAGTCCTTCTTTCTTTATAGCTACTAGCCAAATGGAGTTACCTTGCATTAAATCCCTTGCTTATCCCTTTTGAGCCTATCTAACCGTTTCTTTGATATTATAGCTCATTACAAGCCTAAAGTGAAAAACCATGACACCCTAACCTTAAGGGTTAAATTAGCTTTGGAATTGTTTTGGGAATAAGTTCTGAATAAGCGTGGGGGTGATACCACAAAGGCTTCGAAAGAGGTATCTTGATAGTTTTCTTGTGCAAGTGGTACTTGTTATGTTTTGATGAATGGTTATTGAAAAAAAGAGTGTAATGAAAAAAAATGATGAATCAAAGAAAGAAAAAGGCAACAAATGTTATTAGAAAAAAATGCAACAAAAGATTGTTGTGGTGCAAAAAGAGAAGTGAAAGTGAGAAAGAAAAATAAAGGAAAAAGTATTAGAGAAAAGGAGGAAAAGTGAACCTTCCTTGTCTTGTATTTTTTTAGTGACTTGTATTGTTTTGGGGATGATCTTCATGCTTGTTGACATTATTCCCCATTGCTCATCTTCCCTCTTTGGTTGTGCAAACTTAAATCACTTCTCATATCCTACCTTGTCCTTGGCCACATTACAACCTTAATAAAATCTCTTTTGATCATTTTTGCATGTGTTTCAAGTTATAGAAATTAGAGACTACTCAAAGCTTGGTAGTGCTAGCTAGCATAAAGTGCTTGAGTATAAACACAAACCTAAATACTTGAGAGATTGAGCGTACGTATCTTAAGAGAGTTTTATCATTTGTGGATCATTCTTTAATTTTTTTTGTTCTCTTGTTTGCTTTAGATTGTTAAAAGTAAATTCTAGGATGCTTGTACTCTTATTCCTTTTATTGACTTAAGGATTCATTGGAAGGTGATGCATTTTATTTTGTACTTGCTTCTTAGTTCATTTACTTCATTCTCTTTTTCCTTTATATTTTTTTTATTTGATTTTGCTTAGAGTGTAAAAGTTCAAGTGTGGGAGTATTTGACAAAGCATTTTTTAGCTACCTAATAGTGACTTATGTTAGACATATTTGACATTATTATTTTGTTAATAATCACAAATTGGTTGATTTTTGGGTCATTGAGCTAAATTGAAGATAGTTGTTAATCTTTCCTTATTTTTGAACTTAACTTTCATTATGAGGTTACTATCTTGTGTAGGACATATCTAGAGCTATAGACCTCCAAATTGGACAATCTTAGTAGCCCTGGAAAGTTAAGACAAAGATATAAAATTTTTCTTATTATAGCTAAACCCAGTTCGACCGTTTACAATGTCAAAAATGAATTGGAAGCCACTTCCTCTACACCACTCTCAATTGGAAGTTGCCTTGTTGATTCGTGGGCTTGTTAAGCTGCTCAAGCTTCTGTCCAAGCCCATTTTCCTTGCAAATTTTGAACATGTGATCATTTAGGAAGTTAGTTAGGTAGTTTAGTTAAGTAGTTATTTCGGTATTTTAGTTAGTTAGTTTGTTAATTGGTTAATAATTAGTTTGTTAATTGGTTAGTAGTTTGTTTGTTAATTGGTTGGTAGTTAATTTGTTAATTGGTTAGTAGTTAGTTTGTTAATTTGTTAGCAGTTAGTAAAATTCATTTATGGTAAAGAAGATAGAAAAGTTAGAGAGTTTTTTTTGTTCATTTTGGAGTTTTTGTTCATTTGGAGACGATTTTGACATTTTGGGAGTTTGGACAGTTTCTCTCGGATTAGGAAGAAGTTTTTTTCTCTCTTCTCAATTGTATTATGCTGTGTCTTCTATGATGGCCATGGAAGTCTAACTTCATTATCAATTCTAGATTTAGGATTGCAACTAATTTGAGTTCTTAATTCTTTGCTTTCCTTATACAGTTCCTACTGTTACATTTTTCCAATTCTGAATCCGTTTTCATGATTGTGATCTCATTGAGTTTTGGATTATATTTTAGGTAACTAATCAATTGATAACCAATATGATCTTGAATCCATGTTAATTAGGGGCCGCAATTGTGATCTCTATATGCATGGACAAATATGAGATGATTATCTAAAAAACTTAGGTTGGTTGAAATGAAATTGTAACTGTTGTTAGAGCCATGATAACTGATTACATGATTGAATTCTTGAATTGATATTCATTAATTCATTTCCAAATCAATTATGTTTTGTCAAATTGTTCGGCATAATTTCCTATTCTACATTTCTTGTTCTACATTTAACCCCCATTCTGGTTTTTGTTCTAGTTTTTGTTTTGGTTTCTAATACACATTACAAGGCGTGATAGCATTGCTTGTGAGGATCGACCTAGGTTGGCCCCCTATACTATAAAAATTAAGGGAAATTTAGTACTTTGATATTGTGTCGACAACATTATCAAACATTATCAAACTATCCATTAAAAAGTGCTAAAAACTGCAAAATATATTTTTTTCTTTATTATTTTTAGAAAAATGAATTTGAGAACAAATGGAAAAATTGAAAACAATAGAAAATAGGCGAAAAAGAACTACAAAACAGAAAAACAACACATACAGAAAAATCATAAAGCAATAACACACTACTAAATCACCCCCGCCAACTTAAAAGAAGCATTGCCCTCAATGTAAGCATATATGAACATAATGCAAAGAGAACACAAGAAGCGATAATCACAAAGGAAGGGGGTGAAATGAGAAAAAAAAACTTCTCTCTCAAGGTGGAAAGAATGTGCAAAATTTTGCATCTACTATTTTTGGTCTACTCCTATTTGTAATTGCTTAGGGCATTCTCCTCCTCATCCATCTTAACACTTCTAATATCACATCTTTTGGTGGCTTCTTCAACAAAAACCTTAAAGTCGAATGCTTGACCAAGTGCTCATAGAAATCTCCCAACTTCTTCAAGTATTGCGACAACTTCTCCTTTTGCTCAACTTGGAGTTTGTTGGCTGTAATTATTGGGGCATGTAATGGCTGCACAATGGATGGAAATAGAGGTTGAACAGCTACAACCTCCATAACTCTTGTAGCATTCCCATCTATAATATCTACAACTCTTGCATCTGCATTAATAGCACTACTAATTTCTATGCAAATACGACATTCAGTTAATCCAATATAGGTACAATCACAATTAGTAGAATCATCAAAATCAAAAAATTTCGAAAATCCAGAGATTTAAAAAAATTCAAAATGAAAATTTATTGATTGTTATTATGGTAGCTCCTTAACACTGTCATTGATATTCGCTTGTGGACTAAGAATGGTCTAAGAAGGAATTTGTCCAAAACCCTTGGACTGTAGTTAATTCACAGTGGGGGCCAATTGACCAATCAGTGTTTGCAAATCTTGAATTGTCACATACACACTCTTGGAATTGAATGTTATTCGTGGTCATCTGCTTCCCCAACTCCTCTAAGGAACTTTGTTGTATAACTTGCATGGGTTGTTATGGTCTGAATGGAGGTGGTGGTTTGTATTTTGAGGTTCAATTTCTTGCAAAATGGGACAGGTATTAGGTGGGTGTTCTATAGAAGCACACATGCCACATTCTCTAACTAGTGGCTTACTGTGGTATTGTCTAATGGCTAGTTGTCTAACAAGAGAGGTCAATACAATTATCTTATTTTCCAATCTCTGATTGTCAACAACAACTACCTCATTCACTATTTTAGATGTAGGAGACCCCTTAATGCCAAACTTAATTCGTTAAATTTAGGTAAAAGCCAAAGAGAGCTCATTCGAGAAAAAGCCACCTTAGAGTGAATACACGAGTGACGAGTGTAAACACGCGAGGAGTGGTAAGCTTTGCCTTGTATTACTAAAATTTTTTGTTAAGAAACTTTCAGTTAGAAAGTAGGTATAAGAATGGCTAGAAAAAGTAGTGATGAAGTTAGCAGTCACTTTCCAAAATCCATGAAAATGATGGAAAAAATGGCCAAGCTTAAAGAGTAATTGGCTCATCTAAGAGGAGAATTGGAGGTTGTTGAAGTAGATATTGCTAGTTTCAATGCAAAGGTAGAGGCACTTAGTAGGTCTAGAGAGAAGGTTACCTCATCTAAAGTGGATATTGATAGCTCCAAATCTGAGTCATCATCCATAAGTGAATCTAATACATCTTGTGAATACTCACATGATGAATTCGTAGGTAGGGGAGGATGATGACTCGCAAAGGGAAAATATTTTCCACTCATGCTATCATGTTGTAGGTCAACTATGCTCAATTATCATGGATAGTGGTAGTAGTGTCAATGTTGCAAGCAGAAGGCTAGTAAAGAAATTGAAACTGCTTACCTTGGCACATCCGAAGCCATAAAAACTACAATTGTTGAATAATGAGGGGGAGTTAGCAATTGCTAAATAGATATTCTTAGCTTTTGCAGTAGGGCAATATAAAGATGAGGTATTCCGTAACGTGGTACCTATGGAGGCAATATAAAGATTAGGTGACCAATGACGTGGTTACCAATAGATTCACGTTCATCCATAGAGGATAGAAGGTTATCCTCAAGCCTCTATCACTAAAAAAAGGTGAACAAAGATCAAGCTGAAATGAAGATTTGGAGCAAAAAAAAAAAAGAAAAGAGAAACAAAAGACCAAAAAAGAATGGAGGATGTTGCATCCAAAGGAACAAAGCACCCTATGGATGATGGGCATCCAATGGACGATAGGCGTCCAAAGGACAATGTGCGTCCAAAACAATAAAAAAAAAAAAAAATAGAATAGGCAATAAGGGAATGTATGCAAGTAAAGGAGACATGAAGAAAATGTTGCTAACCAAGAAGGAACCATTTTACTTGTTACCCACTAACATGTCTTTCCATTTGTCTACACAACTTTCTAACTTACTTGTAGGTTTTAAAAAAAATGCTAGAAGGCTTTCAAGGACTTTTACTTGAGGAAATCCTATGCGGATTACCATCTCTTAGGGGGATATAGCACCAGATTGACTTCACCATGAGAGCTAACTTGCCGAACAGAGATGCATACAAAGCTAACCATGAGTAAAGCAAGGAAATTCAACAACAGGTAGGGAAGTGAAAATGTTGTCAAGACACTATCAGAATCACTAGATTTTCCTTAATTTTGTTGTATATGGACCTAGGTAGGGATAGACCTAGGTCGAATCTCTCAATAACACAATCATGCAATGCCTAACCTTTTTGAACATAAACTAATATGAATGCAAAAACAGGGTTTGTATATAAAATAGAATTATGAAGAAAACAAAATAGAGTTGAAAACAAAATTATGTAACATCAATCCAAGGATTGAATCATCTAGTTTGTTATCAGAGTTCTAATAAAGAAGCAAATTTATATCAACCAAAGATTCATTAGATAATCATATAAAATTTGTCCATACAGATTGAGATTACAATCACAATCCTTAATTAGCATGGATTCAACCACATAATTGGTTAATTTTAGGTAATCAATCGATTACCTAACCTTGATTAGATTGGCATTAATCAATCCTAACCTAACACAATCCAAAACCTTAAGTGAAATCATAATCATGAAAATAGTTAAAGAATTGGAATGAAAAGAACATAATAGAATTTGAATAAGGAAAGAATTGAGGAACTTAAACCTAACTACATTCTTTAAACCTTGAATTGATAAAATAGCTTAGCCTTCCATGGAAACTGTCATAGAAAATGCTGCACAAAATACAAAGAAAACCTAGAAGAGGAGAGAGGAGAGAGAATAGAGAGGAAACTTGTGATTCAAGAAACCTCCTAAATCTAAGTGTATAAAATCTAAAACAAAACCTCTCTAACCCTAATAACCACAACTATTTATACATGCTCTAAATTCCAAGGAAGGTGGTTTGAGTTAGAGGAACTCACAGCTCAAAGGTCCACCAACTAAAGTCCAAAAATTGGGCCATACTATATAAAGAAAGGGCCAATAGAGTGGGTGCAGAGGTCGTAACTTCATGCAGCCTTTCGACACTAAAGAAGGTCGAATTGTGTTGCACCTAAAAATGATAACTTGTAGATATTTGTCTTAGGTTTCCATAGCCACTAAGATTGTCTAATTTTGATGTTGGCAGCTTCAAATATGGTCTACAAAAGATAGCAACATCATAATGAAAATTAAGTCCGAAAATATCTACAACTTAAGCAAAGATTAGCAACTAAACTCAATTAAGCCCAATAACCCAAGAATCAACCAATGTGTAAATATTAACCATAAAGTGATATCAATTGTTTCCAGCATAAGTCACTATTAAATGCTTCAAAAATTTTCTATTAGGAAACTCATAGAAAAAGGTTGGGTCTAGGGAAGCAAGTGTCCATGCATTATGCCCATGATCTTAGCGTTCAAAAAGGATTGGCCTTGGAGGATGTGTATGGACTATCATCCAATAAATGTTATTAATGTTAGATATAGGCACCCCATTCCTTATTTTGAAAAATTGTGTGCTACATGTATTTTTTCATAAATTGACTTGCGATGTGAATACCACCAATTCCATTTTTGGAAAGGCGATGAATGGAAGACATCCTTTAAGACCAAGTTTGGTCATTATGAGTTGTTGGTCATGCCTTTTAGGTTGACAAATTCCCCAAGCACATTCATTAGACTCATCTACCACGTTCGAAGAAGTGTTATTAGATGATGTGTGGTAGTCTCCTTTGATGACATATTGGTGTGTACCAAACATTTGGACGATGACGTGGAGCACGTCCAATAGCTATTAAAACTACTGAAGGATGAACTAGTCTATGATCATCTGGAAAAGTGCACCTTCTACACTAATGAGGTAATATTCTTAGGACATGGCGTAAGCTTTGAAGGTATTTGTGCGGACAAAGAAAAGGTGAATGACATACACTATTGGCCAACTCCTACAAACGTTAGTAATGTGTGAATTTTCCATAGGTTGGAAAGATTCTATAGATGCTTTGTCAAGGAATTCAACACCATTGTTTCCCCTTTAAATGAAATAAATAAAAAAGACATGGGGTTTAAGTGGGAAGACCCCTAAGAAAAGACTTCCATACACTCAAGGAAAAGCTAACAAAGGCTCTAATGCTACCACTGCCAAATTTTCATAAGTCTTTTGAACTTGAGTATGATGTGTCTAATGTGGGTGTACAAGTAATTTTATTACAAGAAAGACACCCCAATGTCTTCTTTCCTGAGAAACTGAAAGGTGCCTATGTTAATTATTCAACCTATGACAAGAAGCTCAATGCTTTAGTTAGGGCACTGTGGGTTTCTCAGTATTACTTGCTGACTAACGAGTTCATCGTCCAGAGCGATCACGAATCACTAAAATATTTAAAAAGTAAACATAAATAAAATAAAAGACATGCCAAATGGGTAGATTTCCGAGAAAAATTCCCATACGTTATTAAACACAAACAAGGAAAGGCAAAGATTTGGTAGATGACCTATCACAAAGGCATGTGCTTATAGCCATGCTGGAAATGAAGCTCCTCGGCTTCTATAGCCTTAAGGACTTGTATGTGGATGATAATAACTTCAAAGAGGCCTATGATTATTGTGCTATCTTAGCTAATGGAGGTTTCTTTAGACATTAGAGATTTTTATTTAAAGAAAAAAAATGTGTGCCCAAGAGCTTCATTCGAGAGTTATTGGTGAAGGAGGCACACAAGAAATGTTTAATTGGGCATTTTGGTGTTTACAAGACATATAAGGCCTTATTTGAGAATTTTTATTATCTTAAGATCATACACGATATGCACCATGTTTGTGAAAGTGTTTAACTTGTAAAATGTCCAAATCAAGAGCGTCATCCAAAGGTTTGTATACCCCTCTCCCCATTCCTACTACTCCTTGGAGTGATATTTCTATGGACATTGTACTTAGATTGCCCAGTACTAAAAAAGGGAGAGATTCAATATTTGTAGTAGTGGATAGATTATCAGAAATGACATATTTTATCCCATGCCAGAAAAGTGATGATGCTTGTCACACTTTGGGAAAACCATTATATCAGACTGAGATTCTAACTTTCTGAGCCACTTTTGGAAGACCCTCTAGGATAAATTGGATACCAAATTGATGTTTTGCATAACATGCCACCCTCAAATAGATGGCCAAACTGAAGTGGTGAAAAAGATTCTATCTTAGCTCCTAAGGTGTTTTGTGGGAAGAAATTTGAAATCTTAGAAAAATTGGTTACTGCATATTGAATTTGCTTATAACAAGGCAGACAACGAAACTACATCCAACTCACCCTTTGAGCTAGTCTATGGGTGCAATGCTTTATCCCCTTTGGACTTAATACCAATGCATATACCATCCAAAACAAAGCATTAGCCTATGGTGAGGCTTCATGAGCAAGCATGAGTCTTTATGAAAAAACAAGGCAAGAGATATGCCAAGAGAGTGAATAGGGATAGAGAGGGAAAAGCTTTCATGTATGGTGACCTTGTCTAGGTCTACCTTTGTAAGGAAAGGTTCCCTTATCTAAGGATGTCCAAACTACTTCCACGATGGATAGGGCCTTTCCCTGTACTAAAAAGTTTTAGATTAATGACAATGCATATATCCTAGATTTTTTGCAAGAATTTGGTGGCAACTACACTTATAATATTTCTAATGTATCTTTTTTTGATGCAGGTATGGACGGCCTAAATTTAAGGACAAATTCTCTTAAAAAAGGAGAGTCAGATACTCACAGAGACCATGACATGCCAACAAAGAATGTGCGCAACACTTCATGGGAAAGCCTTTAGGGACCCTTAACTAGAGGTACGTTGGCAAAACTGGAAGCTAAAAGAGGAACATGGAACTCCTTAGAGCATAGGGAGCGTCCAAATAAGGATCCCATTTATTTTTATTATCCTCGTTTAATTAGGAAACTTTGTATGGCATTTATTTCATTCCTTGTCAAAAGTAGAATGGCCTCGTAAGGCTTATTGAACATTTAAGCCTCATATGGATGCATTAAGTCCAATGGACGCACACTAGGTCCAATGGACACACTTATGAAAACCAACATACATATGGACAAAGGAAGGCTACCTTTTGGATTCTTGTTCCTTTAGGCCAAGTGTCTTTTGACGTAGACTCCGCAAGTCACTTTGGACCTTGGACCAAGCCTGAGGGCCTTTGAATGCGACTACTGAAGCCAATACGTCTTTGGACACAGTTTATAGAGCCACTCTACCTTTGGATGCAAAGACAGAAGTTGGAATCTTCAGGAATATTCTTGAGGATTCACTTATGCTCCGTGGTTGAACGCCCACATAAGATAGTTTCTTAATTTTTTGTGCCATTTCCTTGTATAAATAACATCACTTAGGATCATTTTGTAAACTTTGGTTCATTCAAATAGAATTTTTGGGTTAAGCATACCAGAGAGTATTCTCCAAACTTGTTCTTGGACTAGAATGTTTTATTCTCATCAAGTTCTCTAGGAGACTTGTGGCAAATCATGATTTCTCTTATCTGATTTTCTTACAAAAGTAATTGACGAACCATTTCTTAACTATTTCCATTTTCTACTTCATTTCCTTTTACTCTATCTTTAATTTCTGCAATTTCTAATACTATAATAAAAACTCTAAATTTCACTATGATTTCTATATCCAAAAACTAGAGATGCTATGTAAAGTAATTGATTTAGGAAGAACACGATCCACATGAGGGATTCTAGTGCAAGTCCAATTCAATCCGCAATTTAGGGATCTAGGATTGTCTTAGGTGGTATCAGAGTTGATGCAACTCTAGTATTTGACCTTGATTCTGCATCTATCAAACTTATGTTAAGAGGTATTCTTTTCATATGCATAGTCTAGCTTTAATTAGCTGTGCATATTGAAATTTGAGCTTAGGTTTTATTCACTTAGTTATTTGTTAGTGATTTAATTGGTTTAATTTCCTCTTAATTAGTTCGATTTCCTTTTATTCCCTTCAATTGTTGATTTAATTAGTGCAAATTTCTTTTTTTGAGTTCAATTTCCCAAGTTTAAGAAAAATAGAGCATCATGATTTGAGTTTTTCATTCTTCTTTAATGAGTTCTTTGTTTGTGAAATTGAGTGCAAACTGTTGAGAAAACCTTGTGCTAATTATTTGGAAAAAGAACTGGATCAAGAATTCAAAAAATTAAGAAAAGTTATTGATCAACCATAGGTGAAAGCGTTACTACAAAAATAGAGCACATGTGAAAAGAGAATAAAAAAAGGAAAGCCATAATAGAAAGTTAGTTACAAACCCATGGACAACTAACACGTGCTTAAAAATTTTTGTTATATTTTTCTAACTAGTTTTCAATTTGCTGCCATTGACTTTAATAGTCGTCCATTGATTTGTCAATCATCCATTGACTTGTGTGATTGTCCATTAACCTGTAGGGGCACCTCGTTTTGATGTTTTGTTTGGACGAGAAAATTTGTGCTTTGTTTTTTTGCATATTTTTTATAGCATTATTACTTGTGATTTTTCATGTTGTCTTATTTATTAATCCTTACTTGAGTAGAATTTCTTTCTATTGCTTTTATTGCTTATCTTCTTTGATTCCTTTAGTTTTGTCTTTGAGTTTCCATTTTCGTTCTTAAGAGTCATCTTGATTCGACAACTTACACTTGTAACATAGAACTTGATTCTTACAGTTTAGGGTCTCATTCAAGACGTAGTTGAGAATTGAGAGGAAAAAGGAAAGATAGCTTATTCGAGAAAAAGCCACCTTAGAGTTAATACACGAGTGATGAGTGTAAACATGTGAGGAATGGTAAGCTTTACCTTGTATTACTAATATTTTTCGTTGAGAAATTTTCAATCAAAAATAGGTATAACAATGGTTGCTAGTAGCAGTGACAAAGTTAGCAATCACTCTCCAAAATTTAGGAAAATGATGGAACAGATGGCTAAGCTGGAAGAGCTATTGGCTCGTCTAGGAGGAGGATTGAAGGTTGTTCAAGCAGATACTGCTAGTGTCAATGCAAAGGTAGAGTAATTTATTAGGTCAAGAAAGAAGGCTACCTTGTCTAAAGTTAATAGTAGATCAAGTAGTAATGAGATTCCAAAGGGTTGTCCAAACACTCCTACAGGTCATAGCATAGCGAGAAAGGTGAAAGACCAAGATGTGATAGAAGGTTGGAGGATGAACATCGTAGGGAAAGAGGAGAGAGGAGGCATGAAGAAGCAATGAATGAAGAAGGAGAAATGACATTTCACCTTATCATCCATACGTGACGGAGAATAGGAGAGCTCTAGTGGAAACTCTCAAATGTCGAATTCCCCCTTTGATGGAGTAAGAGATATAAAAACCTAATTTAACTGGGAAATGAAGGTGGACCAGGTGCTATCATGTTTTGATTATATTGAATATGAAAAATTAGGATGGTCACCTATGATTAGGTATGCTTTAGTATGATGGAACTAGTTTTGTAAGGAAATTCATGAAGGGAGAAAAAGACATGCTAATACATGGCCAGACCTAAAAAGAGAGATGAGAACAAGGTTCGTACTAGTTTCCTATACAAGGGACTTGTACAATAAACTACAACGAATGTACCAGGGTTCAAAAAGCGTGGAACAGTACCATAGAGACATGGAGGTGGCTTTGACTAGGGCCAATGTACTAGAATCCAGTGAACCACTATGGTTCGGTTCTTAGACAAACTAAATCGAGATATACAAGACATGGTTGAGTTAAGTCAATATTCATCTATGGATGATCTAAAACACTAGGCAATAAGAATAGAGGCATAACAGAGAAGACGCTTAGCCTCAAGGAAAAATACCCAACACTTTCAACAATTGGAGGGGTAAAGAAAAGGTGAAAGAAAGGCCTATAAGGGATAAGAGTCCCAAGAAGGAGAGTTTATTAACCCTAGGCCAAAAGAAGAAGGGAAGCTACCAAATCCACCTCCTACATCCAAAAGCAATAGTTTCAAGTCCCTAGGAAAAGGGCACATAGCCTTGCACTATCTAAACAAGAGAAACATGGTCTTGTTGGAAGATGGAATAGTGGATAGTGCTAGCTACAAATCTTAGTCATTGCCCATAATCAAATCTGATGCATCTTGTGAATACTCATCTGATGAGGAAGAAGATTTATTGATGTTGAGACGTTTGATGAATTCGTAGCTAAGGGAGGATGATGACTCATAAAGGGAAAATATTTTCCACTCATACTGTCATGTTGTAGGTCAACTATGTTCAATTATTATTGATGGTGGCAATAGTGTCAACATTGCAAGTACTAGGTTAGTAAAGAAATTCAAATTGCCTACTTTGGCACATCCTAAGCTATACAAACTGTAATGGTTGAACAGTTAGGGGGAGATAACAGTTTCTAAATAGGTGTCCTTGGCTTTCATAGTGGAACAATATAAAGATGGGGTACTTCCTGACGTGGTACCTATGGAAGTAGCCCATATCCTACATAGAAGGCCTTGGTAGTATGACCGCAAGGTGACTGATGACGGGGTTACAAACAGATTCACATTCATCCATAAAGTACAAAAGGTTATCCTCAAGCCTCTATCACATAAAGAGGTGAAGAAAGATCAAGCTAAAATGAAGTTGAGGAGAGAACAAGAAAAAAAAAGAAGAGAGAAAAAAAAGTGTGAAAAAATAATGAAGGATGGAGCATCCAAAGGGATAAAACACCATATGGACGATAGACGTCTAATGTCCAAAGGGTGATATCTTTCCAACACAAAAAGTGAAAAAAACTAAAATGCAAAAGGCAAGGAGGGAATGTACAGAGTAAGGGAGTCATGAAGAAAATGTTACTAGCCAAGAAGGAACCACTTTACTTGTTACCCACTAACATGTGTTTCCATTTGTCTACACACCTTTCTAACTTATCCTCTAGGTTATAAAAAGATGCTAGAAGGCTTTTAAGGACTCTCCCTCGAGGAAATCCCATGTGGATTACCACCTATCAAGAGGATAGAGCACTATATTGAATCCACTATGTCAAATACCTTGTCGAATTGAGCTTCATATCGAGCTAACCTTTAGGAAAGTAAGGAAACTCAACAACAGGTGGGGAAGCTCATAGAAAAAGGGTGGCTTCAAGAAAGCAAGAGCCCATGTGTTGTGCCTGTGATCCTAGTTCTCAAAAAGGATGGGTTCTAAAGGATGTATGTGGACTATCATCCAATAAATGCTATTAGTATTAGATATAGGGACATCATTCCCTGTTTGGACAAACTATATGGTGCATTTATCGTTTCAAAAATTGGCTTGTGAATCAAAACCCCCCAATTCTACATTTGGGAAAGTGATGAATGGACGGCATCCTTCAAGACCATGTTTAGTCCTTATGAGTGGTGGCACATCATGCCTTTCTGGCTAACGAATTCCCCAAGCACACTCATGAGACTCATCAACCATGCTCGAAGAAGTCTCATTGGATGATGTGTTCTTATCTACTTTGATGATATATTAGTTTATTCCAAATGTTTGGGCGATCATATGGAGCACATCCAACAAGTGTTAAAATTGATGAAGGACAAATTCTTATTTTGAAGGGGTCTGTCTGGACAAACAAAAGGTGAAGGCCATACAAAATTGGCCAACTCCTACAAACGTTAGTTATATGCAAGATTTTCATGGGTTGGCAAGCTTCTAAAGACGCTTTGTTAGGGATTTCAGCACCATTGTTGCCTCTTTAAATGAAATAATTAAAAAGGAGTTGAGGTTTAAGTGGGAAGACCCCTAAGAAAAATCCTTCTAGACCTTCAAGGAAAGGCTAGCAAATTCTCCAATGCTAGCACTCCTAAATTCTCATTGATCTTTCAACATGAGTGCAATGCATCTAATGTGGGCGTAGGAGAAATACTATTACAAGAAGGGCACCTCATTTCCTTCTTTAATGAGAAACTAAAAGGTGCCTAACTTAATTATTCAATGTATCAAAAGGAGCTTCATGCTCTAGTCAAGGAGTCTTAGGTTTGGAAACATTACTTGTTGACTAATGAGTTCATCGTTAGTAGTGATCACAAATCGCTATAATATTGAAAAGGTTAACATAAATTAAATAAGAAACATGCCTAATGGGTAGAGTTCCTATAACAATTCCTATACGTTATTAAACACAAACAAGGAATGGAAAATATAATGGTAAATGCCCTATCATGGAGGCATATGCTTATAGCCATGCTTGAAATGGAGCTCCTGGGCTTCAAGACTTGTATATGGATGATAATGACTTCAAATAGGTTTATGATTTAGCCAATAGAGGTTTCTTTAGGCAAGAGGGATTTCTCTTTAGAGAAAAAAATTGTGTGTGCCCAAGAGCTCCAACCAAGAGTTATTAGTGAAGGAGGGACACAAGGGAAATTTAATGGGCCATTTTGGTGTGTGCAAGACATATAAGGCCTTACTAAGCATTTTTATTGGCCTAATATGAAACACAATGTTCACCGTGTTAGTGAAAGTTGTTTAACTTGTAAAATGGCTAAAT
Source organism: Mucuna pruriens (assembly GCA_025330945.1). Taxonomy (NCBI): domain Eukaryota; kingdom Viridiplantae; phylum Streptophyta; class Magnoliopsida; order Fabales; family Fabaceae; genus Mucuna; species Mucuna pruriens. The sequence goes on from JAENHJ010000317.1 coordinate 263,023, forward strand.
AAACAGTGTTGTCCTAATGTTTGTATACCCTTCTATGCGTTCCTGTTGTTTCCTAAATAGATATTTCTATGGACTTTGTAGTTGGATTACCTAGGACTCTAAAAGGGAGAACTTCAATATTTGTCATGGTGGATAGATTTTTGAAAATGGCACATTTTATCACATGCTAGAAAAGTGATGATGCTTGTCAGATGGCCAACCTTTTCTTTGGGGAAGTCGTAAGACTGCTTGGACTTCTTGAGTCCATTCTATCAAACTAAGATTCTAACTTTCTGAGCCACTTTTGGAAGACCTTTTGGCATAAATTGGTTACTAAATTGATGTTTTGCATAACATGGCACCGTCAAACAAAAGGCCAAACCAAAGTGGTAAATAAGATGCTATCTCAACTCTTAAGATGTTTTGTGGGAAGAAATTTGAAATCTTGGGAAATTTGGCTACCCCATATTGAATTTTCTTATAATAGGGTGGACAATGAAACTACATCCAACTCATTCTTCAAGCTAGTCTGTAGGGGCAATCCTCTATCCCCTTTGGACTTAATACCACTGTTTGTATTGTCCAAAGCCACTTAGAATGCCTATCTAAGGCCTCTATGGTGAGGCTTCATAAGCAAGTAAGAGTCTTTATGAAAAAACAAGGCAAGAGGTATGTCGATAGAGTGAACAGTGACAAAGAGGGAAGAACTTTCACGGAAGGTGACCTTGGCTGGGTCCACCTCCAAAAGGAAAGATTCCGCCACCTAAGGAAGTCCTAACTATTTTCACATGGGATGAGACCTTTCCTTGTACTAAAAAAGATCAATGACAATGCATATGGATGCGCCAAGTCTAATGGCCACGTAAGGCTGGTTAAACGTTTAAGCCCCATATGGGTGCACTGAGTCTAATGGCCACACACATGGTCCAATGGATACCTTCTAAATTCTTGTTCTTTTAGGCCAAATGTCTTTTGACGGAGATTTTGCAAGTTACTTTGAACCTTGGACCAAGCTCGAGAGCCTTTGGACGTGACTATTGAAGCCACTATGTCTTTGGACGCAAATGCTAAAACCACTCTGCCTTTGGATTCATAGACAAAAGCTAGAATCTTTTGGAAGATTTGTACAGATTCTCTTACGCTTTATAGCTCAAGGCCTAAATAAGTTAGTTTCTTAGTTTTGTCGGCCAATTCCTTGTGTAAATAGCATCACTGAGGATTATTTTGTCAACTTTAGTTAATTTCAATATAATTGCTTCATTAAGCATATTGAAGAGGATTCTCCAAACTTGTTCTTGGATTAAAATGTTGTATTCTTATTAAGTTCTCTAGGAGGCTTCTAGCAAATCACAATTTCTCTTATATGATCTTCTTACAAAAAACAATGGCGAGCCATTTCTTAACTCTTTCCATTTTTCTACTTCAATTCCTTTTACTCTATGTTTAGTTTCTGTGATTTCCAATACTCTAATAAAAAATTTAAATTTCATTATGATTTTTGTATCGAAAAACCAGAGAGAATAGTTGATCCAAGATGAACACAATCCATGTGTGGGATTCCAATGCAAGTCCAATTCAATTTGAACTTCGGGGATCTAGGATCATATAAGGGGGAATGCAATATTTAAGAGTATCCATTGGAGTTCTCATGGGAACCTCCCTCTTTGCTTAGTGAGGCGACTCAAAATATTTCCTCCTTTCAAGATGAGATTCCTCATATCTTCTCTCTCAACTCTCTCTACAACCTTTTTCTTAATAAGTTCCTCCACCTTGGCATGGATACTCGCTTTATCAACCTTGACAACTTCTAGTCCTCTTTCTAACTTAGCCAACTACTCCTCTAGTCTGGCCATTTGCTTCATCTTATACTTAGATTTGGGACCTCATCACTACTATTGATAGCCATGTTACACTTGCTATTTAACTGAAATTTCTAAAAGAAAAAGTTAGTAATAAAAGGTAAAATCTCACCACTCCTTGTGTGTTTTCATCATGCACTTGTGTATGCACTCTAGGTGGCTTTTTCTATAATGTATACTCTTTCCTTTTTCCATTCAACTCTTAGTTTTACTATACAAGTGTAAACTTTTGAATCAAGATAAATCTTAAGGAAATGAAAGGAAAAGAAAACTCAAAGGCAAGACTAAAAAAGCCAATGAAGACAAGGAAAAAATGCAATAGAAAAGATGGATAATTGTACAAGTTAATGGACATTCGTAAAAGTGAATGTCAGGAAAACAAAAAAAAAAAAACAATTAGGGATCTGTAACTAACTTTCTGTTACGACTTTTTTCTAAAACTTCATTTTTATTATGTTCTATTTTTGAAGCAAAGATAGTCTCATTTATCTTTGTCAATCTTTTTCAATTTTTTTTGTTCCAACTCTTTTTTAGACAATTAGAAAAAACTTATTCTCAAATCAAAATCAATTTTCGCAATCAAGGATCTCCTTAAAACATAATACAAAAACTCAATCGCAATGCTCTACTTTTATCAAAATTTTGAAATTGAACTATGAAAATGCAATTTCACCAAGCAATTTGAGAATTGAGCAGATTAGATCATAAACAATAGCTAGACAAGCAAACAAGATTTTCCATAAGCCTCATAGAGATCCAATAGCTAGACAATAGCTAACCCAAGAACAAACAAGAGTCACTCTCTCAATTGCTAAAAGCAAATATCAATCAAATTTGAGTCAAAACTCGTACAATATACCTAAGTTCTACTATTTATACAAGAGAAGATATGCCAAGTATTCAAACTAAGCACACTAGGCCTTGGGCTACGAGTCATTGATGAGTTGCAAACTATACATCTTTTATGGACCTAAGAAGAGTGTTGTAAGATTGCTTTGTGCTTAAGGAATAATTTTTAGCTGAGATTCATACTAAGGACCTAAAATAAGAGAAAATGCAAATCTGTGTTAACATTGAAGGTCTTAGCTACTAAAAAGTCCTCCCTTCTTCTGCAGGACTATGCCGACTCCACCTCAGCCAGGAGATTCATCTCGGCCGGGCCTAATTTCATGCAACTTATTGAATAACAGCCTAATGAGGAGCGGCCCAGTCGCGTCTTCCACATCATCCATCGAACACATAGGCCACCTCAACACCAACATAGATGCCATGTCACTCCTAGAGTAACCAAGTAGTGCGCATCGCAAGGGTAGATTAGGAAATCCACTTTTGTAATTTTGTTAGGCATCATGCATCACGCGCTCATGTATAAATAGGAATAGTCATGTACATTTTAGGGGTCTTTGAATTCATTCTCTACACATTCTTATTGTATCCATTATCTCACTCTCGTTTTCTCCAATTACGGTGGTGCACGATGCTGTAGTGGTGTTTCTCTCGATCGAGGAAGTACAGGCTTGAGACTGAGAAGCCGTAGTCTGTCAAAGGTGACTGCTTGTTCCAACGCACTCTAGTGGAGCTGATCCTCAACACTCATGCTACTGGAGGTGAACCACCGCCATCAACCATGGCGATCATCGTGGAAGATGGATCCATCTGAATTCAAACCGTTGCGTTTGTATTCTATTTTCTGTTAATCGATTTCGTTCTACATTTCTTGCCTCTGTTCTTCTCCTCTTCTTTAATTCATGATTTGATCCGCCATTGCAATTGAACATGAACAAGGTTAAACTAAGCCAATTGGAACTGGTTTAGCTAATTCAGTAGGTAATCCTTTAACGATTGTTAATAGGGAATCTAAAATCAGCTTTGAACTTAATCCCTACCAATTGATGAGATAGAGATTGCATAATTCCTCAGTATGGTAATGGACGAACCTGTGGTGATTTCCATATGAATTCCCAAGGTTGACTTGGACTGAGAACTGGAGTAAGGAACATGGACTGGACTTGAACTAATGGAATTGAATACGAACACAGTTGCTTCATAATAATAATGATAGTTGTATTACATCAATAGCATCTTTTCTATGCATTCATTTACTTTTTCTCATATTCGTAATTAAAACCCCTGTTTACTGCTTTACGAGTCCGAGACAGAGATGGTCCATCTCTGTAGCATCAGTTTTGCCCTTAGCCGAAACCAAGTCGGATAAGTCTCTATTGAGACCATATTGGCTCAGTTTCTACCGAGAGCAACTCGGCCAAGCCTAGACGAGCCAATATTCTGCACCTCAGATTCTACATCATTTCGCTTCACACTGAATCACAATTGAGCGCATTGTGTCCTTGAGAAAAATCGACCTAGGGTTGACTATACTATAATTAGCTTTAGTTATTTGATGCTCGTCTGTTAAGTCTTTGAATTTATCCGTGTCTGTCTTCTAGATTACGGGTTTTAAATAAAAAGCATGTTGAGTAGCTGTTAATTTTTTTGCGTGAATTCACCACAAAAATAAAACAATAACAAAATATTTGTCTATGTATTGCATATTGTAGCATTCTGCTCTGTATTCATTTTCACATTACACAATTGACTTGCATTTTTTTATTTCATTCATGTAGTTTTATTACGTGATTGACTGATAGTTGCAGTCTTTTTGTTTCTGTGAGTACTGATTCAATTCTAATCTCTCTGCATAATATGTATAATGCAATTACTAGGAGTAGCATTGACCCCTTATATGCTTTTGTCCCAGAAATAGAGATAACCTTACGTAGATTAAGGAAGGCTAGGAATCTAGTGGTAAATAATAGTAGAAGTTATGATTCTGTCATTAACTCTAACTAGTTGTGTACTGATAGCTCTGTTGCTAGTTCTAACATTTTTGTAGAGCAAGGACAGATGGAGAACAATGATAGAACGTTGAAGGAGTTGGCCACTCCAGATGTGGTGTATCAACCTTGGTGCATCCAATACCCACAACTGGAGTCGGCTCAAACATATGAATTGAAGTCTGTACTTATACACCTGTTGCCTAAATTTCACGGTCTTGCAGGAGAGGACCCCCACAAGCATCTGAAGGAGTTCTATGTGGTTTGCTTCACAATGAGGTCGTAGGGGATATCGGAGGAATACATCAAAATGAAGGCGTTCCCATTCTCCCTAGATGGAGCAATGAAAGACTGGCTGTATCTTCAGCCAGCACTTTTCAACACTTGGGGAGACATGAAGCGCACATTTCTGGAGAAGTTCTTTCTGGCATCCAGAACTGCGTCCATCAAGAAGGAAATCTGTGGGATAGGGCAGCATATAGGAGAGATTCTACATGAGTACTGGGAGAGGTTTAACAAACTTTGTGCCACCTGTCCACACAATCAGATCAACAAATAGTTGTTGATCCAATATTTCTATGAAGGACTCTCAATGATGGACAAAAGTATGATTGATGCCGCCAGCGGAGGAGCTTTGATGGATAAAACCCTAGCAGCAGCAAGGCATCTGATCTCCAACATGGCAAGCAATACACAATAGTTTGGGATCAGAGGGCCGAGTCAATCTCGGACGGTGAATGAAATCGATGCAGCTTCCAACCAAAGGCTGGAGAATCAGCTGGCCGAATTGACATCATTGGTGAGACAGCTTGCAGTTTGACAACACCAACCAGCCATGGCAGCAAAAGTATGTGGCACGTGGAGCACCCCACTGATATGTGCCCCACTCTTCAAGAAACCGAGTTGGACCAAACAAAGAATATTGGAGCCATAGGTGGATTTCAGTACGAGAAACAGTCGTATCAGAATCAGCCATTTGATAGTCAGCAACATGGAAGACAACTATTTCGGCCAGGAACGAATCTGGGGCCATATGCAGCTCAGCAATTTAGGTCCAAACCGAATACATATCAAAGACAAGCAGGCTATCAACAACCGACTCTGCAATATCAGGTACCACCTTTCCAACAACAACAATAGCAGCCGAGAGTGTATACTCAAGGCAACTCTCCATCTCTGGAAGACTTGATGAAGCATCTTGCAACTAGTAACTTGTAGTTCCAGCAATCTATGAGCTCCAGGAATATGCAATTCCAGCTGAACGTGACCGCCACCATACAAGACCTCAAAATGCAAATTGGATAGCTAGCCGATACTGTGAGCCAATTACAGTTGGTCAGATCGAGCAACCTACCCTCTCAAACCATTCCAAATTCGAGAGGAAATGCAGTGTGGTCATTCTTAGAAGTGGAAAAGAACTGCCTCAACCTCCACTATAGCAATTGCCAAAATCAGTTGAAGCCGACTCTGAGCTAAATGTCGACTCGCAGTCTCAGTCAGAGACAGTTGTCCCATTGCCATTTCCATCTCGGATCATCTCAGCAAGGAAGCTAGAGTGAGATGAAGAGTTGTTGAAGATGTTCTGGAAGGTGGAAATCAATATTCCATTCCTCGATGCAATTAAACAGGTCCCTAAATATGCAAATTTCCTCAAGGAATTGTGAGTACATAAAAGGAGAAAGATCAAGGGGAGCAGGGAAATTGGAGGCGTGGTGTCGGCCTTGACCAAAAATGAGGAACTCACTACAAGTGCCACACGAGCATTGCCAAGAAAGTGTAGAGATCCTGGAATCTTTTCTGTCCCATGCACCATTGGCGAATGCACATTTGCCGATGCCATGTTGGACCTGGGAGCCTCGATCAATGTCATGCCCGCATCAATATACAGGTCCCTGAATTTTGGTGATTTAGAACCCACAAAGATGACCATTCAGCTTGCAAACAAGAGCATTGTCCAACCCTTGGGAATTCTTGAAGATGTTCTCATCCAGGTGAATGAGCTAATATTTCCAGTTGATTTTTATGTGCTAGACATGGAGGATGAGACATCTGGGAAAGAATCAAACTTAATTCTGGGGAGACCATTCCTCATGACAGCAAGAACCAAGATTGACGTGCATGTCGCGATGCTCTCGATGGAATTCGGGGATACCTTGGTGAAATTTAATATTTTCGAAGTGATGAAGCTCCCAACAAAAGACCACTCTCTCTTTAGCATTGATTTACTTGATGAAATAGTTGAAGAATACTTTCAACTAAATACCAGTAGTGAAGACATTGAGAAGTTCGCTAGAAGCACTGATGAGATCAGCTGCCTAGGGTCTGTAGATGAAGAGACCGACCATGAGGAAGTACAAGACCTTCCCAACTCTGAGGACAACCATAGCGATATTGTCGACTTGGACTTTAAAATTGAATTATCTGAACTGTTAACCTAGGTCTACAACCTTGAAAACCCAAAGAGTTCAACCAATGCAAAAGTCAAAGTCGTCGAAACTGAAAAATCTCCCATTTCACAATTGGCGACCATTTTTACGACCGAGATCAAGTCGGCCAGAGAAGGCCGAGTCAAGGAAGAGATAAAAGTCAACTTGGCCGAAAAGTCAAACAGCAAGGCCGACACGCTTGCTGAAACCGTCTCGGCTAATGAAGACCAGACACAAGCTAGAGCGGAAAACAATGTTCCATTCAGATCCGACTCTGAAGTTTCACAAGAAGTCAATGCCAACTCCAATCCGACAAGAAGCGAAGCCATCGAGTCGAGTCGGCTAAAGCAGCCAAAGGGCGAAATCATGTCAGCACACCTGGTGCCGAATCGAAATCAAGTCGGCTAGCCAGATCCAAACCCAATAACTGAAAAATCTCCATTGCCACCACCACCCACAGAACTAAAACCATTGTCGAGTCACCTAAAGTATGCCTACTTGGACAAGGAACAACAACTTCCAGTTATCATTGCCAACAATCTCCACCAAGAGCAAGAAGACAAGTTGGTGGAGGTCCTGAGGCAACATAAAAAGGCAATTGGGTGGAAGCTTTCGGACCTTCCAGGCATTAATCCCTCCATCTGCATGCATAGAATATTGATGGAGGAGGAAGTCAAGCCCACAAGGAAATAGTAAAGAAGACTAAATCTGACACTCTTGGACGTGGTAAAGAAGGAAGTCACAAAGCTACTTGTTGCAGGCATCATTTATCCCATCTCGAATAGCCAATGGGTGAGCCTTGTGCAAGTGATGCCGAAGAAGTCTGGGATGATTGTCGCAAAAAACCAACACGACGAGTTGGTGCCAACAAGGATTCAGAGTAGCTGGCGAGTCTGCATTGATTATAGAAGATTAAACCTGGAAACTCGCATGGATTACTTTCCTTTACCTTTTATTGACCAAGTGCTTGAAAAACTAGCAGGGAAATCCCACTATTGTTTTCTAGATGGGTTCTTAGGCTACATGCAAATTCATATTGCACCTGAAGATCAGCACAAGACAACCTTCACCTGCCCATTTGGTACCTTTGTGTATACACGCATGCCGTTTGGCCTGTGCAACGTACCGAGCACGTTCAAATGCTGCATGACGAGTATCTTCTCGGATTTGCTATAGGACTGCATGGAGGTATTCATGGACGACATCACGGTGTATGCAGATTCATTTGAAGCATGTCTAAACAACCTATCCAAGGTGTTGAAGAGATGTATTGACACAAACCTTGTGCTCAATTTTGAAAAATGTTATTTCATGGTGACTGAGCGAATTGTGTTGGGACACCTGGTCTCCAACAGAGGTATTGAGGTGGATAGAGCAAAGGTAGATATCATATTCTCCCTCCCAAACCTCGCTTCTATGCTGGAAGTTCGCTCTTTTCTCTAACATGCAGGTTTCTACAGAAGATTCATTAAAAACTTCAGCAAGCTTTCCCTGCCACTATCAAAGCTGCTGCAAAAGAATGTGGAATTTAATTTCGACCAGCCCTATAGTGAAGCATTTCAGGAGCTGAAGAACCGACTCACATCTGCCCCTATCCTGCAAGCGCCAAATTGGGACCTGCCATTTGAACTAATGTGCGATGCATCCAATTCGGCATTAGGAGCTGTCCTCGGTCAAAGAACTGGAGCCAGCCAACCAGTGCATGTGATTGCTTATGCATCCAGAACCATGGATCTGGCCCAGCAAAACTATACAACAACTGAGAAGGAACTGTTGGAAATTGTGTTTGCCTTGGACAAATTCCGCTCTTCTCTTCTCGATTCGTAAATAGTCGTGTTCTCTGACCATGGTGTGTTACTATACTTGTTGAAGAAGCCAGATGTCAAATCAAGACTGATCCGGTGGATGCTTCTTCTCCAAGAATTCAACATAGAAATTAGAGACAAGAAGGGCACTAAGAACTCTGTAGCAGATCACCTGAGCAGAACTGAAAGAGAAAGCGAACCAATGCCTGTCCAAGATGAATACCCTGACGAACTGCTTCTACACATTAAAGCATCCACACCATGATTTGTCGACATCTGCAATTATGTGGCAACATCTCAGCTCCTACCTGAGGCATCCCGCCACTACAAAGAAAAACTCCAGGGTGATGCAAAATATTAGATATGGGATGATCCCTACCTTTGGAGACTATGCAGTGACAAAGTTATCTATAGGTGCATTCCTGATGCTGAGATCAATCAGTCCTCTAGTTCTGCCACTCAGCACCTGGCGGTAGCCATTATTGATCAACTCAGACTCCTAGGAAAGTGTTAGACTATGGCCTATACTGGCCTACTATTTTTAGAGACGCTGATCATTTCGTTTCCACCTGCGAAAAATGCCAAAAAGCAGGGATGACCATGAACCGAAGGCACGAAATTCCCTAGCAACCCATCATGTTCTGTGAAGTTTTTGATGTTTGGGGAATAGATTTCATGGGGCCATTCCTAGTCTCCAATGGTTACTCGTACATTCTACTAGTCGTAGATTATGTATCAAGATGGGTAGAGGTCGTCGCCACCAAGACCCATGACGCAAAGGTGGTTGTGGACTTTCTGAAGTCTAATTTTTTTGCAGGTTTGGTGTGCCGAAAGCGTTCATAAGTGACCAAGGCAGTCACTTCTGTAACAAAGCCATGGCATCTCTTCTTTAGAAATATGAGGTAGCACACAGAATTGCTACAGCATAACATACCTAGAAAAATGGCCAAGCAAAAGTTTTTAACAGGGAAATCAAGAAAACGCTGCAAAAGATGACCAACCCAATAGGAAGGACTGAAGCCGACTCCTTAAGGACGCTCTTTGGGCACATAGAACCGCATACCGAATGTTGTTAGGGATGTCTCCCTACCGGATCGTCTTCGGTACGACTTGTCATCTTCTTGTGGAAGTAGAGCACAAAGCTTACTGGGCTGTTAAGTAGTGCAATTTGGCCTATGACCAAGCGAGGGAGCAGACAAAATTTCAACTACAAGAACTTGACGAACTCCGCTTGGAAGCATATGAAAACTCCAGGATATACAAGCAAAAAGTCAAGAAATTTGATGACCAAAAGATCCTGAGGAAGGACTTCCATGTCGGCCAAAAAGTCCTACTGTTCAACTCAAGACTCAAGCTCATAACAGGTAAGCTTCGTTCCAGATGAGATGGACCTTTTGTAATCACTAACATATTTCCCATTGGTGCAGTACAATTGCAAGATGAACATAGCCTACTCTGCCAACCCCTTGCATTGAGGACAATGCAAAATTCAAGTGTGTGTGTGTGTGGGGGGGGGGGGGGACACCGTCGTGGCCATCGGAAGCTACAGTTTTGTTTTGTTCATACTTTTCATCCTGGCTCAATTTTATTTTTTGTTTTGTTTGATTTATGTTCTGTTTGGATTTTGTTTTGTTTTTTTTTCTTCTTTTTTCCCAGTCTGTTCCAATAAAAATTACTAAGCCGAATTCATCCTAGTTCTATGTCGTCCCGACCGAATCCGGAATGACTTCGGCCAGACTTGATCCTCACTTGTTTTTTTTTTTGTTTTCTATCCGACTCATCCTAGCGGAATTCCAAAATTGGAGTGTCGAAAAGAAAATGTGTTGGAAAGAGTTTTGAAATGACTTCTGGAAGTTTGAGAAGACAGTAGGAAGTAATTTTGCAACCCTAGAAAGAGATTTCTCTAAGCTTGAAGGGAGTGAAACTTCTGCATTCGAGGCAGTGATTGACTGAAAATGGAAAGGAAAACCCTATGTCATAGAGCAAAAACAACCTATGCGAGAATTTGAGCCTTTGTAAATATTGATGGCTTACATCTTGCCATTCCTCTTCTTTTTCTAGTGCGATTTTTACATTCATGATAACTACATATTCTGCATTTTTCCTTAACTCTCTGAATACAACTGTTTTCACATGCAGGAATGACATGATCTAGGCCATGTTTCTGATAAGCCCCGAGCCAAATAAAGCCTACCCGAAAAAAAATTTGTCCCTTGTCCACCACCATTGAGCTTGATTAACCAATTGTTCTGATAGCTTATTACAATCCAAGGCCGGAAAAACCATGATCCAACCCTTACATGCAGGGAGTAGAGGAGCCTTGGAACTGTTTTTGGAGTAAGTCATAATCAAGTGTGGGGGAACTCTCTCTAAAGGCCCGAAACTACAAGAAAGAAAAGAGAAGCAAGTGCAAGAAAAAAAATTGCAGTTGGAAAATCTAAGCTGAATCAGATAAAAAGGAAATAGCAAAGTTGCATAATTGATCAGCAAAGAAAGGAAATGGAAAAGATACAAAGAATGGGAAGAAATGAGTAACTGAACATAGAAAGAGACCAAATCATCCTGGGACATCCCTCATGCTGATGAAACTTACTCCCCATTGCTCCTCTCTTTCCCACAGGTCCTAAAACCAATCTCTACATCTTATCCTACCCGTATCCCTAGCCTCACTTCAAGCCGAAAAGAAGTCTTAGTGATCATAACTGCTTGTGTTTTTGCAGGTGTAGGAGGACAGCTCTATCAAAGTATGGTAATGCCAGTTCCATGTAATGTTGAGTGTAAATACAAACCCAAACACTTGAGGGGTTGAGGGAGTTATTCAACCACTGAGAGCTCTATCACTCTTGGTTACCTTCTTTTGATTACAAGTCATGAATTCGCCTTGAGCACTAAAGAAGTAATTCTCAGATGGCTTGAGTATCTCAATCCTAGGGTGAATGAGTACCGAATCTGTTTCGGTTGAGCTTAACAGAGTCAATTGAAAATTTTCTTTTCAACCTTAAAAATTCCCTTATTGATTTTCATTAAATTTTTCCTAGGAGTGCAAAATGGTAAGTGTGAGGGTCTGATGAGTTGCAAACTATACATCTTTTATGGACCTAAGAAGAGTGTTGTAAGATTGCTTTGTGATTAAGGAATAATTTTTAGCTGAGATTCATACTAAGGACCTAAAATGAGAGAAAATGCAAATCTGTGTTAACATTGAAGGTCTTAGCTAATAAAAAGCCCTCCCTTCTTTTGCAAGACTAAGCCGACTTCACCTCAGCCAAGAGAGTCATCTCGACTAGGCCCAATTTCCTACAACTCATTGAATATCAGCCTAATGAGGAGTGGCCCAGTCGCATCTTCCACGTTAGCCATCCAACATAGAGGCAACCTTAGCACCAACATAGATGCCATGTCACTCCTACAGTAACCGAGGAGCGCGCATCGCAATGGTAGATTAGGAAATCCACTTTTGTAATTCTGTTAGGCATCATGGATTGCGCGCTCATGTATAAATAGGAATAGTCATGTACATTTTAGGGGTCTTTGAATTCATTCTCTACACATTCTCATTGTATCTATTATCTCACTCTCATTTTCTCCAATTATAGTGTTGCACAATGCTGTAGTGGTGTTTCTCTCGATCGAGGAAGTATAGGCTTGAGACTAAGAAGCCGAAGTCTTTCAGAGGTGACCGCTTGGAATTCCAACTCACTTTGGTGGAGCTGATCCTCAACGCTCACGCTACTAGAGGTGAACCGCCGCCATCAACCATGACGATCGTCGTGGAAGATGGATCCATCTGAATTCGTACCATTGTGTTTGTATTCTATTTCTGTTAATCGATTTCATTTTGCATTTCTTGCCTTTGCTCTTCTCCTCTTCTTTAATTCATGATTTGATCCGCGATTGCAATTGAACAAGAACAAGGTTAAACTAAGCCAATTGGAACTGGTTTAGCTAATTCAGTAGGTAATGCTTTAATGATTGTTAATAGAGAACCTAAAATCAGCTTTGAACTTAATCCCTACCAACTGATGAGATATCGATTGCATAATTCCTCAGTATGGTAATGGACGAACCTGTGGCGATTGCCATATGAATTCCCAAGGCTGATCTGGATTGAGAACTAGAGTAAGGAAGTTGGACTGGACTTGAACTCATGGAATTGAATACGAACACAGTTGCTTCATAATAATAATGATAGTTGTATTACATCAATAGCATCTTATCTAAGCATTCATTTACTTTTTCTCATTTTTGTAATTAAAACCTCTATTTATTGCTTTACGAGTCCGAGACAGAGATAGTCCATCTTTGTAGCGTCAGTTCTGCCTTTAGCCGAAACCAAGTCGGATAAGTCTCTACCGAGACCATATCGGCTCAGTTTCTCCGAGAGCCAACTCGGCCAGGCCGAGACGAGCCAATATTCTGCACCTTGGATTCTACATCATTTCGCTTCACACTAAACCATAATTGAGCGCATTGTGTCCTTAAGAAAAATCGACCTAGGGTTGACTATACTATAATTAGCTTTAGTTATTTGATGCGCGTTAAGACGACTAAAAACGAGCTTATCAATCATAAATCCAACTCCCGTGAAATCCACTAGCAAGGCCTTCCTAAAGCGGTGTGTCCAAGGCACAAAAGATCCATAAGAGCATCCTACAAAGGCAATGATTAGTAGGGTTGCTCCTAGCTTAGTTTTTTGATTATAATTGGTACCACATGATATGAACCAGGGAGGCCAAGAGGAACAAGAGAAAGACATTAAGCATAAGGAACCTAAAGACCTTCAAGGTCCTTAACTAGATGTAGATTGAGGAGGTTGGAAGCAGATGTCCAAAGTGATCTTAACATTATTTACATTCTAGGAAAATGTCTTCGTGTAGCATAGGACCTTTTTATGTTTTTCATTACATTGCTTGTAGTAAGTAGGAAACCATAATTTAGGCCTTTGGACGTAGTCAGTGCGTTTGGTCACACTCAGCGTCTTTGAACATCCTTGTTAGACGAGAAGTATCTATTGAGCCTTTTGGATGCTAAATGCCTTTAGATGGTCTCCTTTGGATGATCCGTATGGACGATGGCATTCTTTGGACAACTAAAGGTGTTTTTTGGCCTTTGACGGTGACTCCTCAAGCAATTCTTGGGACTTTTTCCCTTTTGACCGTGACTCCTCAAGTAATTCTTGCCCTTGGACGCTACTTGGAGTCCATTGGACATGTCTATTGGAGCGTTCCATCAATGGATGCACAACCACTTAGAGAATCTCTATTGATACATGTTTAAATAGCTGAGCCTAGCCAATTTATATCAATTTTGGTTTATTTTAATGAAATTTGCTTAAGTAAGCATTTGAGAGAGTTCTTTGGATTTGTTCTTGGATTAGAAGATTTAATTCTCATCAAGTTCAACATGATGCTTGTGGAAAATCTCTCTTTCTTTAATCTGATTTCTTTGAAATTAGTGACTAGTCATTTCTAACTATATCCATTTTTCCACTTTGGATTCTCTTGAACTTATGTTTTAATTATGCAATTATTACTCTATAAATCCCTAAAACTCAATTCCTAACTTTTGCATAGTAATGACAATTATGTTGAATGGACGATTTACCTTTCGTTAAGATGACCCAAGTGTGCATTTCAAATCAAGTTCTATCAAGAGCCTAAGCATTGTGATCAAGATCGTATGAGGTGGTATTCAAAGCATTCCACTTCATAGTGTGCTATAATTGAAGTGCAATACTTAGATTATGTGTCCTTCATACTCATATCAAGAAGTAATACATTTGAATGTATAATCTTGCTTTAATTAGTCTTATGTTTTGAAATTTTTAGTTCAAGTTTTGATTGCCTAGCTATTATCAATTATTTAATTGGTTCAATTTTTGTTCTAATCAGTTAAATTATCAATTTAATTGGTGCAAAATTCCTTTTGTGGCTCAATTTCAAAAGATTGAAAAAAGCAGAGCATCACGATTGAGTGTTCACTTCATTTTTGTTAAAATCGTTGATCACGAGATTTATTGCAAATTGTAAAAAAGAATTGTGGTAATTATCTAAAAAAATGTTGGATCAAAAAATGAGTTAGATAGGTTACATCCATGGCCAAAATCAGCATAGCAAAAACAAAGCATGAGAGAAAATCATTTTAAAGGAAAATAGTATAACAAAAAATTGTTACAGATCCACAGACAAACCACCTACCAAAAATTTTCTATTATATTTTCCTATCTATTTTCAATTAAGTGTCCTAGTTGGTGACGATTGTCCATAGCACTTTAGACGACGAAAATTTTATTTGATTTTTTATGCATAATTATTAGTGTCTCTTAATTCAGAGTCTTAATATTGTCTTTTTTTATGCTACGTTTATTGTTTGCCTTCAATTGGTTTCTTAAGTTTTGTCTTTGAGTTTTCATTTCTTTTAAATTATGAAAAGTTATCGTGATTTGACAACTTTCACTTACATCGTAGAACTTGATTAGTAGAATCTAGGTTCTCTTTCAAGGCATAGCGAGTCGACTGGAAAAAGGCAAGAGTGCATGTTATAGAAAAAGCTACAAAGAGTGAATATACGAGTGTAAAGCGTAAACACGTAGGAGTGGTGAGGTTTTCCTTTTAGTACTAACACATTTCTATGAGAAATTTCAATATAAAGAAAGAACATGTGCAGTTATGGCGAACAATAGCAATGAGGAAGTAAACAATTACTCTCATAAATCTCGACGCATGATGAAGCATATGACTAAGTTTGAGGAGAAACTGGCAAAATAGGGAGGAAGATTGGAGGTTGTGAAGGTGGATAGTGCAAGTGTCCATGCTAAAGTGGAGGCACTAAGTAGAACAAAGGATAAGTCTACCACATCCATACATGAGAGTGAGGGAAGTAGAGCCACGACTCCAAACTAACCATCCATAGAACCTTATAGGTCGCACCACTATGAGAGGAGTGAAAGATCACAAAGAGAAAGAAGGCAATTAGAAGGGCCTCACAAAGAGAGGCAAGAAAGGAAATATGAGGAGGAACCCCACATATAAAGAAAAGGAAGAAGGTACGACAAGAAACCACGTCAAGACCGAAGAAACATGGAAGATTACCAAAGAGCTCCTTCGAAGGTTCTCATTGTGTCAAATTCCTCCGTTTCCAAGAGATAGAGATGCAGAAGAATTCATGGATTAGGTAATAAAGGTGGAGTAGGTTTTGGACAGCTTCGACTATGATGACTATGGGAAAGTTAGAATAGTCACTTATAAGTTCACTAGTTATGCATTGGTGTGGTGGAACTAGCTTTATAGGTAAATTAGATAAGACAGGAAGAGGCATGCTGATACATGGCCTAATCTCAAGAGAGAGATGAGGTCAAGATTTGTACATGCATCATATGTGCAGGACCTGTACAATAAATTGTGAAGGTTGTACCAAGGTGAAGGAAAAGCTAATACATATGAAGGAGGGGCTGAAATGTGTGTATGTGTGACTTAAAAACACTGTTAGGTAGAGTTAGTGAAATTCCTTTGTGTTGAATTGTGTGTATGTGATTTATGAAATCTTTTCACAAAAATGAAGGATTTAAAAACACAATTTGGTTTGGTTGTCCAAAGGAGTGTATAAATAAAACAATGTAGGGTAAGATAGAAAGATGGATAGAGATTATATTGGTTCACTCTTTCAACAAAGCTACGTCTAGTCCCTTCAACACGAAGGAATTTCACTAAGTCTACCTAACTTACAAACAAGTATTCTCTACCTCTCTAGGTATTCAACCCTTGTAATCTACCTAATTACAACAAACCCAATATTCTTTGACACTTAGTCTCTTTAGGTTATTACATTAACTCAATAAAGTTTTTACAAAAGAATAACTTGCATAATGAGATTTTACAATATAGAGCATAGACTTTACTTTGTTTCATACAGAAAGTTTTACAAGATAGTCATCCAAAGTGTAACAGAGTGTTTTTCTTTCTTGATAGAATGCATTGTAGTTCAACTTCGCTCTTTTGAGCTTGATAGATCCCTTTATATAGTACGTGAATATTTGAACATTGCTTTTTGCATAAGGAGTGGTTAGATCTGCATTGAATTCTACTTGATTCCTTCTTGCAATACTTTTGTAGAGGCTCCTCTTTTATTGAAGATAGAGAAAGGTTCTGTCAGGAAAAAAACTATTTTTCTCTTAATTCTACGTGTTGTCTCTACTATTGATGACGGACAAAGCTTTTGTTGGTTCCTTTTGAATGGAGTCATAATCTAGGCTTCCTTTTATCGTGCTTAACTTGAATCATAAAATCTTTGTTGTTGTTTTTCGTCAATGTGAAAGCTTAACATATATGGTCAAACAGTATATTTGGTAGACATTTGAATATTAGATCTAGATAATCAACTCTTTATATGAATGAAAGAGTTCACGAGATAAGATAAGTAAGATAAACAACAATTTATACTTTTACAAGAGATTCTTCCTTATTAGAACAATGTAGTCATTCCATTTTTAGATGATATCTTATTTGGATTGCAAGAACATCTTAGGACGCTGAGTTCTTCTATGGACCCTTGATTGCATCTTTGGATGTTGAGTCCCTCCATGGATGTTAAGAACATCCTTTGGATGGAGAGCTTCTCTAAGGACGTAGAATATGTCCTTTTCATGGCAAGTAACTATATTTACGTTGGGAATGTCAAATACGTCCCTTGGATGATCAATCTCACTATGGACACTTGGAATGTTCTGTGGATGGCGAGTGACTCCATGGATGCTAAGCACATCTGAGTACATCTTTTGGATGGTGAGTGTGTCTATAAATGGTGATAGAGAATTTTTGAGGCACTTAATAGTGACTTATGCTGGACATATTTCACATAATTTATGGTTAATATTGACACATTGGTTGAGTCTTAGGTTATTGGACTTAATTAGGTTTAGTTGCTATTCTTTGCTTATTTTTTGACTTAATTTTCATTATGTTGTTGCTATCTTATGCAAGCCATGTCTAGAGATACAGACCATGAAATTAGATAATCTTGGTGGCTTTGGAAAGGTAAGACAAAGATCTACAACTTCTCTCTTATGGACTCAACCTAGTTTGCCCCGTCTTCAATGTCAAAAGTCCACTTGAAGTTACAGACTTTGTACCCATTGTTAGGTTGTTAAGCCTTTCTTTGTATATTTTGGTCCAATCTCGGGACCTTGGTTGGTGGGTCTTTGGGTTGTGAATTCCTCTAGCCTAGACCACCTTTTTTGGCATTCAGAACATGTAACCAATAATAGTTGGTTGGTTGACTTAGGAGGTATACGATTTTAGGACTTTTCATGTTTTGAGTTTTAAGAGGTTTCTTAGATTGCAAGTTTCCTCTCTTTTCCTTGGGTTCTTGCTTTGCATGGTGCTGCATTTTCTGTGACGATTGTCATGGAATGATAAGTTATCTTATCAATTCAAGGTTTCTAGATTGTAGTTTGGTTTGAGTTCTTGAATCTTTCTTTATGAAAATTCTATTATGTTCTTTTCTTTCTAATTCTTCACTCATTTTCATGATTATGATTTCGCTTGAAGTTTTGGATTGTGTTATGCTAGGTAATTGATTGGTCACCTACAATTAACCAATTATGTGCTTGAATCCATGCTAATGAGGGATTACGATTGTGATCTCAATCTGTTGGATGAATGTTAGATGATTGTCTAATGAATCTTCGGTTGATGTGAATTTGCACCCTTATTAGAACCATGATAATAGAACTGCATGATTGAATCCTAAGATTGATGTTACAAAATTATGTTTAGTTAAATTATATTCTACATAATTCCTTTACATGATTTTGTCTGCACACAAACCCCCCCTTTTTAGCATTTAATTTGATTTTTGTTCAACAAGATTAAGCATTGCATGATTGTGTCATTGAGAAATTTAACCAACGTTAGTCCCTATACTGCAAAGTTAAGGGAAATCTAGTGATTTTGGTAGTGTTTTGATAGCGTTATCAGACAACAAGCTCCTTGTGAATACAATAGATGAACCTTTTTAAAATTCAATTTTCCTTAAATGGATGTGTTCCAATCTTTAAGTCCAATAACATGAACTTATTCTAAAATCTAAAGAATGGTAGTTAATCATAATATATTGTCCATTTCCATAATGTTTGTTATCATTATAACAATTGGATCATTTTGGATGCATAGACTTATGTTCCAACAATCTCCCCCTTTATGATGACGAAATTTATGTTAAAGAGAAAGGTGATTTCAAGATATAACATTTTAAGTGTGTGATACATTTTACTAGCTTCCCCTAAGATATATAACTTCTATTTTATTTTAGTTCCACCTAAGCTAATGTATGGTTAAGAGAAAGATATTTTAACTATGTCCAAGCATAAGGATTTAATATAAAGATATGAGCAAAAGGATCAAAGCATGCATATATGACTTATCGTATTATATCAAAGTGTATGGTAGATTTATCAAGGCATTCATATAAAACAATCAGAATATATGTATCATCATATGGTAAAAAATGTAGAATCTTAAATGCAGACTCTTATGCATTAAAAAAATGCAGAATCTTTCTCCTTTACACAATTCTCCCCTTTTTTTGTTATCAATAAAGGATTGGAAGAATGACCATCACAATTATAAAAAAATAAAAAAAAATAAAAGGAAAATTTTTAGGATTTGTAAAAGGGAGGTCACTTGTATGGTGAAGTAGGACGTTCAAGAGGGTGAAGATAGACTTGGACGAAGGATTCCTAAGGGTGAGGTGTTGCAGGTTTAGGTGGTGAGTAAGTGGCTTGGAAAGGATATGAGGGTAGAGGTACTTGTTCGAAGGTGTAGATGGGTAGTGAGTAATCTGGTCTAGGTGGATAGGTATTTAAGCTTAGGTTGTTGAAGGAAAAGGACTAGTCATTTCTTCTTGAGGATGGTGATAGGATTAGGGGAGTCTATAGGCTTATGAATGATGTGGTTGTCTAAAGGTGTTTAGATGGTGATTTGTTTAAGGTCGTCCAAAATAGTTTGGATGGTAGGTTGAATGGGTGAAGAAGGGCTAGGTTTTGAGATGTCCAATGTGGTATGAATGATGGTTTGTAATGGTGAAGGGTGAAGAGGTGAAAGTAGAAAGGGTTTTATAGAGATTGAGAGCAAGACATTCAAAATTTTTTGAAGAAGGAAGATGAAAATACTTTGTAAATAAAACATTTCTAGAAACCCTTACTAAAACTTTAGTGGTGAAAATATCATTTAATGGTAAAAGGATATTGTCGTTTGTAATTTACAAAGGTTAAAAGGGTAAATAATTGACTCAGTTTGTCAATGAGAAAGATGCAAATATGCAATGTTATACCAAGAAGACTATGGACGTATACGTTATGGGCATACAATTTATGGATGCTTAAGCCATATGATTTTAAACTTCATTCTAGAATAAAAGTCATACCAAGAAGATTCCTGATATGGACAAGAATGCCTTTATGAAAGTAAATAAAAGTCACTCTAAAATCCTTTTATGAACATAATCCCTAATGAAATGATGTTTAATTTCTATATGCTTAGCACAAGAATGCAAAATAGGATTCTTAGATAAATTAATTGCAATAGTATTATCACAAAGAAGAGGAATGTTACTCTCAATTATGTCATAATCCTCCAATTGATGCTTGATTCATAGAAGTTGTGAACAACATTGTACAATTGAGATATATTTTACTTGACCAAGATACTAGATTAGCTCCAATAAAGTGGCATCCTTCACTAGTGCTTTTTGTTTCTATTTTGTCTCTAGCAAAATCAGCATCATTGTAGAGTTTCAACTTGTACTGATTAGATTTCTTAAAGCAGGGACAAAGATTAGTAGTGCCTTTCAAATATATAAAAATACGCTTAAAGACTATTAGATGTGATTCCCTTGGATTGGATTGAAAACATGCACACAAATATACACTAAACATTATATCTAGTCTAGAGACAATTAAATAGAGTAGTATGATATTTGGTCTACTCTTTTTATCTAATTCATCCAAAGTTAAGATGGATGTTGGGTGCATTGGAGTTGACATATTTTTGCAATCCATAAGATTAAATTTCATGAGTAACTTCTTGACATGTTATGTTTGATGGATATAAATTCCATCTTCTGCTTTCTTAATTTGTAGTCCAAAAAAGAATTTTAATTCTCCCATAAGAGAAGTAATATTCAGCACAACCATCAATAGAAGCGTGATAAGAATGAGTTTCTTGCTCAAGACAATAGTAGAGAGGAAGCTCTCAAAAAGTTCAATGCACATTCATTAACAAAATAAACAATGATTAAGGTAATTACAAAAGGGCTTATATACCCCTCTCTTAATCCTAATTATGGTCTCCTACTCATATTTAGAGTCATTTAACCAAGGCCCAAGGAAGAGCTAGCTCAAAACACAAAAGCAAGCTAGCTCTCTGATTGGCAATGAATTTAATGAGGCAAATTGGCAATGGATTAGCAACGGATCAGTGGTAGTGAGGAAAATGCGACTAAATTGGGCTTTGGCCAAGGCTATACTATGCTACATGAAAGGTACCTAAAATACTATGAAAATATAAGGAAATGAGTGTCTTTCTATCTCTACCATTGCCTTCATAGCAGTTGGACAAGTGGTATAAAACTAGGCCTTCTTGGGGCTTCTTTTGGGTCATGAGTGTAGCCAACTTTAGCTGCACCTCCTCTTGGATTCTCTTGAGCCTCCCTCTATAGGTCCTTCAAGTGCAAGGGTAGCTCCTTCCTCACGTCTCCTTGAGTTCCTTGACTGTGGCCTCCCATATATGCATCATCCTCCCCTTTTTAAGAGGAATTTGACCCAAATTTGGTCCTTGAGTATGTATAACAAAAGCAGTCAAGTCAATTATATTAAAGGTGGTGCTTCTCCCAAACTCCTAGGGTATATAAAATTTATAAGCATTATTACTTATTTTCTTCAAAATTTTAAATGGACCATCTCCTTTTGGAAGAAGTTTGGACTTTCTAAGATGAGGAAATCTCTCCTTCCTCAAGTGCACCCAGGCAAGACCACCCTTCTTGCAGATGACTTCCTTCTTCCCCTTGTTTGCATTTTTAGCATATTTTTCTCCTTTCTTTTCCATGTTCAGCTGTGTTTTCTCATGAAGCATTTTAACAAATTAGGCTTTGGAAAGCCCTTCATCATTCACATAATTAGGCATAATACGTAAAGGAAACATATCAAGAGAGGAGAGGGGAATAAAACCATAAGCCAACATAAAAGGAGAATGAGAAGTTGTGAAATTACACACCATTTTATAAGAAAATTCAACATGCGGTATCCAATCCTCCCAATCTCTCAAACTCTTCCCAATAAAGCATCTAAGAAGTTAGCCTAGAGTTCTATTTATCACCTTTGTTTGTCCATTGAAAAGGAGGAAGAGAAGGAGGTACTATCATGCTAACTTTAGAGTCTCTTACCTGAGACATACCTTTGTAAGCTAGAGCAAGAGTGTCCCACATTTATTTGGATGACTTGCAACTGTGGGCTTTCTCATATTCTAATTTCGTTAATAAACACAAGAGAAAGTTTCTATAATTTGAGTTAAGAAGGTACCTTTTCTTTGTTCTTCGTTCCATAAAGATCTTGAAATCTCTGCTCCTTCTTTATTGGTAAGGATATTATTGCCATTTTCAATTGCATCTCATATGTCATTGTAACATGCATAAAAGAATGCCATCATTCTTTGTTTCTAATAGTCTTAATTTGGGCCTTTGAATAGAGGAGGTATGTTCACTGTGTGTCCTTAAGTTTCTATAGCTTTCAAGATTGTTTCCTCTGCACTATTAAATGTTTAACCCCTAAAGGATAAGCTCTGATACCAATTGAAGGAAAAATAACACGCAAGAAGGGGGGTTAAATTGTGTGTGTGATTTTTGAAAGCTTTTCACAAAACTAAAGGATTTAAAAACACACTTTAATACAATCATCCAAAGGAGTGCATATATAAAAAAAGTATAGGGTAAGAGAGAAAAATGCACAAAGATTATACTGGTTCACTCTTTCAATAAAGCAACGTCTAGTCCTATCAACACAAAAGAATTTCACTAAGTTTACCTGACTTTCAAACAAGTATTCTTTACCTCTTCAAATATTCCAACTCTTGTAATCTACCTAATTAAAAGAAACCCAATATTCTTTGACACTTAGCCTCTTTAAGCTATCACACTAATTCAATGGAGCTTTTACAAAAGAGTAACTTACATAGTGAGCATTTACAATACATAGCACAAACTTTACTTTGCTTCACAAAGAAAGTTTTACAAGACAGTTGTCCAAAGCGTAAAATAAAGTTTTTTCTTTCTTGATAGAATGTGTTGTAGTTCAATTTCCCTCTTTCAGGCTTGATATATCTTGTTATATAGCACGTGAAAATTTGAATGTTTCTTTTCACATGAGGAGTGGTTGGATTTGCATTAAATTCTATTTGATTGCTTCTTGCAGTACTTCTATAGAGACTCCTTTTTTCTAAAGACAAAGAAAAGTTGTGTTAGGAAAAACTACTTTTCTCTAAATTTTATGTGTTGTCTACTATTGGTGATTTAGGAAGCTTCTGTTGGTTCCTTTTGAATGGAGTCACAATTTGGGCTTCCTTTTATTAGGCTTGAATTTTATTATGAAATCTTTGTTGTTGTTCTTCGTCAATCTAAAAGCTTAACACGTGCTTTAATAGTATATTAGGTAGACAGTTGAGCGTTGGATCTAGATAATTAGCTCTTTATACAAATGTAAGAGTTCATGAGACAAGATAAGTAAGATAAACAACATTTTATGCTTTATGAGAGATTCTTCCTTATTTGAACAATGTAGTTGTTCAACTTTCAAGACGATCACTTCTTTGGATGATAGAAATGTCTTAGCACGTTGAGTTCTTCTATGGACCCTTGATTGCGTCTTTGGATGTTGAGTCCCTCTATGGATGCTGAGAACATCCTTTGGACAGATAGCTTCTTTATGGATGCAGAATATGTTCATTGGATGGTGAATGACTCTATGGACACTGGAATGTCTAAGCATGTCCTTTGGATTGTAGATCTCACTATGGATGCTTGGAATGTCCTTTGGATGGCGAGTGACTCTATGGATGCTAAGCACGGCTAAGTAAGATCTTTGGACGGTGAGCGCATTTATCTACGGTGAGTTCCTTACGGATACAGTAGATGAACATTTTTTATAGTCGGTTTCCCTTAAATGAATGTGTTCCAACCTTTAAGTCTAATAACCTATAGTTCTTTTGAAATCTAGAGAACAATGGTTAATCCTAAAATATTATCCATTTCCATATTGTTTGTTATCATCAAAACACTTGGGTCATTTTGGATTCATAGACTTATGTTCCAACACAAGGGTTCAAAAGCATGCAACAATATAATAAAGACATAGAGGTTGCATTGTTGAGAGCCAATGTACTAGAGTCTAGTGAAGCCATTATGGCTTATTTCCTACATGGGTTGAACAGAGAAATCCAAGATGTAGTGGAGTTGTACAACTACACCTCTGTGGATGACCTAGCATATTAGGCCACAAGAATTGAGTCTTAGCATAGAAGGCATCTAGCCTCAAGGAGATTCTACGCCAATAGTTTTGATTGTTGAAGGGGTAAGAATGACAAGGGAGAATGATCCAAAATGGACAAGAGTGCAAAGAAAGGGTGTTCCCCACCATGAGACCAAAAGGAAGAACGTATGTTAGCAGACCTTGTTTCATCATCCAAAAGCAACAACATCAAATACTTTAAATTTTTGGGAAAAGGGAACATCATCTCACATGGCTATTCAGTGGATGAAGGTGATCTCCTTATGGTGAGAAGGTTGCTAGGCGCACAAATGGATATACAGGGTAACTCTCTCTGGAAGAATATTTTCCATTCTCATTTCCAAGTGTAAGGAAAAATTTTCTCCATGATCATTAATAGTTGCAAAAACATTAATGTAGCTAGCTTAAGGCTAGTAGAGAAATTGATGCTCCCTATAGTGGCCCACCTGAAACCATATAAGTTGTTGTGGTTGAGCAGCAAGGGAGAAATGGTTGTGAGAAAATATTTGTTTGTGGTAGTAACCTTGGGGAAATACAATGATGAAATACTGCATGATGTGGTACCCATGGAGGCTACTCACATCCTCTTAGATAGGCCATGACAATTTGATTAGTAGGTGATCTATTATGGGGTCACCAACAGATTTTCATTTGTACAAAAGGGACAAAAGGTGACCCTCAAGACTTTGTCTCCAAGAGAGGTGACTAAGGACCAACGAAAACTGAAAATGAAGAGGGAGAAAGAACAAAAAGAGCAAAGAATAAAAGAGAGAGTAGAGAGGGCCCAAAAAAAAGGAAATAAAAAAAGTGAAAAATGAAAAAGTGAGCATCGAAAATGAAAAACATGGGACTAAGCATCCAAAATGAAAAGTGAGAAAAATAAGAGTACTAAGGGTAGATAAGCATTGATAACTGGTATAAGAGAGGTTAAGAGAGTGCTTATAGCAAAAAGTGAGTCTTTATACCTTTTAGCTACTACCATATGTTTCCTTGTATATTTGTGACTTTCTAATTTCCTTGAAAGGCTCAAGAAGATGTTGGAAAGGAAAAGTCCTTGACCACTAATTCCTTATGGCTCTAGTCTACTTTGTAATCCCTATCTGATTGTAGATCTATTACAAGTGGTTAAAGAATTTGGAAGTGATAGCTACTTAGGAGTGATAATTCATATTTTAGACACCCAATATGGTCTTAACATGGGCATAGTAGACTCTATTTTGTAGTTAAGAATCATGTATTAGCTAGGATTCAGATTTTTGAGGTAAAAATAGGAAAAATACAAATCTATGCTAATTTGAGGATTTTAGCTAACAAAAAGAGTAAACTCATTTTGGAGGTCAAAATTGGAAGTCCCAGATGAAGTCATCCCAGTCGAGACCGAGTTCGAGTCCTCTTGACCATTGCAGCCGAGACCGAAGGCGTCTCAACCAACCGAAGCTGTCTCGACTAACTAAAGGCATCCCAGCCAGACGAGTTCCTCTCTAAGCTGACTTTGTCTCTAGTACCAACTGTGTCTTTGCATGCCGACTCTATCTCTGCATGCCAACTTCGTCTCTACATGTCAATTCCATCTCCAATAGTCAAGTCCACTCCATGTACCAACTCTGACTCCTGAAGCTAACTCTAGATGCTGAAGTCATTCCAACCATCTGGATGCCTCCTAGCATCAAGACCAACTCCGCTCCAATGATTTTGAGCACGTGGTCATTTAGAAATTAGTTATTTAGTTTGTTATTTCTACTATTTCAATTAGCTGGTAGTTAGTTAAGTTCATTATTTCTATTAAGTCAGTTAGGGAGTTAGTTAGCAAAACTTGTATAAAAAAGGAAGCAAAGCTCATCCATTGGTTAGACAAAAAGTAACGCATTGACACATCTATGCATTCATACTCCATCGCTCACACTTAAACTCTCACTCCGTTAATTGGTGTTTCCATGGTGCTTTAGTAGGGCATCCAGTCGGTTGAATGGATGCAAGACCAGGGATTGGGTAGCGACCGATTGCTAGAGAGGACTGACCCGTATCGGGCACCCTCTGGTGGACAAACCCCTCTGTACTTGGCCATCTCTGGTGGAAAACTACTGCTTTTCCATGGCAGTTGTCATGGGAGGCTGAGTTCATCTTTCCATGTATCCACACTTCACTTCATCGCTCCAATGGTTATTCAATGAAATGGGTTTGAGTTCCCTTACTTTTTTGTTTGTGATTCCTGCTTGTTTCTCTATTCTTGCTTATGTCATGGTTATGCATGTGTAAGAATAGATCATGTTAGGTTAGGGATTAGTCAGAACCAATCTAGCAACTATATAGGTAATTGATAGAAAACCTACATCAACCACGTGTGTATTCCCTACTAACTCGAGGTCGTGGTTGGGTAGGCCCTTAGTCAGCAATGGAATAATGTTAGGTGGTTGTCTTAAGACTTAGGTTGGTGTGAAATCACATGCATTGATAGGAATAGGAATAAGAACCATTTACTTGCTAACTTTGGAATTGCTACACTAAATATATGTTTTTGTTAATTGTAGTTTGCTTTTACTTTTATAGTTAGTCATTTACTTTCTACATTTACTAGTAAGTATACAAACCCCCTATTTTACTTTTATTTTGCTGAGTCCGCATTCTGGATTCGCCGTTTTGCATACTCTCGGCCCTGTTCACTAGACTTCACTAGAATCACATGTCCTCGAGAGATTAAACCTATGTTGCCCCTATGCTACCTAAACATAGGAAATCTAGTTATTTTGATAGCTAAAATAATGACTAAAAAATAAGCTTATCAAGAAGGCCTTTATGTCCAAACACACCTGTATTGAACTGGATACTTTAACGCATATTCTTGTGAATAACATCACTTGTTTTCAACTCATAATGGTTAGCATTCATTCCAAGTCCTTACATGTTTTTGTTACTACTTATAGGCTATATATGGTGTTGATGCATGTGTATGGATAGTATAAATTAGTTTTGCATGTCGCATTTGTGTTTTATGTGCTATCCTACATGGGTGTGCTTCCTTGTTGTAATTATGGTAGTACTAGGCTGGTGCATGTTCAAAATGATGTGGCCCCATGCTTTTGATGCACTTTAGTAGTTTACAACAACAATAGAGTACTAGAGCCATTGGTTGACTCGTGTTGTCACTAACAAATATAAGATAGTTTGAAATCAAAGGGACGTGATATAATGAGTATGTATGAACCTCGATGCACCCGAAACTATATAAGCTATTGTGGTTGAACAACAAGAGAGAAATAGTCGAGAGAAAACAGTTGTTTGTTGCAGTAAACTTGGGGAAATACAATGATGAAATACTACATGATGTCATATCCATAGAGGCTACTCACATCCTCTTCTTAGATAGGTGATGAGTCACAAATTATGCATCTTTCATGGACCTAAGAAGGATGTTTACAAGACTATCTTGTGCTTAAGAATTGAGTGTTAGCCGAGATTCATATTATGGACCTAAAAATAGAGAAAATACAAATCTGTGCTAATTCGAGGATCTTAGCTAACTCTTCTTTTCTTGCAGGAACAGCCGAGGTGTTCCAAGGTCCATCATAAGAAGACTCGGCCGAGATGAAGTCGTCTCGACCAAGACCGACTCCATCTCGGCCAAACTAGATCAGGCCAGACTTCACGGCACAGCAACCCAAGAAGGTGCAATCCAATAAGGAGCAACCCAAAGACGCTCTCCACGTCAGCTATCCAGCTCAAGGCCACCCTGGCTCCAACTTAGTAGCCACGTCACCTCTTGAAGTAGCTTGCAATGCAAGTTATAGCAAGGGCAGAATAGGGATTCCGCTTGTAATTTTGTTATATTAGTTAGCTTCGTTCCCTGTATAAATAGGCACAACTATGAACGATTAGGGGTCTTTGGCTTCATAATCACATTCACGCTTCTGTCTCCAAGTTTTTCTCTCGTTTTCATCTTC
Source organism: Mucuna pruriens (assembly GCA_025330945.1). Taxonomy (NCBI): domain Eukaryota; kingdom Viridiplantae; phylum Streptophyta; class Magnoliopsida; order Fabales; family Fabaceae; genus Mucuna; species Mucuna pruriens. The sequence continues at coordinate 291,417 of JAENHJ010000317.1, forward strand.
TTTCCTACGGTGGTGCACGATGCTATAGTGGCATTCTCTCGATCGAAGAACGCAGGCTAGAAACCGAGAAGTTGAAGGTTGCTGGAGGTGATCGATTGGACACCAACGCACTCCAGAGAACCTAATCCTCTACATTCTAGCTACTCAAGGTGAACCATCGTTGTTGGCCATGGCAATTGCCATGAACGGTGGAACCACGGAAGCCAGATCCCTGTGTTTGTATTCTGTTTTCTATTAATCAATTTCATTCTACATTTCTCATCTCCGTTCCCTTCCTCTCCTTTAGTTCATGATTTAATCCACGATTACAATTGAATTGTGAACGATGTTAAGCTAAGCCGATTGGAACTGGTTTAACTAATTCAGTAGGTAATCATTTAACGATTGTTAATCGAGAACCTAAAATCAGCTCTAAACTTAATCCCTGCCAACTAATGAGGTAGCGATTGCATAATTCCTCGGTATGGCAATGGACGAACCTTTGACGATTGCCATAAGACTTCTCAAGACTAATATGCACTAAGAACTGGAGTGCGGAACCTGGACTGAAATTGGACTAATAGAATTTAACATGAACACAGTTATATCACAATAATAATAATAGTAAACCGGTAGAGTTAGTATAGGTTCAATGCATTCATAGTTTACTTTATTTCTTGTTTTACTTGCATTTCAACCCCCCTATTACTGCGTTTCAGTCCGAGACAGAGATAGTCCATCCCTGTAGCGTCTATCTGCACTCAACCGAAACCAAACAAGAGAGATCTCAGCCGAGATCTCGTCGGCTTAGTTTCTACCGAGAGCAACTCGGCCAGTAACCGAGACGAGTCAATATTCTACATCTTAGATTCTGCGTCATTTCACTTCACACTGAGTCACAAACGAGCACACTATGTCCTTGAGAAGAATGACCTAGGGTTGACTATACTATAGTTAGTTGTAGTTATTTGATGCTTGTTAAAACGACTGAAACGAGTTTATCAGTAGGCCATGACAATTTGATCGGCAGGTGATCCATTATGGGATTACCATCATATTTTCATTTGTACATAAGGGACAAATGGTGATCCTCAAGTCTTTGTCTCTAAGAGAGGTGAGTGAGGACCAACTAAAAATGAAAATGAAGAGGGAGAAAGAATCAAAATAGCAAAGAGAAAAAGAGAGAGAAGAGAGGGCCCAAAGAAAAGAAAAAAAAGAAAAAAATGTAAAAGTGAGCATCCAAAATGAAAAAGTGAGAAAAATAAAAGTACTAAGGGTGGATAAGCATTGATAACTTGTAGAAGGCATGTAAAGAGAGTCCTTATAGTAGAAAGATATTCTTTATACCTTTCACCTACTACCATGTGTTTCCTTGTATATTTGCGACTTTCTAATTTCCTTATAGGGCTCAAGGAGACGTTGGAAAGGAAAAGTCCTTGACCACTAATTCCTTGGGACTCTAGTTTGCCTTGTAATCCCTATATGGTTATAGGTCTATTACAAGTGGTGAAAGAATTTATAAGTGATAGCTACTTAGGAGGCCTTTAGGTATCATCGCCCAAACACACTTGTACCCAACGAGAAGCTTTGGTGCTTGTTCTTGTGAATAATATCACTTGTATTGATGGCATAATGGTTAGTATTAATTCCATGTCCTTACATGTTTTTGTTAATTCTCATGGGCTGTATATGGTGTTGATGGATGTGTATGGATACTATAAAAGTTTTGCATGTTGTATATGAGTTTTATATGGTATTCTACATGGGTATGCTTATATGTTGTAATTATGGTAGTACTAGGCTGGTGCATGTTCAAAATGATGTGTCCCCATGCTTTTGACACACTTTAGTAGTTTACAACAACAATAGAGTACTAGAGCAATTACTTGAACCTTGTTGTCACCAACAAATAAAAGATAGTTTGAAATCAAAGGGATGTGATATAATGAGGATGTATGAACCTTGGTGCACCCGATACCATATAAGTTATTGTAGTTGAATGATGAGTCACGAACTATACACTTATTTTGGACCTAAGAAGGATCATTGCAAGCACATTTGGCACTTAAGGAATTAATATTGGCTGGGATTTAGATTAGGAACTGAAAAATAGAGAAAATACAAAACTGTGCTATTCCAAGGATCTTAGTTGATTTCCCTCTTAATACAAGACCAGCCAAGGCTTTTAGGTCTAGCGGAGGACCTAGGCCGACTCCATCTCAGCCAAGCTAAATTACGAGCAACTTACTGAACAACAGGCCAACGAGGAGCAGACCAGTTGCATCTTCCACATCATCCATCCAACACAGAGGCCACCTCAGCACCAGCATGGAAGCCACGTCACTCCTGGAACAACCAAGTTCTTTTTAGCGCACTTTGTAAGGGCAGATTAGGAAATCTACTTTTGTAATTTTGTTAGACATCGAGGTTCGGGCGTTCAAGTATAAATAGGAGTAGTCATGTACAATTTAGGGGTCTTTGATTCCCCACACGTTCTCATTGTATCCATTATCTTGCTCTCGCTTCTCCTTGTTATGGTGGTGTACGGTGTTGCAATGGTGTTTCTCTCGATCGAGGAAGTACAGGCCTGAGATTGGGAAGCTGAAGACTGTTAGAGGGGACTGCTTGGATTTCCAGCACACTCTAGTGGATCTGATCCTCAACCCTCAGGCTATTGGAGGTGAACCACCACCATCAACCATGGCGATCATCGTGGAAGATGGATCCATCTGAATTTGGACCACTGCGTTTGTATTCTATTTATTGTTAATTGATTTTGTTCTATGTTTCTTGCCCCTGTTCTTTTCCTCTTCTTTAGTTCACGGTTTGATCCGCAATTGCAATTGAACATGAACAAGGTTAAACTAAGCCAATTGGAACTAGTTTACGTAATTTAGTAGGTAATCCTTTAACGATTATTAATAGAGAACCTAAAATCAACTCTGAACTTAATCCCTACCAACTGATGAGGTAGCGATTGCGTAATTTCTCAGTATGGTAATGGACGAACCTGTGGCGATTGCCATAAGAATTCCCAAGGCTTACTTAGACTGAGAACTGGAATAAGGAACCTGGACTGGACTTGAATTAATGGAATTGAATGCAAACATAGTTACATCATAATAATAACAGTACTTATCTTGCATCTGTAGGATCCTTGCATCTACATTTATGCTCTGCATTCATTTACTTTTACTTGTTTCCGCAATTAAACCCCCCTGTTTACTGCTTCCCGAGTCTGAAATAGAGATAGTCCATCTCTGTAGCATCAGTTCTACACTCAGTCCAACCCAAGTCAGATAAGTCTCTACCGAGACCATCTTGGCTCAATTTCTTCCAAGGGCGACTCGGCCAGTGCCGAGACGATTCAATACTCTACACCTCAGATTCTACATCATTTCACTTTGCACCGAATCATAATTGAGCATAATGTGTCCTTGAGAAAAATTGACCTAGGGTTGACAATGTTATAGTTAGCTTTAGTTATTTGATGTGCATTAAGACGACTAAAAACGAGCTTTATCAAATTGGCACCGTTACTAGGGACACAAGTTCTTTTGTGTCTTTGTGTGTCAAGCTAAGTGAAGTCGAATCCCGAGTCTGTAGAGTGTGTCTGTTGAGTCACTTCATTGAGTTCTTGAAATTGTCTATATTTGTTTTCTACTTGAGTGATAAAAGCATGTTGAGAGCTGTTAATTTCTCTACGTGAATTCACTGCCAAAAAAAAACACAAAAACAACAACAAAATAATTGTCTCTGCATTCATTTTCGCATTGTGTTTTGCATTCTATTTTGCATCCATTTCTGCATCGCATAATTGACCTACATTTTTTTTACATTGCATTCTTGTAGTTTTATTAGGTAACTGACTGATAGTTGTAGTTTACTGTTTTGTAAGTACTTTTTCAAGTTTGATTTTTCTGCATAATATGTACAATGCATGACTAGGAGTAGCACTGAACCCTTATATGCTTTTGACCCCGAAATAGACAAAACTTTACGTAGATTAAGGAGGACTAGGAATCTAATAGTAAATAATAGTAGAAGTTCTGATTCTGTCATTAACTCTAACTAGTTTTGTACTGACAACTCTGTTGCTAGTTCTAACATTTTTGCAGAGCCAAGACAGATGGAAAACAATGACAGAATGTTGAAGGAGTTGGCCACTCCAGACGTGGTGTATCAACCATGGTGCATCCAATACCCACAGTTGGAGCCGGCTCAAACATATGAACTAAAATCTGGTCTAATACATTTGTTGCCTAAATTTCATGGTCTTGTAGGAGAGGACCCCCACAAGCATCTAAAGGAATTCCATGTGGTTTCCTCCACAATGAGGCTGGAGGTGATATCAGAGGACCACATCAAAATGAAGGAATTTCCATTCTCCCTACATGGAGCAGCGAAAGACTGGCTGTATCTTCAGCCAGTGCTTTTCAACACTTGGGGAGACATGAAGCGCACGTTCCTGGAGAAGTTCTTTTCGGCATCCAAAACTGCATCCATCAGGAAGGAAATATGTGGGATAAGGCAACATACAGGAGAAACTCTGCATGAGTACTAGGAAAGGTTGAACAAACTCTATGCCACTTGTCCACACCATCAGATCAACAAGTAGTTGCTGATCTAGTATTTCTATGAAGGACTCTCAATGATGGACAGAAGCATGATAGATGCATCCAGTGGAGGAGCTTTGATGGACAAAATGCCAACAGTAGCAAGGCACTTGATATCTAATATGGCAAGTAATACACAACAGTTTGGGATTAGAGGGCCGAATCTGCCTCGAATGATGAATGAAATCAGCACAGCTTCCAACCAAAGATTGGAGAATCAGTTGACCGAATTGACATCATTAGTAAGATAGCTGGCTGTTAGTCAACATCAACCAGTTATGGTAGCAAAAATCTATGGCATATGTACTTCTGTGGAGCACCCACTGATATGTGCCCCACTCTTCAAGAAATCGAGTCGGGCCAAACAAAGAATGGTGGAGCCATAGGTGGATTTCAGTATGGGAAACAATCGTATCAGAATCGGCCATTTGATAGCTAGCAACATGAAAGACAGCCATTTCGGCCAGGACCGAGTCAGGGGCCATACACAGCTCAACAATTCGGATCCATACTAAATACATATTAGAGACAAGTAGGGTATTAACAGTAGACTCCGTAATACCAAGCACCACCTTTCCAACAACAACAACAACAACAGAGAGCGCCTACCCAAGGAAACTCTCCATCTCTGGAAGACCTAATGAAGCAGCTTGCAACCAGCAACTTGGAGTTCCAGTGATTTGTAAGCTCTAGTAACATGTAATTCCAGCAGAACATGACCGCCACCATCTAAGACCTCAAAACGCAAATCGGAAAGCTAGCTAATACTGTAAGTGAATTATAGTCGGCTGGATCTAGCAAACTCCCCTCTCAAACCATTCCAAATCCGAGAGGAAACGCCAGTGTAGTCACTCTCCGAAGTGGGAAAGAACTACCCCAACCTACACTACAGCAGTTGCCGAGATTAGCCGAAGCCGACTCTAAACAAAATGTCGATCCGTAATCTCGGCCAGAGATAGCTATCCCACTGCCATTTCTATCTCGGACCATCTTGGCAAGGAAGCCAGAGTCAGATGAAGAACTATTGAAGATGTTCTAGAAGGTGGAAATCAATATTCCACTCCTCGACACAATTAAATAGGTCCCCAAGTATGCAAAATTCCTCAAGGAATTGTGCGTGCACAAAAGGAGAAAGATAAAGGGGACCAGGGAGATTGGAGGCGTGGTGTCGGCCTTGACCAAAAATGAAGAACTCACTATAGGTACTTCATGAGCATTGCCAAGGAAGTGTAGAGATCCTGGAATCTTTTCTGTTCCATGCACCATTGGCAACTGCACCTTTGTTGACGCCATGTTGGACTTGGGAGCCTCAATCAATGTCATGCCAGCATCAATCTACAGGTCCCTGAATTTTGGTGATCTTGAGCCCACATGGATGATCATTCAACTCGCAAATAGAAGCATTGTCCAACCCTTGGGAGTTCTCGAGGATGTTCATGTCCAAGTCAACGAACTCATATTCCGAATTGACTTTTATGTAGTAGACATGGAGGACGAGACGTCCGGGAAAGAATCAACCTTAATTCTGGGGAGACCATTCCTCATGACAGCAAGAACCAAGATTGTTGTGAATGTCGGGACCCTCTCGATGGAATTCGGTGACACTCTAGTGCAATTCAATATTTTTGAAGCAATGAAGCACCCCACCGAAGACCACTCCCTCTTCAACATAGATGTAATAGAAGAGCTAGTTGAAGAATATTTCCAGGTAAGTAATAGTAGTGGAGACATGGAGGCTTTCGCTAGAAGCACTGATGAGAACAGCGGCTTAGGAGTCGTAGATGAAGAGACTAACCCTAAGGAAGTACAAGACATTCCCAACTCTGAGGACAACCATAGCGATATTCCTGACTTGGACTTTGAAGTTGAATTGTCTGAATTATTAGACCAAGTCCGCAACTAAGAACACTTTGATTGTACAAATGATCTAGAAGTCAAAGTCGCCAAAACTGAAGAACTTCCCATTGCACAATTGGCGACCATTTTTACGGTTGAGATCAAGTCAGCCAGAGAAGACTGAGTCAAGGAAGAGATAAAAGTCAACTTAGCTAAAAAGAGCAAGGCCGACATGCTTACCAAAATCATATCGGCCAATGAAGACCAGACTCAAGCTGGAGTAGAGATCAATCCTCCATCTGGATCCGACTCCGAAGCTGCACAAGAAGTCAAGGCCGACTCCAATCCGACAAGAACCGAAGCCGCTGAGTCGAGCCGGGCAAAGCAGTCAAAGGCCGAAATCATGTCGGCACACCTGATGCCGAGTCGATATCAAGTCGATTCGACAGATCCGAACCTATTAACTGAGAAATCTCCATCCCCACCACCCATGGAACTAAAACCATTGTCGAGTCACCTATAGTATGCCTACTTGGACAAGGAATAACAACTTCCAATTATCATTGCCAACAATCTGCACCAAGAGCAAGAAGACATGTTCTTGGAGGTCCTGAGGCAACACAAAAAGGCAATTGGGTGGAAGCTTTCTGACCTTCCAGGAATTTATCCCTCCATCTGCATGCATAAAATACTGATGGAGGAGGAAATCAAGCCCATAAGGCAACAACAAAGAAGATTGAATCCAACCATCCTAGACGTAGTCAAGAAGGAAGTCACAAAAATCCTCGCTGCAGGCATCATCTACCCTATCTCGGATAGCCAATGGGTGAGCCTTGTGCAAGTAGTACCAAAGAAATCTGAGATAACTGTTATGAAAACCAGCAAGATGAGCTGGTACCAACAAGGATTCAAAATAGCTGGCGAGTCTACATAGACTATAGACGATTAAACCAGACAACTCGCAAGGATAATTTTCCTTTGCATTTTATTGATCAAATCTTGGAAAAACTCGTAGGGAAATCCCATTACTGTTTCTTAGATGGTTTCTTAGGCTACATGCAAATACACATCGCACGGGAGGACCAGCATAAGACTACCTTCACCTGCCCATTAGGCACCTTTGCATACACACGCATGCCATTTGGCCTGAGCAATGCATCGAGCACATTCCAACGTTGCATGACAAGTATCTTCTCGGACATGCTATAGGACTGCATGGAGGTGTTCATGGATGACTTCTCGGTGTACATAGATTCATTCAAAGCATGTTTGAGTAACCTGTCCAAGGTGTTGAAGAGATGTATTGACACAAACCTCGTGCTTAATTTTGAAAAATGTCATTTCATGGTGACTGAGGGAATTGTGTTGGGACATCTTGTCTCCAACAGAGGCATTGAGGTGGACAGAGCAAAGACGAATATCATATCCTCTCTCCCAAACCCTACTTCTATAAGGGAAGTTTGCTCATTCTTGGGACATGCAGGCTTCTAGAGAAGATTCATTAAGAACTTCAGCAAACTTGCCCTGTCGCTGTCCAGATTGTTGTAGAAGGATGTGGAATTCAACTTTGACCAGCCCTGTAGTGAAGCATTTAAGGAGCTGATGGATAGACTCACATCCACTCCTATCCTACAATTACCAAACTAGGACCTGCCATTTGAACTGATGTGTGATGCATCCAATTCGGCGCTAGGAGCTATTCTCGGCCAGAGAGCCGGAATTGGCCAACCGGTGCATGTGATTGCTTATGCATCTAGAACCATGGACTCGGCCCAGCAAAACTATACCACAACTGAGAAGGAATTGTTGGAAATCGTGTTTGCCTTAGACAAATTTGGTTCCTACCTTCTCAGCTCAAGAATAATTATATTCCCTGACCATGTTGCATTAAGATACTTGTTGAAGAAGGCTGACGCCAAACCAAGACTAATCCGATGGATGCTTCTTCTTCAAGAATTCGACTTAGAGATAAGAGACAAGAAGGGCGCTGAGAATTCTGTAGCTGACCACTTAAGCAAGATTGAAAAAGAAAGTGAACTGATACCTATTCGAGATGAATTCCCCGATGAGCAGCTCCTGCACAGCAAATCAGCTACACCATAGTTTGCCGACATCTGTAATTATGTGGCATATCTTAGTTCCTACTAGAGGCATCTCGGCCATACAAGGAGAAACTCTAGAGTGATGCCAAGTATTACATTTGGGATGACCCTTACCTTTGGAGACTATGCAACAACAAATTCATCCACAGGTGCATTCCTGAAATCAAGATCAATTTGGTCCTTCAGTTCTGCCACTCGGCACCTGGAGGCGATCACTATGGATCGACTCGGACTACTAGGAATGTGCTAGACTGTGGCCTATACTGGCCTACCATTTTTAGAGACGCTCATCATTTCGTCTCCACCTGCGAAAGATGCCAAAAAGCAGGAATGGCAATGAATCGAAGGTATGAAATGCCCCAGCAACCCATCCTGTTCTATGAAGTTTTCGATGTCTGGGAATCAATTTCATGGGGCCATTCCCAGCCTCCAATGGTTACTCATACATTCTACTGGTCATAGATTATGTATCAAGATGGGTAGAGGTCGTCACCACCAGGACCAATGATGCAAAGGTGGTTGTGGACTTTTTGAAGTCCAATATTTTTTGCAGGTTTGGTGTGCCGAAAGCGCTCACCGACCAAGGCAGTCACTTTTGTAATAGAGCCATGGCCTCTCTTCTTTAGAAATATGGGGTGGCACATAGAATTGCCACAACATACCACCCCCAGACAAATGGCCAAGCAGAAGTTTTCAACAGGGAAATCAAGAAAATGCTGCAAAAGATGACCAAACCTAGTAGGAAAGATTAGAGCCGACTCCTTGAGGACGCTCTTTGGGCACATAGAACTGCATACCGAATGTCGCTAGGGATGTCTCCTTACCAGATTGTCTTCGGTAAGATCTGCCATCTTCCTGTGGAACTAGAGCATAAAGCTTACTAGGCCGTCAAGCACTACAATCTGGCCTATGACCAAGCAGGAGAATAGAGAAAGCTTCAACTACAAGAACTTGATGAACTCCGCCTGGAAGCATATGAGAACTCCAGGATCTACAAGCAACAATTCAAGAAGTTTCATGACCAGAAGATCCTGAGGAAAAACTTTAATATCGGCTAGAAAGTGCTAGTATTCAACTCAGGACTCAAGCTCATAGTAGGTAAGCTTCATTCCAGATGGGATGGACCTTTTGTTATCACTAACATATTTGTTTTGCTTCTAGTGTCTTGTTGAAGTTAATGTTTTGTCTCCTGAGTCAATTCCCTTTCTTTTTCCAAATCTTTTCCAATAAAAACTACTAAGCCGAATTCATCCCGGTCTGATGCCGTCCCAGCCGAATCTGGAATGACTTCGGCCAAACTTGAATCCTTACTCGTCTTTTTGTCTTCTGTCTTGTTCCACCTAGCTGGATTCTAGAATTGGATGGTCGGAAAGAAAATATGAGTTGGAAAGAATTTTGAAATTGTCTTCTAGAAGTTTGAGAAGTCAGTACGAAGTAATTCTGCAACTCTGGAAAGAGATTTCTCTAGCTTGAAGGGAGTGAAACTTCGGTGTTCTAGGCAGTGATTAATTGAAACCTAAAAGGAAAACCTCTAGTGATAGAGCAAAAGAACAACCCATGCGAGAATTTGAGCCCTTGTAAATAGTGACGGCTCACATCCTGCCAGTCTCTTTTTTTCTCTAGTGTGATTTTTGCATTCATGATAACTATGTATTCCACATTTTGCCTTGACTCTCTGGATACAACTATTTTCACATGTAGGAATGACATGATGTAGGCCATGTTTCTGATAAGCGTCGAGCCAAATAAGGTCCACCTGAAAAAAAAAACTGTGCTATTTCAACCCTTGTTCACCCTATTGATCCGGATTAACCAATTGTTCTGACATCTTATTACAAGCCAAGGTCGAAAAAACCATGATCCAACCCTCACCCACAGGGAGCAAAGGAGCCTTGGGACTATTTTTGGAGTAAGTCATAATCAAGTGTGGGGGAACTCCAGGAAGCAGAATCTGAGTGGAATTCTCTGAAGGCTCAAAATTACAAGAAAGAAAAGAGAAGCAAAGCAAAAGGAAGAAAAAGAAAACAGAAAAAGAACTGCAGTTGAAAAATCTAAGCTGAGTTAGTTAAAAAGAAAATAGCAAAGCTACATAATTGATCAGAAAAATAATGAAATGGAAAAGATACAAAGGAAGGGAAGAAGTAAGCAATTGAGCATAGAAAGAGACCGTATCATCTTGGGACACCCCTCATCCTAACCATAACCGTTGGTTACCTTCTCTTGATTGCAGGTCATGAACTCGCCTTGAACATTGATAAGGCTCATTTTGATTCGTCTTAATGGGCATCAAATAACTAAAGTTAACTATAGCATAGTCAACCGTAGGTCATTCTTCTCAAGGAGACAGTGTGCTTGGTTGTGATTCAGCGTGAAGTGAAATGACGTAGAATCTGAGATGTAGGATATTGACTCGTCTCGGCCACTGGCCGAGTTTCGCTCGGCAGAAACTAAGTCGAGATGATCTCGAGAGGGATTAATCTGGTTTGGTTTTGGCTGAGTGTAGACAGACGCTACAGAGATGGACTATCTTTGTCACAAACTGAAAAGTAGTAAACAAGGGGGTTGGAATGCAAGCACGAAACAAACTAAATCTACGAATGCAGAACATATACTAATGCTACTGGTTTTACTATTATTATTATATAACTGTGTTCGTGTTCAGTTCTATTAGTCCAGTCCAATCCAATTTCCGCACTCCAGTTCTCAGTCCATATCATCCTTGGGAAGTCTTATGGCAATCGCCAAAGGTTCGTCCATTGTCATACTGAGGAATTACGCAATCGCTACCTCATCAAATGGCAGGGATTAAGTTCAGAGCTGATTTTAGGTTCTCGATTAACAATCGTTAAGTGATTACCTACTGAATTAGTTAAACCAGTTCCAATTGGCTTAGCTTAACATTGCTCACAATTCAATTGCAATCGCGGATTAAATCATGAGTTGAAGAAGAGGAAGGGAACGGAGGTACGAAATGTGGAATGAAATTGATTAATAGAAAACAGAGTACAAACACAATGGTCTGAATTCAGGTGGATCCATCTTCCACGATGATCGCCATGGTTGACGGTGGTGGTTCACCTTAAATAGCCTGAGCACTGAGGATCAGATTCACCAGAGTGTGTTGGGAATCCCAATCAGTCCCCTCTGACAAACTTTGGCTTTCCAGTCTCAGACCTGCATTTCCTCAATCGAGATAAACACCAATGCACCACCGTGCACCACTATGAGCGGAGGAAAATGAGAGCGAAGAGATGAAAATAATGAAAGTGTATTAAGAGTGAATTCAAAGATACCTAAAAAGTGCACAATTCCTCCTATATATACACTAGTTGTGAGCTGTTGCTCCTAACGATCCCTAACAAAATTACAACATGAATTGCCTATTATACCCTTGTATAATTTGCACAGTGAGCTATTCCAAGAGTAATGTGGTGGTTGAGCTGGAGCTGAGGTGGCCCTAAGCTGGATAGCTGATGTGGGTAACATCTTTGGGCCGCTCCTTATTGGACTCCTACATGGGCTGGTGAGCCGTGAAGCATGGCCTGATCCGGTTTGGCCGAGATGGAGTCAATCTTGGCCGAGATGACTTCATCTCGATTGAGTCTTCTTATGATGGACCTTAGAACATCTCGATAATCCTACAAGAATAGAAGAGTTAGCTAAGAACCTCGAATTAGTACAAATTTGTGTTTTCTCTATTTTTAAGTCCATAATATGAATCTCAGCTAACACTCAAGTCTTAAGCACAAGATAGTCTTGTAATCATCCTTCTTAGGTCGATAAAAGATGCATAATCTGTGACTCATCAGACCCCCACACTTAACCTTTTTGCACTCTAGGCAAAATGAAATACACAAGGGAGATTTTTAAAGGTAGAAAAGAATTTTCCAATTGGCTTCCTTAAGTTTAACCGAGACAGAGTCAACACTCATTCACCCTGGGGTCAAGATACTCAAACTATCTAAAAATTACTTCTTCTGTGCTCTAGGAAAATTCATGACCTACAAATAGAAGAAGGTAACCAAGAGTTACAAAGCTCTCATTTAGGCAAATAACTCCCTCACTTCTCACGTATTTGGGTTTGTATTTACACTCAACATTCATGGAGCTGATATTACCATACTTTGCCAGAGCTCTCTTCTTACACCTGCAAAGACACACAGTTATGATCACTAGGACTTCTTTTTGGGCTTGTAGTGAGGTTGGGGTCACGGGTAGGATAGAATATAGAAACTGGCTTCGGGACCCATGGGGAAGAGAGGAGCAATGGGGAGTAAGCTTCATCAGTGTGAGGGATAACCCAGAATGCTGTCATTTCCTCCTTTTGTTGTTGCTAGCTCACTTCCCTTCTCTTTTTTTTTGATATTCATGCAACTTGCTGTTTTCTTTCTATGTTTATTTTAGCTTAGATTTTTCAGCTGCTGCTTCATCTTCTTCTTTTTCTTTCTTTCACTCGCTTCTTTTCTTTCATCGTATTTTCAAGCCTTTAGAGGATGCTAAATAGATTCTACTTCCTAGAGACTCCCCCACACTTGATAATGACTTACTCCCACAACAATTTCAATGCTCCTCTACTTCCTAAGGGTGAGGTTGATTCATGGTTTTCCGACTTAGGCTTGTAATGAGCTGTAAGAAAGAACGGTTTTGCGGCTCAATGGGGTGAACAAGGGACAAATTTTCAGGTAGGCTTTATTTGGCTCGGGCCAATCAGAAATATGGCCTAGATCATGTCATTCCTACATGTGAAAACAGTTATATCCAGAGAGTTGAGGCAAAATGCCGAATACACAGTTATCATGAATGCAAAAATCACACAAGAACAAGGAGAATGGCAAGATGTAAGCCATGAATATTTACAAGGGCTCAAAATCTCACGTGGGTTATTTTGCTTTGTCACAAAAGGTTTCCCTTTCAGTTTTTCAGTCAATCATTGGCTAGAGCACAAAGGCTTCATTCCCTTCAAGCTAGAGACATCTCTCGCTAGAGTTTCAGAATTACTTCCTACTATCTTTTTTCAAACATTCCAAAAGTCAATTTGAATTTCTTTTCAAAGCATTTTTTTTTCGACAGTCCAATTTGGAATTCTGCTTAGGAGAAGACTAACATGAAACAAAATGACAGAATTGAAATCCTGCCAGGCCGAAGTCACTCCGGATCCGGCCAAGATGGCTCACAGCCGAAATGGATTCGGCTTGGACAGCTTTTATTGAAAACAGATCAAAAGAAAACGAATCAAAATAAAATAAAACAAAAATTAAGGCGAGACAGGATAGTTCAGGATAAGAATATAGAACATGGCTACCACAATATACCCCCCACACACACTTAAAGTCTGCATTGTCCTCAATGCGAGGCAGGGTCGGCTAAGGCAGTGTCATCTGATGGAGCTGGTTCCACTAGTGAGATCATCTCCGTGTCATATGGCATTGGTTCTAGACCTTCGTGGAATGGTTTGATCTAATGCCCATTGACCTGGAAGGTGCTGCTGCTATGTCCATCTTGTAGTTGTACTGCACCATTGGGAAATACGTTAGTGATGACAAAGGATCCGTCCCATTTGGAACGAAGCTTACCTGCTATCTAAAGGGCTTAAGGAGACGTTGGAAAGGAAAAATACTTGACCACTAATTCCTTGTGGCTCTAGTTTGCTTTGTAATCCCTATCTGATTGTAGGTCTATTACAAGTGGTGAAAGAATTTGGAAGTGATAGCTACTTAAGAGGCCTTTAGGTATCATCGTCTAAATACACCTGTACCCAACAAGATGCTTTGGCGCTTGTTCTTGTGGATTATATTGCTTGTGTTGATGGCATATGGTATTGATGCATGTGTATGAATAGTATAAATTAGTTATGCATGTCGCATCTGTGTTTTTTTAGGTATCCTAAATGGGTGTGTTTATATGTTGTAATTATGGTAGTACTAGTTTGGTGCATGTTCAAAATGATGTGTGTCTATGCTCTAGATGCACTTTGGTAGTTTACAACAACAATAGAGTACTATAGCTATTTGTTGGCCCCTTGTTGTCACCAGCAAGTAAGAGATAGTTTGAAATCAAAGGGATGTGATATAATCAAGAGCAAAAATACCATTATGTGGCCGCATGCATTCTAAGTATATGAAGTAGCGTTCATCGTGGGGTAGAGTATTGTTTGATTAAAATTTCTAGGAATTCTATATATAGATAATTAAGTAAAGGCATTCATAGGATGACGAGGTCTCATCTCATCACTCAAGTGACTTAATCTAGGCCCAATGGATGATAGTTATGGGCAATCCTAGTAGTAGGAGTCCATTACATGATTATCTATGTGAGTGTCCATTAAAACATAATGTAAAATATGTTTCAATTGCCCTGTCTGTAGGTACATCTAAAAGGTCATTGATGGATTCTCCATTCGTATCTTTGATCCAAGAGAAACATAGAGTTAGTATCCATTTGGGTAACTCTTTATTCCATCATTCGAGATATATGGCTCGTCCTTGCCTTTCACTTTTATAGGCACTCCATTTCTGAATTTGAAAAGAAATTCTTTTCAAGAAATGGAGTTTGATACGAACCAAGAAGACTAGGAGGAACAAGAGAAGGACATTAAGCATAATTGAAGAGATTGAAAGCTGACATCCAAAAGAATGTGGACCTCCTTAGAGAGCAAGGAACATCCAAGGCAAGGTCAATATTGTTTACTTTTTGGGAGAATGTCTTCACCTACGATAAGAGCTTTGTATGCTTTTCGTCACGTTGCTTGTAATAAGTAGGAAAGCATAATTTAGGCCTTTGGATGCACTTAGTGCCTTTGGATGCATTAAGTATCTTTGGATGCCCTCATTGGACGAGGAGTATTTGTTCAGTCTTTTAAATGCTAAATGCCCTTGGATGGTCTCCTTTGGACACTAGGTCCGTAGGACAATCCGTATGGACGATGGCATCCTTTAGGCAATTGAAGGTGCTCTTTGGATGATGGAGCTCTTGGGACTTTGTCCCTTTGGATGATGACTCCCCGAGGAAACTCTGGCCCTTGGACGCTGCTTGGAGTCCATTAGACATGTCTATTGAAGTGTTCCGTCTATGGACATAGAGCTACTAGGCAAGTCTCTCCAAGATAGTTTGCAACCTTTCCATATAGGTGATGAGTCATATTTTATACACTTTATGTAGGCTTAAGATGGGTGTTGGTAAGAATATTTAATGATTAAGAGTCTTGTGTTAACCGAGATTTGAATTATGGGCCTAA
Organism: Mucuna pruriens; assembly: GCA_025330945.1. Lineage (NCBI taxonomy): Eukaryota > Viridiplantae > Streptophyta > Magnoliopsida > Fabales > Fabaceae > Mucuna > Mucuna pruriens. Next base: position 307,184 of record JAENHJ010000317.1, read on the forward strand.
AAATAGAAGAAATACAAGTACGTGCTAAAATAAGATTTTTAACTAACAAAAAGATTAAGACTTATTTTGCAGGTCCAAGTCATCCTGGCCGAAGTCATCCCGGCCGAAGTCATCCCGGTCAAGTCATCTCGGCCAAGTCATCTCGGCCGAAGTCATCTCGGCCAAGTCATCTCGGCCGAAGTCATCCCGGCCAAATCATCTCGGCCAAACCAACATCAGTTACGAAAATCTTGCCTAAAATCACTCCGGCAATATACAGATATGATTTGATAAGATGCAGATATGATAAGATCAGATTTGGAAATAGGCAGATATGGTTTGATAAGATACAGATATGATAAGATGCAGATATGATAAGATTGAGATATGATTTGCCAAGATTGTAATCTGTAATTGAATTGGAATCAGTAGGATTTGAATTTCTGTTATTAGATTAGATTTAGATTTATTCAGCTTGTGTATAAATAAGCACACCAGGCCACATGATTAGGTGTGGAATTTTTAGCAGAATCCAGCTAGCTTAGCGCCCAAGAACCGCAGACATTCCACGCTAGTACGGTGGTACACGAAGCTTCAATACAGTGTCTCTCTCGGCCGAGGGGAGGTACAGGATCAGGAGTTGGGAAGCTGGAAGCCTTCAGAGGTGATCGCTCGGTATAGCCGACGCACTCTGTTGGACGGAAACCTCAACGTCTGGCCACCATTGGTGCATCACTGCCGTTCTTCCATTGGCGGTCGTCGTGGAAGGCGGATTCTCTAGAAACTCTAAATTCTCACCCTTGTATTCGGTTTGGTTATTCAATAAACACAATTGGTTTGCAATTCTGTCTCTGATTATAATTCCTGCACTTTAATCTGCTCTTAGTTTTGCGTGACACATTGTTAGGGGTAGATCACATTAGACTAGAGCCGGTCGGAGCTAGTATAATAATCTGGTTAGGTAGAGAACCTAAAATCAACTAAGTACATACTCCCCGCCAACTGATGAGGTAAGCGGTCATGTAAATCCTCGGTATGGCAGTGGACAAACGTTCGGTCGTCGTAAGAACCTAAGGTTGATTGAATACAATCCTAAGTAAGAATAACAAACTGTTGCATTTTGAGTCCCGAATTGATACAATAGCTAGTATAGAGTAGTCTAGCATAATTTAGTTTATTTTCAGCACTTGGTTTATTTTCTGCTCTTAAACACAAACCCCCTTATTTACTGCTTTCACAGTCCGAGACTGAGTCAGTCCGACTCCGTCGCGTCGAGACCATATCGGTTCCCTGTTAGCCGAGAGTAAGTCGGCCTTAGCATTGCCGAGGCCAAGTCGGCATTCCACAACACTCAGCATTCTGCAACACTCTAATTTCACACTTAGCACAATCTAAACACACTGTGTCCTTGAGAGAATCGACCTAGGTTAGCTATACTATAGTTAGCTTTAGTATTTTATTTGAGGCGTGTAAGACGACTAAAAATCCGCTTATCAAATTGGCGCCGTTGCCGGGGACACAAGTTCTTTTGTTTCTTTGTGTGCCAAATTGAGTCTAAGTCGAATCCCGAGTCTATGGAATGTTGCGTTGTTTTTGAATTTTAAAGTCTATTATTTTTATTTTTCTTTCTAAATCGTTTAGGTATACCGAGTCTGTTCTTTTACCACACTTTATTTTTCTTACCACACTTTATTTTTCTGCATTTTATTTTGCACCTTATTTTTCTTGCATGAACTAATGATGTATGACTAGAAGTAGTTTTGAACCATTGCATGCTCTTGATCCTGAGATAGAAAGAACTTTGCATCGGTTGAGGAAAGCTAGCCATACTATAACACTTGATAGCAGTAGTTCTAATTCTATTTGGAATTCTGAGAATAGTAATTTTACTACTAACGAATCTATTTCCTTTGAGCACCAAGAGGTAGGAACAATGGAGAACAATGATCAAACCTTGAAGGAGTTGGCCACACCAGATGTCGTATATCAACCATGGTGCATTCAATGCCCACCTTTGGAGCCGGCTCAAAGTTATGAACTTAAGTCCAGTCTGATTCATCTATTACCTAAGTTTCATGGTCTTGCAGGTGAAGATCCTCACAAACACTTAAAAGAATTCCATGTGGTTTGTTCCACGATGAGGCCGCAGGGGATACCAGAAGACCACATTAAAATGAAAGCGTTCCCATTCTCTCCCTGGATGGAGCTGCAAAAGATTGGCTGTATCTGCAGCCGGTTCTCTTCAATACTTGGGGGGACATGGCGCATATTCTGGAGAAATTCTTCCCAAAGATCCCGAACAGCGACCATAAGGAAGGAAATTTGTGGGATCAGGCAACACTCAGGAGAGACGCTGCATGAATACTTTGGGAGAGGTTCAACAAGCTTTGTGCCACATGCCCACACCACCAGATCGGTGAGCAATTGCTGATCCAATATTTCTATGAAGGTTTGATGATGATGGACGGTATGATCGATCTTTGCAAGTGGAGGAGCATTGATGGATAAGACACCGACAGCAGCACGATATTTGATCTCGAACATGGCCAGCAATACGCAACAGTTCGGGACCAGAGGAACCATGGCACCAGAATGGTGAATGAAATCGGTACGATTGACAATCCGAGACTGGAAAATCAGTTGACCGAGCTGACATCGTTGGTGAGACAACTTGCCATCGGGCGGCAACACCAACCCATCGGAGCAGTAAAAGCATGTGGAATATGTACTTCAGTGGAACACCCTACTGACATGTGCCCCACATTGCAAGAAACCGAGTCGGATCATTCGAAAGCGTTGGGGCAATAGGAGGCTACCAAGTATGGGAAACAACCGTATGCAACCCGGCCATTTGAAGGCCAACAATACGGGCGCCACCATACCAAGGACCGTATGCAGCTCAAGGATTCAGCTCAAATCGGAGCATGCCACAAAGTCAAGGCAGCTATCAACAGCCGAATCCGAGACACCAGATGCCCCCGTTCCAACAGCAACAGCAGAAGACACCACCACCAAGTAATTCATCTTCCTTGGAGGATTTAGTGAAGCAGATAGCGGCAAGCACCCAGGAGTTCCAACAGGCCATGAGCTCTAATAACTTGCAATTCCAGCAGAATATGAACGCCACTATCCAAGATCTCAAAACACAAGTGGGCCAACTAGCCAACTCAGTAAGTCAGTTACAGTCGGCCGGATCCGGGAATCTCCCCTCACAGACAATCCCAAATCCGAGAGGGAATGCAAGTGTAGTATCATTGAGAAGTGGTAAGGAATTACAAGCAAAGCACTGCAGCAGAAACCGAGATCCACCAGCACTGAATCAAATTCGGATGCCGACTCACGACCATCACGGCAGGCTAGTCAATACCAGCCCCCTTTCCCAAGTAGGACACTCTCGGTAAGGAAGCCTGAATCCGATGAAGAACTATTGAAGATGTTCGAAAGGTAGAGATCAATATTCCCTTCCTAGATGCAATAAAGCAAATACCTAAATACGCAAAATTCCTTAAGGAGTTGTGTGTACACAAGAGGAAAGAAGATGAAAGGAGGAGTGGAACTAGGAGGAATAGTGTCGGCACTAACCAAAAAATGATGACCTCACTATCGGCACGAGACAAGCCTTGCCAAAGAAATGCTGAGACCGGAATCTTCTCGGTCCCATGCACCATTGGTGACTGTACCTTTGCCGATGCCATGCTGGACTTAGGAGCCTCAATAAACGTCATGCCAACGTCAATCTACAAATCCTTGAACTGTGGAGACCTGGAACCCACCGGGATGACCATACAGTTGGCAAATAGAAGTGTCGTCCAGCCTCTAGGAGTTCTTGAAGATGTCTTGGTTCGAGTTGGTGAACTAATTTTCCCAGCTGACTTCTACGTGCTGGATATGGAGGACGAGACGCCAGGAAAAGGATCTACCTTGATCCTGGGACGACCATTCCTAATGACCGCCAAGACCAAGATTGATGTGCATGCCAGGACACTCTCAATGGAGTTTGGTGACACTCTGGTGCAGTTCAACATTTTCGAAGCAATGAAGCACCCTGTGGAAGACACCTCGCTCTTTGGCATTGACTTGATCGATGAACTCGTCAAGGAATACACGCAAGCAGATACTTTGGCTAGGATCGAATTCGGCCAACATAAGCCGAGACTCGACAAAGACCGAAAGCACAGCGGTCACGGAAGCCGACACCAATGCGGGCGGCGGGACGAGAAGCAAGCGAAACAGAGTCGGCCAATCAGCATGAGCAATCAGAGGCCGGAAGCATGCCGGCAACCCAGCTGCCCGACTCCAACCAAGTCGGCCAAGCAGTTTTCGAACCAATAGAAGATGTCTCGCCACCAGAACCAACCACTGAGTTGAAGCCATTGCCGAACCACCTGAAGTACGCCTACCTAGGTGATGAACAAGCATTCCCAGTCATAATTGCCAACAACCTTCGCCAGGAACAGGAAGAGAGATTGTTACAGGTCCTCAAGCAACACAAGAAGGCCATAGGGTGGAAATTATCTGACCTCTCAAGAATAAATCCCTCAATTTGCATGCACAGAATCTTGATGGAGGAAGAAGCACGCCCCGTGCGGCAACAGCAAAGGAGACTGAACCCAACCATACTAGAGGTAGTAAAGAAGGAAGTGACTAAGCTACTCGCTGCCGGAATCATTTATCCAATTTCGGACAGTAGTTGGGTCAGTCCGGTGCAGGTAGTACCCAAGAAATCTGGGATGACCGTGACAAAGAACCAGAATGATGAACTAGTACCAACACGGGTTCAGAACAGTTGGCGAGTGTGTATTGATTACAGAAAGCTGAATCAAGCAACCCGCAAGGACCATTTTCCGTTACCATTTCTAGACCAAGTCTTGGAGAAGCTGGCCGGAAAGTCCCATTACTGCTTCTTAGACGGATACTCCGGATACATGCAGATACACATCGCACCTGAAGATCAACACAAGACAACCTTCACCTGTCCTTTCGGCACGTTTGCTTACACTAGGATGCCGTTTGGACTATGCAATGCCCCAAGCACGTTCCAAAGATGCATGCTGAGCATCTTCTCAGACTTATTGGAGGATTGCATGGAGGTGTTCATGGACGATTTCACAGTGTATGCAGACACTTTTGATGCATGTTTGAGAAATCTAGCCCGAGTGCTGGAGCGATGCATAGAAACCAACCTGGTGTTGAATTTTGAAAAATGCCACTTCATGGTAGCAGAGGGGATTGTGCTCGGCCACCTAGTATCAAGACGAGGGATCGAGGTTGATAAAGCTAAGATCGACGTCATTACATCTCTCCCTAACCCCGCTTCATGCGGGAAGTTCGATTCATTTTAGGACATGGGGGTTTTATAGGCGTTTCATCAAGAACTTCAGCAAGACCGCCTTACCACTGCCCAAACTACTGCAAAAGGATGTGGAGTTTGTCTTCGACAAGGAATGCATACAAGCCTTTGAGGAGTTCAAGACTAGACTAACATCCACACCAATCCTCCAGGCACCTAAATGGGAGCTCCTGCTCGAGCTAATAATGCGATGCATCCAACTCGGCCCTTGGAGCCGTTCTCGCCAGCCGAGACGGAGTCGGCCCGGCCAGCACACGAGTCGCCTATGCATCTCGAACCATGGACCAGGCCCGGATAAACTATACAACAACAGAGAAAGAGCTATTGGCAATAGTCTTCGCCTTAGACAAATTTCGCTCATATCTGCTTGGTTCTAGAGTCATCATATTCTCTGATCATGCAGCCTTGAAATACCTACTGAGGAAGCCAGACGCCAAGCCACGACTCATTCGATGGATGCTTCTCTTGCAAGAATTCAACTTAGAAATCAGAGACAAGAAGGGTGCCGATAATGCAGTAGCCGATCACCTCAGTCGGATTGAACGTAAACCTGACCCAATACCAATCCGAGACAACTTTCCGGATGAACATCTGCTGCGCATGGACACATTTACACCATGGTTCGCCGATATATGCAATTTTATCGTCGCATCCCATTTCCACCAGAGGCATCCCGGTTGTACAAAGAGAAAATTAAAAGCGATGCCAAGTATTATATATGGGGACGACCCGTATCTTTGGAAGCGTGGCAGCGACCATGTCATTCGCAGGTGCATTCAGGACTCGAAATCAGCTCCATCCTCCATTTCTGCCATGCAGCAGCCGGAGGCGGCCATCATGGATCAACTCGGACAGCCCGAAAGGTACTAGACTGTGGTTTCTATTGGCCCACCATTTTCCGAGATGCCCACATCTTCGTCTCAACCGTGAACAATGCCAGCGAGAAGGAACAGCCATGAGTCGCCTAAGCATGAGATGCCCCAACAACCAATCCTATTTTGTGAAGTTTTTCGACGTTTGGGGAATTGACTTCATGGGACCGTTCGCCTCTCAATGGATACTCCTACATCCTATTGGCTGTGGACTACATGTCAAGATGGGTGGAGGCAAGGGGCTACCAAGACCAATGATGCCAAGGTAGTTGTGAATTTCCTTAAGTCTAACATTTTTCTGCAGGTTTGGCGTGCCAAAAGCTCTTATCAGTGACCAGGGAAGTCACTTTTGTAACCAAGCCATGACCTCCCTATTAGAAAAGTATGGGGTGGTGCATCGGATTGCCACAGCATACCACCCCCAAACAAACGGCCAAGCTGAAGTATTCAATAGAGAAATCAAGAAGATTTTGCAGAAACTGACCAACCCGAACCGGAAGGATTGGAGCCGCCATCTTGAGGATGCGCTTTGGGCACATCGAATAGCATACCGAACTCCGTTGGGAATGTCTCCTTACCGGATTGTTTTCGGCAAAACTTGCCACCTACCAGTCGAACTAGAACATCGAGCCTACTGGGCCGTCAAGAAGTGCAACATGGCCTACGACCAAGCTGGGGAAGAAAGGAAACTCCAACTACAAGAATTGGAGGAACTTCGCCTGGAAGCCTACGAGAACTCTCGAATTTACAAGCAGCGAGTCAAACAATTCCATGACCGCCAAATTTTAAGAAAGGAGTTTCATGTCGGTCAGAAAGTTCTCCTGTTCAAATCACGATTGAAGCTCATCGCTGGTAAGCTCCGTTCCAAGTGGGATGGTCCATTCATTATCACTAAAGTTTTACCCTATGGTGCAGTAGAATTACAGGATGCACTCACAGGAAACACCTTCAAAGTCAACGGGCAGCAACTCAAAATCTTCCATGAAAGCCCCTCCACGTCAGTCGGCGAAGTAGAAAGCATCTCCCTAGTAGAACCGGCCATGGTGGCTGGCATTACCTGAGCAACACGATCGTTTCAGCCCCCTCCATAGTCCTATTATGCATTGCAGACAATGCATCATTTAAGAAATGTGGGGGTGTTCTTTAATAGGCGACGGTTTGTTTGGTTTTTTTTGGTTTTCATTTTCGTTTTGTTTTGTTTTCCTAGCTGATTTCTAATTTTGGATTGCCAATTGTTGAGAAAACTATTTTGAAAAAATTTGAATGGATTTCTTTGAGTAAGATGAAACAGCATGAAGCAATGCATAACCTTGAATGAGAGGTTTTTAAACTTGACAGGGAGTGAAATTTTTGCATCCTTAGGCAGTGAGTAAGTGAAAAACTGAAAAGGTGAACCATTAGTGGCAAAGCAATTAACCGTGTGAGAACTTTTGAGCCTTGCATGAATGGCTTTGTATCTCGTCATTCTTTCATTCTTGTGTGATTATTGCATCCATGTTGCTGGTTACTTTAGGTTTTGCCTTGATTCTCTGGATATAACTCATTTCATATGCAGGAATGATATGATCTAGGCCATCTTTCTTTACAGCTACTTAGCCAAATAAAGCCTACCTTGTGAATAATTCCTTTGGTTACCCCTTTGAGCCTATACTCGTTTCTTGATATAACAGCTCATTACAAGCCTAAAGCCAGAAAAACCATAATCAACCCGAACCTTAGGGAACGGAGGAGCTTTGGAATTGTTTTGGGAATAGATCTTGAATAAGTGTGGGGGTGACACCTAGAGGCATTACGAGAGCGATATAGCTGGAAGAATAGGAAAGAGTTAAGGAAAAGAAAAGAAAAAGGATACAAAAGAAGAATAAGTAGAAACAAAAAGAAAAGAGTGCAAGTAAGATTGAAAAGCTGCAAGATAGGAAAAGTGAGAAAAAGAAAGAAAAATATAAATAGAAAAGAAGGACAGTGAACAAAGATGCTTCCAAGAAACTGGTAATGCCCGAAGAAGATAATCTCTATGCTTACAGATTCATTCCCCACTGCTCCTCTTGTCCCTCTGGTTATTAAACCTCACTTAATCATTCTGTAATCCTACCTTACCCTGGCCACGTTACAAGCCCGAAAAGTCCTATTGATCATTATGCATGTGTGTTTGAAGGGTGGAAGGAGAAGATAGTCAAAGCTTGGTAGTGCTAGTTGACATAGGATGTTTGAGTGTATATACAAACCTAAACACTTAAGAGACTAAGAGAATATGTCTTGAGAGAGCTTAGTCACTTCTCGGTTACTCTTAAATGTTTGTAGGTTGCTTATTTGTTTTTGGATGCGGAGAAAGTAACTTTCATAGATCGTTTGAATGCCTGAATTCTAGGATTAATACATGCTTAAGTTGTTCTGTTTGAGGAGTTCATTTGAAAAACATATTGCCTCTTTCAATTTCCTTAAATTCTCGAATCTGATTTTGCCCAGGAGTGCAAAAGTGTAAGTGTGGGGGTCTGATGAGTCATATTTTATACACTTTATGTAGGCTTAAGATGGGTGTTGGTAAGAATATTTAATGATTAAGAGTCTTGTGTTAACCGAGATTTGAATTATAGGCCTAAAAATAGAAGAAATACAAGTACGTGCTAAAATAAGATTTTTAACTAACAAAAAGATTAAGACTTATTTTGCAGGTCCAAGTCATCCTGGCCGAAGTCATCCCGGCCGAAGTCATCCCGGTCAAGTCATCTCGGCCAAGTCATCTCGGCCGAAGTCATCTCGGCCAAGTCATCTCGGCCGAAGTCATCCCGGCCAAATCATCTCGGCCAAACCAACATCGATTCTGAAAATCTTGCCTAAAATCACTCCCAAGAATATACAGATATGATTTGATAAGATGCAGATATGATAAGATCAGATTTGGAAATAGGCAGATATGATTTGATAAGATACAGATATGATAAGATGCAGATATGATAAGATTGAGATATGATTTGCCAAGATTGTAATCTGTAATTCGAATTGGAATCTGTAGGATTTGAATTTCTGTTATTAGGATTAGATTTAGATTTATTCAGCTTGTGTATAAATAAGCACACCAGGCCACATGATTAGGTGTGGAATTTTTAGCAGAATCGAGCTAAGCGCCGTCAAGCAACCGCAGACATTCCACGCTAGTACAAAGTGGTACACGAAGCTTCAATACTGATGTCTCTCTCGGCCGAGGAGGTACAGGATCAGGAGTTAGGGAAGCCGGAAGCCTTCAGAGGTGATCGCTCGGTATAGCCGACGCACTCTGTTGGACGGAAACCTCAACTGCCTGGCCACCATTGGTGCATCACTGCCGTTCTTCCATTGGCGGTCGTCGTGGGAAGGCGGATTCTCTAGAAACTCTAAATTCTTACCCTTGTATTCGGTTTGGTTATTCAATAAACACAATTGGTTTGCAATTCTGTCTCTGATTATAATTCCTGCACTTTAATCTGCTCTTAGTTTTCGTGACACATTGTTGGGGTAGATCACATTAGACTAGAGCCGGTCGGAGCTAGTATAATAATCAGTTAGGTAGAGAACCTAAAATCAACTAAGTACATACTCCCCGCCAACTGATGAGGTAGCGGTCGTGTAAATCCTCGGTATGGCAGTGGACAAACGCTCGGGCGGTCGTCATAAGAACCTAAGGTTGATTCGGAATACAATCCTAAGTAAGAATAACAAACTGTTGCATTTTGAGTCCCGAATTGATACAATAGCTAGTATAGAGTAGTCTAGCATAATTTAGTTTATTTTCAGCACTTGGTTTATTTTCTGCTCTTAAACACAAACCCCCTTATTTACTGCTTTCACAGTCCGAGACTGAGTCAGTCCGACTCCGTCGCGTCGAGACCATATCGGTTCCCTGTTAGCCGAGAGTAAGTCGGCCTTAGCATTGCCGAGGCCAAGTCGGCATTCCACAACACTCAGCATTCTGCAACACTCTAATTTCACACTTAGCACAATCTAAACACACTGTGTCCTTGAGAGAATCGACCTAGGTTAGCTATACTATAGTTAGCTTTAGTATTTTATTTGAGGCGTGTAAGACGACTAAAAATCCGCTTATCAATAGGCCACGACCTATTAGGATTATTCAATTTCTTTTGTGCCTTATACATATATAAATAACTGAGCTTAGGCATTTTATATCAATTTTGGTCCATTTTAATGAAATTTGCTTAAGTAATCATTTAAGAGATTTTCTTGGTTTGTTCTTGGGTTAGAACACTTAATTCTCATCATGTTCTCCATTAAGCTTATGGAAAATCTTGATTCCTCTTGACCTTATGTTTTAATTCCGCGATTATTACTCTAAAAATCCCTAAAATTAAGTTCCTAACTTCTACATAGCAATGACAATTATGTTAAGTGAAAGATCCATTTTTCGTTAAGATGATCTGAGTTTGCATTTCAAATCAAGTGCTATCAAGAGCCTAAGCTCTGGAATTAAGATCGTACCACCACATGGCAGAAAGAGTAGTACTAGAAGTGCATTGCCAACATTGATGTGCATATGTATTTGGTTTTTTTCGCTAATTGTGGTTGGTTAGGCTCCTTAATTGTTGATTTTCCCTTTTCTTTTGTTCTTACTTTTGTTTTTGAGTTATGCTCTGATAAGACATTTGACATCGAGACACTTTTTATAATTAAGTTTTGTTTACATGTTATGGCGTTAGAAATTGACCTTTGGAGTGCTATTAGGGATGTGTGTTTGTTTTCAATTACCGTATATGACCAGATTGTTTGTGAATCCTTTACCAGTCCATATATGTTTTCAAATTTGAATTCATTGTAAGTTTATTTTATTAATATTGTTATGTATTGGGGTAGAGGGTGTCACAGACTACATCTTAAGAAGTGGGTTTAAGTCTAACTCAACCTACAAAATTGGTTTGTAAGGTTGAGAATTGTCCCCACTTATATACTCTTTTAAGTCATGGATGATGAGGGATCTCTAACACACACCCCTCATGTCGAGGACTAAACCTCTCAAATGTGAAGTTTGCAGGACTACATGAAGATCTGAACATGATTTGATAACAAGCCAATAGCATATGGGCTTATCATTGGGATCGCTAACAGAACCCCCCTCTCCCCGCTTACTTTGCGGACTGAACATCTTGAGTGTGCCTAACAACAAATGTTGGGATAGGCTCTTATACTACTAAGAAGTGAATTTAAGTCTAACTCAATCCTACAGAACCAACTTACAAGGTGAAGATTATCTCTACTTATATACTTTTCACAAGTCATTCCAAGATTTAGTAAGGTGCTAAACCTTTTTTACAAAGCCTCATCAATAACTCTAGTATTGAGCTGATGATGCCTTGGATGTTAAAATCATTGAGAGGGTAATGAATCAAGATGTAAAAGCAATGGAGTACTTGTTCAAACACATCGAGAGGACTATAAATCATTGAGAGGGTCATGAAACATCAGTTATGCTTGTGCTTATAATTTATGTGAAAATATTTTTTATATTGGGTCAATAATATCTAATATAAAATGTTGTTCTATTCTATATGTTTAATATCTAAAATGCATGTAAAAGGTCTTCTCAACCGTGTAAGGTACTCTTAAAGGGATTTCTTTTCTAATGCCTTGTCTTGGTGGTTTTGTTTTATTGCTCGGGTGACACTTTTACATATACATACATTCTTGTTTTGTTACTTACCCGTGCTTTTGGATCGAGGCCTGGAAATGTTTTTGCACCTTGTTAATTGCCTGTCGCTTTGTTACTGTTCTCGTTTGAAAGAACCGATCCTTCCTACGTTACAATTTCAGCCTTTTATACCTTAGTCCTAACTACTACTGTCCTATCATGTGTGTACTGTCGTAATCAATCACTAAGGCAATTTACACAAGGAATAATTAATGTTGAATGACCCTAGTTGTCTAATCAAATAGAACCAGTTTAGCTATGCTGCCTTTCGACCGACCGATCAAATCAGCCCTCTCGTCCTTCTGACCAGCTGAGCTATGACCGACCGTAACATAGCCCCTTGTAAGCTTAGTCGAGACTTAGGCTTACAATATCAACTCGGTCTGTAGCGAACCCCCTTCCTTGCTCATCAGAGGTGACGTTTGGTTAACCCTCATTTAATTCTTTCTTGGGACTCAGCACGCCCCTTCATTTACTACAATAATCATAGGGGCGCGTATTCCCTAGAAACGGCGCCACTCCTTACCCTTAGGTGGTTACCTTGTTGACTGCTCCTAATCACTTTTCTAAATCCTTTGGGATTCTCCAATCTCCGCTTCGTCTGCTCACTGCCTATGCTCGTTGCCTTTCTTCTCCTTTGTTCGCTTCTCCTTCTTCATTGCCATGGCTCCATCAGGTAACTCTGCTCCTTTACTACTTGAATTATTTTGGTATGCAATACGAATCTTTCGACGGTTTTGCTTGGATCCGCCAGCCAGGGTCTATTACTGACCCTTGCTTCTTTCATCCACAGGGGACCTCTTCGAGGATGCACCTGGCCCCTCCACTCAAGGAGACCAGTCTCCTGCTGAGGCTACTCCTAGCACGGAACCCGTAGCCCCAAGGGACGAACCTTCGGGTTCAAGTTTTGGTTCCTTTGAGTCATGCCCCTTAGAGGTTTGGTATCGCGACGATACTTGCGATTCTGTTGATGAAGACCCTCAGTCTTGGGTGGACCCCGAAGTGAGGAAGATGTCCTCGTTGTTGAACCGTTCTAGTTCTCTCCTGGGCATGGCGAAGGCCATCTGTCAACACGGCCCTTGATTTGTCCGCGTTTCTCCTTGCCGCTCTAGAGAATCGGTTAGTACTGCCGTGCCGGCCAAAGGGAAACCTTGCTTCTATTTGTACGATACCCTCCATTCTAAACTGGGTATCAAGCTACCCTTCACTCATTTTGAGCGGGCTGTGCTTCAAGTTCACAATGTAGCCCTAACTCAACTTCACCCCAACGACTAGGCATAAGTGAGGGCTTTCGAGCTTCTCTGTGAGGACCTTGGGAAGGCTCCGACATTGGGCATCTTTTTCTGGTTTTACACTGTAAAGAAGGCCGACAAGGTTGGATGGACGTCCCTTTGTAGCCGACCTAAGCGCAAATTGTTCGAGCCTTTCTTGGCGAGCTATAAGGAATTCAAGTCTCGTTTTTTCAAGGTTACTCCTGGTGACTCCGGTCCTAATTTATTAGTGGACCGGGCCAGCCATCCATTCTTTCCTCTAACTTGGATGCATCAACCCGCTGTTTCAATTACTATTAACCAGAAAGATTTAGAAGATTGGGAGGACAAATTCGCTAGGGAGTTAAGTGAACTCCCTCTTTTTCCTAGCGCCAAGATTATTAAAGGTGTTGGTGATTAACTTCTCTATTCAGTTATATGTTTGTACTCCAGTGTTTGCTGATTAATCTTATCTCTTTCTGTTGGCAGATTATTCTTCTCGTGCCCTTCGTGAGTTAAAAAGGAAGGCAGTCCTGATGGCCGAGGAAGAAGAACAACCAGTTGCCGCTTCCGCCGAACCTATCGCAGTGGCCGAACCTTCTCCTCAACAGGCAGCTACATAGGAGGTTTCTGACACCCCTTCTTTGGTTATCTTAAACGAGCCCGCACCACCTTCACCAGTTGTTGAGAAGACTGATGATGTTTCTTCATTGAGGTCTGAGGAGCGTCCTTCCAAGCGTCAACATACGGAGAAACTTATCACTGAAGATGCTGAAGTCAAGAAAGGACCTTGTCCATCCAACCACTTTCAGCGGGACACATTGTTATCAGGACATCCTCCTTCTTCTTCGGTCAGGGGGCCGCCTCCTTTCTTAGGCCAAGCCGTGGATAAGGGCTTGGCTTCTTCTTCCGAAAGCAACAAGGTTAAGCAGCTCGGCGTTACTGGTACCTGCAAGACTTTACAGCAGTATGCTGTTTATTCCTTAATCCTTGCTAAGGCCGCCGAGAAAAAATTTGGCAGGTTGGAATTCCAAAGCAGGTCCTATGCTGAACGTGTTGAGAAGACTGAGGCTGACTTCCTCAAGTTATTCAAGGCTTATGCTGAAGTCGAAATTAAACTTAATTCCTATCGGTCAGCCAACGCCGCCCTCGAAGAAGACCTACAAAGGACCATAGCCAAGAATAAGGACTTAGCGGGGAAAAATTTTGATCTAGACATGGCCGTTGATTATGCAAATGCTGAGGCAAGCGTACTGAAGAAGACGAACGAGGACTTGGAGGCTTCCAAATTGGACTTGCATGAGAAGTTGGCTTCGGCCGAATCTTCACGGAAGCAAGCTTTGGAAGACATTCGGTTTCGTGATCAAATCATTCAGTCTCGGGATCAGACCATTCTTACGTCGAATCAAGCAATAAAAGCTCATGAAAGGACCGTCATAAAAATGGATGGTGACATAGTTCATCATTATGAGGCTGGGTTTGCTAAAGGTTTGGAGCAAGTCCGCTTTCTCCACCCCGCTGTTGACGTATCTGAGGCGGATCCTTTCGAAGAGTTTGTAGACGGCCAACTTGTCCTAGTTCCTACTCCTCCCAGTTCCCCTGCTTCCCAATGAACTTTGTAATTTTTCTTTGTATCTTCATGTAATATTTTTCCTTTTGTAGCAAACTTCTTTATTATGGTATTCACGATCTTATTGACTAATTTTTCCCTAAGCGTTTGTCTATTTTTATCTTATTTCGCTGTTTCAATTCGTTCAACACTTTCCCGCATATTTTCGTATATGCCATTGTGATGTGTTGGTACGTACTTAACGTTATTCTTCGCTATTTAATTCGTTCGGCCCTTTTCCGCATATTTTCATACATGCCGTTGTGCGCATATTTTCGTATATGCCGTTTGTGATGTGTTGGTACGTACTTAACATTATTCTTGTGTTTATTCTAATAACTCTCGCTGCGTTCGTTGCCTGAGTAGGCGTGCTTGATATTTGCTTTATTTCATCGTTTGAAATGGCGAATTGGATCTTTGTAATTGTTGATGGTGGTGATCTTGGTGGATCTTCGTTCTTTGGACCCCGGATCGGTCTCTATGGCTGTCCGTTTTGGGTCTTGTAGCTTCACTCTTCGGACCCCGGATCGGTCTCTATGGCCGTCCGTTTTGGGTCTTGTAGCTTCACTCTTCGGACCCTGGATCAGTCTCTATGGCCGTCTATTTTGGGTCTTGTAGCTTCACTCTTCGAACCCCAGATCAGTCTTTATGGCCGTCCGTTTTGGGTCTTGTAGCTTCAAGAACAGCTCTGTTCTGTCTTTCGATCTTGCACTTGCAACTTGCCTTGTGCATAGATATAATTGTTTATGTATAATCAAAACTTACATATTACATATTACATACTACTCCTAACTAAAGTACCTTGTGCATAGATATAGTTGTCATGTACTTATTACATACTACTCCTAATTAAAGTACCTTCTCAAGTTGTTGGTGTTCCAAGTGCGTGGTATTCTTCGTCTATCCAGGTGCTCTAACCGATAAGCTCCTCTGCCCACCTTCTTTGCTATTCTGAACGGTCCTTCCCATTTAGGCGTCAACTTATTTTTCTCCGCTCGAAGAGTTGCCTTTCTTAACACTAAATCCCCTTCTTGAAAGTCTCTGTACACCACCCTTCTGTCGTATTTCCTCGCCACCCTTGTCTTAACTGCGTATTCTTTGATATGGGCTATCTCTCTTGTTTCCTGCAATAAGTCTAAATTTGCTCTCAACTCATCTTCATTGGCGGTCGGTTCAAATAAGGCCGTCTTAGGAGATGGTTCCCCTATTTCGACTGGTATTACAGCCTCTAACCCGTATCTTAAGCGAAACGGTGTCTCACCCATGGTGGAATGTGGAGTGGTGTGGTAGGACCATAGGACTTGCGGTAGTTCTTTTGCCCATCTTCCCTTTGCCTCCTCCAATCTCCTTCGTAGGACTCTTAGAATAACTCTATTAGCTGCTTCTGCTTGCCCGTTTGCTTGAGGGTGTTCGACAAAGGTAAACGACTGCCTAATATGCAACTCTTGGCAAAATTTGGCAGTTACCGAAGATGCAAATTGGGTGTCGTTGTCCGATACAATCTCTGCTAGCAAACCAAACCGACAGATGATCTTCTTCCATATGAAGTGTTTTACCTTCTCAGCCGTGATTGTTGCCATTGGTTCCGCCTCCACCCACTTAGTAAAATAGTCTATAGCTACCATGAGGAATTTGAGTTGGCCAGGTGCAAGAAGGAATGGTCCTAGAATGTCTATTCCCCATATTTGAAAAGGTCATGGGGAAGTCACTGTATGCATCTGTTCTGCCAGGGCTTGATGACTATCAGCAAATCTCTGGCACTTGTCACATCTCTTCACATAATCCATACAATCAACTTTGAGTGTCGGCCAATAGTACCCGACTCTAGCTATTTTTCCAGCTAGCGCTCCTCCTCCTATATGTGTTCCACAAATACCCTCATGCACCTCCTGAATGATATATATTCCTTCTTCAGTATCTACGCACTTGAGCAGGGGGGAGGAGAATCCTCGCCTGTATAGGCGCTGCTCTATGAGTGTGTACTTAGAGGCTTCTTTTCGGACTTTGTTCGACCCGACCGAGTCAGCTGGCAATTTTCCCTCCTTCAAATATTCTACTATGGGGTCCATCCACGTTTTCCTTTCTTCGCTATGCTGGACCTCCTGCTTGTCTATTGTTGGAGCGCTTATGTTCTCGTGGATGACTGACCGCTGTAGTCCCCTTCTCGTCCTAGCTAACTTGGCCAGTAAGTCAGCTCTTTCATTCTGATCCCTGGGCACATGCAGGAGTTTGAAATTTTCGAAAGATGCTGCCATCGCTCTTGCCCTCTCTTGGTACTTGGCCAACTTTGGGTCTTTGGCCTGATATTCCCCATTTACTTGTTTCGTTATCAGCTTAGAGTCACTCTTTACAGTCAATTTCTTAGCCTCGATCTCCAGGGCTAGTTTCATGCCTGCGAGCAGCGCTTCATATTCGGCCTGGTTGTTACTCGCTTTGAAATCAAAGTGCAGGCTTTGCTCAATGAGTATACCGTCCGGTCCTTCAAGTATGACTCCAGCACCACTCCCCATTTGGTTAGATGACCCGTCCACAGACAAATACCATTCCCCTTCTACCTGTTCATGCTCTATAGTGAGTTCAGTGATAAAATCAGCCAATGCTTGGGCTCTTATTTGACCCCTCCTTTCGAATGATATGTCAAATTCAGACAGTTGAACGCTCTAAGCCACCATTCTACCTGCTAGGTCTGGCTTCCTTAAAACCTGCTGGATGGGTAAGTCGGTGCGTACAATGATGCTAAAGCTTTGGAAATAAGGACGCAACCGGCGAAAAGCTATTACCAGGGCTAGGGATCCCCTCTCAATATTTTGATATCTCTTCTCAGGTCCTTGAAGAGTCTTGCTGATGAAGTATACTGGGCATTGCTCCTTCTCCTTTTCTTCAATCAGAACAGAGCTGATGGCGGTCTCTGTTACTGATATATACAAGTACAACGGCCGACCGAGCTCTAGTCTTACCAAGTTGGGTGGGGTGGCCAGCATGGCCTCCATCCTTAAAAAGGCTTCCTCACATTCTGGAGTCCATGTAAAGTTCCGTCCCTTCTTCAGTGTGCTCAAGACCGGCTTAACTATTTCTAAAACTCTAGATATGAAGCGTGATAACGCTGCTACCCTCCCCATCAACTGTTGAACCTCCTTCACATTTTGGGGGCTTCTCATGCTTATAACTGCTCTGCATTTTTCTGGGTTTGCCTCTATTCCCCTTTCTGTGAGCATGAAACCCAGAAACCTTCCTGCCTGCACCCCAAACAAACATTTCTCTGGGTTTAACCTCAACTGATGTCGTCTCAATATTTCGAACACTCGCCTAAGTGTCTCGTAGTGATTTTCTCCCCCTTCCGACTTAGCCACCATGTCGTCCACATACACTTCTATATCTCTACCAATGACTTCCTTAAAAATTTTATCCATTAACCTCTGATACGTGGCTCCTGCATTTTTAAGTCCGAACGGCATTACTTTATAGTAGAAGGCCCCGCCGTCGGTGATAAAGGCCGTTTTTTCTTCATCCTCCAGGTGCAATTTTTATTTGGTTATAACCCGAGTATGCGTCCATGAAACTTAAAAATTCATATCTAGACACGCTATCCAATAGCCTATCTATATTTGGGAGAGGATACGGGTCTTTTGGGCATACCTTGTTCAAGTCTGTGTAATCAGTGAACATTCTCCACCTCCCATTGGCCTTTCTTACCATGACTACATTGGCTAGCCATTCTGGATACCTTACTTCTCGTATGAACCCCGCCTTTAATAGCTTATCAGTCTCCTCTCGAATGGCTCTCCTCTTCTCTTCTCCTTGCTTCTGTTTCTTCTGCACTACCGACCGAGCACCGTCGGCTATTGATAGCCTATGGTTCCTGAAATTAGGATCTATTCCACGCATGTCTTCGGGTGCCCAAGCGAAGACATCGCTATTCTGCTGCAAACAGCGTATCAATTCGGCTTCTTGCTCTTCAATCATGGTAGTGCCTATCTTTGTCGTCTGACTCTCTAAGGAGCCTATCTGGATTTCCTTGAGCTTTTCTACTGGGTGAGGTCTTTCCCGTTCCTCATGGCATCTCGGGTCCAACTCCAGACTTAAGGTGTTTATGGCTGACCTCCGCTATCCTACTTTCATGCTATCTTGATAACACCTCTTAGCCATACTCGAATCTGCCCAGACAGCTCCTACCCCTTCAGTCGTCGGATATTTCATGCACAGGTGGTATGTCGATACTATCGCCTTTAGTCGATTCAGGGCTGGCCGTCCCATGATGATGTTGTAAGAGGCTTCTGCTTCTATCACCATGTACAATACCAGGATCATTTTTGCGTTACCGCCCTCCCCAAAGATGGTGTCAAGTTCAACAGTTCCTTTAATGGGCACCCTTTCTCCTGAAAACCCATATAGACATCCTGGGGTCTCCTTCAACCCTGAGAGTCCCATTCTTCTATAAGTAGACCCGTATAGAATGTTGGCTGAGCTGCCTTGATCTATAAGCACCCTTTCTATCTTGAAATCTTCGGCTACTACCGATATCACCATCGGCTCGTCGCCGGCCGCCTCACACCTTTTGTCCTTCTCTCCAAAGGTTATTGCGTGTCCTTTCCTCCTCTCTCCTAGGGGTGTAAGGTTGGCCCCTGTAAGGATTTGATAAGATTGGTGAGTCTTTCTCTTCCTCTGAAAGTCTTGCTCACCACCCAATTCTTTGCCGCTCGAGATGGTCGAAATAGTTCCTCGGTACCCGACCGGCCGAGGTGACCTAGACCGACCACTGTTCCCCCGGTTTCTCTCTTCTGTCCTCACCTGTCCACTTCCACTTGCTTCTACCGTTCCCCTGGTATTTTCTCCTCCTGCTCGAGTTACGTACTGCCCTAACCGTCCCTGTTGGACTAGTCCTTCTAACTAGGCCCTGAGGGTCCAACATTCTTCTATCGAATGGCCGACGGCTCTATGAAAATCACACCACTCCCTTCTGTTCTTCCCCACTTGTTTTCCTCCTTCTGCTTGAGGAAAATTCAACAGCCGTATGTGGCAGATTTCCTGCATTATATGGGCCTTTTTCTCCTTTAACGGGGTAAACTTTGTTGGGACCTCCTGCCTCACCTCCAAATCTTATCTACGGGGGCGCTCCCAACCGCCTATTAACAACGGCCGTTGTCTCATTGGTCTCGGCCGGCCGTCTCTACTCAGATGTTCCGCCTCTCTTTTCTCAAAGTGACTCTCTTCCATTTCGACGTGCTTCTCCGCTCTAACTCGGATTTCTTCCATGCTGGTGGGCTTCTGAAGGGCCAAGGCATCGCTGAACGGGCCTACTCTCAATCCCTTCTGGAAGGCTTTAACAAAAAACTTCTGGTCGAAATCGTTGACCCTCACAGTTGTGTCGTTGAATCGAGCCATGTAGCTCTTCAGGCTTTCTCCACCAGCCTGTTTGATGTCAAACAGGTCCGTCACCTCCAGACGCTTTGGCTTGTTTGCTGCGAACTGAGATAAGAAACGACCCGCTAGGTCACTAAATGCATATATGGACCTAGGCGGGAGATTCATTATCCACTGTAGCGCTACCCCCCTTAATGTCCCTGGGAAAAGCTTGTAGCTCAGCTTATCGTCACCTCCGCTTATATACATCTGGGTTTGGAAGGCTTGTAAGTGTGCATGGGGGTCTTGAGTTCCGTCAAAGGGGTCCACCGATATCTCCCTAAAGTGAAGTAGGACGCGAGCTTCATCTATTTCTTCACAGAAGGGTTGCCTCCATAGAGGCTGTGCCACGTGTTCTCCTCTTCCCTCCTGCTCCTGCTCATTCCTCGCCTTCAGACTTGCTATCTACCTCCTGAGCTCTTCTTCTCTCTGCTCTGCCATCTTCATCGCCTCTGCATGACGTTCCTCAGCTAGTCGATGTATGGTCTCCGCTTCTGCACTTAGCTTGGAATGCTCGTCGCTTCGAGCTTGCAGCTACGCCATAGTTCTTAACAACCTCTGCAACATATCCTCCTCTCCTTCATTGGTTGAACTGGCTTGGTTTCTCGTTATCGGCATCTTGAGTTCGTCGTTGTTCGCTGTTTTTTCTCCTTGTGGTGGTGGGATTAGTTTTACCTGCCCCACGGTGGGCGCCAATGTTCTCATTTGAAAGAACCGATTCTTCCTACGTTACAATTTCAGCCTTTTATACCTTAGTCCTAACTACTCCTGTCCTATCATGCGTGTACTGTCGTAATCAATCACTAAGACAATTTACACAAGGAATAATTAATGCTGAATGACCCTAGCTGTCTAATCAAACAGAACCGGTTCAGCTTATCCGCCTTCCGACCGACCAATCAAATCAGCCCTCACGTCCTTCTGACCGGCTGAGCTATGACCGATCGTAACAATTACTCTTAACTCAAACTTGATTTATGACATTTGAAAATATAAAGTATCATTAAAGGAATGTTTATTGACACATTAATGTGTTTTAACTCACCACATGTAATGGCTTACGTGTATTACGTGTATTATTTGTCTCCTACAAATTATTATTGCATCTTCGAGCTTGAGAAGAATCATGCTTATGCAGTTGTCTGTTGGAGTGGTGCTTGTTAAGCATCAGCTACTAATATATTTAAGCACGGTGCTTAATAATATTTCTGGTGCTAAATAAACAAATAAAAATAAAAAGGCTTATATAAATAAATATTTATTATTGACTTTTAATATATTATCTATATCTTTAAAGACAAAATCTGCTTGTGATATATTAAAAATATAAGTTATATTACCATCAGACAAAATTAATTAATTAAAAATATCAGTAACACAAAAAATAACATTATAAACATCTAAATAAATTATAATTATATATTTAAAAATATAATATTAAAAATTAATTAGTAAATTAAAAATATGAATAATATTAAAAATAATAAAAATTATTAACCAAACACCTTAGGCCAATAGTGTTACCGTCGAAGTCCAGCAATGGGAGAGAGGAAACGAGATAGAATAAGAAGAAGGAAGAAATGTTTGAAACATAAAAAGGGAAAGAGAAGAAGAAACTCTAAACTCATCACTTCCCCTATCATCTTCGTATGGCACTTTGAGTCTCCATTTTCTCCAAAAGAGAAAAAGAAATCATCATCACAAAAATGGAAAACAATTTGGATTTCAGATGGGTGATAACTTGATATATTAATTTAAGTTTTAAATTTTTTTTAAAAAATTAGAAAACAAAAGCAGTGCATTGCCCCACGCACAATTTAATTTAATGATATCTATTTTGTTTTAATCCTTGTAATATTTTTTTTATTTTAATTCCTATAATATTTTATTCATTTTAAGTTAGTCCCTTTATAAAAAAAAAATATTGAAGTCTAATATATTTGTAAAAGAACGTGATAATTCTTTTTCCTAAACTAACATTAAATAATTATTTTCAAATATAAACTACTTTTACCGTTGAATTAGAAAATAAATTAACTTTGTTGATATATGTGGTTAACCAATATTAACTTCATAAAATTTTTGAAATATAACCAATTTAATTGGATAATGTCTAGTTAGAAACTATAATAACAAACTCCTAATTAATTTTAGAATAATGGGATAAATTTAGATGAAAATACATTCAAACTTCTTATGGTTAATGACCATCAAATCAATTGTAAACAACTTTTTTCTTAAAGTAAACTACTAAAAATAAAATCATTTTCTATCACTAATTTAAACCTATTTTTTCTCTATTTGTAACAATGAACATCCAACTAGAAAGTATAAATATGTAGAATGTCATAATTACAATTGCACAAGCACCAGATAGACAACACTATATTTGTCATAAAAAACCAAACACATTTTTGAGGTTTTATGGCTCAGCCAAATTCCATCATGAAAGTTTGGTTCTTATGCCTTCTTCTTCTCAGCATGGTTGCATTAAACCATGTCACAAAGAATGATGAATATGATGATTATGGAGACTATTCCAAGCTAATAAGGTGGCGTAAACTTTTGAATTACAATAATGACCAATAGAGTGTCAAAGTCAACCATTACCATCATGGCTTCTCCATAATATATAGATGTGGACAAGATTAAAAATATCATTTATATGATACTATTTTCGTATGATGTTTTGACATTTATCATTATGTCTCACAAAATAGTGTTGTAATACATTTTGCATTACTAAATACAATCTTTTTGTATATCCTTTTCTAGTTGTATTGTTATTTTTATGAGAATATATAAAATTATTTTTAATATCGATTGATCTTAATTTAGAACACAAGTTGTGTCCAAAAAAGATATAATATTTTTGTAGTGTTAATTTTGTGTACTACTTTGAATTGATCTAACCTTTTGTGAACATTAAATATACATTCATGGTATATCTTCAGTTTTATACCTTTCCTCCTCATCTAATATGCCTTATCTTGGATATACATCATATTTTTGCATTTTTCTTTTATTTTTGTTCTATATTGGTCATTTTCCGTACACAAATGGATATAAGAAATTTTGGAAAATGCCAATTTTACTATTTTAACTATCATAAAAAAAATGGGTCATATATTTATAAAAAGGATAATTTAAGTATAGTTAAAACTATAAATAAATAATCAATATTTTAAAATCGGACCAATAATTAAATCGACTTCAATGGTCAAATCGTGGTTAAATGCACGATGATTGAACTAGTATAATAATTAAATTTATATCTTTTAATGTATAATATTTAAGTAATAAAATATATAAAATTATGAGAAATCAAGATCTAAAAATTGTAAACTAATATTAATGACTAAATTATATGTTTTATAAGATAAAATTTGTTATTATGTATTTTTTTATATTAAAAGCATTTTAGATTAAATTGAAAAATTGAAACATACTTGTTCAAATTGGTTCTCCGCATCAAATTTTAACTAGTTATGACCTAGTTTGACCAGTTCATATGGATGGAGTGTTTTAGTAGTGTCTTACTGCTTTATGATTTTTCTGTGTGCTATTTTTTCTATTTTTTTTTTTTTTTTTGCTATTTTCTACTGTTTTTGAATTTTTCCATTTGTTGTAAAATTCATTTTTGCTAAAAAGAAAAAAGAAATAAAATATATTTTGCAGTGTTTAGCATTTTTTAAAGGATTTATAGGTTGTATAAATTGTGAATAGTTGCATCATCCTTGATTGAGATGTTTCACAACTTGATGTGAAACCTTTTTTTGCATCTTTAGTGTAATAAGTGACTTGGAAATTAAAGTTTGAATAATTGGTGATAGAGCATTTACCATTGTAAGATTTAGAGTCTTGTATGTTGATGACTTGCATCTTGTCGTTCTTTTCTTTCTAGTGTGATTTGCACATGTGTTGCTAGTTACTCTAGGTTTTGCCTTAATTCTGTTTTATACGTCTTGTCTCACATACATCGGTGATATGATTTAGGCCTTCTTTCTTTATAGCTACTAGGCAAATGGACTTACCTTGCATTAAATCCCTTACTAACCCTTTTTGAGCCTATATGACCATTTCTTTGATATTATAGCCCACTACAAGCCTAAAGTGGAAAACCATGATCACCCTAACCTTAGGAGAGAAGCTTTGGAATTGTTTTAGGAATAAATTTTGAATAAGCGTGTGGTGATACCCTAAAGGCTTTGTAAGAGGTACCTTGATAGTTTGGCTTGTGCAAGTGATACTTGTTATGTTGTGATGAATGGTTATTGAAAAAAAATGATAAAAAAAGCGTATGAAAAACATGATGAATCAAAGAAAGAAAAAGGCAACAAAGAGGTTGTTAGAAAAAATGCAACAAAGAGGTTGTTAGAAAAAATGCAACAAAAGGTTGTAGTGGTGCAAAAAGAGAAGTTAAAGTAAGAAAGAAAAACAAGTGAAAAAAGTATAAAAGGAAAGGAGACAAAGTGGACCTTACTTGTCTTATATTATTTTGTATTTTTTTAGTGACTTGTATTGTTTTCGTGATGATCTTCATGCTTGTTGAGGAAATGCAATCTATAATTTTGTTTGGAAGTCATTAGGAGTAGTGTGCGTCGTAAGAAATCCCAAGTCGTGTATATATAGGAAGAGTTAGGCATATTGTAGTGTTGTTGAATTCAAACCTAAAATCCATACGTCATACTCCTCATTTTCTCGCTCACATTCTCCATTCTCACAGTTGCGCATGATGCATTCAGTGGTGTTTCTCTCGATCGAAGAAATGCAAGTCAAGAATTGAGAGGCCGAAGGTTGTCAGAGGGGGCCGCTTGGCTTGCCATCGCACTCTAGTAGACTTGATCCTCAATGTCTTGGCTATATGAGGTGAACCATCGCCATTCGTCCATGACGATCATCGTGGAAGACGGATTCACTGAATTCACACTCTATGTTTGTACTTTATTCTTAATAATATAAGTAGTTCCTAATTCCAATCTCTTGTTTACAACTCCTACATCATAATCTACTTTGTTGTGTCGTGATTGCACATTGTTAAGTGGACAAATGTTAGACTAGGCCGATCGAATCCGGTTTAATAGCTTCAGTAGGTAATCAATTAGAGAACCTAAAATCAACTATGAACTTAATCTCTACCAATTTATGAGGTAGTGATCGTGTAAATCCTCGATATGACAATGGACGAATATTTGACGATTTCCATAAGGGAATCTCAGGTTGATATGGAATGTAGCCTTGAGTGAAGGGACTAGAACTGACTTAATTGTTGATACTTAGCATGAATACAGTAGTAGTAGTAGTAGAAGTAGCCTAGTTTAGGTTGCATTTACATTCTTACTTAGTTTAATTTCTATCCTACTTTACCTGCCACCAATCCCCCCTATTTCCTGACTTTTAGTTTGAGACCAAGCCTAGTCCGACTCCGTTGTGTTAATCTGTGCTTAACCGAGACAGTGTCTGATACGTCTCTATCGAGCCCATATGGGACCAGTCTTTGTCGAGAGCAACTCGGTACCTAGCCAAGAGTGAGTTTGCATTCTACACTTGAGCGTTTCTGCATTATTCTCATTTCACACAAAGTCATAATTGAGCGTAGTGTGTCCTTGAGAGAATTCGACCTAGGGTTAACTATGCTATAGTTAGCTTTAGTTATTTGATGCGCGTAAAGACGACTAAGTATGAGCTTATCACTCCTCTTAGGAACTTTGCTATATAACACGCATGGGTTGTTGTGATCAGAATGGAGGTGGTAGTTGGTATCTTTAAGGTTTAATTTCTTGCAAAATGGGACAAGTATTATGTTGGTGTTCTACTAAAGAACACATGCCATATTCTCTCACTGGTGGACTACTCTGGTGTTGTCAAATGGCTAGTTGTCTAACAAGAATGGTCAATTTAGTTATCTTATCTTCCAATAATTGATTGTCAACAACAACTACCTCATTCACTATTTTAGATGTAGGAGACCCCTTGATGCCAAATTGTTGAGTGTTACCTACAAGACCATGACACTTAGGCAACCAATGGGCTAGTCCAAATTTATGCAGGATATTGAATACACGAAGGTTGATACATCATATCAGGTATAACCTACTTCATCAAGGTCCTATCATTGTTAGCCATATTATCCAAACTAAATGGGGATATATGATGAGTCATATTTTATACACATTATGTGGACTTAAGATGGGTGTTTTTAAGAATATTTAATGATTAAAAGTCTTGTCTTAATCAATATTTGAATTATGGGCCTAAAAATAGGAGAAATACAAATCTGTGCTAAAATGAGGATTTTAACTAACAAAAAGGTTAAGACTTGTTTTGCAGGCCTGAATGCCAAGCCATCTTCGCCCAAGTCGTCTCGGCCCAAGCTGGGAACATCCTGGCCAGTCCAGCGCTCCCGGTCAAGCCAACATCAGTGACGAAAATCTTGCCTAAAATCACTCCAGCAAGATGCATATATGATTTGTTAAGATGCAGATATGATTTGTTAAGATGTAGATATGATTTGTTAAGATGCATATATGATTTGCTAAGATCAAGGAATCTGTAATGCAGATATGATTTGTTAAGATGCAGATATGATTTGTTAAGATGCATATATGATTTGCTAAGATCAAGGAATCTGTAATATAGATATGATTTGCTAAGATCAAGGAATCTATAATTCGAGGAACTAGGAATGCAGATATGATTCTGCTAGAAATTTGGAAATTGGGAAACTCCTAAGATTGAGGAGATTGTAATCTGTAATTCGAATTGGAATCTTTAGAATTTGAATTTCTATTATTAGGATTAGATTTAGATTTATCTAGCTTGTGTATAAATAAGCACACCAGGCCACGTCTTCAAGTGGAATTTTCAGCAGAATCTAGAGCTAGCATCGTCAGCAATCATAGACACTCCAAGCTAGTACAGTGGTACACGAAGCTTCAATACAGTGTCTCTCTCGGTCGAGGAGGTACAAGACTAGGATTTGGGAAGCTGGAAGCCTTCAGAGGTGATCACTCGGTATAGCCGGCGCACTCTATTGGACGGAAACCTCAACGTCTGGCCACCATTGGTGCATCACTATCGTTCTTCCATTGGCGGTCGTCGTGGAAGGCGGATTCTCTAGAAACTCTGAATTCTCACCGTTGTATTCGATTTGGTTTTCAATAACATAACTAGTTTGCAATTCTATCTCTTGATTATAATTCCTACACTTTAATCTTGTTTTAGCTTTCTTGTGACACATTGTTAGGCGATTTGAAGGATACATAGATGGATGTGGCATATGTGGTTCTGTAGGACATTCATTCAATGATTGTCCCATTTTGCAAGAACCACCACCTCTATTCAGACCACAATCGGTACAAGAAAGTTCATTAGAGGATTTAGTAAAGCAATTGACCATGAATAACATTCAATTCCAAAAGAATGTGTCTGCCACACAATAACCAGTGCAACAACTCAACAGTTCACCTTCTCTAGAAGATCTGGTACAACAATTTCAACAAAATACCATGCAGATTCAGTAAAACAACATGTAGTTTCAACAAAATATAATTGCCATAGTGCAAGAGTTGACAACACAGATTGGTCAACTGGCCACCACGATAAATCAGCTGCAGTTCGAAGATTTTGGACAAGTTCCTTCCCAAGCCATTCTCAGTCCACAAGAGAATATAAGTGACATAACCATGAGGAGTGACATGGAGTTGCCGCAACAACAATCACTAAAAGTGCAATATCGATTTTCTGGAAATTTGGATTCAGAGAATTCAACCACTATGCTGGGCATTGCTTACTCCAGTAGTGTTGCCAACTCCATGCTTGCTGCTACCGACTCTACTAAGATGGCTGAGATTGATGACTACATGCCAATTGTTTCTGATCTGACTAATGTGGTTAAGATTTCAAATTCTATGACTGGTGTTACTGATCTTACTGATATGACATTGGATGAGATTTCATACCAAGTTACTAGGGTCGAGATAGCTGATCCCGCATGTGCTGATGTTGACATTACTAATCCCATGTGTACTGATGCCAAGATGACCGATCCCAGATATGCTAATGCTAATAATGCTTTTGTTGATAGAGTTGAGGATGCTGATTCTCTAGTTGACAAGTCGGACAATGTTAATATGACTGAAATTACCGACTCCCACAACCAAGCCTTTTTTTTCTGAAGGGCTTGCGGTTCGTTACACCAAAGGCTTTCAGTGAACTATTGAAGCTATCGAGAGAGTACCAAATACTAACGAAGGTAACCAACTTTCGGTGGACGCGGAGCCAACAAAGGACAAAGCTTCCCTACCCTTATTTATAGAGAAAGGTAACAGTTTACTAGGCTATTCTTCCTATTTCGAAAGAGGCCAGATATAGATACCACTATGAGTAGCCCTTCCCACCAAGCCAAGGAAAGAAGGCAAAGGTGCACTGGGAAAGGCTAAGTCAAGACAAAAACAAAAATCTTAGTCGTTTTCAAGTCTAAGGGTGAACGAACGGGATTTCTATTTAATTCAGAGTCTGTAGTTACTATGTCAGACCATGCCAATATATTAAAAGTTGCCAACTTTATGATGGAGGTTCCGAGTCTTGTTGATATAATTGAGGTTGCCGATATGCCTGAAATGTCAGATTTTGTGACTAATGTGTCCAACTTTTCCAATGTGGTTGATAATTCTAACGGTGCTGATATAACTAAAGTTTTAGATTATGGGACTGAAGTGTCGGATTCTGTTAAAATTTTTTTAGCTCATGAACCAACACTTGTCGATTTGGGCAATCAAAGCCAAACCCCCAACCAGGCCAAATCCGTATCTGACTCCGAATGCCGAATCCATACACGCATGCCATTTGGCCTGTGCAATGCACCAAGCACGTTCCACCGCTGCATGATGAGCATCTTCTCGGATTTGCTACAGGACTGCATGGAGGTGTTTATGGATGACTTCACGGTATACGCAGAATCATTCGACGCATGCTTGAACAACCTGTCCAAGGTGTTGAAGAGATGTACTGACACGAACCTTGTTCTCAATTTCGAAAAGTGTCATTTCATGGTGATCGAGGGAATAGTGTTGGGACATATGGTCTCCAACAGAGGCATGTACGGGAAGTTCACTCTTTTCTTGGACATGCAGGTTTCTACAGAAGGTTCATCAAGGACTTCAACAAACTGGCACTGCCACTATCCATACTGTTACAGAAGGATGTGGAATTCAATTTTGATCAGTCCTGCATCGAAGCATTCTAGGAGTTGAAGAGTAGACTCACATCTGCACCTATCCTCCAAGCACCAAACTGGGACCTACCATTTGAGTTAATGTGTGATGCATCATTCGACGTTGGGAGTTGTTCTCGGCCAAAGGGTCGAAGTCGGCCAACTGACACATGTAATTGCCTATGCATCCAGAACTATGGATCCGGCTCAGCAAAACTACACGACAACCGAGAAGGAACTTTTGGAAATTGTGTTTGCCTTAGACAAGTTTCGCTCCTACCTTCTCGGTTCTAAAATAGTTGTGTTCTCTGACCACGCTGCTTTAAGATACTTGTTGAAGAAGCCGGACGCCAAGCCGAGATTGATCCAGTGGATGCTTCTTCTCCAAGAATTCGACTTAGAAATCAGAGATAAGAAGGGTGCTGAAAATTCTGTAGCAGATCACCTGAGCAGGATTGAAAGGGAGAGCGAACCAATGCCTATTCGGGATGAGTTCCCTAATGAGCAACTCTTGCACATCAAGGCGGTCACACCATGGTTTGTCGACATCTGCAACTTCGTGCCAACAGCTCAATTTCCACTTGAGGCATCTCGGACCTACAAGGAGAAAATCAGAAGCGATTCCAAATATTACGTATGGGATGACCCCTACCTTTGGAGATTATGCAGTGATAAGATTATCCGCAGGTGTATTTCTGACACTAAGATCAATTTGGTCCTCTAGTTCTGCCATTCGGCCCCTAGAGGAGGACATTACGGATCATCTGGAACTGCCAGGAAAGTGCTGGATTGTGCCCTTTATTGACCATCTATTTTCAGAGATGCCCATCAATTTGTCTCCACCTGCGAAAGATGCCAAAAAGCGGGGATGGCCTTAAACCAAAGACATGAAATGCCCCAACAACCCATCCTGTTTTGTGAAGTCTTTGACGTCTGGGGTATAGATTTCATGGGACCATTCCCAGTCTCCAATGGTTATTCATACATCCTGCTTACCGTCGATTATGTATCAAGATGGGTTGAAGCCATCCCCACCAGAACCAACGATGCCAAGGTTGTAGCGGACTTTCTTAAGTCCAATATTTTCTGCAGGTTTGGTGTACCGAAAGCGCTCATCAATGAACAAGGAAGTCACTTCTGCATCAAAGCCATGGCCTCCCTTCTTCAGAAATATGGGGTGGCGCACAGGATAGCTACATCATACCATCCCCAAACAAATGGTCAAGCTGAGGTGTTTAATAGGGAAATTAAGCACACATTACAAAAGATGACAAATCCCAGCAGGAAGGACTGGAGGAGACTCCTTGAGGATGCTCTCTGGGCACATAGGATTGCATACCGAATACCGCTAGGGATGTCTCCCTACTAGATTGTTTTCGGCAAGGCCTGCCACCTCCTTGTGGAGCTAGAACATAAAGCTTATTGGGCAGTCAAACAATGCAACATGGCCTATGACCAAGCAGACGAACACAGGAAATTCCAACTTCAAGAATTGGATGAACTTCGTTTGGAAGCTTATGAGAATGCCAGGATCTACAAGCAAAAAGTCAAGAAATTCCATGACCAAAAGATCCTGAGAAAAGACATCTATATTGGCCAAAAAGTGTTGCTATTCAAATCCAGATTAAAGCTCATAGTAGGTAAGCTTCGCTCCAGATGGGGTGGACCTTTTGTTATCACTAACATATTTCCCCATGGTGTAGTGCAGCTAAAAGAGGAACATACCACCCGCACCTTTTAGGTCAATGGGCACCAAGTCAAACCATTCCACAAAGGTCCAGCATCACTCGGAAAGAACACAGAGATCATTTCATTGGTGGAACCAACTCCACCAGATGGCACAGCCTAGGCCAACTCGACCACCCCCTTCTATCTACGCATTGAGGGCAATTGCGAAATGAAGTGTAGGGGGGTTCGGACCATCGGGGACTGATTGTTCATACATGCCCTTCTTTAGTTTCTTTAGTTTGCCCTTCTTTAGTTTCTTTAGTTTGCCCTCCTTTAGTTTCTTTAGTTTCATTTTTTTCCAATTCATATCTGTTACACCGCTTTTAGTTTCATTATAAGTTTTTTCTAAAATTCAATAAAAGCTCCTCTGCCAAGTCGGCCAGAGCCGGAACGACCTCGGCCTAGCAGAATTACAGAGCCAAACTGGAGAAAATTCTCGATTGAGTCCGAAAGTCTGACGAACCAGCAGAAGCAATCTCCTCATTCCCGAGCAGAGGTAGCCTCTACTTGAAGGGGACCAAACCTTTGGGTTCTAAGCGGTAAGTAACGGAAATGGGAAGAGAAAACCTTCAAAGTGAAGGAACAAAAACAACCAGTGTGAGAATTTGAGCCCCGCAGCAGTGATGGCTTACACTCTCGCCATCTCCCTTCTTTTTGAGTAATTTTAGCAAGCATGTTAATTGTGTATTCTATATTTTACCTTAGCTCTCCGGTTACAACTGTTTTACACATGCAGGAATGACATTATCTAGGCCATACTTCTTATGAGCTCCGAGCCAAATAAGCTGTCCAAAAACACTTCTACCCTTGTTCACCCTCTTTGGGCCTAATTTGACCATTTTTCTTGCAGCTCACTACAAGCCGAGGCCAGAAAAACCATTATCTCACCTCACCCTCGAGAAGCCGAGGAGCCTTGGAATTATCTTGGGAGTGAGTCAGAATCAAGTGTGGGGGAAGCCTAGGAAGCATAATTCAGTCAAAAGTATCTGAAGGCTCAAAGGAAGAGAAAAAGGAAAAGAAAAGAACGAAAAGAAAGTACATATAATTAGAAAATAAGCAGCTGAGAAAAACAAGCTAAACCAAACAGAAACAACAAGCTGCACGAGTAAAGGAAAGAAAGAATATAAAAAGGGCAAGCAAATAAAGATGGAAGGAGACCACAGCAACCGGGACTGCCCTCACACCGATAAGACTCACTCCCCAATGCTCCTCTCCTTCCCGTGGGTCTTGAAGCTAGTTCTCCTACATTTATCCGACCCATGATCTTAACCTCCCTACAAGCCAAAAAGTTCTAGTGATCATGACTGTTGTGTTTTGCAGGAGTAAGAAGAGTGGTCTGTCAAGATATGGTAACACCAATTCCATGCCATGCTGAGTGTAAACACAAGCCAAACATTTGAGAGAATCGAGAGAATTGATCACCTAAGTGAGAGTTCTACCACTCTAGGGTACTTCCTCCCATTTGTAAGTCATGAAAGCATCTTAGGTCCAAGGGAAGTGATCCCCTGATTGCGTGAGCACTTTGAACCGGGATTGAAGAGGAGGCCGAATCTGTCTAGTCAACTTGAGGAAGTCAATGAAAGAATCTCTCCCCCTCAAACCGAAATCTCCCTTGTCTGAGTTATCTCATTCTACCCAGGAGTGCAAAAGGCTAAGTGTGGGGTTTTGATGAGTCATGAAATACACATCATAAGTGGACCTAAGAAGAGTGTCATTAAGCTACTCATAACTTAAAAGATGATTGTTATCTAAGATTCAGATTAATGGCCTAGAATCATAGAAAAGTACAACCTATGTTAATTCAAGGCATTAAGCTAACTATTCTTTCATTGTAGGTCCAGCCAAGCTCGCAGCCCGCCACTATAGGCCTAGGCCGAGAGCTTCTCAACCAGGCTAAGACCCGACCCATGCAAGTGATTGACCCAATCAGGAGCTAGGTCTAGTGGTACTCCACGTCAACGATTCATCCAGAAGCCACCTTGGTTCCAGCTCAACGCCACGTCACCTCCTGGAATAGCTTGCAACGCAAGTTATAGCAAGGGCAGAATAGGGATTTCACTTGTAATTCTGTTAAGATAGTTAGCTCCGCGCCCTGTATAAATAAGTGCAACTCTGAACGGTTAGGGGTCTTTGGCATTCATATTTTTCTACTTCCATTATCTTCATTCTTTCTCGTTCTCCTACACACACGGTGGTGCACGGTGCTGTCAATGGCATTTCACTCTATCGAGGAAGTGTAGGTTAGGAACTGAAAAGCCGAAGGTTACCAGAGGAGACCGATTGGAGTACCAACACACTCTGGTGGACTTGATCCTCAGCGTTCTAGCTAACAGAGGTCGATCATCGTCGTCGACCATGGCGATTGTCGTGGAGGATGGAATCATCGAATCCAGGCCCTGTGTTTGTATTTCATTTCCAATAATATAAGCATTTTCTGAATTCTGATCTCTGTCACATTCCTCAAATTTAGTTCAATTGCTGCGTCGCGATTGCGCATGGTAACGTGAACAATGTTAAACTAAGCCGATTGGAACTGGTTTAGCTAATTCAATAGGTAATCACTTAACGATTGTTAATTGAGAATCTAAAATCAACTTGAATGTAATCCCTACCAACTGATGAGGTAACAATTGTGTAAATCCTCGGTATGGCAACAAACGAATCTTTGGCGATTGCCATAAGAATTCCCAAGGCTGATACGGATTGCAGGCTAGAGTGACTGAATCAGAAGAACCTTGATTATTGGGACTAAACATGAACACAGTAATAGAAGTAGCACTAGGAGTAGTGTAATTGCATTCACATCGTAGTTAATTTTTGTCTTTGCTTCAATTGCATTCCAATCCCCCTCGTTAACTGTTTTCAAGTCTGAAATAGAGATAGTCCATCTCTGTAGCGTTTGTCTGCACTCAGCCGAGACCAAGCCAGATTAATCTCTACCGAGATCATCTCGGCTCAGTCTCTGCCGAGAATAACTCGGTCAGTGCCGAGGTGAGTCAGTACTTTACACTCAGATTTTGCTCTTGTTTACTCCACATCGAAACACACGTAGAACGCACTGTGTCCTTGAGAAGAATGACCTAGGGTTGACTATGCTATAGTTAGCTTTAGTTATTTGATAAGCGTTTGAGACGACAAGAGAACCATTATCAAAGAACACAATAGAATTTGCATAAGGAAAGATTCAAGAACTCAAATCGAACTACAATCTTGAAACCTTGAATTGATAAGATAGCTTATCCTTCCATGGCAATCGTCACAGAAAATGCAGCGCCATGCAAAGCAAGAACCCAAGGAAAAGAGAGGAAACTTGCGATCTAAGAAACCTCTTAAAACTCAAAATATGAAAAGTCCTAAAAACGTGTACCTCCTAAGTCAACTAAGAAACTATTATTTGTTACATGTTTTGAATGCCAAAGAAGGTGGTCTAGGCTAGAGGAATTCACAACTCAAAGACCCACCAACCAAGGTCCCAAAATTGGGCCAAAATATACAAACAAAGGCTTAACAACCTAACAATCGGTACAATGTCTATAACTTCAAGTAGACTTTTAACATTGAAGACGGGTCAAACTAGGTTGAGTCCCAAAGAGAGAAGTTGTAGATCTTTTTCTTACCTTTTCAAATCCACAAAGATTGTCTAATTCCAGGGTCTGTATCTCTAGATATGGCTTGTACAAGACAACAACATCATAATGAAAATTAAGTCAAAAAATAAGAAAAGAATATCAACTAAAACCAATTAAGTCCAATAACCT
Source organism: Mucuna pruriens (assembly GCA_025330945.1). Taxonomy (NCBI): domain Eukaryota; kingdom Viridiplantae; phylum Streptophyta; class Magnoliopsida; order Fabales; family Fabaceae; genus Mucuna; species Mucuna pruriens. Next base: position 342,021 of record JAENHJ010000317.1, read on the forward strand.
AAGACTCAACCAATATGTCAATATTAACCATAAATGATGTGAAATATGTCCAACATAAATTACTACTAAGTTCCTCAAAATTTCTTTATCACCATCCAGAGATGCACTCACCATCCAAAAGATATACTCAGACGTGCTCAGCATCCATGGAGTCGCTTGCCATCAAAAGAAGATTCCAAGTGTTTATAGTGAGATTCATCGTCCATGGGATGTACTTTAACATTCCCAGCGTAAATATAGTTACTTGCAATGCAAAGGACATATTCTACATCCATAGAGAAGCTCTCCATCCAAAGGATGTTCTTAACATCCATGGAGGGACTCATCATCCAAAGATGCAATCAAGGGTCCACAGAAGAACACAATATCCTAAGACGTTCCTGCCATCCAAAGAAGATATCATCCAAAAAATGGAATGGTTACACTGTCCCAATAAGGAAGAATCTCTTGCAAAAGTATAAATTGTTGTTTATCTTATCTCGTGAACTCTTTCATTCATATAAAGAGTTGATTATCTAGATCCAATATTCAAATATCTACCTAATATATTGTTTGACCACGTGTTAAACTTTCACATTGACGAAGAACAGCAACAAAGATATTATGATACAAGTCAAGTATGATAAAAGGAAGCCCAAGTTATGACTCCATTCAAAAGGAACCAACAGAAGTTTTGCCAGTCATCAATAGTAGACAACACGTAGAATTAAGAGAAAAACATTTTTTTCCTGACACAACCTTTCTCTATCTTCAAAAAAAGAGGAGTCTCTATAAAAGTAATGCAAGAAGGAATCAAGTAGAATTCAATGCAGATCCAACCACTCCTTATGCAAAAAGCAATGTTTAAATCTTTACATACTATATAAAGGGATCTATCAAGCTCGAAAGAGCAAAGCTGGACTACAATGCATTCTATCAAGAAAGAAAAACACTCTCTTACACTTTGGATAACTGTCTTGTAAAAATTTCTTTGTGAAACAAAGTAAAGTCTATGCTTTATATTGTAAACTCTCATTGTGTAAGTTATTCTTTTTAAAAACTTTATTGAGTTAGTGTAATAACCTAAAGAGACTAAGTGTCAAAGAATATTGGGTTTGTTGTAATTAGGTAGATTACAAGGGTTGAATACCTAGAGAGGTAGATAATACTTGTTTGTAAGTTAGGTAGATTTAGTGAAATTTCTTCGTGTTGAAGGGACTAGACGTAGCTTTATTGAAAGAGTGAACCAGTATAATCTTTATGCATCTTTTTGTCTTACCCTACACTATTTTATTTATACACTCCTTTGGACAACCAAACCAAATTATGTTTTTAAATCCTTCATTTTTGTGAAAAGCTTTCATAAATCACACACACATAATTCAACATGAAGGAATTTCACTAACTCTACCTAACTATGTTTTTAAATCACACACACACAATTCAACCCCTCCTTCTTATGTATTACATTTTCCTTCACCTTGGTACAACCTTCGCAGTTTTTTGTACAGGTCCTGTGCATATGATGTAGGTACAAATCTTGACCTCATCTCTCTCTTGAGATTAGGCCATGTATCAGCATGCCTCCTCCTGTCTTATCTAATTTCCCTATAGAGCTAGTTCCACCACACCAATGCATAACTAGTGAAATTATAAGTGATGGATCTAACTTTCTCGTAGTCATCATAGTCGAAGCAGTCCAAAACTTGGTCCATCTTCATTACCTAATCCATGAATTCTTTTGCGTCTCTATATCCTGGAAATGGAGGAATTCGACACTTGAGAACCTCTAAAGAAGATCTTTAGTAATCCTCCATGTTTCTTCAATCTCGATGTGGTGTCTCCTCGTACCTTATTCCTTTTTTCTCTATGTAGGGTTCTTCTTCATATCTCCTTTCTTGTCTCTCTCTCTGTGAGGCCCTTCTACTCATGTTTTTCTCTTCGTGATCTTTCGCTCCTCTCACAGTGGTGAGACCTGTAAGGTTCTATAGATGGATAGTTTGGAGTTATGGCTCTACTTCCCTCACTCTCATGTATGGATGCGGTAGACTTCTCCTTTGTTTTACTTAGTGCCTCCAATTTAGCATGGACGCTTGCATTATCTGCCCTCACAACCTCCAATCCTCCTCCCTATTTTGCCAATTGCTCCTCAAACTTAGTCATATGCTTCATCACGAGCCAAGATTTGGGAGAGTAATTGTTTACTTCCCCATTGCTATTGTCCGCCATAATTGCATTTGTTCTTTCTTTCTATTAAAATGTCTCATAGAAATGTGTTAGTACTAAAAGGAAAACCTCGCCACTCCTACGTGTTTATGCTTTACACTCGTATATTCACTCCTTGTGGCTTTTTCTATAACGTGCACTCTTGCCTTCTTCCACTTGGCTCATGACTATGCCTTGAAAGAGAACCTAGATTCTACTAATCAAGTTATATGATGTAAGTGAAAGTTGTCAAATCACAGTAAATCTTCATAATTTAAAAAGCATGAAAACTCAAAGGCAAAATTTAAGAAACCAATTGAAGACAAGCAATAAACGTAGCAAAAAATAAAGCATACTCAAATTAGGAATAACAAAAGACCATATTAAGACTTAGAATTAAGAGACAGTAATCAGTATGCATAAAAAATCAAATAAAATTTTTGTCATCTAAACTGCTATGGATGATCGTCACCAACTATGACACTTAATTGAAAATGGTTAGGAAAATATAACAGAAAATTTTTGGCAGGTTCTTTGTCTGTGGATTTGTAACAATTTTTCGTTATACTCTTTTTCTTTAAAATGATTTTCTCTCATGCTTTGTTTTTGTTACACTGATTTTGGCCATGGATCTAACCTATCTTACTCAATTTTTTTTTCAATTCTTTTGATCCAACAATTTTTGTTCAGACAATTACCATAATTTCTTTTCACAATTTGCAATAAGTTTCGTGATGAACAATTTTAACAAAAATAAAGTGAAAACTCAATCCCGATGCTCTGCTTTTTTCGAACTTTTGAAATTGAGCCACAAAAGGAGTTTTTCACCAATTAAATGATTGATAATAGCTAGGCAATCAAAACTTGAGCTAAAAATTTCAAAACATAAGACTAGTTGAAGTAAGATTATACATCGAAATGTATTACTTCTTGAAGTGGGTGTGAAGGATAGATAATCTAAGTATTGCACTTCAATTATAGCACATTATGAAGTGGAATGCTTTAAATACCACCTGATATGATCTTGATCCCAAAACTTAGGCTCTTGATAGCACTTGATTTGAAACGCACTCTTGGGTCGTTTTAACGAAAGGTGAATCCTCCATTTAACACGATTGTCACTACTATGCAAAAGTTAGGAACTAAGTTTTATGGATTTTTAGATTAATAATTGCATAATTAAAACATAAGTTCAAGAGAATCCAAAGTAGAAAATGGATAGTTAGAAATGGCTCGTCACTGATTTCAAAGAAATTAGATTAAAGGAAGAGAGATTTGCCACAAGTCTCATGGTGAACTTGATGAGAATTAAGTCTTTTAATGCAAGAACAAATCCAAAGAACTCTCTCAAAGGCTTACTTAAGCAAATTTCATTAAAATGAGCCTTGGGCCACATTTCATAATGGAAAGCTTATGATATGTTCAGTAGAGATCCTTTGGGTGGTTGTGCATCCATACATGGAACGCTCTAATAGACATGTCCAATGGACTTCAAGTATCATCCAAGGGTTAGAATTGCCCAAGGAGGCATCGTCAAAAGGGAAAAAGTCCCAAGAGGTCCATTGTCCAAAAAGCACCTTTAGTTGTTCAAAGGATTCCCTCGTCCACACGGATCATCCAAAGGACCTAGTGTCTAAAGGAGACCATCCAAATACATCTAGCATCCAAAAGGCTCAACAGATACTTTTCGTCCCACAAGGTCATCCAAAGATGTTGAGTGTGCCCAAAGGCACTAACTATGTCCAAAGGCATAAACTATGCTTTCCTACTTATTATAAGCAATGTAATGAAAAACATACAAAGCTCCTATGCTACACGAGGACATTTTCCCAGAACGTAAACAATGTTAAGACGTTTTGGACATTTGCTTCCAACCTCTTCAATCTACCTCTAGCTAAGGACCTTGAAGGTCTATAGGTGCCTTATGCTTAATGCCTTTCTCTTGTTCCTTTTGGCCTCGTTGGTTCATATCATGTGGTACCAATTCTAATCTAGAAACTAGGCTAGGAGCAACCCTACTAATCTTTGCCTTTGTAGGATGCTCTTATGGACCTTTCGTGCCTTTTGATGCACTGCTTTAGGAAGGCCTTGCTAGTAGGTTTCATGGGAGTCAGATTTATGACTCATAGCCCAAGGCCTAGGGAGCTTAGTGTGAATACTTGGTGCATCTTCTCTTGTATAAATAACTACAGTTAGGCATATTGTATGAGTTTTGTCTCAAATTTGATTGATATTTGCTTTTAGGAATTGATAGAATGACTCTTGTTTGTTCTTGGATTAGCTATTGTCTAAGCATTGGATCTCTACGAGACTTATGGAAAATCTTGTTTGCTCGTTTATCTATTGTTTATGATCTAATCGGTTCAATTCTCAAATTGCTTGGTGAAATTGCATTTTCATAGTTCAATTTCAAAATTTTGAGAAAAATAGAGCATCGCGATTGAGTTTTTGTATTAAGTTTTGAGGAGATCCTTAATTGCGAAAATTTATTTTGATTTGAAAAAAAGTTTTGTGGTAATTGCCTAAAAAGAGTTGGAACAAAAATATTGAAAAAGATTGACTAAGATCAATGAGAATATCATTACTTCAAAAATAGAACAGAATAAAAACGAAGTTTTAGAAAAAAAAAAGCCATAACAAAAAGTTAGTTACAGATCCATAGACATTCCATAAGTGCTTAAAAATAGTTTTCCATTTTTTTGTCCCTAATTGTTATTCTGTTTTCCTGACATGCACTTTTATGAATGTCCATTAACTTCTATGGTTATCCCTCAACCTATATAGACATAGTGTTTAGACAAAGAAATATTTTATTCATTTTTTTTTCTGCAAATTTGGTAGCATTCTAACTTAGTGTCCTCTTATTATCGTAGTTGTGAATGCTGATTTGAATAGCATTCTTTTCTATTGCGTTTTTTACTTGTCCTCATTGGCTTTCTTAGTCTTGTCTTTGAATTTTCTTTTCCTTTCATTTCCTTAAGAGTTATCTTGATTCAAAAGTTTACACTTGTATAGTAAAACTTGATTTGTAGAATTTAGGTTATCTTTTAAGGTATAACTAAGAGTTGAGAGGAAAAAGGCAAGAATATACATTATAGAAAAATCCACCTAAAGTGTATACACAAGTGCATGATGTAAACACGCAAGGAGTGGTGATATTTTACCTTTTATTACTAACTTTTTCTTTGAGAAATTTTAGTTAAATAGTAGGTGTAACATGGCTAGCAGTAGTAGTGATGAGGTTAACAATTACTCTTCCAAACCTAAGCATAAGATGAAGCAAATGACCAGACTGGAGGAGTAGTTGGCTAAGCTAGGAAGAGGACTAGAAGTTGTCAAGGTTGATAAAACGAGTATCCACGCCAAGGTGGAGGCACTTAGTAAGAAGAAGGTCATAGAGAGAGGCGAGAGAGAAGATATGAGGAACCTCATCTTGAAAGGAGGAAATATTTTGAGTCACCTCACTAAGGAAAGACAGAGGTTCCCATGAGAACTCCAATGGGTGCTCTTAAATGTTGCATTCCTCCTTATATGATCTTAGATCCCCAAAGTCTAGATTGAATTGGACTTGCATTAGAATCCCACACGTGGATTGTGTTCATCTTGGATCAACTACTCTAAGTAGCATCACAAGTTTTTTGATACAAAAATCATAGTGAAATTTAAATTTTTTATTAGAGTATTAGAAATCACAAGAATTAAAGATAGAGTAAAAGGAATTGAAGTAGAAAAATGGAAAGTGTTAAGAAATGGCTCGCCATTGATTTTTGTAAGAAAATCATATAAGAGAAATCGTGATTCGCTAGAAGCTTGCTAGAGAACTTAATAAGAATACAACATTTAATCCAAGAACAAGTTGGGAGAATCCTCTTTAATATGCTTAACACTATTGAAATGAACCAAAGTTGAAAAAATAATCCTAAGTGATGCTATTTACACAAGGAATTGGTTGGCAAAACTAAGAAACTAACCTATTTAGGCCTTGAGCTATGAAGCATAAGAGAATCCTCACAAATCTTCCAGAAGATTCCAGCTTCTGTCTATGCATCCAAAGGCAGAGTGGTTTTAGCAATTGCATCCAAAGACTAGTGGCTTTAATAATCACGTCCAAATTCTCTCGACCTTAGTCCAAGGTTGAAAGTGACTTGTAGAGTCCGCATCAAAAAACATTTGGCCTAAAAGAACAAGAACTTAGAAGGTATCCTTCCATCATCCATATGCATGTTGGCTTTTGCAAGTGCATCCATTGGACCAAGTGTGTGGCCTTTGGACTTGAAGCATCTATATGGGGCTTAAACATTTAACCATCCTTACGTGGCCATTCTACTTATTACAAGGAATGAAAGAAAAGCCATAAAAGTTTCTCAATTACATGAGGACAACAAAAATATATGAAATCCTTCTTTGGACACTCCCTATGCTCTAAGGAGTTCCATGTCCCTCTTTACTTCAACTTCCAACTTCTTCAACCTGCTCTTAATTAAGGGTCTTTGAAGGCTTTCTCTTGAACTTTAGCTTATGTCCTTTTCTAGCTTATCTTGGTCCCCCTGTGTGTTAGACTCCTCTTCTTAAAAAGAATTTATCTTCAAATTTGGGTCTCCATACCTACATCAAAATGTGATAAGTCAGAAAGATTAAAAGTGCAGCTATCACCATACTCTTGGGGCATATCTAGGACATATGCATTGTCATTGATCTTTCTTATTACAAGGAAAGGTTCCATCCATTATGGAAATAGTTAGGACTTCCTTAGGTGGGGAAATCTTTCATTTTGGAGGTGGACCCAACCAAGGTCACCTTCCATGAAATGTCTTCCCTCTTTGTAGCTATTCACTCTCTTGGCATACCTCTTGCCTTGTTTTTTCATAAAGACTCTTGCTCGCTTATGAAGCCTTACCATAGACTAGGCCTTGGATAAGCATTCCAGGTCGACTTTGGACGATACAATCAATTGTATTAAGTCCAAAGGGGATAGAGGATTGTACCTATAGACTAGCTTGAAGGGTGAGTTGGATGTAGTTTTTTTGCCACCCATTCTAAGCAAAATCAATATGGGGTAGCCAATTTTCCCAACATTTCAAATTTCTTCCAACCAAAAACCTTAGGAGTTGAGATAGCATCTTATTCACCACTTTGGTTTGTCCTTTTGTTTGAGGGTGGCATGTTATGCAGAACATCAATTTGGTACCCAATTTATGCCAAAAGGTCTTCCAAAAGTGGCTCAGAAAGTTAGAATCTTAGTTTGATACAATGGACTCAGGAAGTTCATGCAGCCTTATGACTTTCCTAAAGAAAAGGTTGGCCATGTGACAAGCATCATCACTTTTCTAGCATGTGATGAAATGTGCCATTTTTGAGAATTTGTCCACCATGACAAATATTGAAGTTCCCTCTTTATGAGTCTTGGGTAATCCAACTACAAAGTCCATATCTATCCACGGAGCAACAAGAATGCATAGAGGGGTATACAAACATTAGGACGACACTATTTAATTAGTCATTTTACAAGTTAAACATCTTTCACCAACATGGTGAACATTGTGTTTCATCTTAGGCTAATAGAAATGCTTAGTAAGGCCTTATATGTCTTGTGCACTCCAAAATGGCCCATTAAATCTCCCTCGTGTCCCTCCTTCACTAATAACTCTCGGTTGGAGCTCTTGGGCACACAATTTTTTTCTCTAAAGAGAAATCCATCATGCCTAAAGAAACCTCCATTGGCTAAGACAACATAATGATCATAGGCCTATTTGAAGTCATTATCATCCATATACAAGTCCTGAAGCCTAAGAGCTCCATTTCAAGCATGGCTATAAGCGTATGCCTCCATGATAGGGCATTTACCACTATATTTGCCATTCCTTGTTTTTGTTTAATAACGTATGGGAATTTTTCTAATAGCTCTACCCATTTGGCATGTCTCCTATTTAACTTATGTTAACCTTTTAAATATTTTAGCGACTCGTGATTGCTACTAATGATGAACTCATTGGTAAACAAGTAATGTTTCCAAACCTAAGACTCCCTAACTAAAGCATAAAGCTCCTTTTCATACATTGAATAATTAAGTTAGGAACCTTTTAGTTTCTCACTAAAGAAGGCAATGGGGTGCCCTTCTTGTAATAGTATTGCTCCTACACCCACATTGGATGCATTACAGTCATGTTTGAAAGATTAATGAAAATTTAGGAGTGCTAGCATTGGAGAATTTGCTAGCCTTTCCTTAAGGATCTGGAAGGCTTTTTCTTGGTGGTCTTCCCACTTAAACCTCAACTATTTTTTAATTATTTCATTTAAAGGGGAAACAATGGTGCTGAAATCCCTAACAAAGCGGCTTTAGAAGCTTTCCAACCCATGAAAATCTTGCATATAACTAACGTTTGTAGGAGTTGACCAATTTTGTATGGCCTTCACTTTTTGTTTGTTCAGACAGACCCCTTCAAAACAAGAATTCACCCTTCAGCAATTTTAATACTTGTTGGTCATGCTCCACATGATCGTCCAAACATTTGGAATAAAGTAATATATCATCAAAGTAGATGACAACACATCATCCAATGAGACTTCTTGAACATGGTTCATGAGTCTCATGAATGTGCTTACAACATTCGTTAGCCAAAAAGGCATGATGAGCCACTCATAAGGACTAAACATGGTCTTGAAGGATGTCTTCCATTCATTGCTTTCCCAATGCAGATTTGCTAGTATTGCTTCACAAGCCAATTTTTGAAAAGATACATGCACCACATAGTTTGTCCAAACAGATAATGACATGCCTATATCTAACACTAATAACATTTATTGGATGATAGTCCACACACTAATAACATTTATTGGATGATAGTTCACTGAGAACTAGGATCACAAGCACAACACATGGGCTCTTGCTTTCTTAAACCCAACCATTTTCTATGAGTTTCCCTACCTATTGTTGAGTTTCCTTGCTTTCCTTAAGGGTTAGCTCAATATGAAGCTCTAATCCTCCTCCTAGACAAGCTAATAGCTCTTCCATCATTTTCCTAAATTTTGGAGAGTGGTTGCTAACTTTGTCACTACTATTACCAGCCATTATTATACCTGTTTTTGACTGAAAGTTTCTCAACAAAAAATATTAGTAATCCAAGGCAAAGCTTACCATTCCTTACATGTTTACACTTATCACTCTTTTATTAACTCTAAGGTGGATTTTCTCGAATAAACTATCTTTCCTTTTTCCTCTCAATTCTCAACTATGTCTTGAATGAGAACCTAAATTATAAGAATCAAGTTCTATGTTACAAGTGTAAGTCGTCGAATCGAGATGACTCTTATGAACAAAAATGGAAACTCAAAGACAAAACTAAAGGAATCAAAGAAGACAAGCAATAAAAGCAATAGAAAGAAATGTTACTCAAGTAAGGATTAATAAAGAAGACAACATGAAGACTCACAATTAATAATGCTATTGAAAATATGCAAAAAACAAAGCACAAATTTTGTCATCCAAACCAAGCATCAAAATGAAATGTCCCTACAGGTTGATGGACAATCGTACAAGTCGATGGATGATTAACAAAATCAATGGATGACTATTAAAGTCAATGACAACAAATTGAAAAATAGTTAGAAAAATATAACAAAAAATTTTAAGCACACGTTAGTTGTTTGTAGGTTTGTAACTAACTTTCTATTATGGCTTTTCCTTTTTCTATTCTCTTTTCACATGTGCTCTATTTTTGTAGTAACGCTTTCACCTATGGTTGATCAATAAAATTTCCTAATTTTTTCAATTATTGATCCAGTTCTTTTTCCAAACAAATAGCATAAGGTTTTCTCAACAGTTTGCATTCAATTTCACAAACAAAGAATTCATTAAAGAAGAATGAAAAACTCAAATCGTGATGCTCTATTTTTCTTAAGGTAGATTGCTCTATTAACTGTGTCCAAAGACGTATTGGCTTTAGTAGTTGCATCCAAAGGCCCTGAGGCTTAGTCCAAGGTCCAAAGTGACTTGCGTAGTCTACGTCAAAAGACACTTGCGTCGTCTATACGGGGCTTAAATGTTCAACCAGCCTTATGAGGCCATTCTACTTATTACGAGGAATGAAATAAATTCAATACAAAGTTTCCTAATTAAATGAGGACAATAAAAATAAATAGGATCCTTGTTTGGATGCTCTCTGTGCTCTAAGGAGCTCCATGTTCCTCTTTTAGCTTCTAGTTTCTTCAGCCTACCCCTAGTTAAGGGTCCTTGAAGGCTTTCCCATGAAGTGTTGCGCACATTCTTTGCTGGCATATCATGGTCTCCGTGAGTATCTAACTCTCCTTTTTGAAGAGAATTTATCCTCAAATTTAGGTTGTCTTACCTGTATCAAAAAGAGATACATCAGAAATATTAAAAGTGTAGTTTCCACCAAATTCTTGCCAAAAATCTAGGACATATGCATTGTCATTGATCTAAAACTTTTTAATACAGGGAAAGGCCCTATCTATTGTGGAAGTAGTTTGAACTTCCTTAGGTGAGAGAACCTCTCCTTACAAAGGTGGACCTAGACAAGGTCAACATACATGAAAGCTTTTCTCTCTCTATCCCTATTCACTCTCTTGGCATACCTCTTGCCTTGTTTTTTCATAAAGACTCATGATCACTCATGAAGCCTCACCATAGACTGATGCTTGGTTTTGGATGGTATAGGCATTGGTATTAGATCCAAAGGGGATAGAGGATTGCACCAATAGACTAGCTCAAAGGGTGAGTTGGATGTAGTGTTGTTGTCCACCTTCTTATAAGCAAATTCAATATGGGGTAACCAATTTTTCCATGATTTCAAATTTCTTCCCACAAAACACCTTAGGAGCTAAGATAGCAGCTTGTTCACCACTTCAGTTTGGCCATCTATTTGAGGGTGACATGTTATGCAAAACATTAATTTGGTATCCAATTTATCCGAGAGGGTCTTCCAAAAGTGGCTTAGAAAGTTAGAATCTTAGTCTGATATAGTGGTCTTCCAAAAGTGTGACAAGCATCATCACTTTTCTAGCATAAGATGAAATATGTCATTTCTAATAATATGTCCACTACGACAAATATTGAATCTCTCCATTTTTAGTCCTGGGCAATCTAAGTACAATGTCCATAGAAATATCATTCTAAGGAGCAGTAGGAATGGGTAGAGGGGTATACAAACCTTTGGATGACACTCTTGATTTGGCCATTTTACAAGTTAAACGCTTTCACAAAAATTGTGCATATTGTGTATGATCTTAGGCTAATACAAATGCTCAAATAAGGCCTTATAAGTCTTGTGAACACCGAAATTCCCAATTAAACCGTTCTCATGTGCCTCCTTCACCAATAACTCTTGAATGGAGCTCTTGGGCACACATTTTTTTTCTTTAAATAGAAAGTTATAATGCCTAAAGAAACCTCCATTAGTTGAGATAGCACAATAATCATAGGCCTCTTTGAATTCATTATCATCCACTTACAACTCCTTAAGGCTATTGAAGTCGAGGAGCTTCATTTCCAACATGGATATAAGCACATGCCTTTGTGACAGGTAATCTACCAAATCTTTGCCTTTCCTTGTTTGTGTTTAATAATGTATGGGAATCTTTGTAGGAACTTTACCCATTTGGCATGTCTCTTATTTTATTTGTGTTTACTTTTTAAATATTTTAGTGACTCGTGATCGCTTTAGACGATGAACTTGTTAGTCAGCAAGTAATACTGAGAAACCCACAATGCCCTAACTAGAGCATTGAGCTTCTTGTCATAGGTCGAATAATTAACTTAGGTACCTTTCAGTTTCTCACTAAAGAAGACAATGAATGAGGTGCCTTTCTCGTAATAAAATTACTTCTACACCCACATTAGATGCATCATACTCAAGTTCAAAAGACTTATGAATGTTTGGCAGTGCTAGCACTAGAGCATTTGTTAGCTTTTCCTCAAGGGTATGAAAGTCTTTTTCTTGGGGGTCTTCTCACTTAAACCCCATGTCTTTTTCTTGGGGGGTCTTCCCACTTAAACCCCATGCCAACCCATGGAAACTTTACACATCACTAATGTTTGTAGGAGTTGGCCAATTGTGTATGTCATTCACCTTTTCTTTGTCCATAAAATATCTTCAAAGCTTACGACATGTCCTAAGAATATTACCTCATTAGTATAAAAGGTACACTTTTCCAAATGAACATAAATCAGTTCGTCCTTCAACAGTTTTAACAACTGTTGGACGTGCTCCACGTGATCATCCAAATGTTTGGAACACACCAATATGTCATCAAAGGAGACACTCACACATCATCCAATAACACTTCTTTGAAAATGATCCACGAGTCTAATGAATGAGCTTGGGGCATTTGCCAACCTAAAAGGCATGACCAACAACTCATAAAGACAAAACTTGGTCTTAAAGGATGTCTTCCATTCATCGCCTTTCCACATATGGAATTGGTGGTATTCACATTGCAAGTCAATTTTTGAAAAGATACATGTAGCATACAGTTCGTCAAAACAAGGAATGGGGTGCCAATACCTAACATTAATAACTTTTATTGGATGACAGCCCATACACATCCTCCAAGGCCAATCCTTTTTGGGCACTAAGATCATGGGCATAATGCATGGACTTTTGCTTCCCCGGACCTAGCCTTTTTCTATGAGTTTCTTGATAGAGCAGTTTTGAAGCATTTAATAGTGACTTATGCTCGAAACAATTGATATCATTTTATGGTTAATATTTACACATTGGTTGAGTCTTGCATTATTCGGCTTAAAGCTACTAACATCAAAATTGGATAGTCTTGGTGGCTATGGAAAGCTAAGACAAATATCTACAACTTATCTTTTTTGGGTGCAACCCAATTTGACCTTCTTGAGTGTCCAAAGACCGCATGAAGTTACAGCCTCTGCACCCACTCTATTGGGTCTTTCTTTATATAGTATGGCTTTGGACTTTAGTTGGTGGGCCTTTAAGCTGCGAATTCCTCTGGCCCAAACCACCTTATTTGGCATTTAGAGCATGTATAAATAGTTGTGGTTAGTAGGGTTAGAGAGGTTTAGTTTTAGATTTTATACACTTAGATTTAGGAGGTTTCTTGAATCACAAGTTTCCTCTCTTTTCTCTCTCCTCTCTCCTCTTCTGGGTTTTCTTTGTATTTTTTGTTGCATTTTCTATGACGATTTCCATGGAAGGTTAAGCTATTTTATCAATTTAAGGTTTAAAGAATGTAGTTAGATTTAAGTTCCTCAATTCTTTCCTTATTATGCAAATTCTATTATGTTTTTTTCTTTTCAATTCTTTAACTACTTTCATGATTATGATTTCACTTAAGGTTTTGGATTGTGTTAGGTTAGGATTGATTAATCCCAATCTAATCAAGGTTAGGTAATTGATTGATCACCTAAAATCAACCAATTATGTGGTTGAATCCATGCTAATTAGGGAATGCGATTGTGATCTCAATTTGTATGGACAAATTTTATATGATTATCTAATGAATCTTTGGTTGATATGAATTTGCTTCTTTATTAGAACCATGATAACAAACTACATGATTGAATCCTTGGATTGATGTTACATAATTTTGTTTTCAATTCTATTTTGTTTTCTTCATAATTTTGTTTTACTTACGAAACTCCCTTTTTGCATTCAAATTAGTTTATATTCAATAAGGTTAGGCATTGCATCATTGTGTCTTTGAGAGATTCGAACTAGGTCTATCCCTACCAAGGTTCATATACTACAAAATTAAGGAAAATCTAGTGATTTTGATAGTGTCTCAACAACATTATCACTTCCCTACTTGTTTTTCCTTGCTTTAGTCATGGTTAAATTTGTATGCATATCTATTCGGCAAGTTAGCTTCCACGGTGAAGTCAATCTGGTGCTCTATCCCCCTAAGAGGTGGTAATCCACATAGGATGTCTTAGATTCATTTATGGATGATGACTCAGATTTGGAGCTATCAATATCCACTTTAGACGAGGTAACCTTCTCTCTAGACCTACTAAGTGCCTCTACCTTTGCATTGAAACTAGCAATATCTACTTCAACAACCTCCAATCCTCCTCCCAGATAATTACTCTTCAAGCCTGGCCATTTTTCCATCATTTTCTTGGATTTTGGAAAGTGACTCCTAACTTCGTTACTGTTGTTTCCAGCCATTCTTATACCTACTTTCCAACTAAAAGTTTCTTAACAAAAAATGTTAGTAATACAGGGCAAAGCTTACCACTCCTCATGTATTTACACTCATCAGTCGTGTATTCACTCTAAGGTGGATTTTTCTTGAGTGAGCTCTCTTTGCCTTTTACCTAAATTTAACGAATCAAGTTTGGCATTGAAGGGTCTCCTGCATCCAAAATAGTGAATGAGGTAGTTGTTGTTGACAATCAGAGATTGGAAAATAAGATAATTGAATTGACCTCTCTTGTTAGACAACTAGCCATTAGACAACACCACAGTAGTCCATCACTGAGAGAATATGGCATGTGTGCTTCTATAGAACACCCACCTAATACCTTTCCCATGTAAGAAATTGAACCTCAAAGATACCAACCACCACCTCCATTCATACCAGAACAATCCATGCAAGTTATACAACAAAGTTTCTCAAAGGAGTTGGTGAAGCAGATGGCCACGAATAACATTCAATTCCAAGAGAATGTTTCTGCCACAATTCAAGATTTGCAAACACAGATTGATCAATTGGCCACGACGGTAAATCAACTACAGTCTAAGGGTTTTGGACAAATTCCTTCTTAGACCATTCTTAGTCCACAAGCAAATATCATTGACATAACCTTGAGGAGTGGTAAGGAGACACCACAATAGCAATCAATAAATTTGCGTTCTAAATTTTCTCAAGTCTTTGAATTTTCTAATTTTTTTTATTTTGATGATTCCATTAATTGTGATTGTACTTGTATTGGATTAACTGAGTGTTGTATTTGCATAGAAATTAGTAGTGCTATTAATGCAAATGCAGGAGTTGTAGATATTATAGATGAGAATGCTGCAAAAGTTGTGGAGGTTGTAACTGTTCAACCTCCATTGCCATCCATTGTACAGCCATTACATGCCCCAATAATTACAGCCAACAAAATTCAAGTTGAGCAATAGGAGAAGTTGTCGCAATACTTGAAGAAGTTGGGAGATTTCTATAAGCACCTGGTCAAGCATTCGACTTTCAGTTTTTTGTTGAAGAAGCCACCAAAAGATGTGATATTGGAAGTGTTAAGAAGGATGAGGAGGAGACTGCCCCAAGCAATTACAAATAGGAGTGGAGTAAAAATAGTAGATGCAAAATTTTGCACATTCTTTCCACTTTGAGAGAGAAGTTTTTTTTTTCTCATTTCACCCCCTTCCTTTGTGATTATCTCTTCTTGTGTTTTTTTTTTGTATTATGTTCATATATGCTTACATTGAGGGCAATGCTTCTTTTAAGTGTGTGTGCGTGGGGGGGGGGGGGTATTTTAATAGTGTGTTTCTGCTTTATGATTTTTTCTGTATGTGCTGTTTTTCCTGTTTTGTCGTTCTTTTTTCACAATTTTCTATTGTTATTCAATTTTTCCATTTGCTGTCAAACTCATTTTTGCTAAAAAGAAAAAAGAAAAAATTATATTTTGCAGTTTTTAGCACTTTTTAATGGATTTCTAGGTTGTATAAATTGTGAATAGTTACATCATCCTTGATTGAGAGGTAGTTTGATAATGTTGTCGACACAATATCAAAGTACTAGATTTCCCTTAATTTTTATAGTATAGGGGCCAACCTAGATTGATTTTCATAAACAATCCTATCACGCCTACTAATGTGTATTAGTAACCAGAATACAATTGAGAGAACGTAGTAGAATAAAATTGAGAAGAGAGGAAAAACTTCTTCCAAATCCAAGAGAAACTCTCCAAACTCCCAAAATGTCAAAATTGTCTCCAAATGAACAAAAACTTTAAAATAAAAAAAATACTCTCTAACTTTTCTAACTTCTCTACTATATACAAATTTTACTAACTACTAACAAATTAACAAACTAACTACTAACCAATTAACAAATTAACTACCAACCAATTAACAAACTAACTACTAACCAATTAACAAACTAACTACTAACCAATTAACAAGCTAACTAACTAAAATACCTAATTAACTACTTAACTAAACTACCTAACTAACTTCCTAAATGATCACATGGTCAAAATTTTCAAGGAGTATGGACTTGGACAAAAGCTTGAGCAGTTAACAAGCCCACCAATCAACAAGGAAAGGTCTAATTGAGAGTGATACAAAGGAAGTGACTTCCAATCCATTTTTGACATTGTAAATAGTTGAACTGGGTTGAGTTATAAGAAGAAAAGTTTTATATCTTCGTCTTAGCTTTCCAAGGCTATCAAAATTGTCCAATTTAGAGGTCTGTAGCTCTAGATATAGCCTGTACAAGATAGTAGCCTCATAATGAAAATTAAGTTTAAGTAAAGATTAACTATCCTCAATCAATGACCCAAAACCCAATCAATGACCCAAAACCCAACCAATTTGTGATTATTAACTAGAAAATAATGTCAAATATGTCCAACATAAGTCACTATTAGGTTCCTCAAAAATGCTTTATCAAATACCCCACACTTGGAACTTTTGCACTGCAAGCAAAATCAAATAAAAAAAATATAAAGGAGAACAAAGTAAATGAACTAAGAAGCAAGTACAAAATAAAATACATCACCTTCCAATGAATCCTTAAGTCAATAAAAGGAATAAGAGTACAAGCATCCTAGAATCAAGCTACCCAACAATCTATGAATTTACTTTTAACATCTAAAGCAAACAAGAGAACAATAAAAATAAAAGAATAATCTACAAATGATAAAACTCTCTCAAGATACATACTCTCAATCTCTCAAGTGTTTAGGTTTGTGTTTACGCTCAAGCACCTTATGCCAACTAGCACTACCAAGCTTTGACTAGTCTCTAATTTCTATAACTTGAAACACATGCAAAAATGATCAAAAAGGCTTTTATTAAGGTTGTAATGTGGCCAAGGACAAGGTAGGATATGAGAAGTGAGTTAAGTTTGCACAACCAAAGAGGGAAGAGGAGCAATGGGGAATAAGGAGCAATGGGTAATAAGGACAACAAGCATGAAGATCATCTCCAAAACAATACAAGTCACTAAAAAAATACAAAATAATACAAGACAAGTAAGGTCCACTTTGCCTCCTTTCCTCTTATACTATTTTTCCTTTTTTTTCTTTCTCACTTTCACTTCTCTTTTTGTACCACTACAACCTTTTGTTGCATTTTTTCTAATAATTTTTTTTTCCTTTTTCTTTCTTTGATTCATCATTTTTTTTCATACACTTTTTTTTATCTATCTTTTTCAATAACCATTCCTTACAACATAACAAGTATCACTTGCACAAGAAAAACTATCAAGGTACCTCTTGCAAAGCCTTTGTGGTATCAACCCCCACGCTTATTCAAAACTTATTCCCAAAATAATTCCAAAGCTAATTTAACCCCTAAGGTTAGGGTGATCATGGTTTTCCACTTTAGGCTTGTACTGAGCTATAATATCAAAGAAATAGTTAGATAGGCTCAAAAGGGGTAATCAAGGGATTTAATGCAAGGTAACTCCATTTGGCTAGTTGCTATAAAGAAAGAACACCTAAATCATATCACCAATGCATGTGAGACAAGAAGTATAAAAGAGAATCAAGGCAAAACATAGAGTAACTAGCAACACATGTGCAAATAACACAAGAAAGAAAAGAATGGCAAGATGCAAGCCATTAACATACAAGACTCAAAATCTTACAATGGTAAATACTCTATTACCAATTATTCAAACTTTAATTTCCAAGTCACTCATTATAGTAAAGATGCAAATAATGGTTTCATATCAAGTTTTGAAATTTCTCAATCAAGGATGATGCAATTATTCACAATTTATACAACCTAGAAATCCATTAAAAATGCTAAAAACTGTAAAATATATTTTTTCATTTTTATTTTTAGCAAAAATGAATTTCATAGCAAATGGAAAATTTGAAAAACAACAAAAAATAGCAAAAAAAGAAAAATAGAAAAACAGAAAAAATAACACACATACAAAAATCATAAAGCAGTAAGACACTACTAAAACACTCCATCCATATGAACCGGTCAAACTAGGTCATAATTGGTGATATTTGGTGTGGAGAACCAGTTTGAACCAATATGTTTCAATTTTTCAATTTTTATTTTTTAATTTAATCTAAAACATTTTTAATATAAAAAAATACATATTAACAATATATATCTAATAAAACATATAACTTAGTCGTTAATATTAGTTTACAATTTTTAGATATTGATTTCTCATAATATTAAACCACTATTAGACTATTGAAATCGATTTAATTATTGGTCCAATTTTAAAATATTGATTATTTATTTATTGTTTTTAACAATATATACTTCTATTATCCTTTTTATAAATATATGGCCCTTTTTTTATGATAGTTAAAATAGTAAAATTGACATTATCCAAAATTTCTTGTATCCATTTGTATGTGGAAAATGATCAACATAGAACAAAAATAAAAGGAAAATGCAAATATATGATGTATATCCAAGATAAGGCATATTAGAAAATGGGGAAAGGTATAAAACTGAAGATATACACCATGAATGTATATTTAATGATAACAAAAAGTTAGATCAATTCAAAGTAGTAAACAAAATTAATACTATAAAAATATTATATCTTTTTTGGACATACCTTGTGTTCTAAATTGAGATCAATTGATATTAAAAATATTTCTATATATTCTCATAAAAATAACAATACAATTGGAAAAAGATACACAAAAATTGTATTTAGTGATGCAAAAGGCATTACAACACTATTTTGCGAGACATAATGATAAATGTCAAAATATCAAATGAAAATAGTATCATATAAATGACATTTTTAATTTTGTCCACATCTATGTATTATGGAGAAGCCATGATGGTAATGGTTGACTTTGACACCCTATTGGTCATTGTTGTAATTCAAAAGTTTACGCCACCTTATTAGCTTGCTATAGTCTCCATAATCATCGTATTCATCATTCTTTGTGGCATGGTTTAATGCAACCATGCTTAGAAGAAGAAAGTATAAGAACCAAACCTTCATGATGGAATTTGGCCGAGCCATAAAACCTCAAAAATGTGTTTGGTTTTTTATGACAAATATAGCGTTTTCTATCTAGTACTTGTGCAATTGTAATCACGACATTCTACATGTTTATACTTTCTAGTTGGATGTTTATTATTATAAATAGAGAAAAATTAGGTTTAAATTAGTGATAGAAAATGACTTTATTTTTAGTAGTTTACTTTAAGAAAAAAGTTGTTTACAATTGCTTTGATGGTTATTGACCATATGTATTTTCATCTAAATTTATCCCATTATTCTAAAATTAATTAGAAGTTATTATTTTACTTTCTAACTAGACATTATCCTATTAAATTGGTTATATTTCAAAAAATCTTGTGAAGTTAATACTGATTAAGCACATATATAAACAAAGTTAATTTATTTTCAAATTCAACAGTAAAAGTAGTTTATATTTGAAAATAATTATTTAATGTTAGTTTAGGAAAATGAATTATCACGTTCTTTTACAAATATATTAGACTTCAATATTTTTTTTATCTATGTAATATATATATTTTTTGTTTTAATCCTTATAAATTATTTTTTTAAAATAGTGCTCGTGAAAAAATAATTTGTAGGAGACAAATAATACACGTAATAGACGTAAGCCATTACATGTGGTGAGTTAAAACACATAATAATGTGTCAATAAACATTCCTTTAATGATACTTTATATTTTCAAATGTCATGAAATCAAGTTTGAGTTAAGACTAACAAAGAGACAAGCAATTAACAAGGTTTCTAGGCCTCGATCCAAAAGCACGGGTAAGTAACAAAACAAGAATGTATTTATATGTAAAAGTGTCACCTGAGCAATAAAGCAACCACCAAGACAAGGCAATAGAAAAGCAATCCCTTTAAGAGTACCTTACACGGTTCATAAGACTTTTTACATGCGTTTTAGATACTAAACATATACAATAGAACAACATGTATTATTGCAAACTTCACATTCGAGAGGTTTAGTCCTCGGCATGAGGGGTATGTGTTAGAGGTCCCTCATCATCCATGACTTATAAATAGTATATAAGTGGGGGCAATTCTCAACCTTAAAAACCAATTTTGTAGGTTGAGTTAGGCTTAAACTCACTTCTTAAGATGGAACCTGTGACATCCTCTACCCACAATACATAACAATATTAATAAAATAAACTTAGAATGAATTCAAATATGAAAACATATATCGACTGGTAAAGGATTCGCAAACAATCTGGTCATATACGGTAATTGAAAACAAACACATATCCCTAATAGCACTCTAAAGGCCAATTTCGAATTCCTTAACACGTAAACCAAACTTAATTATAAATAAGTATCCTTATGTCACATGTCTTATCAGAGTGTAACCCAAAAACAAAAGTAAGAACAAAAGGAAAGGGAAAACCAACAACTAAGGAGCCTAACCAACCACAATTAGCGGATAAAACCAAACACCTATGCACATTAATGTTGGCAATGCACTTCTAATACTACTTTGTCTGCCATGTGGTGATACGATCCTAATTCCAGAGCTTAGGCTCTTGGTAGCACTTAATTTTAAATGCACATTCAGATCATCTTAACGAAAGATGGATCATTCACCTAACATAATTATCATTGTTATATAGATGTTAGGAACTAAATTTTATGGATTTTTAGAGTAATAATCGCAGAATTAAAACATAAAGTCAAGAGGAATCAAGATTTTCCATAAGCCTAATGAGGAACTTGATGAGAATTAAGTATTATAATCCAAGAACAACTCGAGAGAACTCTCTTAAATGATTACTTAAGCAAATTTCATTAAACTGAACCAAAATTGATATAAAATGCCTAAGCTCAACTATTTATACATGTATAAGGCGCAAAAGAATTTGAATAATCCTAAATGAGCCTTAGGTCGTGGCCTGTAATGGAAAGCTTGCAAACTATCTAGGAGAGACTTGCCTAGTAGCTCTATGTCCATAGACGGAACACTTCAATAGACATGTCTAATGGACTCCAAGCAGTGTCCAAGGGCCAGAGTTTCCTCGGGGAGTCATCGTCCAAAGGGAAAAAGTCTTAAGAGCTCCATCGTCCAAAGAGCGCCTTCAAATGCCTAAAGGATGCCATCGTCCATACGGATTGTCCAAAGGACCTAACGTTCAAAGGAGACCATCCAAAGGCATTTAGCATTTAAAAGACTGAACAAATACTCCTCGTCTAATGAGGGCATCTAAAGAACAAATCAAGGCCTAAACTATGCTTTCCTACTTATTACAAGCAATGCGACAAAAAGCATACAAAGCTCTTATGCTAGGTGAGGACATTCTCCCAAAAAGTAAACAATATTGAGCTCGCTTTGGATGTTCGTTACTCTCTAAGGAGGTCCATATTTGTTTGGATGTCAGCTTTCAACCTCTTCAATTTGCCTCTCGTTAAGGACCTTGAAGGTCTTTAGCTGCCTTATGATTAAGTCCTTCTCCTGTTCCTCCTGGCCTTCCTGGTTCATATCTAACTCCCTTTCTTGAAAAGAATTTCTTTTCAAATTCAGAAATGGAGTGCCTACAAAAGTGAAAGGCAAAGACGTGTCATATATCTTGAATGATGGAACAAAGACTTACCCAAAAGGATACTAGCTCTATGTTTCTCTTAGATCAAAGATACGAATGGAAAATCCATCAATGACCTTATAAATGTACTTGTAGACAAGGCAATTGAGACATATTTTCCATATATTATGTTTTGATGGACACTCACCTAGATAATCATGTAATGGACTCCTCTTACTAGGATTGTCCATAACTATCATCAATTGAGCCTATATTAAGTCTCTTGAGTGATGACTTGAGACCTCGTCATCTCATGAATGCCTTTACTTAATGATCTATATATAGAATTCTTAGGAATTTTAATCAGATAATACTTTACTCCACTATGGACACTACTTCGTATAATTAGAATGTCTACAACCACATGATGGTATTTTTGCTCTTGGCTTCAATGGGTTTTGTCATGCCTATCTATATAAAAATAAGGTTCATACATCTTCATCATATCACGTCCCTTTGATTTCAAACAATCTCTTATTTGTTGGTGACAACAAGGGGTCAACCAACAACTATAGTACTTTATTGTTGTTGTAAACTACCAAAGTGCATCCAAAGCAAATGGACACATCATTTTGAACATGCACCAGCCTAGTACAGCCATAATTACAACATACAAGCACACTCATGTAGGATACCCCATAAAGCATAGGACATGCAGAACTAATTTATACTATCCATACACATGCCTCAACACCATATACACCCCATAAGCATTAACAAAAGCATGTAAGGACAGTGAATTAACACTAACCATTATGTCATCAACACAAGCGATATTATTCACAAGAACAAGTACCAAAGCATCCTGTTGGGTACATGTGTGTTTGGACGATGATACCCAAAGGCCTCCTAAGTAGCTATCATTTCCAAATTCTTTCACCACTTGTAATAGACCTACAACTAGATAGGGATTACAAAGGAAACTAGAGCCACAAGGAATTAGTGGTCAAGGAATTTTCCTTTCCAACGTTTCCTTGAGCCTTTCAGCAAAATTAGAAAGTCGCAAATATACAAGGAAACACATGGTAGTAGGTGAAAGGTATAAAGACTCTTTTTATGCTATAAGCACTCTCTTGACCTTCCTTTTACCAGTTATCAATGCTTATCCACCCTGAGTACTCTTATTTTTCTCACTTTTTCATTTTGGATGCTCAATCCCATCTTTTTCATTTTGGATACTCACTTTTCATTTTTCTCTTTTGGTTTCTTTTCTTTGGGCCCTTTGTGCTCTCTCTTTTTCTCTTTTCTCTTTTTGTACTTTGTCCCTCTTCATTTTCATTTTTAGTTGGTCCTCAATCACCTCTCTTGGAAACAATGGCTTGAGGGTCAGCTTTTGTCCCTTATGTACAAATGAAAATTTGTTGGTGACCCAATAATGGATCACTTGTCAATCAAATTGTCATCGTCTACCTAAGAGGATGTGAGTAGCCTCCATGGGTACCACTCATACAGTAATTCATCATTGTATTTCCCCAAGTTTACTGCCACAAACAACTGTTTTCTCACGGCCATTTCTCCCTAGTTGTTCAACCACGGCAACTTATATGGTTTCGGGTGCACCAAGGTTCATACATCCTCGTTATATCATGTCCATTTAATTTCAAACTATCCCTTATTTGTTGGTAACAACATGGGTCAACCAATGGCTCTAGTACTCTATTGTTGTTGTAAACTATTAAATGTGTCAAACGCATGAGGACACATCATTTTGAACATGCACCAGCCTAGTACTACCATAATTACAACATACAAGCACAGCCATGTAGGATAGCATATAAACACATATGCTACATGCAAAACTAATTTATACTACCCATACACATGCATCAACACCATATATAGCCCATAAGCATTAACAAAAACATGTAAGGACTTGGAATTAATACTAACCATTATGCCATCAACACAAGCGATATTATTCACAAGAACAAGTGCCAAAGCATCCCGTTGGGTACAGGTGTGTTTGGACGATGATACCTAAAGGCCTTCTAAGTAGTTATCACTTCCAAATTCTTTCACCACTTGTAATAAACTTACAACCAAATAGGGATCACGAAGCAAATTAGAGCTACAAGGAATTAATGATCAAGGTCTTTTCCTTTCCAATGTATCCTTCAGCCATGTAGGGAAATAAGAAAGTGGCAAATATACAACGAAACACATGGTAGTAGGTAAAAGGTATAAAGAGTCTCTTTTTGCTATAAGCACTCTCTTTACCTCCCTTCTACCAGTTATCAATTCTTATCCACCCTTAGTTCTCTTATTTTTCTCACATTTTCGTTTTGGATTCTAGTCCCATCTTTTTTGTTTTGGATGCTCACTTTTTCATTTTTCTCTTTTTCTTTCTTTTCTTTGGGCCCTCTCTTCTCTCTCTTTTTTCTTTGCTATTTTGGTTCTTTCTCCCTCTTCATTTTCATTTTTAGTTGGTCCTTATTCACCTCTCTTGGAGAGAAAGGCTTGAGAATTACTTTTTGTCCCTTATGTACAAATGAAAATCTGTTGGTGACCCCATAATGGATCACCTCCCGATCAAATTGTCATGGCCTACCAAAGAGGATGTGAGTAGCCTCCATGGGTATCACATAATCTAGTATTTCATCATTGTATTTCCCTAAGGTTACTACCACAAAAAATTGTTTTCTCACAACCATTTCTCCCTTGCTATTCAACCACAACAACTTATATGGTTTCAGGTGCAACGAGGTTCACACATCCTCATTATATCACTTTTTTTTATTTTAAACTATTTCTTATTTTTTGGTGACAACAGACAAATGGCTCTAGTACTCTATTGTTGTTGTAAACTACTAAATTGTGTTAAAAGCATAAGGACACATCATTTTGAACATGCACCAACTTAGTACTACCATAATTACAACATGTAAGCATACCCATGTAGGATAGCACAGAAAACATAAATACAACATGCAAAACTAATTTATACTATCCATAGACATGTATTAACACCATATACAACCGATAAGTAGTAACAAAAACATGTAAGGACTTGGAATGAATACTAACCATTATGTCATCAACACAAGCGATATTATTCACAAGAATAAGCGCCAAAGCATCTTGTTGGGTACAGGTGTGTTTGGACAATGATACCTAAAGACCTCCTTGATAAGCTTATTTTTAGTCGTTATTTTAGCTATCAAAATAACTTGATTTCCTATGTTTAGGTAACATAGGGGCAACCTAGGTCGAACCTGTCGAGGATACTTGATTCTAGTGAAGTTTAGTGAACAGGACTGAGAATATGCAGAACGGGGAATGCAAAATGCGGACTTGGCAAAATAAAAGTAAAATAGGGGGTTTTGTATACTTACTAGTAAATGTAGAAAGTAAATGACTAGCTATGAAAGTAAAAGCAAACTACAATTAACAAAAACATATATTTAGTGTACCAATTCCAAAGTTAGCAAGTAAATGGTTTTGATTCCTATTCCTATTAATGCATGCGATTCCACACCAACCTAAGTCTTAAGACAACTGCCTAACATTCCTCTATTACGGACTGAGGGCTTACACAACCGTGACCTCGAGTTAGTAGGGATTATGCGCGTGGTTGCTATAAGTTTTCTATTGATTACTTATAGAGTTGCTAGATTGGTTTTGACTGGTCCCTAACCTAACGTGATCTATTATTACACATGCATAACCATGACAAAAGCAATAATAGAGAAACAAGTAGGAAACATAAACAAAAAAGCAAGGGACGTATATTCATTTCATTGAATAACCATTGGAGTGACACATGAACTGAAGTGTGGATACATGGAAAGATGAACTCAGCCTCCCATGACGACCGCCATAGCAAAGCTATAGTGTTCCACCAAAGATGGCTAAGTACAGAGGGGTTAGTCCACCAGAGTGTGCCTGATATGGGTCAGTCCTCTCTAGCAACCAATTGCTACCTAGACCCTAGTCCTACATCCATTGGACCGACTAGATGCCCTACTGAAGTACCATGGAAACATTGATTAATGGAGCGAGAGTGTAAGTGTGTACGACGAAGTATGAATGTGTAGATGTGTTGATGCGTCACTTTGTATCTAACCGATGGATGAGCTTCACTAACTGACTTAACAGAAATAACGAACTTAACTAACTATAAGCTAACTGAAATAACAAGAATAAAAAACTTAACAAACTAACTAACTAATTCTTAAATGACTGCTTGCTCGAAATCGCTAGAGAGTAGTCAATCTTGATGTCGGGAGGGATCCAGATGGTTGGGATGACTTTAGCAGCTACAGGAGTCGGAGTCAGCACACAGAGTGGACTCGACTATTGGAGATAGAGTCAGCATGCGGAGATGGAGCCGGAATGCGGAGATAGAGATGGCATGCGAAGATGGAGTTTGTACTAGAGATGGAGTCAGCTTAGAGAGGAACTCATCTGGTCAGAACGATTTCATCCAACCAGGATGCCTTCAGTTGGTCGAGACGCCTTCGATTTATCGAGATGCCTTTGGTCTCGATTGGGATGGTCAAGAGGACTTGGACTCGGTCTCGACTAGGATGACTTCATTTGGGACTTTCAATTTGGACATGCAAATGCGTTTACTCTTTTCGTTAGCTAAAATCCTCAAATTAGCATAGATTTGTATTTTTCCTATTTTTACCTCAAAAATTTGAATCCTAGCTAATACGTGATTCTTAACTATAAAATAGAGTCTACTATGCTCATCTTAAGACCTTATTGGGTGTCTAAAATATGAATTATCACTCCTAAGTAGCTATCACTGCCAAATTCTTTGAGATTATCTCCTTCTAATATTACCAGTTTCTTCAAAGTGTCTTTGTTCACTGTCCTACTTTTCCATTTGTATTTTTCTCTTTCTTTTTCTTTTTTTTGTTTCTGCTACTTATTCTTTCTTTTCGTATCCTTTTTCTTTTCTTTTCATCAACCCTTTTGTGGACACACTTACTTTTTTTTTTCAAATATACCACTGTCCCAATGACTCTAGGTGTCACCCCTACACTTATACAAGATCTATTCCCAAAACAATTCCAAAGATCCTCTGTTCCCTAAGGTTTGGGTTGATTATGGTTTTTCCGGCTTTAGGCTTGTAATGAGTTGTCATATCAAGAAACAAGTATAGGCTCAAAGGGGTAACCAAAGGAATTATTGACAAGGTAGGCTTTATTTGGCTAAGTAGCTGTAAAAAAAGATGACCTAGATCATATCATTCAGCATGCGAAACAAGATTTATCCAGAGAATCAAGGCAAAACCTAGAGTATCTAGTAACATAGATGCAAATATCACACAAGAAATGAAAGAATGGCGAGATACAAAGCCATTCATGCAAGGCTTGAAAGTTTTCACACGGTTAATTGCTCTGTCACTAATGGCTCATCTTTTTAGTTTTTCACTTACTAACTGCCTAAGCATGCAAAAATTTCACTCCCTGTCAGGTTTAAAAACCTCTCATTTAGGGTTATGCATTCCTTCATACTATTTCATTCAACTTAATGAAGTCCATTCAAATTCTTTTTCAAAATAGTTTTTTCAGTAATTAGCAATTCGAAATCGAAAGTCAGCTAGTAAAAACAAAATAAAACGAAAATGAGAACCAAAATTGAACAAAAAATAGCAGAATCAAAATAAAAAGAAAAGAAACAACATGAAATAGAATAGTAACAAAATAAAAATGAAATAAAAAAACTAAAAACAAAACAAAACCAAACAAACCGTCACCCTCCTAAGGAACACCCCCCCACACTTAAATAATGCATTGTCCTTAATGCAAAGCATATGTGAGCAAAGGAAGGGGTGAAATAGAAAGACTGTTGTTTTCAATGTGGAAAGAATGTGCAAAATCTGATATCCAGTATTTTTGCTCCGCTCCTGTTGTCTATAGCTTGGGGGAGCTTTCTCCTCATCCATGTTGATTGTTTCAACATGATATCCTCCAATAGCTTCTTTGCACTTTTGCCTATAACTTCAGTACTAGGATTAGTGTTATTGCTGCTTTTCACACACAAAGAAGATTTAGTTAATCCAGTATAGGTACACTCATAATTAATAGAATTTTTAAAATCCATATTTCCAACATCCATTTTGATTGTTTCAACATGATATCCTCGAATAGCTTCTTTGCACTTTTGCCTATAACTTCAGTACTAGGATTAGTGTCATTGCTGCTTTTCACACACAAAGAAGATTTAGTTAATCCAGTATAGGTACACTCATAATTAATAGAATTTTTAAAATCCATATTTCCAAAAAATTTAGTTTTTAGTCAATTCAAAATGCAAATTTACTAAGGCATGGAATGGTTGCACTATGGATGACACTGGTATTGATTTTGTTGCTAGTGAATGAAGTAAAGAAGGTTCATTCGTGGATTCCTGACTTGGCTGCCAAGAGTGGATTCGGCTTTTCGAATGTAGAGTTGGATGGTCGCATGTCATCTCAATTGTCCACGTGTAGATGCGGTTACCGGATATAGTCTCTGCATCCGTCAAGTTGCGGCATTGACTATTGAGGACATATTCAGACTTTTCTTGATATCGGTTTCGACCTTGATTATCGAGAATGGACTCGGCTTCCACGTTTGGGTCAGACACAGATGGTACTTGCTTATGGATTTTATTGTCTAAGATGGAGTCAGATGTGGCATGTGTCTCTTCACATGAGTTGGTTTGAAATCTAATCCAATGTCATATCAGTGAGATCAGTAACATCATGCATAGAATTTGCAATCTTAATCTCATCAGCCAGATCAGAAATAGTCGGCACGTAGTCGTCAATCTCAACCATCTTAGTAGAGTTGGTAGTAGCAATCATGGAGTGGGAAACAATATTGGAATCGGAAAAGCCCAACACAGTGGTTGAATTCTCTAAATCCAGATTTCCGAAAAAGTGGTCCAAACCAGACTAGCCTTCCCGCCAATGTTGACTTTAGTGGCTAAAATCACTCTGGCAAGAATGCAAATATGATTATGCTAGAATTAAGGAATCTGCAATGTAGATATGGTTATGCTAGAATTAAGGAATCTGTAATGCGCATATGATTATGCTAGAATTAAGGAATCTGTAATGAAGATATAATTGTGCTAGAATTAAGGAATCTGTAATGCAGATATGATTATGCTAGAATTAAGAAATCTACAATGCAGATATGATTATGATAGGATAAAGGAATTTGTAATCTCCTAGGATTGAGAAATATGTAATCAGTAATTCAAATTTGTAATCTATTAGGTGATCACTCGGTATAGCTGACACACTCTGGTGGACAGAAACCTCAACATCTGGCCATCACTGGTGCACCACTACCGTCCTTCAATTGGTGATCATCGTGGAAGGTGGACACTCTGGAAAACGCTGAATTCTCACCTTTGTATTTGATTATGTTTTCAATAATATAATCGGTTTGCAATTCTAACTTTGATTATATCACTTATGCTTTAATCTGCTTTAACCTTGTTGTGATTGCACATTGTTAGAGGTAGATCACATTAGATTAGGGCCGATTGGAACTGGTTTAATAATTTGATTAGGTAGAGAACCTAAAATCAACCAAGTACGTACTCCTTACCAACTGATGAGGTAGTGATTGTGTAAATCCTCGGTATGGCAATGGAAAAACGTTCGGCGATTGTCGTAAGAATCTAAGGTTGATGTAGAGTATAATTCTTAGTAAGAATGGTAAATTGTTGTGTGTTGATTTCTGACTTGGTACAGTAGTTAGTATCGATTAGTTTAGCTTAATTTTCTACACTTAGTTTATTTCTTGCTCTTAAACACAAAAATTCCCCTTTTACTATTTTTCCAGAGTTCGAGACCGAGTCAGTCCGACTCCATCGCGTCTAAGTTACTCTCGGCCAAAACTAGATTGATTCCCTATTAGTAGAGATCGGATTATCGAGAGCAGGTCAACCTTAGCATCATTGAGGTCAAGTTGGTATTTTCACATATCGGTCGATCGACATCAAGTCGGCATTCTGCAATACTTATTGTTTTTTGTAGAAACTCTGATTTCTACACTTAGTCACAATTTAACACATTGTGCCCTTGAGAGAATCGACCTAGGGTTAGCTATACTATAGTTAGCTTTAATATTTATTTGATGCGTGTAAGACGACTAAAAGCCCGCTCATCAGAAGCCTCCTAGAGAACTTAATAAGAATACAACATTTTAATCCAAGAACAAGTTGGGAGAATCCTCTTCAATATGCTTAATGAAGCAATTCTATTGAAATGAACCAAAGTTAACAAAATATCCTAAGTGATGCTATTTACATTAAGAATTGGTCGGCAAAACTAAGAAACTAACCTATTTTGGCTTTGAGCTATGAAGCATAAGAGAATCCTCATAAATCTTCCAGAAGATTCCAACTTCTATCTATGCATCCAAAGGCAAAGTTGTTTCACTAGTTGTGTTCAAAGTGTAGTGGCTTCAATAGTCACGTCCAAAGGCTCTCAAGCTTGGTCCAAGGTTCAAAGTGTCTTGTGGAGTCTGTGTCAAAAGACATTTGGCCTAAAAGAAAAAGAATTTAGAAGGTATCCTTCCATCATCCATATGCATGTTGGCCTTTGTAAGTGTATCCGTTGGACCAAGTGTGTGGCCATGGTACTAGGCGTATCCACATGGGGCTTAAACGTTTAACCAACCTTACGTGGTGAATAAGTCATATTTTATACACCTTTTAGGGACCTAAGATAAGTGTTTTGGGGATTATTTGGTGCTTAAGAATTGAGTCTTAGCTAAGATTAATATTATGGACTTAGAAATAGAGAAAGTATAAATATGTACTAATTTGCAGGTCTTAGCTAATAAAAGATTCATTCCATTTTGTAGGATAAATCTAGATAATATCGGCCCATCAAAAGAGTCTCAACCCAGGTGAGTTGTCCCGACCAAGACTGACTCCTCCCCAGACCATCCGACTCTACAAGTCCAGGAGTCACGTGGAGCACACAACCCAATAAGGAGCAGCCCATTACATTGTCCACGTATGGCAGCCCAACTCTGGTGCCAACTCAGCTCCAAAACCAACTCAGCTGCCATATCACTCTTGGGAGAAGATTGCAGTGCAAGTTATGCAAGGGTATATTAGGGAGATCAATTTGTAATTCTGTTAGAATTGGTTAGCTAGCATGTGTACCAAGGTCCAACTCATGTATATATAGGAGGAGTTGGGCACGTTTAAGTGTTGTTGAATTCAGAGATACCTCCTATATGCCACACACCATCTTCTTGCTCACACCCTCATCTTCACAATGGTACATGATTCTTCATTGGTGTTTCTCTCGATTGAGGAACCGTAGGTCAAGGACTGAGAGGCTGAAGGTTGTCAGAGGGGATCGCTTGGCTTGCCATCGCACTCTGGTGGACCTGATCCTCAGCGCCTTGGCTAACAGAGGTGAACCATTGCCATCATCCATGGTGATCATCGTGGAAGGCAGGTCCACTGAATTCACACCTTGTGTTTGTATTTCGTTCTTAATAATATGAGTAGTTTCGTATTCCAATCTCTTGTTGCGATTCCTATACTTTAATCTGCTCGCAGTGTCGGGATTGTATATAGTAATGTCGACAAATGTTGAACTAGGCTGATTGGAACCAGTTTGACAACTTCAGTAGGTAATCAATTAGAGAACCTAATAGAGAACCTAAAATCAACTCTGAACATAATCCCTGCCAACTGATGAGATAGCGACTGTGTAAATCCTTGGTATGGCATTGGACGAATGTTTGGCAATCGTCATAAGAGAACCTATGGTTGATATGGAACGTGAACTTGAGTGAACGAACCAGAACCGACTTGGTTTTTAAGACCTGACATGAACACAATAGTAGTAGTAGGAGTAGCTAGTTTAGTTGTATTTACATTCTTAGCTTAATTACTATTTTGCTTAATCTACAACCCCCCTGTTCCCTGCATTTTAGTCCGACACAGAGTTAGTCCGACTCTGTTGCTTCTGTTAGCACTTAGCCGAGACCATGTCAGATAAGACTCTACCGAGTCCATATCGGACCAGTCTCTACCGAGAGCAACTCGGCACCTAGCCGAGAGTGAGTCTGCATTCTACACTTGAGTCTGCAATATTTAGTTTTCACATAAAGGCATAATTGAGCGCATTGTGTCCTCGAGAGAATTCGACCTAGGGTTGACTATACTATAGTCAGCTTTAGTTTATTTGATGCGTGTTGAGACGACTAAAAACGAGCTTATCAAATTGGCGTCGTTGTTGGGGACACAAGTTCTTTTATGCCTTTGTGTGCCAAACTTGAGTTAAGCCGAATCTTGAGTCTGTATATTGTTGTGTCAGTCAAGTCATAAAGTCTAAATTAAGTCTTTGTCTGTTTTGATTTGGATTCTATAATAAGAAAGCATGCTAAATATGTGTTAAAATTTTGCTGTGTGAATTTCATTACTGAAAAAAAAACAACCAAAATATTTCTACAACATTGCATCCATGTTCTTAATTGCATATTTGATTATGTATTCTGATAGTTATTAGTTTCTGTTGTAACTGGTACTGACTTGCATAATTAACATTTATAGTTCTGCATAGGTAGCTTGCATTTCTCTGAGTGATTTTATATAATGCATGACTAGGAGTAGTTCTGACCCTTTGTATGATTTAGACCCTAAAATAGAAATAACTTTCCGTAGGTTAAGAAAAGCTAGGAATACAGTAGTAAGTAATAGTTCTAATTCTGTTTCTAGTTCTGATAATAGTAGTCATGTTACTAACACTTCTGATTCTATTAAATATAGTAGCACTAACAATTTTGCAGAGCGAATGGAGAACAATGACAGAACCTTGAAGGTGTTGGCAACACCAGATGTAGCGTACCAACCTTGGTGCATCCAATATCCACAACTGGAACCAGCTCAGATATACAAATTGAAATTGGGTCTTATACACTTGTTGCCTAAATTCCATGGTCTTGCAGGAGAAGATCCCCAAAACCATTCGAAGGAATTCCATGTGGTCTGCTCCACAATGAGACCAAAGGGGATACCGAAAGACTACATCAAGATGAAGGCATTCCCATTATCCCTGGATGGAGCAGTGATAAGCGGTTTTTTAGTTGTCTTACGCACATCAAATAAATACTAAAGCTAACTATAGTATAGCTAACCCAGGTCGATTTTCTCAAGGACACAATGTGTTCAGATTGTGCTAAGTATGAAAATTATAGTTTTTCACAAACGCTAAGTGTTGTGAAACCATATCGGTTCCCCGTTAGCTGAAACCATATCGCTAAGTGCAAGAAAATAAACTAAGTGCTAAAAGTAAACTAAACTAACTAATCTACCATACTAATTCAGGAATCAGAAACACATCACAACTTACCATTCCTACTGGGAGTTATATTCCAAATCAACCTTAGATTCTTACGACGACCGCCGAATGTTTGTCTACTGCCATACCGAGGATTTACACAATCGCTACCTCATCAATTGGCAAAGAGTATGTACTTGGTTGATTTTAGGTTCTCTACCTAATCAGATTGTTAAACTAGTTCCAACCGGTCCTAATCTAACGTGATCTACCCCTAATAGTGTGTCACGGCAAAATTAAGAGTAGAATTAAAGCGCAGAAGTTATAAAGAAATTAAGAATTGCAAACCAGTTGTATTTATTGATATACTAAACCGAATACAAGGGTGACAAATCAGAGTCTCCAGATAGTCCGCCTTCCACGACGACCACCAATGGAAGAACGGAAGTGATGCACCAATGGTGGCCAGACGTTGAGGTTTCCATCCAATAGAGTGCGTCGGTTATACCGAGCGATCACCTTTGAAGGCTTCCAACTTCCCAAATCCTGGTCCTGTACCTCCTCGACTGAGAGAGACACTGTATTGAAGATTTGTGTACCACTGTACTAGCTTGGAGTGTCTGCGATTGCTGACGATGCTAGCTCTGGATTCTGCTAAAAATTCCACACTTGAAGACGTGGCCTGGTGTGCTTATTTATACACAAGCTGGATAAATCTAAATCTAATCCTAATAACAGAAATTCAAATCCTAAAGATTTCAATTCGAATTACAGATTACAATCTCCTCAATCTTAAGAGTTTCCCAATTTCCTAATTTCTAGCAGAATCATATTTGCATTCCTAGTTACTCATATTACAAACTCCTTGATCTTAGCAAATCATATCTGCATTACAAATTCCTTGATCTTAGAAAATCATATCTGCATCTTAACAAATCATATCTGCATCTTAACAAATAATATCTGCATTACAGATTCCTTGATCTTAGCAAATCATATCTGCATCTTTAACAAATCATATTTGCATCTTAACAAATCATTTTTTCATCTTAACAAATAATATCTGCATTCTTGCCAGAGTGATTTTAGGCAAGATTTTTGTCACTAGTGTTGGCTTGACCGGGAGCGCTAGACTGGCCAGAATGTTCTCGGCTTGGGCCGAGATGGCTTGGCATTCAGGCCTACAAAATAAGTCTTAACCTTTTTGTTAGTTAAAAATCTTATTTTAGAACGTACTTGTATTTCTCCTATTTTTAGGCCCATAATTTAAATCTCAGTTAACACAAGACTCTTAATCATTAAATATTCTTAACAACACCCATCTTAAGCCCTTGTGAGGTGTATAAAATACGACTTATCAAGCAGCAAAAGACTGGCTGTATCTATAGCCAATTCTATTCAACACCTAGGGATATCTGAAGCATATGTTCTTGGAGAATTTCTTTTTGGCATCCAAAACTGCGACCATTAGGAAGGAAATATGCGGGATCAGGAAACATTCTAGAGAAACTCTGCATGGATATTGGGAAAGATTCAACAAGTTGTGTCCCACATGTCCACATCATCAGATCAATAAGCAATTGCTAATCTAGTATTTCTATGAAGGTCTGACGATGATGGATCGAAGCATGATTGATGCTACTAGTGGAGGAGCATTGATGGATAAAACACCAACCGCAACAAGGTAACTGATCTCTAATATGGCAAGCAATACACAACAGTTTGGGATCCGAGGAGCCAACCAACCCCGAATGGTAAATGAAATCGGTGTAGTAGATAACCTAAGACTGGAGAACCAACTGACCGAGTTGACGTCATTGGTAAGGCAACTTGTTGTTGGACAACCCCAACCAGTAGTAGCCAGAGTTTGGCGCATATGTACTTCTTTGGAGCACCCTACTGATATGTGCCCCACACTACAAGAAACCAAGTCGGATTATCCAGAGAGTGTTGGAGCCATAGGTGGTTACCAGTATGGAAAGTAGTTGTATTAGAGTCGGCCATTTGATAATCAATAGTGTGGGAAGCAGCCATTTCGGCCAGAGCAGAGTTTAGGGCCATATGCAGCTCAACGATTCGGACCTACCCTGGATGCACCTCAAGGGCCAATAGGTTATTGACAACTGACTCCATAATATTAGGTGCCACCATTCCAGCAATAGCAACAATAGAGAATGTAAGTTCAAGGCAATTCACCCTCTATGGAGGACTCGATGAAGCAATTAGCAACAAGCATTTTGGAGTTTCAGCAAACCATGAGCTCTAGCAATATGCAGTTTTAGCAAAATATGAATGCCACCATCCAAGACCTCAAAATGCAGATAGGGTAGTTAGCCAATACTGTGAGCCAGTTACAAATTCCAAATTCGAGAGGGAATGCGAGTGCAGTTACTTTAAGAAGTGGAAAAGCATTGCCACAACCATCAGCTGACGTTGACTCTAAGCCAGATGCCAACTCATAGATGCCTCAACAAGAAAAAACTATCCCATTGCCATTTCTAACTCAGACGTTCTCAACAAGAAATCCTAAATTTGATGAAGAGTTGTTGAGGATGTTTCGAAAGGTGGAGATCAACATTCCACTCCTTGATGCGATAAAGCAAATTCCAAAGTATGCAAAGTTCCTCAAGGAATTGTGTGTACACAAGAGGAAAAAGATGAAAGGAGGTATGGAAATAGGATGTATAGTTTCGATGTTGACAAGAAATGAAGACTTCACTATAGGAGCACAAGCACTGCCAAAGAAATGCCGAGATCCCAAAATTTTTTTTGTCCCATGTACCATTGACAACTATACCTTTACCGATGCCATGTTGGACCTGGTAGATTCAATTAATGTCATGCCAACTTCAATCTACAAATCCTTGGATTTTGATGATTTGGAACCCATTGGAATGACAATACAACTGGAAAACAGAAGTGTTGTTCAACCCTTAGGCATCCTAGTAGACTTTTATGTACTGGACATGGAAGACGAGACATCAGGGATGGGATCCACCTTAATCTTGGGGCACCTATTGCTTATGACTGCCAAAACAAATATTATTGTGCATGCTGGGATGCTCTCGATGGAATTTAGTGATACCCTGGTGAAATTTAATATTTTTGAAGCTATAAAGCACCCCACCGAAGACCGTTCCCTCTTTGGCATAGATTTGATTGATGAACTAGTTGAGAAGTATCTTCAACTAGACAACAGCAATGAAGACATTGGAAATTTTGCTGAAGACATTGATTCGATTGATTGCCTAGGGTCCCTCGCAAAAGAAGCCGACTATGATGAAGTGTGGGAAGTACACAAACTTTCTGACTTTGAGGATGATAATATTGATCTTGCTGACTTGAGTCAGAAAGCCGAGTTGATCAAGTTACTGAACCAAGTGTACAAGTATGAAAACATAAAGTGTTCAAACAAGGTAGAAGTTTAGGTTGTCGAGACCAAAAAGCCATTCATAGTATAGGTTGCAACAATGTTCACATTTGAGAATGAGTCGGCCAAAGGAAGCCGAGACCAAGAGAGAATTGATGTCGTCTCAGCCAAAAAGACAACTGCTAAGGCCGACCTACATGAACATGTGCAAGCCAAGACCATCTTGGCCAAAGAAGACCAGAAGTAGGCAAGAGCTGAGTCTATCTCGACCAATCAAGGCAAGAACCGCATTATCCAGATCCAACTTTAGTGCAAGACAAGGAGCTGAGTTCGACTCAAATTTGACGAGAGCCGAGTCTACCCAAGCAAGAAGGAGTCAGCCACAACAATCAAAGGCCGAAATCCTATCAGCACACTTGGTGCAGAATCCAACCCAAGTCGGCCAGCCGGATCCAAAAGTATCTATTGACAATTCTTCATCTCTACCGCTACCCATGGAATTGAAACCATTGCCAGATCATCTGAAGTATGCCTATTTGGATGCTGAATAGCAACTTCAAGTCATCATTGCTAGTAATCTCCGTTGGGAGCAGGAAGATAAATTGCTGAGCATCCTATGGAACACAAAAGGCAATTGGATGGAAGTTATTTGACCTTCCAGGAATAAACCCTTCCATCTGTATGCATAGAATTTTAATGGAGGAGGAAAGCAAGCCCATAAGGCAAAAACAAAGAAGAATGAATCCAATCATCCTAGATGTGGTCAAGAAAGAGGTGACAAAATTGCTTGCTGTAGGGATCATCTACCCCATCTCAGATAGTCAATGGGTAAGCCCAATGCAAGCAGTACCTAAAAATTCTGGGATGACTATCACGTAAAACCAGCATGATGAGTTGGTACCTATGCAGATTTAGAATAGCCAACGAGTCTACATTGACTATAAAAGATTGAATCAAGCAACTCGCAAGGATCACTTTCCTTTGCCTTTTATTGATCAAGTCCTGGAAAAACAAGCATGGAAATCCCATTATTGTTTTCTGGATGGTTTCTCTGGATACATGCATATCCACATTGCACCTGAAGATCAACACAAGACCACCTTCACTTGCCCATTTGGTACCTTTGCGTACACTCGTATGCCATTTGGCCTATGCAACGTGCCAAGTACATTTCAACGATGCATGACAAGCATTTTCTCGGACTTGCTACAAGAGTGCATGGAGGTGTTCATGGATGACTTCATGGTATATGCTGATTCATTTTACGCATGCTTGGAAAACTTATCCAAAGTGTTAACGAGATGCATTGACACGAACTTGGTCCTCAACTTTGAAAAATGCCACTTCATGGTGACCGAAGGAATTGTGTTGGGACATTTGGTATCCAACAGAGGCATTGAGGTTGATAAAGCAAAAGTTGACATCATCACATCTCTCCCAAATCCCACTTCTATGCGAGAAGTTCACTCATTTTTGGGACATGCAGTATTCTACACAAGATTTATTAAGAATTTCAACAAGATTGCCCTGCCACTATCCAAACTGCTATAAAATGATGTGGAATTCGAATTTGACCATCCCTGTATTGAAGCATTTTAGTCTTCAAGCGCCTAATTGGGAACGGCCATTCGAGCTTATGTGTGGTGCACCCATTCGGCATTGGGAGCCGTCTTAGGCCAAAGAGCTGGAGTCGGCAAGTCAGTGCATGTGATTGCTTATGAATCTCAAACAATGGACCCAGCCTAGTTAAACTATACAACAATTGAGAAGGAGCTATTGGTAATTGTATTTTCCCTAGACAAGTTTCATTCATACTTACTAGGCTCTAAAATAGTTGTGTTCTCTAACCATGTTGCACTAAGATTCTTGTTGAAGAAGCTTGATGCAAAGTCGAGACTAATTTGGTGGATGCTTCTCCTTCAAGAATTCAACATAGAGATCAGAGATAAGAAGGGCGTTGAGAATTCAATAGTAGATCACTTGAGCCGGATTGAGAGAGAGGATGACCCAATGCCTATCAGAGACAAATTCCCATATGAGCAACCACTGCATATCACCACACTTACACCATGGTTTGCAGACATTTGCAACTTCGTGGCAACATCTTAGTTTCCACTAGAGGCATCCCAGTTATATAGGGAAAGACTACAAAATGATGCCAAATACTACATATGGGATGATCCCTACCTATGGAGACTTTGTAATGATCAATTTGGTCCTTCAATTTTGTCATGCAACACCTGGAGACGACCACTATGGATCAACTCAGACGACCAGGAAAGTACTTGATTGTGGGTTCTACTGGCCCACAAATTTTAGGGATGCTTACCACTTCGTCTCCACCTACGAAAATGCCAAAAAGCTAGAATCGTCATCAGCAGAAGACATGAGATGCCCCAACAACCCATACTGTTCTACAAAGTCTTTGATTTCTGGTGTATCGACTTCATGGGGCCATTCCCAGTCTCCAATGGTTACTCATACATTCTACTGGCCATAGACTGTGTCAAGATGGGTAGAGGCCATAGCCACCAAAACCAATGATGTCAAGGTTGTAGTGGATTTTCTGAAATCCAATATCTTCTGCCGGTTTGGTATGCCGAAAGCGCTCATAAGTGACCAAGGTAGTCACTTCTGCAATAGAGCCATATCCTCTTTAATCCACAAGTATGGGGTGGTGCATAGAATTTCCACAGCCTATAACCCGAAACCAACGGCCAAGCCGAAGTTTTCAACAGGGAAATAAAGAAGACACTACAAAAGATGACCAATCCTAGCTGGAAAGACTGGAGCTGACTCCTTGAGGACGCTCAATGGGCACATAGGACAACATACCAAACTTTGTTGGGGATGTCTCCCTACCGAATTGTCTTTGGAAAAGCATCTCTCGGTAGAAATAGAACACGAGCCTTACTGGGCTGTCAAGTAGTGCAATCTGGCCTATGACCAAGCAAGGAAGAAAAGAAAATTCCAAATTCAAGAACTAGACAAACTCCGCTTGGAGGCTTATGAGAACTCTCGAATCTATAAGCAAAAAGTCAAGCGATTTTATAATCATCAGATCTTGAGAAAAGAGTTACAAGTCGGCCAGAAAGTACTCGTGTTCAATTCATGTTTAAAGCTTATTGCACGTAAGCTCCATTCTAAATGGGATGGACCTTTTGTTATCACTAATGTTTTTCCTTGTGGTGTTGTAGAACTAAAGGACGAACACACCAACAACACCTTTGAGGTCAATGGGAACCCAATTAAGCTATTTCATGAAGGTCTAGCACCAATAGCAGGCGACATGGAGACCATTTCATTAATTGAACAGGCCCCGTCGGAGGACCTACTTTGAGCGAATCTTGTGAACCCCCCTCTGTATTCATGCCTTGCATTGAGGACAATGCAACCTTTAAGTGTGTGTGTGTGTGGGGGATAGTGTGGTCACCCAAGGTGTGCCAAATTCTATGCTTAAAAGTCTTGTTCTGTTCTTCAAAGTGAAAACTCCATATCTGTTTTAACTTTGGTTTTTATTTTTATTTTTTTTCAAGTCCAATTTTCTTGTTCTTTTCTGTCTCTTTTCTTTCCCTTCTATTTCTTTTCAAGTCATTTTCCTTTGTTGTAAATAAAGGTGGTCTGAGCCGAGTCTATGCCAACTCCGACTCTATCTTAACCGAATCCAGACCGACTTCGACTCAGCCCAGCCAATTTCAATTTTTGTTGGAATTTTGCATTTGTTTTTCCTGATTGAATTCCGAATTCTGATAGCTGAGAGAAACACTTTGAAAAGAATTTGAATTAATTTCTTTAAGCATTGGATGAGTTGGTGGGAAGCAATTTATAACCCTGGAGGACAGATTTTTCAAGCTCGACATGGAATGAAATTTTTGCACCCTATGCAATAGGTGATTCAAAAGCAGAAAAGATAGACCATTAGTAGCAGAGCAATCAACCAATGAGAATTTTTGAGCCTATGAACATATTAATGGCTTTGCATCTTGCCATTCTCTCTTTCTTGTGTGATTTTTGCATCCATGTTGACTGTGTATTCTAGATTTTTCCTGGATTCTCTGGATATATCTGGTCTCTCATGTAGTAATGAGATGATCTAGGCCATGTTTCTAATAAGCTTTGAGCCAAATGGACCTACCTTGTAAATTTTATCCCTTGTTCACCCTCTTTGAGAATGATTGACCATTCTTTCATAACAACTCATTACAAGCCAAAGCTGGATAAACCATGATTACCCTCAACCCTGGGGGATAAAGAAGCTTTGGAATTGTTTTGGGAGTAGGTCACGACCAAGTGTGCAGGGTGACACCAGGGGATGAAGCAAGCGTAGTGTATTCAAAAGGGTTGAAAAAGAAAAGAAAGAAAGAAACTTGTGCAGGAAAACAAAGAAAAAAATTAAGAAGCATCCAAAAGTCATGAGCTGTAACAAAAACACAACACAAAGCTACAAAAAAAGAAGTGAGAAAAAGAAGAAAAGAAAAGTAGAAAAAAGGAAAGAAAGGAAGGAAGCTAAAATTGTTGCCAGTAAATTATAGTACCCTGGGGATACTCCCTACACTGGCGAAACTTACTCCCCACTGCTCTTCTCTTCCTTGTGGTCAGAAAGCCCACTTCCCCATCCTATATCCCACCTTTTAACCCTAGCTACAATACAAGCTGAAAAGGAAGTCCTTTTGATAATTTCTGCATGTGTTTTTGAAGGTGTGCAAGGAGAGACTAGTTAAGGTTTGGTAATACCAGCTACATGGGATGTTGAGTGTATATACAAGCCCAAACAATTGAGAGGATTCAGAGAATATTTTCCTAAGAAAGAATTCTATCACTCTTGGTCGTTCTTTGATGTTTGTAGGTCACTTAATTGCCTTCAATATGGAGAAAGTAATTTTCACATATTGCTTGATCATCTCAACTCTTTTGGCGAAGGAATGTTGACTCTGTTTTCATCCAAAGCTTGAGAAATTTACTGAAAATTCTTTCTCTTTTAAAGAAATCTCTCTTGTATTTGAACTCTTATTTTGCCCAGGAGTGCAAAAGTTTAAGTATGGGGGTTTGATGAGTCATATTTTTTACACCTTTCAAGGACCTAAGATAAGTGTTTTGGGGATCATTTGGTGCTTAAGAATTGAGTCATTCATATTATGGACCTAGAAATAGAGAAAGTATAAATCTGAGCTAATTTCTAGATCTTAGCTAATAAAAGATTCATTCCATTTTGTAGGACAAATTTGGATGATCTCTGCCCATCAAAAGAGTCTCAGCCCAGGTGAGTCGTCCCGGCCAAGATCGACTCCTCCCTGGACCAGCCGACTTTGTAGGTCTAGGAGCCACGTGGAGCACACAACCCAATAAGGAGGGGCCATTGCACTTTCCATGTATGGCAGCCTAACTCTAGTGCCAACACAACTCTAAAGCTAGCTTAGCAACCACGTCACTCTTAGGAGAAGCTTGTAGTGCAAGTTATACAAGGGTAGATTAGGGAGATTAGTTTGTAATTCTGTTAGGATTCGTTAGCTAGCATGTGTAGTAAAGTCCAGCTCATTGATGAGTCACAAATTATACATCTTTTATGGACCTAAGAAGAGTGTCGCAGGATTATTTTGTGCTTAAGGATTAATTGTTAGCCAAGATTCACATTAAGGACCTAAAAATAGAGAAAATACAAATCTATGTTAAATTGAAGGTCTTAGCTAATAAAAAAAAGCTATTTTCTCTTCTTCTGCAAGACTGAGCTGAATCCACCACGACTAAGACCGACTCTGTCTCGACCAGGCCAAGCCTCGCAGCCCAGCAGTCCACTAAGGTACAACACAATAAGGAGTGGCCCAATTGTGCAGTACACAACAGCAATCCTCAGCTGCCACGTCACTCCTATAGTAGCTTGCAGCGCAAGTCACATAAGGGTAGAATATGCAATTAACTATATAATTCTGTTAGAGTTTGTTAGGAGTAGCATAGCAGCTCACAACCTGTATATATAGGAGTAGTGGTGCACATTTTGAGGGGTCTTTGGAATTCATATTTTCCCGCTCACATTTGTTTCCATTCTCTCGCTCTCATCTCCTACACTCACGGTGGTGCACGATGTTGTCAATGGCGTTTCTCTCAATTGGGGAAGTGCACGTTAGGAACTGAGAAGCTGAAGATTACGAGAGGGGATCGATTGGATTACCAATGCACTCTAGTGGACTTGATCCTCAGTGTCCTAGCTAGCGAAGGTGAACCATCGCCGTGAACCATGGCGATCGTCGTGGAATATGGAGTTGTCGAATCCAGGCCTTGTGTTTGTATTGTGTTTTCAATAATATAAGTACTATCTGATTTCTGATCTTTGGTTGCATTCCTCTTCTATAATTCACGATTTGAATTGCGATTGCATTTAGAACATGAGCAATGTTAAGCTAAGCCGATCGGAATTGGTTTAACTAATACAATAAGTAATCAACTAGAGAACCTAATTGAGAACCTAAAATCACTTGAACTTAATCCCTGCCAACTGATGAGGTAGCGATTGTATAAATCCTCGGTATGGAAATGGATGAGTGTTTAGCGATCACCACAAGAAAACCGAAAGTTGATATGGACTTTGAACTAGAGTGACTAAACTAGAATGGACTTGATTATTGAGACTGAACATGAACAAAGTAGTAGAAGTAGAACTAGGAGTAGTTTAGTGTAATTGCATTTAAATTCGTAGTTAATTTCTGTCTTTACTTCACTTGCATCTAATCCCCCTATTTCCTACTTTTTAGTCTGAAATAGAGTCAGTCCAACTCTATTGCATCTGCTCGTACTTAGCCGAGACGAGTCGGATAAATCTCTGCCAAGACTATATCGGACCTGTCCATGTTGAGAGCGAGTCGACACTCTGCACTTGAGACTTCCAGCTTTACTTTAGTTTGCACATAAATTCACAATTGAGCACATTGTGTCCCTGAGGAAATTTGACCTAGAATTGACTATACTATAGTTAGCTTTAGCTTATTTGATGCACATTGAGACGACCAAAAATGCCCATATCAAATTGGCACCGTTACTAGGGACACAAGTTCTTTTGTGTCTTTGTGTGCCAAACTAAGTGAAGTCGAATCTCGAGTCTGTAGAGTGTGTCTGTTGTGTGAGTCTATTGAGTCTTTGAGATTGTCCATGTCTGTTTCCTATTGGAGTAATAAAGCATGCTGAGTTTTGTTAATTTTTCTACGTGAATTTACTACCAGAAAAACAACAACAAAATATTTGTTTCTGCATTGCATTCCTATAGTTTTATTAGGTGGTTAACTGATAGTTGTAGTTTACTGCTTCTGTAAGTACTGATTCAATTCTAATTTTCTGCATGATTTGTACAATGCTTGACTAGGAGTAGCACTAACCCTTTATATGCTTTGGACCCCGAAATAGAAAGAACCTTACGTAGATTAAGGAAGGCTAGGAATCTAGTAGTAAATAATAGTAGAGGTTTTGATTTTGTCATTAACTCTAATCAGTTTTTCACTAATAATTTTGTTGCTAG
The DNA here is from genome assembly GCA_025330945.1 of Mucuna pruriens. Lineage (NCBI taxonomy): Eukaryota > Viridiplantae > Streptophyta > Magnoliopsida > Fabales > Fabaceae > Mucuna > Mucuna pruriens. The sequence continues at coordinate 386,073 of JAENHJ010000317.1, forward strand.
TTCTAACATTTTTGTAGAGCCAGGACAGATGGAGAACAATGACTGAATATTGAAAGAGTTGGCCACTCTAGATGTGGTGTATCAATCGTGGTGCATCCAATACCCACAGCTGGAGCCAGCTCAAACAAATGAATTGAAGTCTGGTCTTATTTATTTGCTACCAAAATTTGACGGTCTTGTAGGAGAAGAACCCCAAAAGCATCTAAAAGAATTCCACGTGGTCTGTTCCATAATGAGGCCATAGGGAATTCCGGAAGACTACATCAAGATGAAGGTGTTTCCATTTTCCCTACATGGAGCTGAAGGATTGCCTGTACCTTCAACCAACACTTTTTAACACTTAGGGAGACATGAAGCACATCTTCCTGGAAAAATTCTTTCCGACGTCCAGAACTACAACCATCAAGAAAGAAATATATGGGATTAGGAAGCTGATAAGGCTCGTTTTATTCGTCTTAACGGGCATCAAATAACTAAAGTTAAATATAGTATAGTCAACCCTAGCTCATTCTTCTCAAGGACACATCGTGCTCTTATTATGATTCAGTGTGAAATGGAATGACGTAGAATCTGAGATGTAGAGTATTAACTCGTTTCGGCCACTGACCAAATTGCTCTCGACAGAAACTAAGCCATGATGATCTCAATAGAGAACTATCTGGTTTGGTTTCGGTTGAGTGCAGACAAACGCTACAGAGATGGACTATCTCTATCTCGGACTGAAAAGTAGTAAATGAGGGGGGTTGGAATGCAAGTAAAGCAGGAAGTAAACTAGAACTACGAGTGTAGTGAACATATACTAATGCTACTGGTTTTACTAATATTATTATTATTATATAACTGTGTTCGTGTTCAGTTCTATTGGTACAAGTCCAGTCAAATTTTCGCACTCCAGTTCTCAGTCCATATTAGCCTTGGGAAGTCTTATGACAATCACCAAAGGTTCGTCCATTGCCATACTGAGGAATTACGCAATCACTACCTCATTAGTTGGCATGGATTAAGTTCAAAGCTGATTTTAGGTTCTCGATTAACAATCGTTAAATGATTACCTACTGAATTAGTTAAACTAGTTCCAATCGGCTTAGCTTAACATTGCTCACAATTCAATTGCAATCGCGGATTAAATCATGAGTTAAAGGAGAGGAAGGAAACAGAGATAAGGAATGCATAATGAAATTGATTAATAGGAAATAAAGTACAAACACAACGATCTGAATTCAGGTGGATTCATCTTCCATGACAATCGCTATGCTTGATGGTGGTGGTTCACCTCTAATAGCTTGAGCGCTGAGGATCAGATTCACCAAAGTGTGTTGGAAATCCCAATCAGTCCCCTTTAACAAACTTCAACTTCCCAATCTTAGGCCTGCATTTCCTCGATCGAGAGAGACACCAATACAGCACCGTGCACCACCGTAAACAGAGAGAAACGAGTGCGAAGAAATGGAAATAATGAGAGTGTGTTGAGAGTGAATTCAAAGACCCTTAAAAAGTGCACAGCTCCTCCTATATATACACGAGCTGTGACCTACTACTCCTAATGATTCCTAACAGAATTACAACATAAATTGCCTATTCTACCCTTGCGTGACTTGCGCTGCAAGCTACTCTAGAAGTGATGTGGCAGTTGAGCTAGAGCTGGGGTGGTCCTGAGTTGGGTAGCTGACGTGGATTGCGTCTTTGGGCTGCTCCTTATTGGATCGCACCTACTTGGGCTGCTGGGCTGTGAAAGCTGGCCTGATCTAGTTTGGCCGAGATGGAGTCGATCTTGGCCGAGACGACTTAATCTCAGTCGAGTCTTCTTATGTTGGACCCGAGAACATCTCGGCTGATCCTGCAAGAAGAGAAGAGTTAGTTAAGATCCTCGAATTAGCACAGATTTGTATTTTCTCTATTTTTAGGTCCATAATATGAATTTCAACTAACACTCTATTCTTAAGCACAAGATAGTCTTGCAAACATCCTTCGTAGGTCCATAAAAGATGCATAATTTGTGACTCATCATACCCCCACACTTAACATTTTGCACTCCTGGGCAAAATAAAATGGAATACACAAGGGAGATTTTTAAAGATAGAAAAGAATTTTTCAATTGGCTTCCTTAAGTTTAACCGAGACAGAGTCGACACTCATTCACCCTAGGATCAAGATACTCGAACAATCCGAAAATTACTTCTTCCATGCTCTAGGCAAATTCATGACCTGCAAACAGGAGAAGGTAACCAAGAGTGACAGAGCTCTCATTGAGCCTTTGTAAATATTCATGGCTTGCATCTTTCCATTCTCTTTGTAAATATTCGGCATTTTGTCATAACTCTCTGGATATATCTGGTTTCATATGCAGGAATGAAATGATCTAGGCCATGTTTCTAATAAGCCTCGAGCCAAATGGACCTACCTTGTAAATGCTCTCCTTTGTTTACCCCTTTGAGCCTGAATAACCATTCTTTTGCGACAGACAAGCCAAGGCCAGAAAAACCATGATTACCCTCAACCTTAGGGGACAGAGGAGCTTTGGAATTGCTTTAGGAGTGAGTCACGATCAAGTGTGGGGGGCAGACACTAGTAGATAAAGCAAGTGTAGTGCATTCAACCAAAAGGCTCGAAAATACAAAGAAAGAAAAGAAGCAAATGAAAGAAAGAAAAAGAAATGGAAGCAACAGCTGAAAAATCTAAGCTGAATCAAACAAAGAAAGAAAACAACAAAGCTGCATGAATATTAGGAATTCAAGATGCTTTTCAAAACACCTTTTTTTTCGACAATCCGATTTTGGAATTCTACTAGGAGGAAATCAACATAAAACGAGATGACAGAATTGAAATCCTACCAGGCCGAAGTCACTTTGGATCTGGCCAAGATGTCATAGAGCCGGAATGGATTTGGCTTGGACAAGGCCTCTACCCATCTTGATACATAATCTACGACCAACAGAATGTATGAGTAACCATTGGAGACTGGGAATGGCCTCATGAAATCTATTCCCCAGACATCGAAAACTTCACAGAACTGGATGGGTTGCTAGGGCATTTCATGCCTTTGATTCATAGCCAATCCTGATTTTTGGCACCTTTCGCAAGTGGAGACGAATTTAAGAGTTTCTCTAAAGATAGTTGGCCAGTAAAGGCCACAGTCCAACACTTTCTTGGTAGTCCGAGTTGATCCATAATGGCCGCCTCTAGGTGCTGAGTGGCAGAACTGGAGGACCGAATTGATCTCGACATCAGGAATGCACCTGCTGATGACCTTGTCACTACACAGCCTCCAAAGGAAGGGATCATCCCAAATGTAGTACTTGGCATCACTTCGGATTTTATCCTTATGGGCCCGAGACGCCTGTGGTGGAAAATGAGATGTTGCCACGTAGTTGCAGATGTCGGCAAACCATGGTGTATCCGTCTTGATGTGCAAGAGCTGCTCATCAGGGAATTCATCTCGAATAGGCATTAGTTCGCTTCCTTTTTCAATTCTACTTAGATGATCTGCTACAGAATTCTCAGCACCCTTCTTATCTCTGATTTCTAAGTCGAATTCTTGGAGAAGAAGCATTCACCTAATCAGTCTCGGCTTAGCATTAGGCTTCTTCAGCAAGTATCTCAAGGCAGCATGGTCAGAGAACACAATTATCTTGGAATCGAGAAGGTAAGAGCGAAATTTGTCTAAGGCAAACACAATTGCCAAAAGTTCCTTCTCAGTTGTTGTGTAGTTTTGCTAGGCCGGATCCATAGTTCTGGATGCATAAGCAATCACGTGCACTGGTTGGCCAGCTCTAGCTCTCTAGCCGAGAACAACTCCTAATGCCGAGTTGGATGCATCACACATCAATTCGAATGGTAGGTCCCAATTTGGTGCTTGCAAAATAGGGGCAGATGTAAGTCTGCTCTTTAGCTCTTGAAATGCTTCCATACAGGGCTGGTCAAAGTTGAATTCCACATCCTTCTATAGCAGTTTGGACAGAGGCAAGGCTAGTGTGCTGAAGTTCTTGTTGAATCTTTTGTAGAAGCTTGCGTGTCCTAAAAATGAGCGAACTTCCTGCACAAAAGCGGGGTTTGGAAGGGAGGTGATGATGTCTATCTTAGCTTTGTCCACCTGAATGCCTCTATTGGAGACCAGATGTCCCAACACTATTCCCTCAGTCACCATGAAATGACACTTTTCAAAATTGAGCACAAGGTTTGTGTCAATGCATCTCTTCAACACCCTGGTCAGGTTGCTCAGGCATGCTTCAAACGAATCTGCATACACCGTGAAGTCGTTCATGAATACTTTCATGCAGTTATGTTACAAATCCGAGAAGATACTCGTCATGCAGCATTGAAATGTACTCGGAGCATTACACAGGCCAAATGGCATGCATGTGTATGCAAATGTACCAAATGGGAAAGTGAAGGTCATTTTGTGTTGGTCTTCAAGTGCGATATGAATTTGCATATAGCCCAAGAACCCTTCAAGAAAACAATAATGGGATTTCCTGCTAATTTTTCAAGCATTTGGTCAATGAAAGGCAAAGGAAAATGATCCTTGCGAGTTGCCAAGTTTAATCTTCTGTAGTCAATGCAGACTCGCTAGCTATTCTGAATCCTTGTTGGTACCAACTCATCTTGTTGGTTTTTCATAACAGTCATCCAGGACTTCTTCGGCACCACTTGCACAAGGCTCACCCATTGGCTATCCAAAATGGGGTAGATGATTCCTGCAACAAGGAGTTTGGTGACTTCCTTTTTAACCACATCCAGGAGTGTTGGATTCAGTCTTCTTTGCTACTGCCTTATGGGCTTGATTTCCTCTTCCATCAAGATTCTTTGCATGTAGATGGAGGGGTTTATGCCAGGAAGGTCTGCTAGCTTCCAACCTATTACCTGCTTATGTTGCCTTAGGACCTCTAGCAACTTGTCTTTTTGCTCCTGGTGGAGGTTCTTGGCATTGATAACTGGGAGTTGCTGTTCCTTGTCCAAGTAGTCATACTTTAGGTGACTCGGCAATGGTTTCAGTTCCATGGATGGTGGCAGTAATGGAGATTTTTCAGTTGCAAGGCTTGGATCCGTCTGGCCGACTTGATCTTGACTCAACACCAGGTGCGTCGACATGATTTCGGCCTTTGGCTACTTCGGTCGGCTCGACTTGGTGACTTCGGTTCTTGGATTGCAATCGGCATTGGCTTCTTGTGCCACTTCAGAGTCGGATCCGGATGGAACATTGACTTCTACCTCAGCCTGAGTCTGGTCTTCATTGGTCGAAACAGTCTCGGCAAGCGTGTCGGCCTGGTTGTTTGACTCTTCGGCCGAGTTGACTTTTATCTCTTTCTTGACTCAGCCTTCTTTGGACGACTTGATCTTGGCCGTGAAAATGGTTGCTAATTGTGCAACGGGAGACTCTTCAGCTTCGACGACTTTGGCTTTTGCATCATTTGTACACTCTGAGTGTTCTTGGTTGCAGACTTGGTCTAGTAATTCAGACAACTCAACTTCAAGGCCTAAGTCATCAATATCGCTATGGTTGTCCTCAGAGTTAGAAAGGTCTTGTACATCCTCATGGTCGGCGTCTTCATCTGTGAACCCTAGGCAGCTGATCTCGTTAGTGCCTCCAACGAACTTCTCAATGTCTTCACTGCTGCTATTTAGTTGAAGGTATTCTTCAACTATCTCATCAAGTAAATCAATGCCAAAGAGAGAGTGGTCCTCGTTTGGGTGCTTCATCGCTTCAAAAATATTAAATTGCACCAAGGTATCACCGAATTCCATCGAGAGCATCCCAACATGCATATCAATCTTCGTTCTGGCTGTCATCAAGAAAGGTCTTCCCAGAATTAAGGTGGGCTCCTTCCCGAAGTCCTCGTCCTCCATGTCTAGCACATAAAAATCAGCTGGAAATATCAGTTCGTTGATTTGGATGAGAACATCCTCGAGATCTGCCAGGGGTTGGACAATCCTTCTATTTGCAAGTTGAATGGTTATCCTTGTGGGTTTTAAGTCACCAAAATTCAGGGACCTGTAGATTGATGCGGGCATGACATTGATCGTGGCTCCCAGGTCCAACATGGCATCAACAAAGGTGCATTCGCCGATGGTGCATGGGATAGAAAAGATTTCAGGGTCTTTACATTTCTTTGGTAAGGTTGGAGCACCTGTAGTGATCTCTTCATTTCTTGTCAAGGCCGACACCACGCCTTCAATTTCCCTGCTCCCCTTTATCTTTCTCCTTTTGTGTATGCAAAATTCCTTGAGGAATTTTGCGTACTTAGGGACCTGTTTAATAGCATCGAGGAGTGGAATATTGATTTCCACCTTCCAGAACATCTTCAACAATTCTTCATCTGACTATGGTTTCTTTGCTAAGGTGGTCCGAGATGGAAATGGTAATGGGACAGTTGTATCTGGCCAAGACTGCAAGTCGGCTTTTGGCTGAGAGTCAGCTTCAACTGATCTCGGCAACTGTTGTAGTGTAGGTTGAGGCAATTCTTTTCCACTTCGAAGAGTGACCACACTGGCATTTCCTCTCGGATTTGGAATGGTTTTAGAGGGGAGGTTGCTAGATCCTAACAATTATAATTGACTCATAGTATTAGCTAACAACCTAATCTGAGTTTTGAGGTCTTGGATGGTGGCGGTCATGTTTTGCTAGAACTTCATATTACTAGAACTCATGGATTGCTGGTTGCAAGCTGCTTCATTAGGTCTTCTAGAGATGGAGAGTTGCCTTGGGTAGGCACTCTCTACTGCTATTGTTGCTGTTGGAAAGGTGGTGCCTGATATTGCGGAGTCGGCTGTTGATAACCTGTTTACCTCTAATAGGTATTCAGTGTGGATTCGAATTGTTGAGCTGCATATGGCCCCTGATTTAGTTCTGGCTGAAATGGTTGTCTTCCATATTATTGGCTATCAAATGGTCGATTCTGATACGGCTGTTTCCCGTAATGAAATCCACTTATGGCTCCAACGTTCTCTGGTTGGTCTGATTCGGTTTCTTGAAGAGTGGGGCACATATCGGTAGGGTGCTCCACGAAAGTACATATGCCACATACCTTCGCTGCCATGGCTGGTTGGTGATGTCCAACTACAAGCTGTCTCACCAATGATGTCAATTCGGTCAGCTAATTCTCCAGTCTCTAGTTGGAAGCTACACCGATTTCATTCACCATCCGGGTTTGACTTGTCCCTCTGATCCCAAATTGTTGTGTGTTGCTTGCCATATTAGAGATCAGATGCCTCCCTACTGTTGGCATTTTATCCATTAGGGCTCCTCCACTGGCTGCGTCTATCATGCTTCTATCCATCATTGAGAGCACTTCGTAGAAATACTGGATCAGCAATTGCTCGCTAATCTGATGGTGTGGACAGGTGGCGTAGAGTTTGTTGAACATTTCCCAGTACTCGTGCAAAGACTCTCTTGTATGTTGCCTTATCCCACATATCTCCTTTCTGATGGACGCTGTTCTAGATGCCGGAAAGAACTTTTCCAAGAATGTACGCTTCATGTCTCCCCAAGTGTTGAAAAGCACTGGCTGAAGATACAGCCAATCCTTCGCTGCTCTATCTAGTGAGAATGGGAACGCCTTCATTTTGATGTAATATTCCAATATACCCTACGACCTCATTGTGGAGCAAACCACATGGAATTCCTTTAGATGCTTGTGGAGGTCTTCTCTGGCAAGACCATGAAATTTAGGCAACAGGTGTATAAGACCAGACTTCAATTAATATGTTTGAGCCGGCTCCAACTATGGGTATTGGATGCACCAAGGTTGATACACCACGTCTGGAGTGGCCAATTCCTTCAATGTTCTGTCATTATTCTCCATCTGTTCTAGCTCTGCAAAAATGTTAGAACTAGCAACAAGTGTGCTAGCGAAAGACAGGTTAGAATTAATGGCAGAATCTAAACAACTACTAGTATTTACTACAATATTTCTAATTTTTTGCAATCTACGTAAGGTTAATTCTATCTCTGGGTCAAAAGCATACAATGGGTCAGTACTACTTCTAGACATGCATTGTACATATTAGGTGGAGAATCAGACTCAAAACAATACTTACAAACAGTAACTACAATTGCCAATCAACTACCTAATAGAACTTACAAGAATGTAATACAAAAGAATGCAATGTAAAAAGAATGCAAGTCAATTGTGGGGTGTGGGTGTGATATGAATGCAAAACAGAATGTTAATACTATGCACTGCAGAAATAAATGTTTTTTATTGCAGTTTTTGTTTTTGTTTTTGTTTTTTTTTTTTGCGGTGAATTCACGTAGAAAAATTAACAACACTCAGCATGCTTCTTATTTAGGATCCAAAATCTAAAAGATGAACGCAGACAAATTCAAAAAGACTCAATTAAAATTATTTGACAGATACTCTACAGACTTAGAATTCGACTTCACCTAACAAGGCACACGAAAACACAAAAGAACTTGTGTCCCCAACAACGACGCCAATTTGATAAGGCTCGTTTTAGTCGTCTGAACGGGCATCAAATAACTAAAGTTAAATATAGTATAGTCAACCATAGCTCATTCTTCTCAAGGACACAACGTGCTCTTATTGTGATTTGATGTGAAGTGGAATGACGTAGAATCTGAGATGTAGAGTATTGACTCATTTCGGCTACTGGCCAAATTGCTCTCGACAGAAACTAAGCCACGATGATCTCGACAGAGATCTATCTGGTTTGGTTTCGGCTAGTGCAGAAAAACGCTACAGAGATGGACTATCTCTGTCTCGGACTAAAAAGCAGTAAATGAGGGGGGTTGGAATGCAGGTAAAGTAGGAAGTAAACTAGAACTATGAGTGCAGGGAACATATACTAATGTTACTGGTTTTACTAATATTATTATTATTATATAACTATGTTTGTGTTCAATTCTATTGGTCCAAGTCCAGTCCAATTTCCGCACTCCAGTTCTCAGTCCATATCAGCCTCGGGAAGTCTTATGGAAATCGCCAATGGTTCGTCCATTGCCATACCGAGGAATTACGAAATCGCTACCTCATAAGTTGGCAAGGATTAAGTTCAGAGCTGATTTTAGGTTCTCGATTAACAATCGTTAAATGATTACCTATTGAATTAGTTAAACCAGTTCCAATCGGCTTAGCTTAACATTTCTCACAATTCAATTGCAATCGCGAATTAAATCATGAGTTGAAGAAGAGGAAGGAAACAGAGATAAGGAATGCATAATGAAATTGATTAATAGGAAACAGAGTACAAACACAACGGTCTGAATTCAGGTGGATCCATCTTCTTAGGTGTATAAAAGAGGCATAATTTGTGACTCATCAGTAGCATACAAGAGAGACTCTACACGAGTACTAGGAGAGATTCAATAAACTTTGTGCCACCTGTCCACACCATCAGATCAGTGAATAGTTGCTGATCCAGTATTTCTATGAAGGATTCTCAATGATGGACAAAAGCATGATTGATGCCGATAGTGGAGGAGCTTTAATGGATAAAACACCAGTAGTAGCAAGGCATCTGATCTCCAATATGGCAAACAATACGCAGCAATTTGAAATTAGAGGACCAAGCCAATCTCGAATGGTGAATGAAATCGGTGCAACGTCCAACCAAAGACTAGAGAATTAGCTGACCGAATTGACATCATTGGTGAGACAGCTTGCTATTGGACAACACCAACCCGCCACTGTGTTTGTAATCTGTTTCTTTTTAATCGAATTCTATTCTGCATTTCTAATCTCTGTTTCCTTCCTCTTCTTTAATTCACAATCTGAATCGCGATTGCACTTGGAATGTGAATCATGTTAAGCTAAGCCGATTGGAACTGATTTAACTAACTCAATAGGTAATCAACTAATGAATGTTAATTGAGAACCTAAACTCAGCTCTGAACTTAATCCCTACCAACTGATGAGGTGGCAATCACGTAATTCCTTGGTATGACAATGGACGAACCTTTGGCGATTGTCATAAGAATTCCCAAGGCTGATATGGACTGAGAACTGGAGTGAAGAATTTGGACTGGACTTGGATTAATGGAACTAAATGTGAACATAGTTATATCATAATAATAATAGTAATGTTCGTAATAGTAGTATATTTTCTCTACATTCATAGCTTTACTTTACATTCTGTCGTTCTCGCATTCAAAACCCCTAGGTTTACTACTTTCTAAGTATGAAATAGAGTCAGTCCAACTTTGTTGCGCCAATTCCGCAATTAGCTGAGTCCGAGTCTGATAAGTCTTTGCCGAGACCATATCGGCTCAGTCTCTACCGAGAGCAATTTGGCCAGTAGTCATGATGAGTCAACACTCTACACTTTAGATTCTGCATAATTTGTTTCACACTAAATCATAATTGAGCACATTGTGTCCTTGAGAAAATTTGGCCTAGGGTTGACTATACTATAGTTAGATTTAGTTTATTTGATAGACAAAATATGACTAAAAAAATGCTCTTATCAAATTGGTGTCGTTGCCAGGGATACAAGTTCTTCTATGTCTTTGTGTGTCAATCTAAGTGAAGTCAAATCCCGAGTTTGTAGAGTGCGACTGTTGAGTGAGTCTATTGAGTCTTTGAAACTTTCCACGTCTGTTTTCTATTTGAGTAATAAAGCATGCGTTGTTCTTGTTGAAATTTCTGCATGAATTCATTGCAAAAGAAAAAAACAAATTTAAAGAAAATTTGCTTCTACATTATATTCAATCTCTGCATTGCATACTGTTAGCATTCTGTTCTACATTTTTTTGCATTGCATAATGGACTTGCATTTTTACTCACATCGCATTCTTGTAGCTTTATTAGGATTAAGTGATAAATGTAGTTACTGTTCTCGAATTCACTAATTTAATGCTGATTTTCGTGCATGATTTTATAATGCATGACTAGGAGTAGCATTGACCCTTTATATGCTTTTGACCCTGAAATAAAGAGAACCTTACGTAGATTAAGGAAGGCTAGGAATCTAGTAGTAAATAGTAGTAGAGGTGATGATTCTGTCATTAACTCTAACTAGTTTTCTACTAATATTTATGTTGCTAGTTTTAGCCATTTTGTAGAGCCAGGTCAAATGGAAAATAATGACAAAACATTGAAGGAGTTGGCTACACCAGATGTCGTGTATCAACCTTGGTGCATCCAATATCCACAACTAGAGCTAGCTCAAACGTATGAATCAAAGTCTAGTCTTATTCATTTGCTACCAAAGTTTCATGGTCTTGTAGGAAAAGACCCCCACAAGCACTTGAAAGAATTCCACGTGGTTTGTTCCACAATGAGACCGTAGGGGATTCCGAAAGATTACATTAAGATGAAGGCGTTCCCATTCTCGCTTGACAGAGCTGCAAAGGACTGGCTATATCTTCAACTAGCACTTTTGAACACGTGGGGAGATATGAAGCGTACCTTCCTGGAGAAGTTCTTTCCAGAATCCAGAACTGCGTCCATCTGGAAGGAAATATGTGGGATATGGCAATATACAAGAGAGACTCTGGACGAGTATTGGGAGAGATTCAATAAACTTTGTGCCACCTATCCACACCATCATATCAATGAGCAGTTGTTGATCCAGTATTTCTATGAAGGATTCTGAATGATGGATAGAAGCATGATTGATGCCGCTAGTAGAGGAGCTTTGATGGATAAAACACCAGTAGTAGCAAGGCATCTGATCTCCAATATGGCAAGTAATACATAACAGTTTGGGATCAGAGGGCCAAGTCAATCTCAGATGGTGAATGAAATCGATGCAGGTTCCAACCAAAGACTAGAGAATCAACTGACTGAATTGACATCATTGGTGAGACAGCTTGCTGTTGGACAACACCAACCAGCCATGGCAGCAAAAGTATGTGGCATATGTACTTTCGTGGAGCACCTCACTGACATGTGCCCCACACTTGAAGAAACTGAGCCGGACCAACTAGAGAATGTTAGACCCATAGGTGGATTTCAATACGAGAAGCAATCGTATCAGAATTGGCCATTTGATAGTTAACAGCATGGAAGACAGCCAATTCGGCCAGGACCGAATCAAGGGCCTTATGTAGCTCAACAATTCGGGTCCACACGGAATGCATATCAGAGACAAGAAGGTTATCAATAGTCAACTCCACAATATCCAGCGCCACCTTTCCAACAACAACAACAACAGCAGAGAGTGCCTACTCAAGGCAACTCTCCATCTTTGAAGACTTGATGAAGCAGCTTGCAACTAGCAACCTGGAGTTCCAGCAATCTGTGAGCTCTAGCAACATGCAATTCCAGCAAAATGTGACTGCCACCATCCAAGAACTCAAAACGCAAATTGGACAACTAGCCAACACTGTGAGCCATTTACAATCGGCTGGATCCAGCAAACTCCCCTCTCAAACTATTCCAAATCTGGGAGGAAATGCTAGTGTAGTCACCCTCAGAAGTGGAAAAGAACTGCCTCAACCTACACTACAGCAGTTGCTGAGATCAGCTGCAGCTGACTCTGAACCAAATGCTGACTCACAGTCTCGGCCAGAGAAAATTTTCCCAGTGTGATTCCCAACTCAGACCGTCTCAACAAGGAAGCCAGAGTCAGATGAAGATCTATTGAAGATATTGGAAAGAATCTTAAGAGTTTTCTCCACCAGATGGCACTACCTAAGCCTACTCTGCTATCCCCTCTAAATCATATCAGGCATTGAGGACAACGCAAAAATTGAAGTGTGGGGGGGTGGGGGGAGCACTATTGTGGCCATCTGAGACTGCAGACCGAATTCTATTGCTCTGATATTGTTCACACTTTTCATTCTGGCTCAATTTTAATTGTTTTGTTTGAAATTCTATTTTGTTTCCTTAGTTTCTGTCTTTATTTTAATTCTCCTATGAGGCATTTTTCCTGCTTTCCCTGTTTTCAATGAAAGTTATCCAAGCCGAGTCCTTTCCGGCTCTAGTGCCATCTCGGCCAGACTCGAAGTGACTTCGGCCAGACAGGGTTTCAATTGTCTCCTATTTTCTCCTAGTAGAATTCCAGAATTGGATCGTCGAAAAAAAATGTTTTCTCCTAATAGAATTCCAGCTGCAAGAGTTAGATGAACTCCGCTTGGAAGCATATGAGAATTCTAGGATCTATAAGCAAAAAGTCAAGAAATTCCATGACCAACAGATCTTGAGGAAAGACCTCCGAGTCGGCCAGAAAGTGCTACTATTCAATTCACGACTAATTTGATTAGCTACATAGGGCCAATAATAGAAGAGGCCGACTATAAGGAAGTAAGAGATCTTCCCAACTCTACGGATAACCATAATGGCATTGCCAACTTGGAGTTTGAAGTTGAACTGGCTGAATTATTAGACCAAGTCTATAACCTAGAGAACTCAGAGTGTACAAATAATGCAAAAGTCGAAGCTGTCAAGACTAAAAAGTCCTTCTCCGCACAACTGACAGCCATCTTTATGGCCGAAATCAACTCGGCCAAAGAGTCAAATGACAAGGCCGACACGCTTGCCGAAATGAAGTCGTCCAATGAAGATCAAAAGCAAACAAGACCTGAAGCCCCTATTCCATCCAGATCCGACTCCAAAGCTGCACGTGAAGCCAACGTCAACTCCAATACTAGAACTAAACCCACGAAGAGGAGTCGGCCAAAGTTACCAAAGGCCGAAATCATGTTGGTACACCTGGTGTCGAGTCCAAATCAAGTCGGTCAGATGGATCTGAAGTCATTAACTAAAAATTCTTCATCTACAACACCACCCATGGAACTGAAGCCTTTGCTAAATCATCTGAATTACACCTACTTGGACAACAAGGAGCAACTCCCAATTATTATTGCCAATAACCTTTGTCAAGATCAAGAAGATAAATTGCTGAATGTCTTGAGGCAACAAAAGAAAGCAATCGGGTGGAAACTTTCAGACCTTCCTGACATAAACCCCTTCATCTGCATGCATAGAATATTGATGGAGGAAGATATCAAGCCCATAAGGCAACAACAAAGAAGACTGAATCTGACAATCCTGGATGTGGTCAAAAAGGAAGTCACCAAACTTCTTGCTACAGGGATCATCTACCCCATCTCGGATACCCAATGGGTGAGCCCTATGCAAGTTGTATCAAAGAAATCCGGGATGATGTTCACGAAGAACAAACAGGATGAGTTGGTGCCAATGAGGATTCAGAATAGCTAGCAAGTCTACATCGATTACAGAAAATTAAACTAGGCAACTCGCAAAGATCACTTCCCTTTGCCTTGCATTGATCAAGTCCTAGAAAAGCTATAAGGGAAATCCCATTACTGCTTTTTGGATGGCTTCTCAAGATACATGCAAATTCATATTTCACCTGAAGATTAACACAAGACTACCTTCACCTGTCCATTTAGCACCTTTGCGTACACCCACATGCCATTTGGACTATGTAATGCTCCAAGTACGTTCTAGCGTTGTGTGATTAGCCTCTTCTCAGACTTACTAGAGGATTTCATGGAGGTATTCATGGATGACTTTACCGTGTATGCCGATTCATTTGAAGCATGCCTGAGCAACTTATCCAAGGTGTTGAAGAGATGTATTGACACAAATTTAGTGTTGAATTGTGAAAAGTGTCATTTCATGGTAACTGAGGGAATAATGTTGGGTCACTTAGTATCCAACAGAGGCATTGAGGTGGGCAAATCAAAGATAGATATCATATCCTCCCTTCCAAACCTCACTTCTGTGCGGGATGTCTCCCTACCGGATCGTCTTCGGTAAAACCTGCCACCTTCTTGTGGAGCTAGAGCACAAAGATTACTAGGCTGTCAAACAGTGCAATTTTGCCTATGACCAAGCTGGAGAGCAGAGAAAATTCCAACTACAAGAGTTAGATGAACTCCTCTTGGAAGCATATGAGAGTTCCAAGATCTATAAGCAGAAAGTCAAGAAATTCCAAGATCTACAAGTAGAAATCGGAATTCTATTGTTTTGTTTGATATCTGTTGGGCTTAAATTTTTGTTTTGTTTTAATTTTCTGTTATTAATTATAGTCATTTCCATTCTGTTTTCAATAAAAGCGGTCGAAGCCGAGTCCATCTCGGTTATGTGCCATCTTGGCCGAATCCGGGAGTGACTTGGCTAAACAGAAATTTTCAATTGCTATTTCATTTTTAAGTGGATTATCGAAAAAATGCTTTGAAAAAAATTTTGAATTGACTTTTGGAAGTTTGAAAGGAAGCAATAGGAAGTAATTCTGCAACTCTGAAATTAGAATTCTCTAGCTTGAAGGGAACGAAACTTTTGTGTTCCAGGCAGTGATTGACTGGAAACTGAAAAGGAAAACCTTCTATGATAGAGCAAAATAACTCGTGTGAGAATTTGAGCCTTGGTAAATATTGATGGCTTGCATCTTGTCATTCTCTCTTTCCTGGTGCGATTTTTGCATTCATGATTAACTATGTATTCTGCATTTTTCCTTGACCTTTTGGATACAATTGTTGTCGCATGCAGGAATGACATGATCTAGGCCATGTTTCTAGTGACGCTCAAGCCAAATAGACCTACCTTATAAATGCTATCCTTTGTTTACCCCTTTGACCCTGAATAACCATTCTTTTGTGATAGCTCATTATAAGCCAAGGCCATAAAAACCATGATTACCCTCAACCTTAGGGGACAAAGGAGTTTTGGAATTGTTTGGGAGTAAGTCACAGTCAATTGTGGGGGAAGGCACCAAGGAGAAAAGCAAGGGCAATGTATATTAAAAGCTCGAAAAGAGAAAAACAAAAGAAAGAAACAAGTGTAGAGAAACCAAATAAAAATAAAGAAGCAGCCAAAAATGTTAAAATCTGTAATAAGCTACAAGGCATCAATGAGGAAAAAGGGGGGGAAGAAGCGAGCTTAAGAATAAAGTGGTCACAGTATCCTGGAATATGTCCCTCATACTGATGGACACTCACTCCCCATTGCTCTTCTCTTCCCTACGGTTACTAGACCCACTTTCCATTCTTATATCCTACCCTTAACCCTGGTCTCATTACAAGCCGAAAAAGAAGTCTTAGCAATCATGACTGTATGTGTTTTTATAGGAGTAGAAGGAAAGCCTTGTCAAAGTAAAGGAATGCCAGTTTCATTCAATGTTGAGTGTAAATACAAACCCAAATACTTGAGAGGCTGAGAGAATGCTTGCCTAAGTGAGAGCTCTATCACTCTTGACTACCTTTTGCTGTTGCAGGTCATGAATTCGCCTTAATCATAGGAGAAGTAATTTTCAGATTGTTTGAGTATCTTAATCTCAGGGTGAATGAGTGCCGACTCTATCTCGGTTGAATCGAAGGAAGCCAAATTGAAAAGTTCTTGTCTAACTTTAAAAATCTCCCTTGTTGATTTTTATTTGATTTTGCCCAAGAGTGCAAAAGGTTAAGTGTGGGGGTCTGATGAGTCACAAATTATACATCTTTTATGTACCTAAGAAGAGTGTTGCAGGGTTATTTTGTGCTTAAGAATTAATTGTTATCCGAGATTCACATTAAGGACCTAAAAATAGAGAAAATACAAATTTGTGTTAAATTGAAGGTCTTAGCTAATAAAAGTTGTCTTCTCTTCTTCTGTAGGACTGAGCCAAATCCACCATGGCCAAGAGAGCCATCTTGGCCGAAATCGACTCCGTTTCAACTAGGCCAGGCCTCGTATCCCAACAGTCCAGTAAGGTGCAGCCCAATAACGAGCGGCCCAATTGTGCAATACACAGCAGCAATCCTCAGCTCCAGCTCAACTGTCACGTCACTCCTAGAGTAGCTTGCAGCACAAGTCGCGCAAGGGTAGAATAGGTAATTCACTATGTAATTCTGTTAGAGTTCGTTAGGAGTAGCATAACAGCTCATAGCTTGTATATATAGGAGTAGTTGTGCATATTTTGAGGGGTCTTTGGAATTCATATTTTCTCACTCCCATTTGTTTCCATTCTCTCGCTCTCATCTCCTACACTCACGGTGGTGCACGATGTTGTCAATAGTGTTTCTCTCGATTGAGAAAGTGCATGTTAAGAATTGAGAAGCTACAGGTTACCAGAGGGGATTGATTCAATTGCCAACGCACTATAGTGGACTTGATCCTTAGCATCCTAGCTAGCGGAGGTGAACCATTGTTGTCGACCATGGCGATCGTCGTGGAAGATAGAGTCATCGAATCCAGGCCTTGTTTTACTATTTTGTTTTCAATAATATAACTACTATCTGATTTTTGATCTCTGGTTTCATTCCTCTTCTATAATTCACGATTTGAATTGTGATTGCATGTAGAACGTGAACAATGTTAAGCTAAGCCGATCGGAACTGGTTTAACTAATATAGTAGGTAATCAACTAGAGAACCTAATTGAGAACCTAAAATCAACTTGAACTTAATCCTTGCCAACTAATAAGGTATGAATTGTGTAAATCCTCGGTATAGTAATGGACGAGTGTTTGGCGATCACCATAAGAAAATCGAAGGTTGATATGGACTGTGAACTAGAGTGACTAAACAAGAACGAATTTCATTATTGTGACTGAACATGAACACAATAGTATAAGTAGCACAAGGAGTAGTTTAATGTAATTGCATTTACATTCGTAGTTAATTTCTATCTTTACTTCACTTGCATCCAATCCCCCTGTTTCCTGCTTTTCGGTCTGAAATAGAGTCAATCTGACTCTATTGCGTTTGTCTGTACTTAGCCGAGACGAGTCGGATAAATCTCTGCCGAGACTTGATGAGTCACAATTTGTACATCTTTTAGACACCTAAGAAGGAGGTTTACAAGACTATTTTGTGCTTAAGAATGGATTGTTAGCTAAGACTCATTCTATAGGCTTGAATACAGAGAAAATACAAATCTGTGTTAATTCAGATTTCTTAACTAATAAAAGTGTCACTCCTTCTACAGGTCAAGCCGTGTTGATCAGGGTCAAAAAAAAGGAGTCTCAATCGAGATGAAGTCATCCTAACCAGTCCGACTCCATCTCAGCCGGACCAGAGTCGTCTCGGCAACCCATGCCTTGCAGCCCAGTAGCCCAATAAAGAGGCCCAATTGTACTAACCACATCAGCTATCCAGCTCAGAGGCCATCTCAGCGTTAGCTCAACTGCCATGTCACTCCTAGGAAATCTGCCATGTCACGATAGAAGATCTGCATAGGGGTAGAATGGGATCTTCACAGTGTAATTCTGTTAGGATTCGTTAGGATTAGCATACCACAACTCGTGTATATATAGGAGCTGTGTACTTTTTACACGTTCTGTCTTTTGAATTCACTCTTAATACACTTCATTTACTCCATTTCCTCGCCCTCATCCTTCCATTCCTGGTGGTGCACAGTGCTGCATTGGCATTTCTCTCGATTGAGGAAGTGCAGGTCTGAGACTAGGAAGCCGAAGTCTGCCGGAGGGGACCGATCAGACTACTGACGCACTCTGGTGGAGTTGATCCTCAACGCTCAAGCTAACGGAGGTGAACCACCACCGTCAACCATGGCGATCGTCGTGGAAGATGGATTCATCTGAATTCAAGACCACTGTATTTGTATTCCACTCCTGTTAATCAATTTCATTCTGCACTCTCATCCCCATTCTCTTCCTCTACTCTAATTCATGATTTGATCCGCGATTGCAATTAAATTGTGAACAATGTTAAGCTAAGCCGATTGGAACTGGTTTAACTAATTTAGTAGCTAATCGATTGGCGATTGTTAACTGAGAACCTAAAATCAGCTCTGAACTTAATCCCTGCCAACTGATGAGGTAACGATTGCATAAATCCTCGGTATGGCAATGGACGAACCTTTGGCGATTGCCATAAGACTTGCCAAGGCTGATATGGATTGAGAACTGGAGTGTGGAGCCTGGACTGAACTTGGATTAATGGGACTGAATATGAGCACAGTTAAACAATAATAATAAGAGATAACTAGTAACAGTAGTATATGTTTATCGCATTCATAGTCTTAGTCTATTTCCTACATTACTTGTATTCCCAACCCCCCTATTTATTGCTTTTCAGTCTGAGACAGAGATAGTCCATCTTTGTAGCGTCTGTCTGCACTCAGCCGACACCAAGTCGGATTATCTCTATTGGGATCATCTCGGCTCAGTCTTTGCCGAGAGCCCCTCGGCCAGTTCCGAGGGAAGTCAGTACTTCACATCTCAGATTCTTCGTCACTTCACTTAACACCACTTCACAACTGAACACACTGTGTCCTTGAGAAGAATGACCTAGGGTTAGCTCTACTATAGTTAGCTTTAGTTATTTGGTAAGCGCGTAGAACGACTAGAAAAACTCGCATCATCAAATTGGCGCCGTTGTCGGGGACACAAGTTCTTTTGTGTCTTTGTGTGCCAAGTTAAGTGAAGTCGAATTCCGAGTCTATAAAGTGTGTCTGTCAAGTCAGTCTTGTGTCTTTTGAACTTGTCTATGTCTGTCTGTTTTATTTACGGATCCTAAATAAAAAGCATGTTGACTATTATTTGTTTCTCTGCGTGAATTCACCGCTAAAAAAAAAGAAGAAATCAAACATTTATTTCTGTAGCCACATAGAATTGGCATTCTGTTTTGCATTCACTACTGTATCTTTCTTTCTGCATTATATTCTTGCATTCAGCTAGTTTTTCTGTTTGCACTCTTGCTAGTTTAATTGCATTCTTTCTGCATGTCATTTTGTAGTTCCATTAGTTAGTTAACTGATAGCTGTAGTTTCCAATTCTACATTCTGATTTTTCTGCATAACATGTACAATGCATGACTAGGAGTAGTACTGACCCATTATTTGTTTTTGACCTAGAAATAGAATTAACTTTACGTAGATTATGCAGAATTAGGAACACTGCAGTAAATACTAGTATCAATATAGAATCTGTAGCTGACTCTAACCAGTTTTACACTAACAATTTTGTTTCTAGTTCTGACGTTTTTGCATAATCAGGACGAATGGAGAATAACGATAGGACGTTGAAGGAATTAGCCACTCCAGACGTGGTGTATCAACCATGGTGCATCCAATACCCACAGTTGGAGCCAGCTCAAACATATGAGTTAAAATTTGGTCTTATACACCTGTTGCCTAAGTTCCATGGTCTTGCAGGAGAAGACCCCCACAAGCATTTAAAAGAATTCCATGTGGTTTGCTCCACAATGAGGCCGCAAGGGATATCGGAAGATTACATCAAAATGAAGGCATTTCCATTCTCCTTGGATGGAGCAGCAAAGGATTGGCTGTATCTTCAGCCAGTACTTTTCAATACCTGGGGAGACATGAAGCGCACCTTCTTGGAGAAGTTCTTTCCGGCATCCCGCACTGCGTCCATTAGGAAGGAAATATGTGGGATAAGGCAGCATACAGGAGAAACACTGCAAGAGTACTGGGAGAGGTTCAACAAACTCTGTGCCACCTGTCCACATCATCAGATCAGCGAACAGTTGCTGATCTAGTATTTTTATGAAGGATTATCGCTGATGGACAGAAGTATGATAGACGCAGCCAGTGGTGGAGCTCTGATGGACAAAACACCAGCTGCAGCACGACATCTGATTTCCAATATGGCAAGCAATACACAGCAGTTTGGGATCAGAGGGCCAAATCAACCACGGATGATGAGTGAAATCGGTGCAGCTTCCAATCAGAGGTTGGAGAATCAGCTGACCGAGTTAACATCATTGGTGAGACAGCTTGCTGTTGGGAAACACCAGCCAGCCATGGCAGCAAAAGTATGTTGCATATGTACTTCCGTGGAGCACCCCACTGATATGTGCCCCACTCTCCAAGAAACCGAGTCGGACCAGCCAGAAAATGTTGGAGCCATAGGTGGATTTCAGTACAGGAAGCAGTCGTATCAGAATCGACCATTTGATAACCAGCAACAGGGAAGACAGCCATTTCGGCCAGGACCGAATCAAGGACCATATGCAACCCAACAATTCGGATCCACGCCGAACACCTATCAGAGGCAGGCAGGTTATCAACAGCCGACTCCGCAATACCAAGTACCACCTTTCCAGCAGCAACAACAACAGTAGAGAATGCCTACTCCAGGCAACTCTCCATCTCTGGAAGACCTGATGAAGCAGCTTGCAACCAGCAACCTGGAGTTCCAACAATCTGTGAGCTCCAGCAATTTACAGTTCCAGCAGAACATGACCGCCACCATCCAGGACCTAAAAATGCAGATTGGACAGCTAGCTAACTCTGTAAGCCACTTACAGTTGGTAGGATCTAGCAACCTTCCCTCTCAAACCATTCCAAATCCAAGAGGTAACGCCAGTGTAGTCACTCTTCGAAGTCGAAAAGAACTACCTCAACCTACATTGGAGTAGGTGCCGAGATCAAAAGAAGCCGACCCCGAGTCAAATACCGACTTACAGTCTCGGCCAGAGACAACTGTCCCATTGCCATTTCCGTCTCGGACTACTTCGGCAAGGAAGCCCGAGTCGGATGAAGAATTATTGAAGATGTACCACAAGGTGGAAATCAATATTCCACTCCTCGATGCTATTAAACAGGTCCCTAAGTACGCAAAATTCCTCAAGGAATTATGTGTACACAAAAGGAGAAAAATAAAGGGGAGTAAGGAAACTGGAGGTGTGGTGTCAGCTCTGACGCAGAATGGAGCAATCACTATAAGCGCCTCAACTTTGCCAAAAAAATGCAGAGACCCTGGAGTCTTTTCGGTCCCATGCACCATCGGCGAATGCACTTTTGCCAGCACCATGTTGGACCTGGGAGCCTCGATTAATGTCATGCCCACAGCAATCTACAAGTCCCTGAATTTTGGTGACTTGGAACCCACAGGGATGACCATCCAGCTGGCAAACAGGAGCATTGTCCAGCCCTTGGGAGTTCTCGAGGATGTTCTCGTCCAAGTCGATGAACTAATATTTCTAGCTGATTTTTATGTGCTAGACATGGAGGACGAAACATCCGGGAAGGAATGCACCTTAATTCTGGGAAGACCCTTCTTGATGACAGCCAGAACAAAGATTGATGTGTATGCAGGGACGCTCTTTATAGAATTCGGTGACGCCTTGGTGCAATTCAATATTTTCGAAGCTATGAAACACCCAATCGAAGACCACTCTCTCTTTAGCATTGATATACTTGATGAACTAGTTGAAGAATATCTCCAACTAAATGGCAGTGGTGAAAACATTAAGGAGTCTGCTGAGAATGATGATGAAAGCAGCTGCCCAGGAGTTACAAATGAAGAAGCCGACTATGAAGAAGTACAAGACCTCTCCAACTCTGAGGACAATCATAGTGATATTGCTCACTTGGCCTTTGAAGTGGAACTGTCCAAATTGTTAGACCAAGTCTGCAGCACAGAACACTCAGAGTATACAAATGATGCAGAAAACAAAGTCGCTGAAGCTGAAAAGTCCTCCATGCATTTATATCTGACGCTGCAAGTACGGAGAAACCTTCAGCAGTGACAAGTAGTCTGTTCATTGGTGGAGCACTGGCTGCAAGATCTGTATACACACTGCAATACTTGGGTATCACAAATATTTTGTGTTTGTGTACCAATGAAATTGGTCAGTCAGAAACTCAGTTTCCTGATCTATTCGAGTACAGGAATTTCTCTATAAGTCATATTTACTTGTATTTTTTACCCTCACGTCTTATTTGCTGAGATTTATTTCATTTAAGAATCAATTGAGCTTCTCCCCGATGTCTGTCTCTACTGTCCTTCATTGATATCCATGAAATCTCATTTAGGGTTAATCAAGTTAATTTTTCATTGGAAAGCTTATGCTCATTTCTCACTTTAATAACTTCTCGTGTTTCTAATGACTATTGTCAACTACCAGTCATTCTAAAAGTTTAAGTTCTTATGTGCATGCCCATAAATGTTTTTTTATTTTTATTTTTCCTTTCCCTCTATACACCCCTAGATTTGAAAGCTCTGTGTTCTGAGCATGGACAAAGCAATGATACTTGCCTTACATTGTGCTTAAATATAATGTAGTTATGAAGAGTGGAGGTGGCAGAGTTACACTATTGACCAATTACCCATAGAGGTTTTCATACCATGTCAACAACCAATCATCTCAACCTAAATGCTTGAGTTGTTAGGT
Source organism: Mucuna pruriens (assembly GCA_025330945.1). Classification (NCBI taxonomy): domain Eukaryota; kingdom Viridiplantae; phylum Streptophyta; class Magnoliopsida; order Fabales; family Fabaceae; genus Mucuna; species Mucuna pruriens. The sequence goes on from JAENHJ010000317.1 coordinate 409,081, forward strand.
GCAAGGCCATGAATGCTTTCTATCTCTGATTTAGATTGAGAATCATACCTCTTTTACTGGCTGGATGTCCTAGTATTCATTATACTCGTCTGTTTGGCTCACTTCTGGTTCCACTGGATTTATTCCCAAGAACTACAAGTTAATGATTTATGCTTTCTTTTTTCAACCAACAAATATCTCTTGTGAGGCATATAATAATATGAATAGATGAGGAGATTTTTTTTTTATTTTTTTTGGGAGAATTATAAATAAGGAACACTGTTAAAAGTATTTACCATAAAAGGAAAAAGAAAAACACTTGGAAGTGGTTTTTGTGTATATAAATATATTATCTAAACAACCACTTGACTAATTATTGATTATTTTGGTAAATACTTTTAATAAGATTTACTTTTTTGTCCCCATTTGAGTGGAGCCTTGCAGGGAAGTAGGAGGATACATGGTTGTGGACTTAGTTTTTATAGTACACCTGATCCTGTCACACATCTCAAAGGGTCTAGCCATCAGGTTTATGGACTAGATTGTTTTCAATTTTGGTTAGGCTGATCCTTTAGATGCAAAGTTCATCCTTTGTTGTATTTCAGTTATAATTTTGACCTGACATTTCAGGTCTACACATTAAATATTGTTTTCAATAGGATGAACATATGGTAATGGACTAATGGTATTTTTAATTGTTTTGATGCTTCTGACACTAATAACTAACAAAAGAACTTGACCTATCTTCAACAAGTAACTTGACAAAGATGTTTAGTATAAAGATTCTAGTATTTCGATGACTAGTTTAAAATTGCAGCACATTACTTGAATTTCTTCTCCACAAGCTTGTCTGAAGCAAGGTACTGCTATAATTGGACTTGTTATGTTTGATGATCAAATTGGCTGCCTCATTTATCTACTGTTCACCAGTTTTGAAACTCATTTGTTTGGGTCAAGATTCAATAGAGGTATGCCTTAAAAGCATAACCATTTTATTAGTGCCATTGTCATCATGGAGGTTAGTTTGCCATTGATTGTGGTTTTCTATCAAGTAGTTTAGACAAGGGTAAAAGAAAAAGGGAGAATATGAAAGGGGAAAAAAATGAAGCAGACAATCTATTGTCCAGTTTATAACTTTATATGTTAGTTCCCTACTATCAAAAACATTGAGTCAATTATGTGACATTTCCCTCTGTTCCAGAGGCCATTCTCCTACTTAACATTTTGTATATTTTCACAGGCGTCAACTGGAAGCAGAGTTGAAACTAATAGAAGAGACTGCAAAGAGAGTTGAAGAAGCAATTCGAAAGAGAGTTGAAGAAAGTTTGAATTCTGGGGAGGTTCAGGTGGAGATTCAAAGACGGTTGGAAGAGGGACGGAAGAGACTTATTGACGAAGTTGCAGCTCAACTTGAAAAAGAAAAAGAAAAAATTGTTCAAAAACTGAGAGCTTGCAAGAATCTGAGTTTCTTACCAAACAACTGGAGGTCTTGGAAGAATAAACAAAGACATTGAAAGAAGCATCGGCTTCAAGTAATGCTAAACTGTAGACCTCAAGTAATGTTTAAATTTTTTTTTGTTGTATATAAAAATAACTAATTATAATGTAGCATTAAAAAAATTGTTCAGTATTTACATTTTCGTGTCTTCTATAATTAGCATGCAAATATATACATTTGTAATAGAAATTTTAATATTTATTTGAGAGTATACAAAATCAAATGAAATGTATTTAATTCATTTCAAATACATTTATTGGCGGTTTAAAACCGCCAATAAATATCAAATGAAAGAAGAATGAAATCAATATTATTGGCTGCTGGAAACCGCCGCTAAATGTCAAATGAAGAGGAATGAAATCAATTTATTGGTGGTTTAAAACCGCCACCAAAATATGTTTTATTTTCTAGCGAAAATACCAACAGTTAGAAAAAAACCGCCAAAAACTGTTTCTGGCGCATCCAGAACCAGCTGTTATTTTAACTCCCAAAAATACCATTTGTGGCGGTTTTTAACTGCCAGAAATTGTAATTTTAACTCCCACAAATAACATGTTTTTTTTTAGTGATTGCTGCTACTAACAATCAAAGATTTGAAGGATACATAGATGGATGTGGTATGTGTGGTTCTGTAGGACATTCATTCAATGATTGTCCCATTTTGCAAGAACCACCACCTCTACTCAAACCACAACCGATACAAGAAAGTTCCATAGCGGATTTAATTAAGCAATTGTCCATGAATAACATTCAATTTTGAAAGAATGTGTCTACCACACAACAACCAGTGCAGCAGCTTAACAATTCACCTTCTCTGGAAGATCTGGTGCAACAATTTCAACAAAACAACATGCAATTTCAAAAAAATACCATACAAAACAACATACAATTTCAACAAAATATAATTGCCACAATGCAAGAGTTGACAGCACAGATTGGTCAACTGGCCACCACGATAAATCAGTTGCAATTCGAAGATTTTGGACAAGTTCCTTCCTAAGCCATTCTTAGTCCAGAGGAGAATATAAGTGACATAACTGTGAGGAGTGACATGGAGCTGTCACAACAACAATCACTAAAAGTGCAATATGCATTTTCTGGAAATTCAAATTTAGAGAATTCAACCACTGTGCTGAGCTTTACCGACTCCAGTAGTGTTACCAACTCCATGCTTGCTGCTGCCGACTCTACCAAGATGATTGAGATTGATGACTACTTGCCAACTGTTTCTGATCTGGTTGATGCGGTTAAGAGTGCAAATTCTATGATTGGTGTTACTGATCTTACTGATATGACATCTGATGAGCTTTCGGACCAAGTCACTAGGGTTGAGATAGTTGATACCGCATGTGTTAATATTGACATTACTAATCCCATGTGTGTGATAAAGGTCTTTTTCATCGTCTCAAACGCTTATCAAATAACAAAAGCTAACTATAGCATAGTCAACCCTAGGTCATTCTTCTCAAGGACACAATGTGCTTAGTTGTATTTTGGATTGAAGCAAAATGATGCAGAAGTTGAGATGTAGAGTAATGACTCTCCTCGGCACCAGCCGAGCTGCTCTCGGTAGAGACTGAACCGAGATGATCTCGGTAGAGATCAATCCGGCTGGGTCTTGGCTGAGTGTAGACAGACGTAATAGAGTTAGACCGACTCTGTTTCAGACATAGAAAGTAGTAAATATGGGGGATTGGACTGCGAATGAAATCAAAACATAAATTAACTACGATATAAGTGCAATTACGCTACTCCTAGTGCTACTTCTACTGTTGTGTTCATGTTTAGTCCCAAAAATCAAGGTTCTTATTCAGTCACTCCAACATATAGTCCATATCAGCCTTGGGAAGTCTTATGGCAATCACCAAAGGTTCGTCCATTGTCATACCGAGGAATTATGCAATCGCTACATCATTAGTTGGCAGGGATTAGGTTCAAAGCTGATTTTAGGTTCTCAATTAACATTCGTCAAGTGATTACCTACTGAATTAGCTAAACTAGTTCCAATCGGCTTAGTTTAACTTTATTCACGTTACTATGTGCAATCACGACGCAGTAATTGAACTAGATGTGAGGAATGAAACAAAGATCAGAACTCAGTGAATGCTTATATTATTGAAACGAAATACAAACACAGGGCCTGGATTCGGTGATTCCATTTTCCATGACAATCGCCATGGTCGACGGCGATGATCCACCTCTGCTAGCTAGAACGCCGAGGATCAAGTCTACCAGAGTGTGTTGGTACTCCAATCGGTCTCCTCTAGTAACCTTCGGCTTCTCAGTTCCTAGCCTGCATTCCCTCGATCGAGAGAAATGTCGTTGACAGCAACGTGCACCACCATGTATGTAGGAGATGAAGAACGACAGAGAGAGTGAGGATAATGGAGCGGGAAAGTATGAATGCCAAAGACCCCTAATCGTACAATGTTTCGCTTTTTTATACAAGGCACGGGGCTAACCAACTTAACAGAATTACAAGTGAAATCCCTATTCTACCCTTGCTATAACTTGTGTTGCAAGCTACTCGAGGGGGTGATGTGGCGCTTGAGCTGGAACCGAGGTGGCTTTGGATTGCTGATGTGGAGTGCCCCCTGGACCTGACTCCTGATTGGGCCATTTGCTTGCCTGGGCCAAGTCTCGGCCTGGTTGAGAGGCTTTCAGCCTGGGCTTCCAGTGGCGGGCTGCGAGCTTGGTTGGACCTGCAATGAAGGAATAGTTAGCTTAATGCCTTGAATTAACACAGATTGTGCTTTTCTCTGATTCTAGAACCTTAATCTGAATCTACACTAAGAATCATCTTTTAAGTTCATGAGTTGCTTAATGGCACTCTTCTTAGGTCTACTTATGATGTGTGTTTTATAACTCATCAAACCCCTACACTTAGCCTTTTGCACTCTTGGGCAAAATGAGATGACTTAGATAGGGGAGATTTTGGTTTGAGGGAAAGAGATTCTTCCCTTGATTTCCTCAAGTTGACTAGACAGATTCGGCTTCTCTTCATCCCGGAACAAAGTGCTCATGCAATCAGGGAACTACTTCCCTTGGATCTAAGATGCTTCCATGACTTACAAATGGGAGGAAATACCCGAGAGTGGTAGAACCTCACTTAGGTGATCAATTCTCTCGATTCTCTCGAGTGTTTGGCTTGTGTTTATGCTCAGCATTGCGTGGAATTGGCATTACCATATCTTGACAGAGCTCTCCTCCTTACTCCTCCAAAACACAACAGTTATGATCACTAGGACTTTTTTGACTTATAGCGAGGTTAAGGTCACGAGTAGGATAGAATGTAGGAAAACTAGCTTCAGGACCCGCGGGGACGAGAGGAGCAATAAGGAGTGAGTTTTATCAATATGAGGGCAGTCCCGGTTGCTATGGTCTCCTTCCATCTTTATTTGTTTGCCCTTTTTATATTCTTTCTTCCTTTCTACTCATGCAGCTTGCTATTTTTGTTTTGGTTCAACTTATTTATCTTAGCTGCTTATTTCCTACTTATATGCACTTTCCTTTCTTTCTGTTCTTTTCTTTTTCTTTCATTCAATTTCCTTTTCTTTTCTCTTCTTCTGAGCCTTCAGATGCTTTTTGACCGAATTCTGCTCCCTAGACCTCCCTCACACTTGATTTTGACTCACTCCCAAGACGATTTCAAGGCTCCTCGGCTTCTCGAAGCTAGGGTAAGATAATGGTTTTTTTGGCCTCGGCTTGTAGTGAGTTGCAAGAAATATGGTCAAATTAGGCCCAAAGGGGGTGAACAATGGTCAACTTGTTTTCGGACAGCTTATTTGACTCAGAGCTCATAAGAAATATGGCCTAGATCATGTCATTCCTGCATGTGTAAAATAGTTGTATCTGGAGAATTAAGGAAAAATACAACATACACAATTTACATGCTAGCAAAAATCACTCAGATAGAAGGGAGATGGTGAGAGTGTAAGCCATCACTGCTGCAAGGCTCAAATTATCACACTAGTTGCTTTTGTTCCTTCACTCTGAAGGTTTTCTCTTCCCATTTTCGTCACTTACCGCTTAGAACCCAAAGATTTGGTCCCCTTTAGGCAAAGGCTACCTCTGCTCGGGAATGAGAAGATTGCTTCTACTGGTTCATCAGACTTTCAGACTCAATCGAGAATTTTCTCTCTTTTCAGTTTGGCTTTGTAATTCTGCTAGGGCGAGGTCATTCCGGTTGTGGTCGACTCGGCCGGGAAGCTCTTATTGAATTAAAACTTATGTGGTAGAACTTAAAAGTACTAATGAAACTAGAAATAATATAACAAATATGGAAAAGAAAAAAATGAAACTAAAGAGAATAAAGAAACTAAGGAAGGGCAGATATGAATGATCAGTCCCAGATGGTCAGAACCCCCCCCCCCCACACACACACTTAATTTCGGCATTGTCCTCAATGCGTAGATAGAAGGGGGTGGCCGAGTTGGCCTAGGTTGTGCCATTTGGCAGAGTCGGTTCCACCAATGAAATGATCTCCATGTGCTCTCCGATTGGTGCTAGACCTTCGAGGAATGGTTTGACTTGGTGCCCATTGACCTGAAAGGTGCAGTTGGTATGTTCCTCTTTTAGCTGCACTACACCATAGGGAAATATGTTAGTGATAACAAAAGGTCCATCCCATCTGGAGCGAAGCTTACCTTCTATAAGTTTTAATCTGGAGTTGAATAGCAACACTTTTTGGCCAATATGGAGGTCTTTTCTCAAGGTCTTTTGGTCATGGATTTTTTGACTTTTTGCTTGTAGATCTTGGCATTCTCACAAGCTTCCAAGCAAAGTTTATCTAATTCTTGGAGTTGGAATTTTCGATGCTCACCTGCTTGGTCTTAGGCCATGTTGCATTGTTTGACTGCCTAGTAAGCTTTATGTTCTAACTCCACAAGAAGGTGGCAGGCCTTGCCGAAAACAATTTGGTAGGGAGACATCCCTAGCGGTGTTCGGTATGCAATCCTATGTGCCCATAGAGCGTCCTCAAGGAGTTTGCTCCAGTTCTTCCTGTTGGGATTTGTCATCTTTTGTAATGTGTGCTTGATTTCCCTATTAAACACCTTAGCTTGCCCATTTGTTTGGGGATGGTATGCTGTAGCTAACCTGTGCGCCACTCCATATTTCTAAAGAAGGGGGGCCATGACTCTATTACAGAAGTGACTTCCTTGGTCACTGATGAGCGCTTTTGGTACACCAAACCTGCAAAAAATATTGGACTTAAGAAAGTCCACTACAACCTTGGCATCATTGGTTCTAGTGGGAATGGCTTCTACCCATCTTGAAATATAATCAATGGCAAGCAAGATGTATGAATATCTATTGGAGATTGGGAATGGCCCCATGAAATTTATACCCTAGACGTCAAAGACTTCGCAGAACACGATGGGCTGCTGGGGCATTTCGTGTCTTTGGTTCAAGGCCATCCCTGCTTTTTGGCATCTTTCGTAGGTGGAGACGAATTGATGGGTGTCTCTGAAAATAGAGAGCCAATAGAAGCCACAGTCCAACACTTTCCTGGCAATTCGAGATGATCCATAATGTCCTCCTCCAGGGGCCGAATGGCAGAACTGGAGGACTGAATTAAGCTCGGTGTCAAGAATACACCTACGGATAATCTTATCAGTGCATAATCTCCAAAGGTAGGGGTCATCCCATACATAATATTTGGCATCACTTTTGATTTTCTCCTTGTAGGACCGAGATGCCTCAGGTGGAAATTGAGATGTTGCCACGAAGTTGCAGATGTCGGCAAACCATGGTGTGGGCGTCTTGATGTGCAAGAGTTGCTCATTAGGGAACTTATCCCAAATAGGCATTGGTTCGCTTCCTCTTTCAATCCTGCTCAAGTGATCTGCTACAAAATTTTCAGCACCCTTTTTGTCTCTGATTTCTAAGTTGAACTCTTGAAGAAGAAGCATCCACCAGATCAATCTCGGCTTGGCTTCTTCAACAAGTATCTTAAAGCAGCGTGGTCAGAGAACACGACTATTTTAAAACCGAGAAGGTAGGAGCAAAACTTATCTAAGGCAAACACAATTGCCAAAAGTTCCTTCTCAGTTGTCGTGTAGTTCTACTAGGGCGGATCCATAGTTCTGGATGCATAGGCAACTACATGCGTTGATTGGCCGATTCCGGCCCTCTGGCCAAGAACAGCTCCTAATGCCAAATTGGATGCATCACACATTAGCTCAAATGGCTGGTCCCAATTTGGTGCTTGCAGGATATGGGCAGATGTGAGTCTACTCTTCAGCTCCTGGAATGCTTCGATACAGGGCTGGTCAAAGTTGAATTCCATATCCTTCTATAGTAGTGTGGACAGTGGCAGGGCTAGTTTGTTGAAGTCCTTGATGAACCTTTTGTAGAAACCTGCATGTCCCAAAAAAGAGCGAACTTCCCGTACAAAAATGGGGTTAGGAAGGGATGTGATAACGTCTATCTTCACTTTGTCCACTTCAATGCCTTTGTTGGAGACCAGGTGTCCCAACACTATTCCCTCGGTCACCATGAAATGACATTTTTCGAAATTGAGAACAAGGTTCGTGTCAGTACATCTCTTCAACACCTTGGACAGGTTATTCAGGCATGCGTCGAATGATTCTGCGTACACCGTGAAGTCATCCATAAACACTTTCATGCAGTCCTGTAGCAAATCTGAGAAGATGCTCATCATGCAATGTTGGAATGTGCTCGGTGCGTTGCACAGGCCAAATGGCGTGCGTGTATACGCAAAGGTACCAAATGGACGGGTGAAGGTTGTTTTGTGCTGATCTTTGGGTGCAATGTGAATTTGCATGTAGCCCGAGAATCCGTCCAGAAAACAATAATGGGATTTCCCTACTATTTTCTTCAACATTTGGTCAATAAAAGGCAAGGGAAAGTGATCCTTGCGGGTTGCCTGATTTAGTCTTCTGTAATCGATGCACACTCGCCAGCTATTCTGAATCCTCATAGGCACCAACTCGTCTTGTTGGTTTTTCATGACAGTCATCCCTAATTTCTTTGGTACCACTTGTATAGGGCTCACCCACTGACTGTCCGTGATAGGATAGATGATGCCTGCAGCAAGTAGCTTTGTGACTTCTTTCTTGACTACATCCAGGATGGTAGGATTCAGCCTTCGTTGCTATTGCCTTATGGGCTTGATGTCCTCCTCCATTAATATTCTATGCATGCAAATGGAGGGGTTTATGCCAGGAAGGTCAGAGAGTTTCCACCCAATTGCTTTCTTGTGTGGCCTTAGGACTTTCAACAACTTATCTTCTTGCTCCGAGAGGAGGTTGTTTGCGATAATAACTGGGAGCTGTTGTTCACTGTCCAAGTATGCGTATTCAGGTGACTTGGTAGTGGTTTCAGCTCCATGGGTGGTAGAAATGGAGATTCCTCAGTTATAGGCCTCGGATCCGTCAGGCCGGCTTGTTCTCAACTCGGCATCATGAGTGCCAACATGATCTCGGCCCTATGCTACTCCGGCCGACTCGGCAGGATGGTTTCGGGTCTTGTCGAATTAAGGTCGACTTTGACTTCGTGTGTAGCTTCGAACTCGGATCCAGGTGGAGCAATGAGCTTTTCAGTTTGAGTCTGGTCTTTACTGGCCGAGATGGTTTCGGCAAGCGTGTCGACTTTCATGTTTGACTCCTTGACCGAGTTGACTTTTATCCTTGCGTTGATTCGGCCTTCTTTGGCCAACTTCATTTCGGCCGTGAATATGGTTGCCAACTGTGCAGGTAGAGGATTTTTAGTCTCAGCAACTTTTACCTCTACATTGTTTGTGCTCTCTGATGTCTTAGGGTAGTAGACTTGATATATTAACTTCGTTAATTCTTGTTCAAATGCCAAGTCAATGACGTCGCTATGATCACCCTCAGAGTCTGGGAACTCTTGTACTTCATCATAGTCGGCCTGTAAGCAGCTAATTGATTCAGTGAGTCCAGCGCAATCTTCCACTTTTTCACTGCAGCTGTCTAGTTGGAAGTACTCCTCGACTAGCTTTTCCATTATGTCTATGCCAAAGAGAGAATGGTCTTCGGTGGGGTGCTTCATGGCTTCAAAGATGTTGAACTGTACCAATATGTCACCGAATTCCATCGAGAGTGTTCCGGCATGTACGTCAATCTTCGTCCTTGCTGTCGTTAGGAATGGTATCCCTAGTATCAAGGTTGATCCCTTTCCCGATGTCTCGTCCTCCATGTCGAGCACATAGAAATCAGTTGGAAATATTAATTCGTTCACTTGGACGAGGACATCTTCAAGAACTCCCAAGGGTTGCACGATGCTTCTGTTAGCAAGCTGAATGGTCATCCCTGTGGGTTCCAGATCTCCAAAATTGAGGGACCTGTAGGTTGATGCTGGCATGACGTTAATTGACACTCCTAGGTCCAGCATAGCGTCAGTAAATGTACAATCACCAATTGTGCATGGGATTGAGAAGATGTCGGGATCTCGACATTTCTTTGGCAGGACTTATGAAATTCCTACAATGGAATTGTTCTTTGTTAAGGCTGACACCACGCCTCCAAATTCTCGACTCCCCTTCATGTTTCTTCTTTTGTGTACGCATAACTCTTTGAGGAACTTTGCGTACTTTAGGATTTGCTTGATCGCGTCGAGAAGTGGAATGTTGATTTCCACCTTCCAGAACATCTTCAGCAGTTCGTCGTCAGAATCTAGCTTCCTTGCCAAAGATGGTCCGGGATGGAAACGGCAATGAGACAGTCGTCTCAGGATGTAACTGAGTCGGCCATTGCTTCAGAGTCGGCTTCGGCTGGCTGCGGCACCTGATGTTGTGCAGGCTGAGGTAATTCCTTGCCACTTCTAAGTGTTACTGCACTAGCATTCCCTCTCGAATTCAGGATGGGTTGAGAGGGAAGGCTATTCGAGCCGACCGACTGTAATTCACTCACAGTGTTTGCTAGCTGTCCTATTTGCCTCTAGAGATCCTAGATGGTAGCGGTCATATTTTGCTGGAATTGTATATTGCTGGAACTTACTGATTATTGAAATTCCATATTGCTTGTTACCAATTGCTTCATTAAGTCTTCTAGTGATGGTGAGTTGCTTTGAGCAGGAGCTCTCTGTTGCTGTGGTGGGGAGGATGGTGCTTGATATTGTGAAGTCGACGGTTGGTAACCAGCTACTCCATAAGGCACATTTGGCATGGGTCCGGCTCTTTGAGCTGCGTATGGTCCCTATTGTGGGCCTGGCCAGAATGACTGTTTCCCATATGGCTGGTTATCAAATTGCTGAGTTTGATATGGTTGCTTCCCATACTGGAATCCTCCTACGGCTCCAACACTCTCTGTTTGCACCGACTCGGTTTCTTTTAAGGTGGGGCATGAATCAATTGGATGCTCTACTAAAGTACATATGCCACACATCTTTGCTGCCGTGGCTGGATGATGCTGACTAACAGCCAGTTGTCTTACCAAGGAAGTCAACTCGGTTAGCTGGTTCTCCAGCCTTTGGTTGGAGGCTGAACCGATTTCATTCACTGATCGAGGACGGTTTGGCCCTCTGATCCCAAATTGTTGAGTGTTGCTTGCCATGTTCTAGCTCAGGTGCCTTGCTGCTGTTGGTGTTTTGTCCATTAAAGCTCCTCCACTGGCTACATCGATCATACTCCTGTCCATCATTGCCATTCCTTCGTAAAAATATTGGATCAACAGTTGTTCGCTGATCTGGTGGTGAGGACAGGTGGCACATAGCTTGTTGAAACGCTCCCAATACTCATGCAGAGTTTCTCCAGTGTGTTGCCTTATCCCACAAATTTCTTTCCTAATGGTCGTTATCCTAGAAGCTGGGAAAATTTTTTCTAGGAAGGTATGTTTCATATCTCCCCAGGTGTTGAAGAGTGCTGGCTGCAGATATAGCCAATCCTTTGCAGCTCCATCCAGGGAGAATGGGAACGCCTTCATTTTGATGTAGTCTTCTGGGATTCCCTACGGCCTCATCATGGAACAAACCACATGGAATTCCTTGAGATGCTTGTAGGGGTCTTCTCCTCCAAGACCGTGAAATTTGGGCAACAAATGTATTAGACCATATTTCAATTCGTAGGTCTGAGCCGGCTCTAGTTGTGGATATTGGATACACCATGGTTGGTACACCACATCTGGAGTGGCTAGCTCTTTCAACGTCCTATCATGGTTCTCCATCTGCCCTGACTCTGTAAAAATGTTAGTACTAGCAACAAAATGGTCAATACAAGATTGGTCAGAGTTAATGACAAATTCTATGCTACTACTAATATTTACTGCAGTATTTCTAATTTTTTTGTAATCTACGTAAGGTTAGCTCTATCTCTGGGTCAAAAGCATACAATGGGTCAGTACTACTTCTAGTCATACATTGTACACACTATGTAGAAAAATCAGACTTAGTATAATACTTACAAACAGTAAACTACGACTACCAGATAACTACCTTAAAGGAGCTACAAGGATGAAATGTAAAAATAATGCAATGTAGAAAGAATGCAAGTCAACTGTGAGATGCAAATGTGAATGCGAAGCAAAATGCTAACTCTATGTATTGCAGAAAGAAATGCTTTATTGTTTTTGCAGGTGTTTCTTTTTTTTTAGCGGTGAATTCACGCAGAAAAATTAACAACACTTAACATGCTTTTATTTAGGATCCAAAAAGACAGATTCAAAAGACTTAATTAGACTGACTTGACAGATACTCTACAGACTCGGGATTCTACTTTACTTAACTTGACACACAAAGACACAAAAGAACTTGTGTCTCCGGCAACGACGCCAATTTGATAAAAGTGTTTTTCGTCATCTCAAACGCTTATCAAATAACTAAAGCTAACTATAGCATAGTCAACCCTAGGTCATTCTTCTCAAGGACACAGTGTGCTCAGTTGTGTTTTGGTGTGAAGCAAAATGATGCAGAAGTTGAGATGTAGAGTAATGACTCTCCTCGGCACCGGCCGAATTGCTCTCGGTAGAGACTGAACCAAGATAATCTCGACAGAGATCAATCCGACTGGGTCTTGGCTGAGTGCAGACAAATGCAACAAAGTTGGACTGACTCTGTTTCAGACTTAGAAAGCAGTAAATATGGGGGGTTGGATTGCGAATGAAATCAAAACATAAATTAACTACGATATAAGTGCAATTACGCTACTCCTAGTGCTACTGCTACTGCTATGTTCATGTTTAGTCCCAAAAATCAAGGTTCTTCAGTCACTCCAGCATACAGTCCATATCAGCCTTGGGAAGTCTTATGGCAATTGCCAAAGGTTCGTCCATTTCCATACCGAGGAATTACGCAATCGCTACCTCATCGGTTGGCAGGGATTTGGTTCAGAGCTGAATTTAGGTTCTCAATTAACAATCGTTAAGTGATTACCTACTGAATTAGCTAAACCAGTTCCAATCGGCTTAGTTTAACTTTGTTCATGTTACTATGTGCAATCACGACGCAGTAATTGAACTAGATGTGAGGAATGCAACAAAGATCAGAACTCAGAGAATGCTTATATTATTGAAACGAAATACAAACACAGGGCCTGGATTTGGTGATTGCATTTTCCACGACAATCGCCATGGTCGACGGCGATGATCCACCTCTACTAGCTAGAACACTGAGGATCAAGTCTACTAGAGTGCGTTGGTACTCCAATCGGTCTCCTCTAGTAACCTTCGGCTTCTCAGTTCCTAGCCTGCATTCCCTCGATCGAGAGAAATGTCGTTGACAGCACTGTGCACCATCGTGTGTGTAGGAGATGAAGAACGAGAGAGAGAGTGAAGATATTGGAGGTGGGAACGTATGAATGCCAAAGACCCCTAATCGTACAGAGTTTCGCTTATTTATACAGGGCACGAGGCTAACCAACTTAACAGAATTACAAGTGAAATCCCTATTCTACCCTTGCTATAACTTGCGTTGCAAGCTACTCGAGGGGGTGATGTGGCACTTGAGCTTGAACCGAGGTGGCTTTGGATTGTTGACGTGGAGTGCCCCCTGGATATTTGAGTATATATACAAACCTAAACACTTGAGAGATTGAGAGAATATGTCTTGAGAGTGCTTAGTCACTTCTCGGTTACTCTAAATGTTTGTAGGTTGCTCATTTGTTTATGGATGTGGAGAAAGTAACTTTTATAGATTGTTTGAATATCTGGATTCTAGGATGAATGCATGCTTAAGCTGTTTTGTCAAACATGAGGAGTTTATTTGAAAATCCTAGTCCCTCTTTCAATTCCTTGAATGCTCGAATCTGATTTTGCCCAGGAGTGCAAAAGTGTAAGTGTGGGGGTCTGATGAGTCATATTTTATACACTTTATGTGAGCTTAAGATGGGTGTTGTTAAGAATGTTTAATGATTAAAAGTCTTGTCTTAATCAACATTTGAATTATGGGCCTAAAAATAGTAGAAAAACAAATCTGTGCTAAAATGAGGTTTTTAACTAACAAAAAGGTTAAGACTTGTTTTGTAGGCTTGGCCCAAGTCATCTTGGCCTAAGCCGAGAACATCCCGACCAGTCCAGCGCTCCTGGTCAAGCTGACATTAGTGATGGAAATCTTGCCTAAAAACCACTCTCGCAACAATGCATATATGATTTACTAAAATTAAGGAATCTATAATGTAAATATGATTTGCTAAGATTAAGGAATCTGTAATGCATATATGATTTGCTAAGATCAAGGAATCTGTAATGCAGATATGATTGCTAAGATTAAGGAATCTGTAATGCATATATGATTTGCTAAGATCAAGGAATTTATAATTCGGGTAACTAGAAATGCAGATATGATTCTGCTAGAAATTAGGAAACTGGGAAACTCCTAAGATTAAGGAGATTGTAATCTGTAATTCGAATTGGAATCTTTAGGATTTGAATTTCTATTATTAGGATTAGATTTAGATTTATCCAGCTTGTGTATAAATAAGCACACCAGGCCACGTTTTCAAGTGTGGAATTTTCAGTAGAATCTAGAGCTAGCATCGTCAACAATCGCAGACACTCCAAACTAGTACAGTGGTACACGAAGCTTCAATACGGTATCTCTCTCGGTCGAGGAGGTACAAGACCAGGATTTGGGAAGCTGGAAGCCTTCAGAGGTGATCACTCGGTATAGCCGATGCACTCTATTGGACGAAAACCTCAACGTCTAGCCACCATTGGTGCATCACTACCGTTCTTCCATTGGCGGTCGTCGTGGAAGGTGGACTATCTAGAGACTTTGACTTCTCATCTTTGTATTCATTTTGGTATATCAACAAATACAACTAGTTTGCAATTCTGAATTTTCTTATAATTCCTGTGCTTTAATTCTACTCTTTACTTTGTCATGACACATTGTTAGGGGTAGATCACGTTAGATTAGGACCGGTTGGAACTAGTTTAACAATCTGATTAGGTGGAGAACCTAAAATCAACCAAGTGCATACTCTTTGCCAACTGATGAGGTAGCGGTTGTGTAAATCCTCGGTATGGCAGTAGACAAACGTTCGGCGGTCGTCATAAGAATCTAAGGTTGATTTGGAATATAACTCCCAGTTGGAATGGTAAGCTGTGATGTGTTTTTGATTCCCGAATTGATACAATAGTTAGTATAGAGTAGTTTAGCGTAGTTTAGTTTACTTTCAACACTTAGTTTATTTTCTACACTTAAACACAACACCCCTTATTTATTGCTTTCTAGAGTTTGAGACTGAGTCAGTTCGACTCTGTTGCGTCTGTTTAAGCCGATCGGCAGTAAGTTGACATTTCACAACAATTAGTGTTTTCTGCAGAACTCTGATTTTTACACGTAGCACAATTTGAACACACTGTGCCCTTGAGAAAATCAACCTAGGTTAGCTATACTATAGTTAGCTTTAGTTTTATTTGATGCGCATAAGACGACTAAAAACCCGCTTATCAATGTGCAAAATTAAAATAGAGAAGGGAAGAGAGAAAATAACAAAAAAAAAATATCCTAGTTCACTCTTCTACAAGAGCTATGTCTAGTTCCTTCAACGTGAATGATTTGTCCACTAAAGTGAACTTAAGTTACAAACCAAGTATTCTCAAATCCAGGTTATCCCAACTTGTAATCTATTTGATTATAAGTAATACAATGTATTCTTTAACATTTAGCCTTTTCAGGTTATTACGAAAAACAAGGGAGTTTTATATAAGATAACTCACTAGGTAAGTATATAGCAATTAAAAACAAAGCTTTTTTTACTTTGCTTAAAAAGCAAATACAAAAGCTTTTTCATTAATGAAAGATAATGAACTTTTATCTCATTTTCTCTTTGTGTTTCACAATTTCTTTATTCCACTTGCTTCTCAAAGAATTGTTCAACAAATATATAGGTATGATGAAAGGAGACATTATTTTGCATAGAGAGAAAGAGAGGGAGATCTTTTGCATTAAATGCCAAAGAGATGGTTTTTCTAGAGGTGTATAGGCTTGTCTTCTTCAAAAGTCAAAGAAAAAGGTGTGCAAGAGAAAGACTATTTTTCTCTTTTCTTAACCATGCTATCTTTTCTTGGTAAGAGATGCATGTTCTTTTTGTTTTCTTAACCGTAAAAGCTTGATAAGAATTCTCTTATATCAAGATTGACTTGTTTAACCAGAGCTTGGAAAGGAACCCTTAGCTACTCTAAAAAAGATGAAGTTGAGCAGAGAGCATAACATGTATATAAAATATGAACTTTCAGTGAATCTATAAAAAAGATGCGTTGAATTAAGAGTGCATAAGTTAAAAAGCAAGTTTTAATATATGATAAGTGCATAAAACAAGACAGTCTTTATGCTCAAGAAACTAAGTCCTTTTCTATAGACAATGGAATGTTTGAACGCAAAAAAAAGAAACTTGTTAAAAGGAACAAGTTTTTTTTTATATGCACACAATCCATACTTCCATACTGTGATTACTTTGTTATTTTCTTGAAGACTAAATACAGAATCGAAACATTAGTCATCACTCATTTTCATAATATTTGTTATCGTGAAAACACTTTGGGTTATTTTGGACACATAAGATATTTTCCACCAATCTCCCTCTTTTTAATAATGACTTATACTAAGAAAAAGATAGGTAAAATAAATAAGTAAAATGACATTGGATTTTGCATAAACATGGCATCTTTAGCTCCCCTTAAGTTTATAGATAGTAACCAAACATAAACATTACAGGGAAAAAATGTATACAAAAGAAAAACATATGTATTATATAGAAACTTTTCCCCTTTTACAAGAATATCTCCCTCATTTTTGTTATTAGACAAAAGGGAAGAAAAGAAATTAAGAGCATAACAATATAAAAACTAAACAAAGAGATAAAAACAAAAGAAAATCAAAGGGTAAGAGGCGGAGGCGGTGGAGGTTTGGGGCTAAGAAGCTTAAAAAACATGTCTATTAATTTGGTTTTCTATTGATCAAAATGTTGATCAATGTAAGCTTTGATGGAATGAAAGAATTGTTTAACAAGGTTAGGTAGAGGTTCAAAGTGTAAAGGGTGAAACATTGTGAGGGCTTGAGAAGAAAACAGTTCAATAAGGGTGGGGAAGGTATTGGTGGTGAGGGAGAGGACAAACTACAAGGTGTGGAAGGTTTGAGAACAAGTAGGGGACAAACAACTAAGGAGGTAGATTCTTAATAACATTGGAACAACTTCTAACAAGGATGATACTGTTGCAAGTTCAAAAAGGTGAAACCAAGGATGGAATGGCAGCATAAAGAGGAGTGTTTCCAAGACCAAGAAACTTAAACTCTTTATCATCTAAAGTTTTCAATGACATAGAGAGTCAATCATCAAAATGATAATAGTTTATCTCCTTCAATACATATTAGCTACCTTTGGATGTTGTGGGAGTGTCTAACTTTTCTTTAGGGGTTAGATTATTATAGAAATCTTTATAATTATGGATGCATTGATTTTTGTTGGAGATATTGTAAATATCTGATAAGATATGATAGGTAATCTATTAAGAGGTTATATTTATCTAAATATCTTATTAGATTAAGTGGTTAAAAATATTTAAATATTGCATTAGAAGATTGCGAAAAATCTCATATTATCTAGTTATCTTTTAATTTTTTATTAGTTTACGTTTAAGTAGTTCACATTTACCCTATAAAAAGGGAGATTAGAAATTGTATAATTCAATTCAATCCAATCAATACACAACTTCTTTTACTTCCAATTTGGTATCAGAGCTCCAGATCTTGGGAGCTTTGTTTCCGCTGCCTCACTTCAATGAATTGCTACCCTCTGACAGGATTCACACACTGGTGCAATACTAGTCAAAATCCTCTTTGTTGTTCCCAACTATCGGTCATAATGGTAGAAGACAAAGTCATTACCTTGGGACCTAATGAACTTCTAAATTTGGTGAGTTCTTATCGCCTTGACGACCACAATTATCTACAATGGACACAACATATTCGTACTACTCTTAAAGGGCGTAAGAAGTTAAGTCATATTGAAGGAAACAACCCACCTAGAGATCACCCAAATTTTGAAGCATGGGATGATGGGGATTCTCTCATTATGACATGGCTATGGAACTTTATGACTCCGAAAATAAGCTGCAATTATATGTTTTATTCCTCCACATGTGAGATATAGGAGAATCTCATTGAGACATATTCAATGAAAGAGGACTCTACTGCTTGCTATGATATTGAAAGCAAAATCTCCAACTCTAGACAAGGAATCTCTCCGTAACAAAGTACTATGTGACTCAAAACGGGTTATGGGTTGAGTTGGACTAGTACCAAGGATTGAAGATGTGCAAAGCTGATTCTGTTGCATATACTAGGCTCGTTGAAAGGGGGAGAATCTTTAAGTTTCTTCATGGCTTGAATTTTGAATAAGATCTTATTCGGGTTCAGATTCTAGGTAAGGAGAAGCTTCCCTCTTTGGCTGAGGTATTTTTTATTGTGCGGAGTGAAGAAACCCAACGATCAATCATGCTTGATAAAGGAAACTCCAACATAGGATCTTCAATGGTGGTAGGAAAAGGTGCCACAAAAAGATCAACCTCTAAAGAAAAACCATTCACAAAAAGTAGTCATGGAGAATATTGTACTATTGCAAACGATCAGGACATAATAAGGATACCTACTACAAGCGTTATGGAAAGGAGAAAGTTCTTGAACGAATGGGTGGAAATAAAGGCTTAACTCAAATAAGGGTGAATCAAACAACCTCCAATAAGGAGAATAGAGTTGAACATCCTTCTACCTTGCAACTTGACTAGGATATTCAAGCCTTTAGTAAGGAGGAGATGGACCGCCTTCGAGCCCTCCTAAACTCAACAAGTAAGCCTCATGGTTTATGTGGTTTGACTATGAATGGTAAGAGTTCCTTCAATATTTCTGGTTTAGTTCCACAAAGCATTTGGATCCTTGATTCCGGGGCAATAGATCATAAGACCTCATTTCCTTCACATTTCACATCATACCTTAAAGTACCCAAAAGACAACTCATTACTATTACTAATGGAGATCATATTCCTATTGCTGGATCTAACAACGTCCAACTTCACTCCTCTTTATCTCTACACAATGTTCTTCATGTTCCAAAACTAGCTAACAACCTTATCTTCATTAATAAACTTATACAAGATTGTAACTATGCAATGACATTTTTTTTTTCTCATTGTGTTATTCAGGAACTTACAACGGGGATGACAATTGGAGTTGCTAAAGAGTAGGGTGGGTTATATTACTTACAACATACAAAGATAGGTAACAACACCAATAAGGAAGAATTTCCTTCTAGTCAACAGGCAACCTCAGAAACTTGGACAGCTTCTCAAATTTGGCTTTATCATAAATGTCTTGGACATCCACTGTTTGGGTTACTTAAGACAATGTTTCCACATTTATTTATAAAAGAGTTTGTCGAGTCCTTTAAGTGTGATATTTACCAGTTTTCAAAGCACCATTGTTCAACATTTTTCCTAGTAATAAAAAAAGTCTTGAACCTTTTGACCTCATTCATTCTTATGTGTGGGGGCCAACTAGTAACTCTATATCAGGGGCTAAGTGGTTTGTATCATTCATTGATGATTGTACCCGTGTGACATGGATATTTCTTATGAAACATAAATATGAGGTTGGTCAAATATTTGTTGATTTTTTCCGTCTTGTCAAAAACCAATTTAATAAATCCATTAAAAGACTACGGTCAGACAATGGTACCGAATTTGTAAATCTTGAGTTCTCCAAGTTTCTTAAAGATAATGGTATGATTCATGAACTGACATCTATGAATACTCCCAACAAAATGGAGTTGCAGAAAGGAAAAATCGTCACCTCCTTGAAGTTGCTAGAGCCCTCATCTTCCAAATGTCTGTTCCTAGTGTATATTGGGGAGAATTCGTCCTAATTTCCACCTATCTCATCAATAGGTTACCCACTCGAGTCTTAAATGGAATTAGTCCAATTAAACATATGTTATCCTTCTTTCCTTCTTCTCCCCTAATGTTAAGCTTACCAAGTCGTGTCTTTGGGTGTGTCGCCTTTGTCTACTCTCATAATCCACATCGTGGGAAGTTAGATCCAAAAGCTATCAAATGTGTTTTCATTGGTTATCCCTCAAATAAAAAAGGGTTTTAAGTTATCATCCTCTGAGTCGTTGGTTCTTTGTTTCAATGGATGTTACTTTTCATGAAACACAGTCATTCTTTGTTGGTCCTCCACTTTAGGGGGAGAGTTATCTAGAAGTCGAGTCTGTCATCGAGTCATTACCTTTTCCTACTTAGGATGTTCAAGTTCAAGAAGTCACGCCTACTCAGGATGTTCAAGTTCAAGAAGTCACAAAATCAAATCTAGTCCCAGAGCAAGTCCAAATGTCTGAGATGGATGTAAGTATCCCTGATAACTCAATTGAGGAGCAAGTCCAATTGTTTGAGCCAGAGGTAAGTATTCTTTATAACTCCATTGAGTATGTTACTGATGACATGCCTATTGCTTTGAGGAAAAGGAAATGATCATGTGTCAAGTATCCTATTTCTCAATTCGTGCGTACTGACCATCTCTTTATACAACATCAAAGTTTTATTGCTGCCAGTGATGCAATCAAAACACCTATATCAATATAGGAAGCTTTGAAAGATGAGAATTGGGTTCAAGCAATGAAAGAAGAAATGGAGGCGTTAGAGAAAAACTCAACTTGGGAGATTGTTGATAGACCTAAAGACAAAAGAGTTGTAGGTTGTAGATAAATATACACTATGAAGTGTAAATCTGATGGGACCCTTGAGCGATACAAAGCAAGATTGGTTGCTAAAGGGTATACATAAACTTATGGAATAGATTATGAGGAAACATTTGCCCTTGTAGAAAATATAAACATGGTAAGAGTTATTATTTCCTTAGCCGCCCACTTTGGCTGGAACTTGCAACAATTTGATTTTAAAAATGACTTCTTTCATGGAGACCTAGAAGAAGAAGTCTACATGGAGATCCCCCTAGGATTCTATTCTCACAATGAGAAGAACAAGGTATGCACACTCAAAAAGGCATTGTATGGACTTAAACAGTCTCCCCGAGCATGGGTTGGAAGATTTGCTCAAGTCATGATATCCCTAGGATATAGATAGAGTCAAGGTGATCATACTCTTTTTATAAAACATTCTCCTAATGGTAAATTCACTCTTCTCCTAGTCTATGTAGATGATATGATTGTTACAGGTGATGACGAGATTGAAAAACTAAATCTGAAAGAAAATTTGGAAACACAATTTGAAATGATGGAGTTAGGAAAGCTCAAATACTTCCTTGGGATTGAGGTTTCATATTCCAAATAAGGTAACTTTATCTCCTAAAGGAAGTATGTACTCGATCTCCTCAAAGAAACAGGAAAATTGGGATGCAAGATCTCAAGGGTACGTATTGAACAAAACCATAAGATTTGGTGTGAGGAAAGTCCAATCATAGAGAAGTCCAAGTATCAAAGACTAGTGGGGAAATTGATTTACTTATCCCACACTAGGCAAGATATTGCCTATGCTATTAGTGTGGTCAGCCAATTTATGCATGATACTAGGGAAAGGCACCTTCAGGCAGTTGAAAGGATCCTCCAGTATTTGAAGGCAAGTCTAGGAAAAGGACTATTGTTCAGAAAAGAGGTAATGTTGCCCATGGAAATATATACAGATGCAGACTATGTAGGATAGGTTGTGGATAGAAGATCCACCTCAGGATGCTGTATGTTTCTAGGAGGAAATCTAGTAACTTGGAGGAGCAAGAAGCAAAATATGGTTGCTCGATCTAGTGTAGAAGCTGAATTCCGAGCCATGGCACAAGTAATATGTGAAGGATTGTGGATGAAGATTATTCTTGATGACCTCAAAGTAAAATATGAGGAACCTATAAAGTTGTTTTGTGACAACAACTCAGCTATAATTATTTCCCATAATCCAGTCCAACACGATAGGACAAAATACATTGAGATTGAAAAACACTTCATTAAAGAGAAGTTAGACAGTGAACTTATAGTCACAACACATGCTCCTACAGGACTCCAAGCGGTAGATGTTTTCACCAAAGGGCTCCCTACAACTAGATTTCAAGAACTTAATGGCAAGTTAGGAATGATTGATATTTATTTACCAACTTGAGGGGGAGTGTTGGAGATATTGTAAATATCTGATAAGATATAATAGGTAACCTATTAAGAGGTTACATATATCTAAATATCTTATTAGATTAAGTGGTTACAAATATTTAAATATCTCATTAGGAGATCGCGAAAATCTCATATTATCTAGCTATCTTTTAATTTGTTATTAGTTTATTTTAGGTAGTTGACATTTACCCTATAAAAAGGGAGATTAGAAATTGTATAATTCAATTCAATCAATACACAATTTCTTTTACTTCCAATTCTTTTTTTCTCCATAGTTGGTAGGCATCTTCTTTGTCAAGAGCACCATAGAGAATCTTCTCATGTAAATAGATGCAAGTTGAAATAGAACAACTCCTAAGAATAGGCATTTTGGCTGTAGGGTCAACGAACAACCAAGATTTTGGTCTTGGCTTCTTTATATTTGTTCAAAATTACCATAGAAAGTCTCAAAAAGATTCCAGATGGTTGGATTAGAACAATTGTTGATGGTTTAATGATCAAGGATAGATAAGTGAAATGTTGAACACATAGCTTTAAGCTTGCAGTAATCAATCTACTCCTAAGGTGAGCTTTAGCATCAAAGAAGAAACTTGGGGTTAAAGCATCCAAAGGGTAGAATTTCATATCTCTGGGAAAAGTCTAAACTTAGGTTGAGTTAGGTTTCTTGTTTCTAGAAAGGGGCTCATTATCAGCTTTAAGATGGATTATATGCCTTCAAATCCTAGAGTGAGAAATACTAACAAATCTAGGTTTAATACGGTTAGGATAAACTTTTCTCTATGTGTGTTGTAGAGGTAGAGCAACACATAGAAGACCAAGATGATTGGATATCTAACTTGGGTGCTCTAAGTTAGGTTTCTTGTTCTTGGAGAGGGATTCCCCATAAGCTTTAAGTAGGATTATATGCCTTCAAATCCTATGGTGAGAAACATTGATAGATATAGGCTTAATAAGGTTAGGATAATCTTCACTCTGTGTGTTATAGAGGTAGAGCAACACATATAGGGCTAAGATGATTGGATATCTAACTTGGAGGTAAAGAGGTAGGTTCAGGTGGTGCATATATGGCTAAGTGTGGATATGGTGTAGGAACAGGTTAAAAAATATAAGAAGGTAGTGGGTATGGTTGTCTTTGTGGAGTTGGCGTAGTTTCATGTTGTCATAAGAAATGAACGTGCCATTCTTTTCTTAGTTGAGTTTCAGGATCAACTGGTTTAGGGTTTAGAGGTGATAAGAATCTGACTAGCACTAAAGAAGAATCTCAAGCAGACAAAGAGACCAATGATACTAAAGAACTTAAAGGCCTAATGACAAGAGGAAGAATAAAGAGATTACAAGAAGAAGTATTTCAAAAGATAGGAATGTTCAAGAGTTTGAAAGCCTCAAGCCCAATCCCAAGCCCAAGCCCAGCCTTATACTCTATATATTCTTTGTACCTTGATTCCTTAGAAGCATTTGCATTTCATTAGTTTGTGATTTGTATTTAATTTTGCTTAGTCTCCTAAGTACATTAGTATTTCTATAACTTAAAGGCTTGTTTGGTATGCTACTTACTAGTATAGCCTTAGCTAGTTTCGTTAGCTATTTTAGATGCCTCCTTGCATGGATGAGTGATAATGTTGTCGACACACTATTAAATCACTAGATTTCCCTTTATTTTTATAGTGTAGGGGCAACCTAGGTCGATTCTCACAAGGACGCACCTTGCAATGCCTAATATTCTTGATTAGAACCAAAATGGAATGTAGAAAAAGGGGGTCTGAGTGAAACAAAATTATGAAAAACAAGTAATCATACAAAATAGAATTGATACAAAATGAAATTAATCTTAATAGAATGGTGTAACATCAATCCAAGGATTCCATCATGTAATTTGTTATCATGGTTCTAGTAAGGGTACAATTTCATATCAACTTAAGTTTCTTTAGATAATCATCTAACATTCGTCCATGCATATTGAGATCACGATCACGACCCCTAATTAACATGGATTCAAGCACAAAATTGGTT
This sequence comes from Mucuna pruriens, assembly GCA_025330945.1. Classification (NCBI taxonomy): domain Eukaryota; kingdom Viridiplantae; phylum Streptophyta; class Magnoliopsida; order Fabales; family Fabaceae; genus Mucuna; species Mucuna pruriens. The sequence goes on from JAENHJ010000317.1 coordinate 433,149, forward strand.
GGTTTTAGGCGATCAATCGATTATCTAACCTTGATTAGATTAGGATTAATCAATCCTCTAACCTAAGATAATCCAAAATCTCAAACGAATTCATGATCATGAAAACAGGTCAAGAATTGGAAAAAGAACATAATATAAATTGCATACAAAAAGATAAAGAACTCAAACTGATTTGCAAACCTGAAACCTTGAATTCACAAACAAGTTTTAGCCTTCCATGGCCATTATAGAAGACATAGTATAATACAATTGAGAAAAGAGGAAAAACTTCTTCCAAATCCGAGAGAAACTCTCAACACTCCAAAAATGCCATAAATGTCTCCAATTGAACAATCAAACTCTAACTTTTCTAACTTCTCTCCTTATATACGAATTTTACTAACTACTAACCAATTAACAACTAACTACTAACCAATTAACAAACTAGCTACTAACCAATTAAAAAATTAACTACCAACCAATTAACAACTAACTACTAACCAAGTAACAAACTAACAACTAACCAATTAACAAACTAACATCTAACCAATTGACAAACAAACAAACTAAAGTACCTAACTAAATCCTTAACTAAACTACCTAACTACTTCCTAAATGATCACATGGTCGAAATTGTCAAGGAGAATAGGCTTGGACAGAAGCTTGAGTAGTCCAACAAGCCCACCAATCAACAAGGAAAGGTCCAATTCAAAGTGGTGCAAGGGTAGTGGCTTCCAATCCATTTTTGACATTTTAAATAGTCGAACTAGGTTGCGTTGTACAAATAAAATTTTTAGATCTTAATCTTAGCTTTCCAGGGCTACCAAAATTGTCTCATTTAGAGATTTGTAGCTCTAGATATGGCCTACATAAGATAGTCACCTCATAATGAAAATTAAGTCTAAAAATAAGCAAAGATTAACAACTATCCTCAATTAAACTCAATGGTCCAATACTTAACCAATATCTGATTATTAACCAAAAAATAATGTCAAATATGTCCAACATAATTCACTATTAGGTGCCTCAAAAATGCTTTGTCAATGAGCACCTAATCTTATATCCAAACACCCCTTAGACCCTAGGCATGAAGAACCAAGCCTATATAAGGCACCCTCCACCCTTTGTAAAAGAAACATTAAAGTTGAATGGAAATTAGCTGCTTTACAACCTTGTGAGATTCCTCTCTATCTTGCTTTGTGCAAAAAAAGCCTTTCAATTCTTATCAAGATTTCAAGAGGTTTGTGGCAAATCTCACACTCATATCTTTCTCATATTCATAAGTAAGTGGCAAGTATAATCAATTCCTTTCTTACTCACATTTTTTTTTATTTCCTTCTTCTTTGTTCCTACACTAGTCTACATGGTTTAGCCCATTTCTTTGAGGTTTTGGAAAGCAATTGACTTAAAAAGATCTTAAGGAGTTAAGAAGTGTTATTTAGAGGAACCTTAGGTCTTTCCTCATAGCTTCTTGGAGTGGAGAAGCTTTACATTGGATCAAGCACCTTCCATCCATGGCATGTCAACCATGTAAGTACTGTTAAAATTTGGATGCTTTAATTGAAAGTAAAAGGAGTTATGTATTGATTGAATTGAATAATGAAATTTCTAATCTCCCTTTTTAAAGGTAAAGGTGAACTACTTAAAGATAATATAGCTAACAAAAAGAGAAAAGATAATCATTGTAGATAAAATGCGATATTCACGATCTCCAAATGAGACATTTAGATATTTGTAACCTCTTAATCTAATGAGATATTTAGATGTTTGTAACCTCTTAATGAGTTGCATATCATATCTTATCAGATATTTATAATATCTCCAACACTCCCCCTCAAGTTGGTAAATGAATATCAACTATTCCTAATTTGCCATTGAGTACTTGTAATCTAGCTGCAGAAAGCCCTTTGGTGAAAACATCTGCTACTTAGATCCCTATAGGAACATGTACTAAGACTATAAATCCATTGTTCAACTTCTCTTTAGTGAAATGTTTGTCAATCTCTATGTGCTTCGTCTTATCATGTTGGACTGGATTATGGGCAATACTAATAGTTGAGTTGTTGTCATAGAACAATTTTATAGGTCCCTCATATTTTACTTTGAGGTCATCAAGAATAATCTTCATCCACAATCCTTCACACATATTATGTGCCATGGCTCAAAATTCTACTTTTGCACTAGATCGAGCAACCATATTTTGCTTCTTGCTCCTTCAAGTTACTAGATTTCCTCCCAGAAACATATAATATCTGGAAGTGGATCTTCTATCCACAATTGATCTTGCATAGCCTACATCTATATATATTTCCATGGACAATATACCTTATTTTCTAAACAACAGTACTTTTCTTGGACTTACCTTCAAATACTAGAGGATCCTTTTAACTGCCCGAAGGTGCCTTTCCTTGGGATCATGCATAAATTGGCTAACCACACTAACAACATAGTGAATGTCTGGCCTAGTGTGGGATAAGTAGATCAATTTCCCTACCAATCTTTGATATTATGACTCCTCTATGGTTGGACTTTCTTCACACCCAATCTTATGATTTTGCTCAATAGGTACCCCTAAGGTCTTGCATCGTAATTTTCCTGTTTCTTTGAGGAGATTGAGTACATGCTTTCTTTGGGAGATAAAGATAACTTGTTTGGAATATGCAATCTCTATCCCAAGGAAGTATTTTAGCTTTCCTAACTCCTTTATTTTAAATTGTGTTGTCAACTTTTCTTTCATAGTTAGTTTTTCAATCTCATCATCACCTGTAATAATCATATCATCTACAAAGACTAGGAGAAGAGTGAGTTTACCATCAGGAGAATATTTTATAAAGAGAGTATGATCACCCTAACTCTTCTTGTATCCTAGAGATATCATGACTTGAGAAAATCTTCCAACTCATACTCGGGGAGACTGTTTGAGCCCATACAATGCCTTTTTGAGTCTACATACCTTGTTTTTTTCATTATGAGAATAGAATCCAGGGGAATCTCCATATAGACTTCTTCTTCTAGGTCTCCATGAAAGAAGGCATTTTTAATATCAAACTATTGCAATTTCCAGCCAAAGTGGGTGACTAAGGAAAGAATAACTCTTACCATATTCATCTTTGCTACAGAGGCAGATGTTTCCTCATAATCTATTTCATAAGTCTGTGTTTACCCTTTAGCAACCAATCTTGCTTTGTATCACTCAAGGGTCTCATCAGATTTACACTTCACAATGTATATCCATCTACAGCCTACAACTCTTTTGTCTTTAGGTATATCAACAATCTCCTAATTTGAGTTTTTCTCTAACACCTTCATCTCTTCTTTCATTGCTAGAACCCATTTCTCATCTTTCAAAGCTTCCTGTACTAATATCATTGTTTTGATTGCATTAATAACAACAATAAAACTCTAATGTTGTACATGATCGTTTCTCTTTCCTCAAAGCAATAGGCATATCATTAGTAACATCCTTAATTGAGTTTTCAAGAATACTTACATCTGGCTCAAAGAATTGGATTTACTCTAGGACCAGAGTGGGTTTCTTGAATTCTTGATCTTGAACTTGAACATTCTATGTAGGAAAAGGTAATAACTCGATGACAAGCTCAACTTCTAGATAACTCTCCCCATGAAATGAATGACTGTGTTTCATGAAAAGTAACATCCATTGAAACAATGACCCGATGACTTGGAGGATGATAACACTTAAACCCCTTTTATTTGAGGGATAACCAATGAAAACACATTTGATAGCTCTAGGGTCTAACTTCCCACGATGTGTACAACACACCCAAAGACACGACTTGGTAAGCTTAACATTAAGGGAGAAGAAGGAAAGAAGGATAACATCTACTTAATTGGACTAATACCATTCAAAACATGAGTGGGTAACCTATTGATGAGATACGTGGTAGTTAGGACAGCTTCTCCTTAATAAAAATTAGGAATAAACATTTGGAAGAGGAGGACTCTAGCGACCTTAAGGAGATGACGGTTTTTCCTTTTTGCAACCCCATTTTATTGGTGAGTATTCACACACATCAGTTCATGAACCACACCATTATCTTTAAGAAACTTGGAGAACTCAAGATTTACAAATTTGGTACCATAGATATATATTTCGTAAGAAATATCCATGTCATACGAGTACAATCATCAATAAATGATACAAACCACTTAGCCCCCGATATAGAATTACTAGCTGCCCCCAACACATCATAATGAATAAGGTCAAAAGGTTTAAGACTTTTATTATTACTAAGAGAAAATGTTTTACGATGGTGCTTTCAAAATTGACAAACATCATATTTAAAGAACTTGATAGACTCTTTTGTAAATAAATGTGGAAACATTGTCTTAAGTGACCCAAATGGTGGATGTCTAAGACATTTATGGTAAATCCAAATTTGAGAAGCTGCCCAAGTTTTTAAGGTTGCCCATTGACTGGAAGGTAAATCTTCCTTATTGGTGTTGTTACCTATCTTTGTATGTTGTAAGTATTATACTGATAAGCTTGTTTTTAGTCATCAATTCAGCTATAAAAAATAACTAGATTACCTATGATATATATAGCATAAGGGCAACCTAGGTCTAATCTCTTAAGGACACGTGATTCTTGTGATGTCTAGTGTGAAAGGCTGAGAGACATGCAAAACCGAGAGTGGAGAATGCAAACTCAGAAAATGGAAGTAAAATAGGGGGTTTTATTGGCATTGCAAAGTAAAGGCAGAAAGTAAACTTAGCTTTGAAGGTAAAGACAACCAAACGATTAACAAAACATATATTTAATGTACCAATTACAAAGTTAGAAAGTAAATAGTTCCAGTTCCGGTTCCTATTAATGCATGCGATTCCACACCAACCAAAGTCTTAGGACAACCACCTAATATTCGTCCACTACCAACTGAGGGCTTACACAAGCGCAGCCTCGAGTTAGCAGGGATTACGCACGTGGTTGATATAGGTTTTTTATTGATTACCTGTAGAGTTGCTAGATTGGTTCTGACCGGCCCCTAACCTAACGTGATCTATTCCTACCATGCATGATCATGACATAAGCAAAGATAGAGAAACAAACAAGAATCACAAACAGGTGTTTTGATATAGGTAGTTGTGGTTACATGGAGTTATGAGCTTAGCCTCCTATGACAACTATCATGCCAAAGCTATAGTGTTCAACCGAAGAAAGCCTGAGAACATGAGAGGCGGTACATTCTAGAGCATGCTGTCTTTACAGACAAATTTGTCCTTCCTGGCCAGTCTTCTCTAGCAACCTGCTGAGCTCGAACTCTATGCCTATGCTCACTTGACCAACTGAGCATCACTACAGCACCGTTGAACACTAGTCATGGAACGAGGGTGTATGAATGCGTCGATACATTACTATGTGTCTGAATGCGTGGCTAAGGATAACCGATAAACGCGCTACACCTTCCTTTTTATACATGTTTAGACTAACTAACTCTTTAACTGAACTAACAAAAATAACGAACTTAACTAACTACCAACTAACTAAAATAACATAAATAACAAACTTAACAAACAAACTAATTAATTTATAAATGACCACGTGCTCGAAATTGCTGGAGCGGAGTCAATATTGATACCGAGAGGGATCTGGATGGATGGGACGACTTCAGCATTTGGAATCGGCTTATAGGAGTCAAAGTTGGCACACGGAGTGCTGGAGACAGAGTCGGCATGTGGAGACAGATTCGGCATGCGGAGTCGAAGTTGGCTTGGAGAAGAACTTGCCTGGCCAGGACGACTTCAGTCTCAACTAGGATGACTTCATATGGGACTCCAATTTTGACCTACAAAATGAGTTTACTCTTTTTGTTAGCTAAAATCCTCAAATTAGCATCGAATTTTATTTTTCCTATTTTTACCTTGGAAATCTAAATCATAGCTAATACATTATTCTTAACTACAAAATAGAGTCTACTATGCCTATCTTAAGACCTTATTAGGTTCCTAAAATATGAATTATCATATACCCACCTTGCTTTTTAGCAACTTCAATCGTCCTCCCCGTTGTAAGTTCTTGAGTAATACAATGAGAACGAAACAATGTTACTAAATAATTCCAATCTTGTATAAGAATATGTATAGAGATAAGATTGTTAGCCAGTTTCAAAATATGAAGAACATTGTGTAGGGATAAAGTGGACTAAATTTGGATGTTGCCAGATCCAAAAATAGGAACATGATCTCCATTAGCAATAATAATGAGTTGCTTTTTGGATACTTTAAGGTATGATGTAAAATATGAAAGGAACGAGGTCATATGATTTGTTGCCCCAGAATCAAGGATCTAGATGCTTTGTGGAACTAAACCAAAAATATTGAGGAGCTTTTTCCTTCCATGGTCAAGCCATACAAGCTAAGAAGCTTACTTGTTGAGTTTAGGAGGGCTTTATCTCCTCTTTACTAAAGGCTTGAATATCCTGGTCAAGTTGCAAGGTAGAAGGATGTTCAACTACATTCTCCTTATTGGAGGCTGATTGATTCACCCATATCTAAGCTAGGCCTTTATTTCCACCCATTCATTCAAGAACTTTATCCTTTCCATAAAGCTTGTAGTAGGTATCCTTGGTATGTCCTGGTCGTTTGCAATATGTGTAGTATTCTCCATGACTACTCTTTGTGAAGGGTTTTCCTTTGGAGGTTGATCTTTTTGTGAAACCTTTTTTTCTTGTTGATAGTGTGTTCTTTTAGTCGTCTTAAACGCCTATCAAATAACTAAAGCTAACTATAGTATAGTCAACCCTAGGTCATTCTTCTCAAGGACACAGTGCGTTCATAATGTGTTTCAATGTGGAGTAAACGGGAGAAAAATCTAAGTATAGAGCATTGATTCACCTCGGCACTGCCTGAGTTGCTCTCGGTAGAGACTGAGTCGAGTTGATCTCGGTAGAGACAATCCGACTTGGTCTCGACTAAGTGCAGACAAACGCTACAGAGATGGGCTATCTCTGTCTCAGACTTAAAAACAGTAAATAAGGGGGGTTGGAATGCAATCGAAATCAAAACAGAGATTAACTACAATCAAAACTGAAATTAACTACAATGCAAATGCAATTACACTACTCCTAATGCTATTGCTATTACTGTGTTTATGTTTAGTTCCAATAATCAAGGTCTTTCTGGTTCAATCACTCCAATTACAGTCCACATCAGCCTCTAGTGTTCTTATGGCAATCGCCAAAGGTCCGTCCCTTGCCATACCAAGGGTTTACACAATCGCCACCTCATTAGTTGGTAGAGATTAAATTCAAGCTGATTTTAGATTCTCAATTAACAATCGTTAAGTGATTACCTACTGAATTAGCTAAATCAGTTCCCATCGTCTTAGTTTAACATTGTTCGTTACCATATGCAATTGCAACGCAGTAATTGAACTTAGATTTTAGGAATGCAACAGAGATCAAAATTCAGAAAACACTTATACTATTGAAAACGAAATACAAACATAGGGCCTGGATTCGATGATTCCATCTTCCTCGGCAATCGCCATGGCCGATGGTGATGATCCACCTCTGCTAGCTAAGACGCTGAGGATCAGGTCCACCGGAGTGCATTGGTGCTCCAATCGGTCTCCTCTGGTAACCTTCGGCTTCTCAGTTCCTAGCCTCCATTTCCTCAATCGAGAGAAATGCCATTAACAGCATCGTGTACAACCGTGAGCGAAGGAGATGAAAAGCAAGAGAGAATGTAGGTAATAGACGCGGGAAAATATGAATGCCAAAAGACCCCTAGTCATTTAGAGTTTCATTTATTTATACGGGAAGCCATGCTAACCAACCTAACAGAATTACAAGTGAAATTCCTATTCTACCCTTGATGTGACTTGCGTTGCAAGTTACTCCAAGAGATGATGTGGCGCTTGAGATGGCACCGAGGTGGCTCTGTATTACTGACGTGGAGTGCCACCTGAACTAAGCTCCTGATTATGCTATTGGCTGAATGGGCCGAGTCTCGGCCTGGTTGAAAGGTTCTCGGCCTGGGCTTCCATTGGCGGGCTGCGAGCTTTGTTGGACCTGCAATGAAGGGATAGTTAGCTTAAGGCCTTGAATTAACATAGATTGTGCTTTATTCTAATTTTAGGCCATTAATCTGGTTCTTAGCTAACAGTCATCCTTTAAGTTCATGAGTTGCTCAATGGCACTCTTCTTAGTTCCACTTAAGATATGCATTTTATGACTCATCAAACCCCACACTTAGCCTTTTGCACTCTTGGGCAAAATGTAATGGCTTGGTTAAGGGAGATTTCGGTTGAGGGGAGAGATTCGTCTGTTAACTTCCTCAAGTTTGACCAAACATATTCAGACTCTCTTCTTCCCGGTTCAAAGTGCTCATGCCATCAGGGAGCTACTTCCTTGGGTTCTCAAAGGCCTTCAAGGTTTACACATGGGGAGAAGTGCCCCAGAGTGGTAGAACCTCACTAGGTGATCAATTCTCTCGATTCTCTCGAGTGTTTGGCTTGTGTTTACACTCAGTATTGCATGGAATTAGTGTTACCATATCTTGACAGAGCTCTCCTCTTACACCTACAAAACACAACAGTCATGATCACTAGGACTTTTCTGGCTTGTAGCGAGGTTGAGGTTACGGGTCAGATAGATGTAAGAGAACTAGCTTCAGGACCCCGGGGAGGAGAGGAGCAATAGGGAGTGAGTGTGATCAGTATGAGGGAAGTCCCGGTTGCTGTGGTCTCCTTCCATCTTTATTTACTCGCCCTTTTTACATTCTTTCTTTCTTTCTACTCATGCAGCTTGCTGATTTTGTTTATTTCAGCTTATTTATTTCAGCTGCCTGTTTTCTGTTTATATGTACTTTCTTTTCTTTCTTTCTTTTCTTTCATTCAATTTCCTTCCCTTTTTCTCTTCCTCTGAACCTTCAAATGCTTTTTGACCGAATTCTGCTCCCTCGACTTCCCCCACACTTGATTCTGACTCACTCCCAAGACTGTTCCAAGGCTCCTCGGCTTCCCGAGGTTGAGGTAAGATAATGGTTTTTCTGGCCTCGGCTTGTGGTGAGCTGCAAGAAAAATGGTCAATTTAGGCCCAAAGGGGGGTGACAAAGGTCAGCTTATTTTCGGACAGCTTATTTGGCTCTAAGCTCAAAAGAAATATGGCCTAGATCATGTCATTCCTGCATGTGTAAAACAGTTGTATCCGAAGAGTTAAGGCAAAATATAGCATACACAATTAACATGCTTTGCAAAAATCACTAAGAAAGAAAGGAGGTGGCAAGAGTGTAAGCCATCACTGTTGCAAGGCTCAAATTCTCACACTGGCTGTTTCTGTTCCTTCACTTTGAAGGTTTCCTCTTCCCATTTTCATCACTTGTCGCTTAGAAACCCAAGGTTTGGTCCCCTTCAGGCAGAGGCAGCTTCTGCTCGGGCATGAGGAGATTACTTCTCCTGGCTCGTCAGACTCTTGGACTCAATAGAGAATTTTCTCTTTTTAGTTTTGGCCACGTAATTCTACTAAGCCGAGACCATTCTGGCTGTGGTCAACTCGGCAATGGAGACTCTTTATTAAACAAAAACTTAAGTAGAAAAAATTGAAGGTACTAATGAAACTTAAAGTAGTATATCAGATATCAAAGAAACAAAATGAAAAAGTTAGAGAAGAGAAGGGCAGATATGACGTGAATGATCAGTCTCAGATGGTCGGAGCCCCCCCCCCCCTCCCTTTCCCACACTTAATTTCGGCATTGTCCTCAATGCAAAGAAGGAAGGGGTTGCCGAGTAGGTTTAGGTTGTGCCATCTGGTGGAGTCGGCTCCACTAATGAAATGTTCTCCATGTTCTCTCCATTTGGTGCTGGTCCCTCGAGGAATGGTTTGACTTAGTGCCCATTGACCTGAAAGGCTCCACTAATGAAATGTTCTCCATGTTCTCTCCATTTGGTGCTAGACCCTTGAGGAATGGTTTGACTTGGTTCCCATTGACCTGAAAGGTGCGGCTGGTATGTTCCTCTTTTAGCTGCACTGCACCGTGGGGAAATATGTTAGTGATAACAAAAGGTCCATCCCATCTGGAGCGAAGCATACCTGCTATGAGCTTCAATCTGAAGTTGAACAGCAACATCTTTTGGCCAATATGAAGATATTTTCTCAGGATCTTTTGGTCATGGAACTTTTTTACTTTTTGCTTGTAGATCCTGGCATTTTCATAGGCTTCCATGTGAAGTTCATTGAGTTCTTGAAGTTGGAATGTCCTATGCTCTCCTTCTTGGTCATAGGCTTCCATGCAGGGGCATTTCATGTCTTTGGTTCAAGGCCATCCCTGCTTTTTGGAATTTTTCGTAGGTGGAGACGAATTGATGAGCGCCTCTGAAAATAGATGGCTAGTAAAGGCCACAGTCCAGCACTTTCCTCGAAGTCCGAGATGATCCATAATGCCTCCTCCAGGGTCCGAATGGCAGAATTGGAGGGTCGAATTGATCTCGATGTCAGGAATGCACCTACGTATAATCTTATCACTGCATAGTCTCCATAGGTAGGGGTCATCCCATACGTAGTATTTGGCATCACTTCTGATCTTCTCCTTGTAGGTCCGAAATGCCTCAGGTGGAAATTGAGATGTTGCCACGAAATTGCAGATGTTGGCAAACCATGGTGTGGTCGTCTTGATGTGCAGGAGATGCTCATCATGGAACTCATCTTGGATAGGCAATTGTTTGCTTTCTCCTTCAATCCTGCTTAAGTGATCTGCTATAGAGTTTTTGGCACCCTTCTTGTCTCTAATTTCTAAGTTGAATTCTTGGAGAAGAAGCATCCACCAGATCAGTCTCAGCTTGGCATCTGGCTTCTTCAGCAAGTATCTTAGAGCAGCGTGATTAGAGAACATGACTATTTTGGAACCGAGAAGGTAGGAACGAAACTTATCCAAGGCAAATATAATTGATAGAAGTTCCTTCTCAATTGTTGCGTAATTTTGTTGGGCCGGATCCATAGTTCTGGATGCATAGGCAATTACATGTGTTGGTTGGCCGACTCCGGCTCTCTGGCCAAGAATAGCTCCCAACGCCGAATTGGATGCATCACACATCAGCTCAAAAGGCAGGTCCCAATTTGGTGCTTGCAGGATAGGTGCGGATGTGAGTCTGCTCTTCAGCTCCTAGAATGTTTCGATGCAGGGCTGATCAAAATTGAATTCCACATCCTTTTGTAACAGTGTGGACAGTGGCAGGGCTAGTTTGTTGAAGTCCTTGATGAACCTTTTGTAAAAACTTGCATGTCCTAGGAAAGAGCGAACTTCTCGTACAGAGGTGGGGTTAGGAAGGGATGTGATAACATCTATTTTTGCTTTGTCCACTTCAATGCCTCTATTTGAGACCAAGTGTCCCAATACTATTCCCTCGGTCACCATGAAATGACATTTTTCGAAATTGAGAACCAAGTTTATGTCAGTGCATCTCTTCAACACCTTGGACAGGTTGTTCAAGCATGCGTCGAATGATTCTGCATATACTGTGAAGTCATCCATAAACACCTCCATGCAGTCCTGTAGCAAATCCGAGAAGATGCTCATCATGCAGTGTTGAAACGTGTCCGGTGCGTTGCACAGGCCAAATGGCATGCGTGTGTACGCAAAGGTACCAAATGGGCAAGTGAAGGTCATTTTGTGCTGGTCTTCCAGTGCAATGTGAATTTGCATGTATCTTGAGAATCCATCCAAAAAACAGTAATGGGACTTCCCTACTATCTTTTCCAGCATCTGGTCAATAAAAGGCAAAGGAAAGTGATCCTTGTGGGTTGCCTGATTTAGTCTTCTGTAATCGATGTACACCCGCCAGCTGTTCTGAATCCTTGTAGGTACCAACTCGTCTTGTTGGTTTTTCATGACAGTAATCCCATATTTCTTTGGCACTACTTGTATAGGACTCACCCATTGGCTGTCTGAGATAGGATAGATGATGCCTGCAGCAAGTAGCTTTGTGACTTCTTTCTTGACTACATCCAGGATGGTAGAATTCAGCCTTCGTTGTTGTTGCCTTATGGGCTTGATGTCCTCCTCCATTAGTATTCTATGCATGCAGATGGAGGGATTTATGCCTGGAAGGTCAGAAAGTTTCCACCCAATTGCCTTTTTGTGCTGCCTTAGGACTTCCAACAGCTTCTCTTCTTGCTCCGGGAGGAGGTTGTTGGCGATAATGATTGGGAGCTGCTGTTCACCGTCCAAGTACGCATATTTCAAGTGATTCGGTAACGGTTTCAGCTCTATGGGTGGTAGAGATTATGATTCCTCAGTTGTAGGTCTCGGATCTGTTTGGCGGCTTGTTCTAGGACTCGGCATTAGGATTGCCGACATGATCTCGGCCTTATGCTACTTCGGCCGACTCAGCAGGATGGTTTCGGTTCTTGTCGGATTGAGGTCGGCTTTGACTTCTCTTGCAGCTTCGGTCTCGGATCCTGGTGGAACAATGATCTTCTCGGCTCGAGTCTGATCTTTACTAGCGAGATGGTTTCGGCAAGTTTGTCGGCTTCTATGTTTGACTCTTCGGCCAAGTTGACTTTTGACCTTTCGTTGACTCGGCCTTCTTTGGCCGACTTCATTTCAGCCATGAATATGGTTGCCAATTGTGCAGGTAGAGGATTTTTAATCTCGACAGCTTTTACCTCTACATAGTTCGTGTTCTCTGAGGTCTTAGGTAGCATACTTGATTTATTAACTCTGTCAATTCTCTTTCAAATGTCAAGTCGTTGATGTCGCTATGATCATCCTCAGAGTGTGGGAGCTCTTGTACTTTATCATTGTCGGTCTTTAAACAGCTAACTGATTTAGTGAGTTCAGCGCAATCTTCCACTTTTCCACTACAATTGTCTAGTTGGAAGTACTCTTCAACTAGTTCTTCCATTATATCTATGCCAAAGAGAGAATGGTCTTCGGTGGGGTGTTTCATGGCTTCAAAGATGTTGAACTGCACCAACGTATCACCGAATTCCATTGAGAATGTTCCGGCATGCACGTCAATCTTCATCCTTGTTGTCATTAGAAATGGTCTCCCCAGTATCAAGGTTGATCCTTTACCTGATGGCTCGTCCTCCATGTCAAGCACATAAAAGTCAGCTGGAAATATTAGCTCGTTCACTTGGACGAGGACACTTCGAGAACTCCCAGGGGCTGCACGATACTCCTCTTAGCAAGCTGGATGGTCATCCCCGTGGGTTCCAGATCTCCGAAATTAAGGGACCTGTAAGTTGATGCTGGCATGACGTTGATTGACGCTCCTAGGTCCAGCATAGCATCAGCAAATAGTACATGGGACTGAGAAGATACCGGGGTCTTGGCACTTCTTTGGCAAAACCTGTGAGATTCCTGCAGTGGGGTTATTCTTCGTTAAGCTCGACACCACGCCTCCAAGTTCTCGACTCCCCTTCATCTTTCTTCTTTTGTGCACGCATAATCCCTTGAGGAATTTTGCGTACTTCGGAATTTGCTTGATCGCGTCAAGAAGTGGAATGTTGATTTCCACCTTTCGGAACATCTTCAGCAGTTCGTCGTAAGAATCTAGTTTCCTCGCCGAGATGGTTCGGGATGGAAACGGCAATGAGACAGTTGTCTATGGATGAGACTGTGAGTCGGCTACTGCTTTGGAGTCGGCTTCGATTGGCTGCGGCACTTGATGCTGTGTAGGCTGAGGTAATTCCTTGCCACTTCTCAGTGTCACTACATTAGCATTCCCTCTCGGATTCGGAATGGATTGAGAGGGAAGGTTGCTTGAGCCGGTTGACTATAACTCACTCAGTATTTGCTACCTATCCTATTTGCATCTTGAGATCCTGGATGGTGGCGGTCATGTTTTGCTGGAATTGTAGATTGCTGGAACTTACTGATTGTTGAAATTCCAGGTTACTTGTCGCCAGCTACTTCATCAAGTCTTCTAGTGATAGTGAGTTGCCTTGAGTAGGAGTTCTCAAGTGCTATGGTGGGAAGGATGGTGCTGTGTATTACAGACTCGGCTGCTGGTAACCAACTGCTCCATAAGGTGCATTCAGCATGGATTTCGCTCTTTGAGCTGCATATGGTCCTTGTTGTGGGCTTGGTCGGAATGGTTGTTTCCCATATGGTTGGTTATCGAATTGCCGATTCTGGTATGGCTGCTTCCCATACTGGAATCCTCCTACGACTCCAACACTTTCTGTTTGGCCCGACTCGATTTCTTGTAAGGTGGGGCACAAATCGGTGGGATGCTCCACTAAGGTACATATGCCACAAATCTTTGTTGCCATGGTTGGATGATGTTGACTAACAGCCAGTTGTCTCACCAAGGATGTTAACTCGGTTAGCTGGTTCTCCAGCCTTTGGTTAGAGGCTGCATCGATTTCATTCACTGGCTGAGACAGATTCAGCCCTCTGATCCCAAATTGTTGAGTGTTGCTTGCCATGTTCGAGATCAGATGCCTTGCTGCTACTAGAGTTTTGTCCATTAACGCTCCTCCACTGGAGGCATCAATCATGCTCCTATCCATCATTGACAGTCCTTCGTAAAAGTATTGGATCAGCAGTTGCTCGCTGATCTAATGGTGAGGACAAGTGGCACAGAGCTTGTTGAAACGCTCCCAGTACTCATGCAGAGTTTCTCCAGTATGCTGCCTTATTCCACAAATTTCTTTCCTAATGGTCGCAGTCCTAGAAGTTGGGAAAATTTTTTCCAGGAAGGTACGTTTGATATCTCCCCAGGTGTTGAAGAGTGCTGGCTGCAGATATAGCCAGTCCTTTGTAGCTCCATGGAGAATGAGAACGCCTTCATCTTGATGTAGTCTTCTGGAATCCCCTATGGCCTCATCGTGGAACAAACCACATGGAATTCTTTAAGATGCTTGTGTGGGTCTTCTCCTGCAAGACCATGAAATTTGGGCAACAAATGTATTAGACCAGACTTTATATCATAGGTCTGAGCCGACTCCAGTTGTGGATATTGGATACACCATGGTTGGTACACCACATCTAGAGTGGCTAGTTCTTTCAACGTTCTTTCAACGTTCTTTCATGGTTCTCCATCTGCCTTGGCTCTAAAAAAATGTTAGTACTAGCAATAGAATGGTCAGTACAAGATTGGTTAGAGTTAATAACAGAATTTATACTACTACTGGTATTGACTGTGGTATTTCTAATTTTCCGTAATCTACGTAAAGTTAGCTCTATCTCTGGATCATAGGTATATAATGGGTCAATGCTACTCCTAGTCATGCATCATGTAGAACTAAAGTAATACAAGCTACAGTTAATTCAATTAAAGCAGAACAGGTGAGGAAGTAAGAGTGGTTACTATGTAATGCAGAATTTAAGGGTGATGTAGAGTTAGATGTTCCTAATATATCTATATGTATATATATTTTTGTTTTAACAGTGAATTCACGTAGAGGTTTATTGAACAAATACAGACTCAACAGACTCTAAACAAAAACCTTTACTAACTCGGATTTGACTCGGTTTACTTGGCATACGAAAACACAAAGGAACTTGTGTTCCCGGCAACGACGCCAATTTGATAGTGTGATCTTTTAGTCGTCTTAAACGCCTATCAAATAACTAAAGCTAACTATAGTATAGTCAACCCTAGGTCATTCTTCTCAAGGACACAGTGCGTTCATAATGTGTTTCAATGTGGAGTAAACGGGAGCAAAATCTAAGTGTAGAACATTGACTCATCGTAGCACTGGCCGAGTTGCTCTCAGCGGAGACTAAGCCGAGTTGGTCTCGGCTAAGTGCAGACAAACGCTACAGATATGGGCTATCTCTGTCTCAAACTTAAAAACAGTAAATGAGGGGGGTTGGAATGAAATCGAAATCAAAACAGAGATTAACTACAATCAAAACTGAAATTAACTGCAATGCAAATGCAATTACGCTACTCCTAATGCTATTGCTATTACTGTGTTTATGTTTAGTTCCAATAATCAAGGTCTTTCTGGTTCAATCACTCCAATTACAGTCCACATCAGCCTCTAGTGTTCTTATGGTAATCGCCAAAGGTCCGTCCCTTGCCATACTGAGGGTTTACATAATTGCCACCTCATCAGTTGCAGAGATTAAATTCAAGCTGATTTTAGATTCTCAATTAACAATCGTTAAGTGATTACCTACTGAATTAGCTAAACCAGTTCCCATCGGCTTAGTTTAACATTGTTCCGTTACCATGTGCAATCGCAACGCAGTAATTGAACTTAGATTTTAGGAATGCAACAGAGATCAAATTTCAGAAAACACTTATACTATTGAAAACGAAATACAAACACAGGGCTTGGATTCGGTGATTCCATCTTCCACGGCAATCGCCATGGCCGACAATGATGATCCACCTTTGCTAGCTAGGATGCCGAGGATCAGGTCAACCAGAGTGCGTTGGTGCTCCAATCGGTCTCCTCTGGTAACCTTCGGCTTCTCAGTTCCTAGCCTGCATTTCCTCAATCGAGAGAAATGCCATTAACAACATCGTGTACCACTGTGAGCGGAGGAGATGAAAAGCGAGAGAGAATGTAGGTAATGGACGTGGGAAAATATGAATGCCAAAAGACCCCTAGTCATTCAGAGTTTCGTTTATTTATACAGGAAGCCAAGCTAACCAACCTAACAAAATTACAAGTGAAAGTCCTATTCTACCCTTGCGTTGCAAGTTACTCCAGGAGATGATGTGGCGCTTGAGCTGGCACCGAGGTGGCTCTGTATTACTGACGTGGAGTGCCACCTGGACCAAGCTCCTAATTGTGCTATTGGCTGAATGGGCCGAGTCTCGGCCTGGTTGAAAGGTTCTCGGCCTAGGCTTCCATTGGCGGGCTGCGAGCTTTGCTGGACATGCAATGAAGGGATAGTTAGCTTAAGGCCTTGAATTAACATAGATTGTGCTTTATTCTAATTTTAGGCCATTAATCTGGTTCTTAGCTAACAGTCATCCTTTAAGTTCATGAGTTGCTCAATGGCACTCTTCTTAGGTCCACTTAAGATGTGCATTTTATGACTCATCACTTGTCACCATGGTAGATCCTATGTTGGAGCTTTCTTTATCAAGCATGACTGATCGTTGGGTCTCTTCACTCTTCACAATAAAAAATACCTCAGACAGAGAGGGAAGCTTTTCCTTAAAGATTCCCCCTTTAAATGAGCCCTGTGTATGTAATAAAATAAGCTTTGCACATCTTCAATCCTTGGTGCTGATCCAACTCGACCCATATCCCATTTAGAGTACCATAGTACTCTGTTACTAAGAGGGTTCCTTGTCTAGAGTTAAAGATCTTGCTTTCAATATCATAGCAAGCAGTAGTGTTATTTTCCATTGAGTATGTCTCAATGAGATTCTCTCATATCTCACGAACAAAGGAATAAAACATATAATTTCGGCTTATTTCCAGAGTCATAGAATTCCATAGACATGTCATAATGAGAGAATCCTCATATCCCAAGCTTCAAACTTTACATCATCTCTAGGTGGGCCACTTCCTTCAATATGACTCAACTTCTTGCGCCCTTTGAGCTTAGTACAAATATATTATGCCCATTGTAGATAATTGCGATTGTCAAGTCAAAAGGGAGCCACCAAATTTAGAAGTTCATTAGGTCCCAAGATAACAACTTTATCTTGTGCCATTATCACCAATAATTAGGAATGACAAAGAAGACTTTGACTAGTCTTGCACCAATGTGTAGGTCTTGTGAGAGGGTAACGGTTCACTAAAGTGAGGCAGCAGAAATAGAGCTTCCAAGATCTGGAGCTTTGATACCAAATTGAATGTAAAAGAAATTGTGTATTGATTGAATTAAATAATACAATTTCTAATCTCCCTTTTTATAGGGTAAAGGTGAACTACTTAAAGATAGTATAGCTAACAAAAAGAGAAAAGATAATCATTGTAGATAAAATGCGATACTCATGACTCCTAATGAGATATTTAGATATTTGTAATCTCTTAATCTAATGAGATATTTAAATGTTTGTAACCTCTTAATGAGCTACCTATCAAATCTTATCAGATATTTATAATATCTCCAACAAGATGCTTGGTTCTTGCTCCTCCTTGGTTCTTTTGCCTAGCATCCTACTTCATGTTCATGGTGTTCTTTCTAAATATTGAGTCACATTCAGGTTTCTTGAATGAGGGTTTGAAAGGTTTTTGTTGAAATGCCCATGTGAAATTTCTAGTTTCTTAAAGAAAATTGATAAGTTTTTGTGTTGGGTTTGTTGGTTATTGCTTGTGCTACACTCGAATTGGTCTTAAAACTTGGTTTTTCTTTGCATAATGGTACTTCAGTGATGTTAATGAAAGAATCATGCTATGCGTTTATGAAAATGCCACATGAAAATGCTACATGAATGTTGAAAATTGTTGCTGAAAATTCTTAGTGTTTGCACAATAGTTTGAATGACTTATGGACCAAGAAAAGAAAAGTGTTATGCATGGAAAATTTATGATTTTGTGGCTTTTAAAAAAGAGATAAAAGAAAAGGTTAGCCACTGGAAAAAGTATTAAAAAGATTGGTTATGGTCCAAGAAAAAAGAGTACTAGTTTCACCAAAATACTAGTATGAATATGTTGTATTGTGGGCATTATTTGGTAAGATTCTTGTGGAGCTGATATCAAGGCTGGATATTGTGATTTTTGTATGTAGGATCCCCTACATATTAATGTTTTTTAATCCTTTCTTTGAGTCTTCGAATTTTCTATCAAATTCCCCTTTGAGTTTAGCTTCCTTTCTATACTTTTTTGCTTGTCAATTTCTTTGGCCTCTTAGTTTTGTCCTTGAAGTTTTCTTACTTGGAATTCTTAACATTGTATTTCACTTGCAACTAAAAGCTTCATTAAATAATTAAATACTTTTACACAAACCAAAGATAGGGAATGAGTGGTAAAAGGAAAGAGAGTACATTTGAGAAAAATTCCTTAAAGTGTGCATACACAAAATTAGAGTGTAAACACTAAGGAGTGGTGATGTTTGCCTATTTTTTTTCTTAGGTTTTAGGTGCAGGTGTTGGAGGTTAGTTTCAACCTTTTCAGGTGTCAATGAGGGAGTAAAAGTGAGATAGAAGATGGCTAGTTGTAGCTTTTATTTGGAGAACCTTTCTCTGAAATCATAGATGATGATGGAATATATGAAAAAGCTTGAAAATAAAAATGAGAAATTAGGTGGTGGTTTAGAATCAATGAAATTAGACTCTCAAAGTGTGAATGCAAGGATAAGAACCTTGAGTAAAAGAAAGGAGAAAGTAGTGAGAATAACCATGATTAAAGTTATGGAAGTTATCATAGTAAGTCTAGTAGATCGCAAAAAAAAATGAGAGAGTAAGGCAACATGATAAGCTTAGGGATGAACCAATGAAAAATCTCATGGACCATATCAAAGGTATTCCTCCTTTTACCGGTAAAGGTGATACAAGTGATTATTATGATTGGGAAATGAAGGTAGAACAAAATCATGAATGCATTGATTATGATGATATGATTAAGGTTAAGCTAATTGTTTTTTTTTCTTTTGGAGGATAGCATTGATTTGGTGGAATGAGCCATTCAAATAAAAGGTATAAGAATAGCCCTCATTGAATCATGGGAAGAAATAAAAAGAGAAATGTGAAAGAGATTTATATTATGTTTTTACAAAAGATATTTGTCTGTAAAGTTACAAACAGTGTATCAAGGTACCAAAAGTGTAGAAGAATATTTAAATAAATGAAAGTAAAACTAATACGAGCATAACTTGTTAAGACACAAGAAGCTACAATAGCTAGATTCTTTCATGGCTTGAATAAAGATATACAAGACATTGTTGAATTTCATGAATATATACATCTCTATCTACACTTGTATACCAAGCCTCAAAAGTTGAACTTCAACTTAAAAGGCATGGAAAAAGAACTTACCCTACCACAAGCTCCAATTGGAAGGGTAAGGAAAGAAGAGAAGAGAAATTCCTAAAATGGGACAAAAGTCCTAAGAAGGATTGTGCGCCCTTCAAAGGCCACAAAAAAGAGGTAAATATTTCTAACTCTAATGCTTATAAATCAAGTAACATAAAGTGTTTCAAGTGTTTAGGGAAAGGATATTTCCTTACAATGACCAAATAAAAGAACAATGATCCTTAGAGAAAATAGAGACATTGAAAGTGAGAGTTCGTAGGAGGAAACTTCAACATCAAAGAGTGAAGGTTGATACTTAAGCAAAGAAGTACCATATGAAGGAGATCTTTTGATGGTGAGAAGCCCCAGAGTAGCTTCATTCAAGATGATCAATCCCAAAGCGAAAACATATTTCACTCAAGATGTATGATCCAAGGGAAATGTTGTTCTTTGATAATAGATTAAGATAGCAGTGTAAATGTGACTAGTCAAAGACTGTTTGAGATGGTGTCGAATGCATCCACCTCTAAAGAAGCTTGGGAGATTTTGAAAACTTTTCTTGAAGGTGTTGACAAGGTGAAGAAGGTGCACCTACAAACTCTACGAGGAAAGTTTGAATCTTTTCATATGAAGGAGTCTGAATCAATTTCAGATTTTGGCAATAGGGTGATGACAGTAGTGAACCAAATGAAGCATTACGGAGAGAATATGGAAAATATTCATGTGGTTGAAAAAATTCTTCATTCTTTAAGCATAAAATTTGATTTTGTGGTTTGTGAAATTGAAGAGTCAAAGGATTTAGAATCAATAACAGTGGACCAATTGATGGGTTCACTTCAAGCATATGAAGAAAGTTTCAAGAGAAGACATGAGGAGCCTTTGGAGCAAGTCCTAAATGCCAAAGCTTCTTTGAAAGAAAATGGAGGAGAAAAATATCAAAGAGGACGTGGATGTGGACGTAGCCAAGGAAGAGGAGGACAAGGTAGAAAAGGAGATCATGACAACTTTTATAATACTGAAAGTAGTGATAAACCCACCAAAGGTCGTGGAAGAGAAAAAGGTAGAGGCAATTTTGGTAGAACAAATGAAAGGAGGTATGATAAATCTAATGTTGAATGTTATAATTGTCGTATATATGGTCATTTTTCTTGGGAGTGTAGAACCAATGTTGAAGAAAAGGCAAATCTTGTTGGTGACAAAGAAGAAGATGAAAAGGCAACATTATTGCTAGCACTTAATGAAGATAGTGATGATAAGAGCCTATGGTATCTTGACAATGGAGGGAGTAATCACATGTGTGGTTACAAGGAGAAATTCGTAGAGTTGGAAGAGAAGGTGAGGGGAAATGTTTCCTTGGTGATTCTTCCAAGGTGGTAATGGAAGTGTTTTCACCTGAAAATGAAACAACTGTAGAAGAAAAAGAAAGGGACCATTTTGCCCATGATGTCGAAATTGACACGAAAGAGCATCGTTTGAGTTCTTCTGAAAGAACTATGTCTGACTCAGGTTCCATGCTTGAACTAAAGAAGGTGAAAAGGGAGATGAAAATGATGGAAGCTACACTACAAGGTGTTGCAAGACAAACTCAGGCTAAAGTTGATGATATTGCAAAATTGATGAATGAAAATGAACAATTAAAAGCTATGATTGAGGATTTCAAGAGAAAATCCAATGAGGCAGAAGTTGAGTCTTTGCGAGAGGAATACCATCAGAGAGTTGCAACTCTTGAGAGAAAGGTTTATGCTCTCACTAAGGAAAGGGATTCACTTTGCCAAGAGCAAAGTAAAAAAGGTGATGCAACTACTCTCTTGAAAGAAAATGATGAAATAATTAATCAAGTTATGGCAGAAGTTGAAAAGCTTTCCAAAAAGCAGGCTACTCTAGAATCCACAATGAGGAAACAAAAGGCTCAGATTAGAGATCATGAGGAGGATAAAGAGAAAGGAGTGCCTGCATTTAGCCTTACTGCAATGAAAAATAATAAAGTGTTAGCCGAGGAGATTTCAGAACGTGATGAAGGTGCTTTCAAGTGTGACACCTTTCTACCCTGAATACTTAAATTAAAATAATCAAGTAAATAAAAAGGAAGACAAGGTAATAGATAAAACCAAGGAAACTCAATTCGTATTAAGGATAAAAGGTTCACATGGTCATTATCATGTTCAAACATTAAGTACACATAAAAAAATTATCACATAAATTATTAATGTTAATCTAAACACGTCATTCATGTGTTTGACACATATTCAAATATATAAATCACTTTCATTTCTGTATACATTTAGTGAGTTATTGATATGCCCATCATTTTCACATATTTAAGATGCAAAAATATGTATGAAAAGGCATAGAACCACTATTCTAAATCCCAAGATCCAATGTCACACAAATCAGAGCAAGACCCCACCTCTTCAAAACTCGGCACCACGAGTGCCCTTAACATTACCTAAAGAAAACCACAACAGAGTACAGTAAGAAATAGCATTCAATCATATATAAATACAGATAGTACCTCAAATCTCACTCATTACCGTATCCAATTACTAACAATTAACAAATATTCATATATCAATCACACGTTCCATTGCATTCAAAATCAATCACATTCCATTCATGTTTACAAAATGCACATGCTCGCACAATACATATGCTCATCACCACACCTAAGAGTCTCGATTCAGAACTCCACACCATGGGCGAACCTCCTTAATCCCCTTAGTTATCACTAATGATGGCCACACCGTTAAACACTCCATATGGCCTGTGTGTCACACAGTTAAACACCACCTATGGCCAATGCGAAAATATTCTACACAACCGTTAAACACCACCTATGGCCAACATGTAGCATGGTTAAACACCACCCTGTTAAACACCACTTTTGGCCAGGGTCCCCTGTTAAACACCACATATGCCCATGGTATTATAGCCACATCTGGCTTCTCATGCATCTTATGCATCTCATGTCCATGCTCAATGCATTCTCATCCACATTCTCATTCTCATGATTCATACGTCATTCACACAGTCCATAATCATGCCAAAATCATATCAATTTAGCCATCATTACCATAAATCATTTATAAGAACGCATAGGAACACACAGAAACGCACATAAAACACCATTGAATTCCACCCAATTTCATCATTACACACAAAAGTCCCAAATTGAACATCAACCATGAATAACCATGAACAACCACGAGAATCAAGCAATTAAGACGATTAACAATACAATTTTCAAACGAAAATCACATTAAGGCAAAACGTTAATCCAAGAATTTAATCCTCCTTCAAATGCCACAAGACACCATACAATAACAATTATTTATAAGGGCCCTAGGGAAGACCCTATCGCTCTTTCTTATGTAAATGAAACCCAAATAGTGAGATAGAACTGACATCTCTGCATACTTGGAAGCATAATGAAGAAAACATGTTCATCAAAGTCATTCTTCTTGTTCCTTTGGGATTCCCTCTAGAGGTTTTCCTTCACACTAAAGGCAACCGATTACATTATCAATTAAGTCAACCAAAACTACGATACACATTGACAAATCTTTTCTACCAATTAAAACATTTTTAGAACATAATAACCAAACAAATTTGAGAATTTAGATCCTAGAGGGACTTAGGGATTGTCCTCACTACCCGTACACCCCCGCATTCACATATAATCGAACTCATCTCCCCCGTACCTTAGATGCGAAGAACAGCGAGGATCTGATGCGACTCCAGGACAATCTGAACACACTAGCTCCTCCTCCTTGTAGGTCTGCGTTCTCTCTCCTCTAGGTTTGGATGTCTGACATGCAAAACACCCATTAAGGTAAACTGATTAACCCTTGTCTAATATTCTAGTTGAATCGGGTCAACCTCGACTCGCCCATCAGCCTCCCCTTATTAATTCGATTAATTAAATTAATAAATGAAAATAATTCAGATTAATGCCTCATCAATTTATAAAACCATCAACTCCTCCGTTAAAATAAAATTAATGTAAATATTTAAATACTAAATTAATATTTTGCCATCATTAAGAATAATAACAATAATAATAACATTTCAGTTTCAAAATACAATTATTTAATAAAATAATTTCCTGTAGCAATTAATAATTAAAATAAAATTGATAATAATAATAATGATGTAATTTATTTTCTAAAAAAATAAAATAATTTTTAGGATGTTACATCAAGTTTCTCAAAGATATCAAGTGGAGCAGGATAGAAAACCCTAAGGGATTCAAGCTTGATTTTTTCTTTGATTGCAATCCTTATTTTACCAATACTGTCTTGACAAAAACATACCATATGATTGATAAGGATGAGCCAATATTAGAGAAAACAATTGGGACTAAAATTCAATGGCACACAAGAAAATGCTTGACATAGAAGATTCTTAAGAAAAAGCCTAAGAAGGGTTCAAAGAATGCTAAACCAACTACCAAAACTGAAAATTGTAAAAGTTTCTTCAATTTCTTCAATCCACCACAAGTTCCAAAAGATGATGAAGACGTTGATGAAGATGCGACTGAGGAACTTCAGAATCAGATGGAACAAGACTATGACATTGGGTTGACAATAAGAGACAAGATTATTCCCCATGTTGTGTCATGGTTTACTGGGGAGGCAATTCAGGCGGATGAATTTGGAGAACTGGAAGATAATGATGATGAAGAGGAGGATGATGATGAAGAGGAGGATCATGTTGAAGATTTTAGAAGATTGAGAGCAAGACTTGGTGTACAAAATTTTCTAATTACGAAGGGATGTTAGAAATAATAATTAGAAAATAAATGATTGTAAAAGGAGTAATTGTGGACAATTACTCTACATTAAGGAGTTATTTTGGGTTAGGAGGTATTACCGTTTTTTTATGATTATTTAGTGTGTTAATGTTATGAGTTACTCTATTTATACTCTATTATAAATAAGGTATCAACCTATGTAACTAATACACACTAGAAATAAAGTATTTTTCTCCTCTAGTTTTCCAACAAAGTGGTCTTACTATTCCCTATCCCAAGCCCTATAAACTTTAGTGGTTGAGCGAACATGGAGAAATGATTATGGATAAATAGGTATTTATTGTCATTACATTTGGCAAGTATAAAAGATGAAATTCATTGTTATGTAGTTCCAATGGAAGCTACCCATGTCCTGTTGGGAAGACCATGGCAATTTGATAGAAAGGTAACCAATGATATTGTTACTAACAAGTTCTCCTTTGTGCACAAAGGTAATAAGGTAACTCTTAAACCATTAATTCCCACAGAAGTTATAGAGGATCAAATTAAAATGAAACAAAAAAAGAGAAAAAGAGAAGAAAGAAAAAGAAATAGAGAGAAAATTAAAAGGTGAGGAAACTAAGGAAAAGAAAGTAAAGAAACATAAAAGTGTACATGAGAGTTTACATGTAGGCAAAAAAATCCTTAAAAAAGTGTTTCTTAATAAAAAAGAACATTTATTACTCTTACCTAATAGTATGTGTCTTGTGATGAATTTTCCTTTAGAAAATTTACTTATAGCTTTTAAGAAGATGCTTGAAGAATTCAAGGACATTTTCTGGAGATGCCTCAAGGATTGCTTCCAATTAGAGGAATTAAGCACCAAATAGACTTTATGCCAGGTGCCTCATTGCCAAATCGCCTTGCACATAAGGAAAATTTTGAATAATAAAAAAAGATCCAAAAACAAGTAACACAACTCTTGGATAAAGGGTTGGTAAGGGAGAGTCCTTGTGCTGTTCCAATAGTCCTTGTTCCAATAAAGGATGGCACATGGAAAATGTGTATGAATAGACCTATTAATTCTATCACAGTTAAATATACACACCTCATCCCATGACTAGATGATTTGCTTGATGAGTTATATGGTGCATGTGTGTTCTCTAAAATTGATTTAAGAATTGGGTACCATCAAATACGTATGAAAAAGGGGGACAAATGAAAACTACTTTTAAAACCAAATTGGGACTTATGAGAAGTTAGTTATGCCCTTTGGGCTAACAAATTCCCTAACTACGTTTATACAAATAAAGGATTTTACTTTACTTAACAAAGAAAATACAAAAGCTTTCTCATTAAAGACTCTAAGACAATCATCCAAAAAGCATGAATGATGATAAGCTTTTATCTCGTTTTTCTCTATGTTTCATAACTTCTTTATACTTGCTCCTAAAGACTTGTTCAACAAACATATATGCGTGATGAAGAGAGATGTTATTTTTCACGAAGAAAAAGAGATCTTATATATTAAATGACAAAGATATGCTTTTTCCATAGCAGTTACAAAGGTTTGTCTTTTTCGAAATTAGAGAAATAGGGTGCCAAAGAAAGATTATTTTTCTCTTTCCTTAACCATACTATCTTTACTTGATAAGAGATACTTGTTCTTTTTATTTCCTTAACCATAAAAGCTTGATCAAAACTCTTGCAAATTCACAAAAACACAATTAACATAACATATTTTAGATTCATAGATTTTCCTACATATATTCCTATATTCAAGAATTTTCTTAAAATTTTTTAACTCAAATTAGTATAGCATGTTATGATTCATTTAAACACATTCTTAGACTAACATATCATACATCTCAACCACTAAATCACAAAGAGGCAAGCTTCCCTTACCTGGAGTAAAAGAAGTATGAACACTTTACTAAAGTGGCTTAAGCTTGCAACTATAGAGGTAGAAAAAACGAAAACGAAACTCAAAGCTAAAGGGAGGTAAGGAGCACTAATTTTTTCTTGTTATTGGTGTCTTATAGAAAGGCTTGAGGCATTACCCAAGGGTCAAGGAGGACTGAGTTGTCTAATGGTTCAAGCTAGGAATGGAAAAATGTTTTTTTGCCAAATAAGGCAATAAAATGCATTAATAATATTTTACTCAAATTGGTAAGTTTGGATTTTGAAACTTTTTCCATAAATGATAAGGTAATTAACTATAAAGGGTATAATCACCTTTTTTTCCAAAAATGGAAAGTCCATCGGTGATTTATCTCAAAGTATGTGTTAAGTACCTTAGGAAACACATAGATGACACTAGGTCATTAACTCTTAGTATCTTTGAGCTTTGAAGCTTCATTTAGTTAAGGAAGATCATTGCCTCAAAGAACGTGCCTCAAACTACTCTAGTCTTATTTGAGATTTTTCTTGAAAAACACACAACATTGATTTAGATCAAGATTTCTAATTGAATTTAAATTTAATTCTATCTTGTAATTATTTCTCCATCACTTAATTATTCACACAAGAACACAATGTTCAATACTCCACAACAAGAAAATGTTCGTCTTTGAAAATTCGCTTACCTAGGAAAAGATGTGGGTATTGTTCTTGCATCTTGTCCTCAAGTTCCCATGTAGCATCTCTTGTTGCATCACTCCAAATGACCTTGACAAGGTTGATTTATTTCCCTTTGAGTTATTTTAGCCTTCGGTCTTCGATCCGTTTAGGAAAAACCTTATAGGTTAGGCCTTCTTGTATTTATACTATATTTGGTTCTAACACATGCAAAAGATCTTTGGTGTTTTTTCTTAATTGGGAAACATGGAAACATGGTGTATGTTTGACAAGAAAGGAGGTATGGCTATTTGGTAGGCTATTTGGTAGGCTACAAGGCTAACTCTAACAATATTTGGTAAGGTTTAATGAATTTGGGGGTGAGTTTCTTAGATTTTATTGCTTTGCCTACCCAAGTTGTGGGTGACTCTCACGAAAGTTTCTTACATTTTATCTTCACTTATTTGCATAGGACTTCTGTCAACTTTGAAAGGTTCTCATATTATCTTGGATTTGTTTGTTGCACCAATTCTAGTTCTTCTATTAAGTTTTGTCCATCCTTATATGAACACATATGTGTCCTACACCTCCTATATAAGGCCTCAAAGAGTGCCATCACTATAGTTGTATGATAATTTTTGTTGTAGGTGAATTCTACTAAGGGCAGGATTTCATCCCAACTTCCGAGGTGATCTAGCACATAAGCACTCAACAAATCTTCTAAAGATTGGATCATCCTTTCAAATTGACTATCTGTTTATGGGTGGTATGCTAAACTCAATCTCAACTTGGTCCCTAAAGATTGATGTAAACTTTGCCAAAAGTGCAATGGAAACTAGGGGTCTCTATCAAATATGATCCTAGATGGCACTCCATGTAGATAAATTATCTCTTTTATGTACTTCTATGTAAGCTTTTCAAAGGAATATTTGATGTTGATTTGCAAGAAATGAGCACACTTCATTAACCTATCAACAATTACCCAAATAGCATTGAATCCCTTTTACTGTCCTTGGTAAACTTACTACAAAATCTATGGTGATGCTATTCGACTTCCACTCAAGTATCTTCATCGTCTATAACAATCCTGCATGTCTTTAGTGTTCTATCTTAGCCTTTTGACAAGTAAGGCATGTAGCTATATACTCGGCCACTTCTCTCTTTATCCTTAGCTACCAAAACATCTTCTTTAAGTCTTGGTACACCTTCGTCATTGCAGGGTGTAAGGTAAGTTTACTCTTATGACCTTTTTCTAAAATGAGTCTTTTCAACTCCGAGTCTTATGATACAAAGATCCTTCTTTTGCATCTTAGAATGTCATCTTCCCTTAAGTGGAAATCCTTAGCCTTTTCTATTCCTAACAATTCCTTAGTCCTATACAATGTGAAATCCTCCAACTACTTTTCTTTCACAACTTCCAATAAACTACTGGTCACTATGATCATCCCATAGCTAATATAGACTTCGCTTCTTTCCACATACAAATCCATGCCTTTAAATTTTTCTATCAACTTCAACTACTTTAACATCAAAGAAGATAAGTGGACAATCTACCTACTTAGAGAATCTGCTACCACATTGGCCTTTCTAGGGTGATATATCAGTTGAAAATCATATTTTTCAAAAACTTCATCCATCTTTTTTGCCTCATGTTGAGTTCTTTCTAATCAAATAGGTACTTCAAACTCTTATGATCGCTAAAAATGTTGAATCTCACTCCATGTAGATAGTGTCTACATATCTTTAATGCAAACACTACTTTGGCCAACTCTAAATCATGCGTGGGGTAGTTTTTATCATGGACCTTTAATTATCTTGATGTATAAGCCATAGCCTTCTTTTGATGCATGAGAACACATCACAATCCTTTATGTGAAACATCACAATAAAGGATCTTTATGTAGCTATCTTTGAAAATCCTTTAATGAATCTTTTGTAGTATTGAGGCAAACCCATATGACTTCTAATCTCTGTAGCTATCCTCAAACACTCCTATTGTAAAACAATGACCACTTTTGTTGGATCTACAACTATTCCATCAATTAAAATCTCATGTCCTAAGGAGTTTACCTTCCCTTTCCCAACCAAAACTTGCACTTGGATAACTTGGTATATAACTTTTTTTCCTTCAAAACTCCTAACATGGCCTTTACATGTCCCTTGTGCTTTTCACTGGTATAGAAGTAAACTAAGATGTCGTCGATAAGCACAACAACAAACCTATCCAAGAAAGGGTGGAAGATATTATTCATATAATCCATGAATACTTTAGGGGCATTTGTTACTCCAAAAGGCATAACCACAAACTCATAATGCCCATAGTATCTTGACAGTAATCTTATAGAAGTCACTACCTTTACTTGTATGTGATGATATTCGGATTGAAGGTCAATCTTGGAGAAAACTATAGCTAATCTTAACTAGTCCATCAATTCATCAATCTTTGGCATTAGATACTTGTTCTTGATTGTTATCTTATTCAATTGATAGAACATTTTTTAGGCACTTAATAGTGACTTAGGCTAGACATAGTTGAAATCATTTTATGGTTAATATTGACACATTGGTTGAGTCTTGGGTTATTTAACTTAATTGGGTTTCATTATGATGTTGTAATCTTGTGCAAGCCATATCTAGAGCTACACACCTCCAAATTACATAATCTTTATGGCTATGGAAACTTGAGACAAAGATCCACAACTTCTCTCTTTTGTATATTCTAGCCCAATTTTAGGACCTGGGTTGGTAGGCCTTTGGGCTACGAATTTCTCTACCTCAGACCACCTTTCTTTGCATTCAGAGTATGTAATAATTAGTAGTTGGTTAGTAGGAGAGGGAAGTTATAGAGAGATATTTGGGACTTTTTAGATTCTGATTTTATGAGGTTTCTTATATCATATGTTTCCTCTCTTTTCCTTTGGTTCTTGCTTTGTATGGTACTGTATTTTCTATTATGATTTTCATGGAAGGCTAAGTTATCTTGGGTTAATGTGAATTTTCACCCTTATTAGAACCATGATAACAAAATTGCATGATTGAACTCTTGGATTGATGTTATGTAATTCTATTTAGTTAAATTCTATTTAGTTAAATTCCATTTTGCATAATTTTGTTTAAACACAAATGCCCTTTTTTGCATTCAATTTGATTTATGTTCAGCAAGATTAGGCATTGCATGATTGTATCCTTGAGAAATTTGACCTAGGTTAGCCCCTATACTGCAAAATTAAAGGAAATCTAGTGATTTTGATAGTGTTTTTGACAACGCTATCAAACTAGCACTATTTTTGGAGACATAAGTTGTGTCCTAATCTTGTGATATTTTGACTCATTTAGTGTATAGATTGTTTGTGTGAGTAATTTTCACTTTCTTTTGTGTTTCAATATTGCCTAAAGGCTGAGTCCTAGTAGAAATCCGTAAGGAGTAGTAGTAGAAATCAGAGAATAGTGGAAATTACTAGGCAAAAAAAGTAAGTATCTCAGAATTGGCTGAAAATTGGCCACATGATAGGAAAAAATCACAAATCAAAGCTGGTTGTGTGAGGGTCAAATATGGTGGTTGGGGGGAGGCTTATCTTTGCCAAATTCAATCGTTCATATCAGTTTTTCAATTTTTTATTTTCATTTTTTTTGAAAATCACCAAAAAATCCCCAAAAAATCATAAATACATCATATAATGTCACTATGGTGTTAGAATTTTTTTAAAAAAATTGTTTGGCAACATTTTATCCCTCTTTGACCTCTTTTGACAAGTGTTTACTATAGTAGGGGCATTTATGTCATTTTACTATTTTTTGTCATTGTTTCTATTAATTTTTTTTGTGGTATGACTAGGAGTAATCCTTGTAAATTGGATGCTTATGATTCAAAAAATAGATAGGACATTCCATAGGTTGATAAGAAGTCTTGGGAATAGTGAAGTAGCTAATAATAGTCATAATAGTAGTGCTTTTGCATCTGCTTTTGCTATTCTCAAATTTGATAATGTTGATTTTAATTATAATATTACTAATTCTAATTCTAACCTTGGTATTTGCATATCCAATTTTAGTCAAGATTATATGGCTGACAATAATAGGACCTTGAAGGAGTTGGTTACACCTGACATTATGTACCAACCTTGGTGTATTCGATATCCTGAATTGGAACAAGCTCAATCATATGAGCTTAAGTCTAGACTAATCCATTTGTTGCCTAAGTTTCATGGTATTGTAGGTGGAGATCCTCACAAGCAACTTAAAGAGTCTCATGGTGCAAGAAATTTAATTTTCAATATGGTAGGTAATACTCAACAATTTGGCGTTAAGGGTTCTACTGCATCCAAAGTAGTGAATGGGGTAGTTGCTATTGACAATCACAGATTGGAAAATTAGGTAACTTAACTAACCTCTCTTATTAGACAGGTAGTCATTGGACAACACCACATTAGTCCACTAGTGAGAGTGTGTGGCATTTGTGCTTTTGTAGAACATCCAACTAATGCGTGCCCCACTTTGCAATAAATTGAACCAAATAGTGCTAAAGTTGTTGCAATGATGGGTGGTCCTAGTATAGGTAACCTTATGATCAGTACTCAAATTGGAGATATGGTTCTCACCCTATGCAAAATGTACCCTAAAATCACCAAAGATACCAACCACCACCTCCATTTATTCAATAGCAGCCTATGCAGCCTGTATGGATTTGGTCAAGTAAATGGCTACAAGCAACATTCAATTTTAAAAAAATGTGACTGCTACAATTTAGAACTTGCAAACATAGATTGGACAATTGGCCACCACCATGAATCAACTACAATTCAAAGGTTGTAGATAGATTCCCTCTCAAACCATTCTTAGTCCACAAGAAAATATAAGTGTCATAACCTTGAGGAGTGACAAGAAGCTAATCCAACAACAAATAGTAAATTTGGATTCTGTATTCCTTGATTTTGATGATGTTATTGATTACTATTGTACATATACTGGATTAACTAAGTGTCATTTTGCACAAAAATTAGTAATGCTATTAATGCAGGTGCAAGAGTTGTAGATATTGTAGGTACAAATATTGTAGGAGTTGTAGAGGTTGTAGCAGTTCAACCTCCATTCCATCCACTATAGCTCCTAGTAATCACAACCAATAAACTCTAAGTTGAGTAAACAAAGAGGCTATTGCATGACTTGAAGAAGTTGAGAGATTTCTATAAGCACCTTGTCAAGCATTCGACTTTGAGGTTCTTGTTGAAGAAGACACCAGAGCATGTGGCATTCGAATTGTTAAGATGGATGAGGGTCCCCCAAGCAATTAAAGATAGGAGCGAAGCAAAGATTTTGGATGCAAAATTTTGCATATATTTTCCACCTTGAAAGAGGAGTTTTTTTTTTATTTCACCCCTTCCTTTGTTCTTATTGCTTCATGTGTTCTCTTTATGTTATGTTCATATATGCTTACATTGAGGACAATGCTCATTTTAAGTGAGGGTTGTTTTACTGTTTACTATTTTACTTTGGTGTTTTGCTTTTTGGTTTGTTGTCTTGCTGGTTTTTTTATTTTGATGTTTTGCTATTTTTCTATTTTTATTAGTTTTTTCTGTTTTCTATTTTCTATTCTATTTGTTGTTTTGCTATGATTTTGTTTTTGCAATAATTTAGCTACTATATTTTTGTTTTTATTATTTTCTATTTTTACTGGTTTTTTTTGTTGTTTGTTGTTTTTTATTTTTACTATTTTTGCTATTTTTCTGCTATTTTTCAAATTTGTTATTTGCTGTCAAATTCATTTTTGCTAAGAAATTTTTTTTTTTGTAGTTTTTAGCACTTTTTAGTAGATTTCTAAGTTATATAAATTTTGAAAAGTTGCATTATTCTTGATTGAGAAGTTTCAGAAGTAGATATGGAATTACTTTTGCATCTTTAGTATAATTAGTGACTTGGAAATTAAAGTTTAAATCATTGATGATAGAGCATTTACCCTTGTGTTGCATCTTGTCATTCTCTTCCTTCTTGTGTGATTTATACATGTGTTGCTAGTTACTCTAGGTTTTACGTTGATTTTGTTTTATGCCTCTTATCTCACATGCATTAGTGATAGATTTAGGCATTATTTCTTTATAACCTCAAGCCAAAATGGACTGGTCTTGCATTAAATCCCTTGATTACCCCTTTTGGGTCTATCTAACCCTTTCCTTGATATTATAACTCATTACATTCTTAAAAGTGAAATACCATTATCACCCTAACCTTAGGGGTTAAAAGAGCTTTGGAACTGTTTTGGGAATGGGTTTTAAATAAGTGTGGAGGTGATACCCCAAGGCTATGCAAGTAGTACCTTGATAATTTGGATTTTACAAATTATGGTGTTGGGTTGATTTCTTTTTGAAAAAAAAAGTACATCAAAAGAAAGAAAAAGCAACAAAAAGGTTGAAAGAAAGAAAAAGAAATGCAACAAAGGGTTGTGGTGGTGCAAAAAGAGAAGTGAAATTGAAGTAGAAAGAAAGAATATAAAAAAATAAGAGGAAAGGAGACAAAGTGGACCTTACTTGTCTTGTATTGTTTTGCATTGATTTTGGCGACTTGTATTGCTTTAGGATGATCTTCATGCTTATTGACTTATTTCCCATTGCTCATCTTCCCTCTTTGGTTGTGTAAGCTTAAATTACTTCTCATATCCTACCTTATCCTTGGCCACAATACAACTTTAATAAAAGTCTTTTTTTTTTTTTTATCATTTGTGCATGTTTCAAATTGTAGAAATTAGAGGCTAGTCAAAGCTTGGTAGTGCTAGTTAGCATATAATGCTTGAGTGTAAATTCAAACCTAAACACTTGAGAGATTGAGAGTATGTATCTTGAGGGGGTTCTATCATTTGTAGGTCATTCTTTAAGTTGTATTGCTCTTATTCATTTTATTAACTTAAGGATTAATTTTAAAGTGTTTCACTTTATTTGTACTTATTTAGTTCATTTGCTTTATTTCCTTTTACTTTAGATTTTTTTAATTTGATTTTACTCAAAGTGAAATAGTTCAACTGTGGGAGAATTTGATAGAGCATTTTAGAGGAACTTAATAGTGACCTATATTGGACATATTTGACATCATTTTATAGTTAATATTGACACATTGCTTGAGTCTTAAGTTATTGGACTTAATTGGATTTAGTTGCTAATCTTTGCTTATTCTTTGACTTAATTTTTATTATGATGTTACTATCTTATGCAAGCCATATCTAAAGCTATAGACTTTCAAATTGGACAATCTTGTTGGTTTTGGATAACTAAGACAAAGATACACAACTTCTGTCTTTTGGGCTCAACCTAGTTTGATCGTCTTTAGTGTCAAAAATTCAGGTGAAGTTACGACCTCTACACCAATTCTTTTGGGTCTTTGTTTGTATATTCTAGCCCAATTTTGGGACCTTGGTCGGTGGGCTTTTAGTTTGTGAATTCCTTTGGCCTAAACCACCTTCTTTGGCATTCAAAGCATATAATAATTAATATAATAATTAGTAATTGGTTAGTAGGAGAGAAGTTATAGAAAGATATTTGGGACTTTTCAGATAGCATATATCTTTCCAAATCCTCTAGTTATAGCTCCAAAATGAGTCTCGCAACTCCCACTAATAGTCCATGTGAAATTGAAACAAAGGATCCCACTTATCTTACGAAAGCTTTATGAGATGAGAAAAATTTAAACTATTTGGATTCAATGTTTTGCATCAATCCCAACTATTTGAAGGCTTGCTTGCCTTCCCTATTGTTTGGTATCCAACTCCTTATATAGGAAAAAGGGGTGATGCATGAGCTTATGTTGTCCAACGTGAGATTTAATCTTTTACCATATTTAAATAGTCTATTTTCTTGATTTAATTATTTAAAATCCAACCTATATTTCTCCCAAAATATTATTTAATTATAAAATAATTAAATTACTTATTAATAATAATTAATAAAATACAATATTTACTATCAATAATAAAATAGAATAAGAATTGGGGTTTTACATTTCTACAAGTAGGAAGCTTAAGCTAATATTTAGAATAACTCATATGAAATTTAGTTAGGCTTGTGAAAATTATTTATTTGATCTTATAAATTCTTTTTTATTTATATCAATAAGCTATTTCACCAAAATAAAATTTATTAAACTTTATGG
Organism: Mucuna pruriens; assembly: GCA_025330945.1. NCBI lineage: Eukaryota > Viridiplantae > Streptophyta > Magnoliopsida > Fabales > Fabaceae > Mucuna > Mucuna pruriens. Next base: position 468,380 of record JAENHJ010000317.1, read on the forward strand.
AGAAGTTTATTTAAATAATTTTTATAACTTATTTCAGTAAATTTTACAAAAAGCTTGAATTATTATTTAAGTTTTGTTTCTACTAGCATATGTAATTGTTATATTTTGAGGATTTTCTTTTTGGCAATGAAATAAAGGATGTATATTGTGAATCTAATTTCATTGAGTGAGTATATAGTTAAGTAAAAAGAAAGCTCTCAATTTAGTCCTCTGTCATTAGACTTGTTTTTCAAAACATTGGTGAACAAATAGTCTCTTAAATATTTAAATTGTTACTCTATTTATACACCAAAGATTTTGCCATTAAATTAATCCGATAAAGTTTTTTAATCTACTACCAAATTAGTCCCTCAAAATCTAAAATACCACTATACTTATCTTTATGAATGATTGAAGTGATGACAAATAAAAATTTGAGGAACTAATTTCAGGACATAAAATCTTGTAAGGACTAATTTGATTAAAAAATTAATGAAAAACTAAAGTCACAACAACAAAAAGAAAATCATTGAAGAATTAATTTGGTAATAAAAAATTTTGGACGGCTAATATGGTAGCTCATTTAAGACTAAATGTAGACTTGTACGATTGTACGTTAAATTATATCAATGATTGTTTTCAAATCAACCGTGAATTTGTGATCCATGATAAAATTATGGATTTAATTTAAATATATAGAAAGTATAAATGTTTTTTATATAATAAAATTAATGACTTTTTATAATAATTATTTTAAAATTCATAAATATAATAATTTTTAAGTAATTGAAGATGTACAAAATTTTACACAGATAATACATAAAAATTAGTCTAAAATTATTACCAGAAAAGAGTGGGAGATTAACTCGATTCGACTATGCTTTGAAAACATTAGCATGTTATTCGTACAATTTTTTCTTTGGAAGAACAAAATAATCATTCAAATTCTTTGTCTTTACAGCTTTGCTTTACTGGGTATATTAATTGGACAAGTTTGATAGGGTCAAGGGCAGGGAACTAAATGCATCAGTGTTTGGGATTGAAAATTTATTGTGTATATGTTATGAAGTTTCCCTACCCTCTGATAGTTACTTCTATAATCAGCTGCAGAAAGAAGAAGGCATGGTAATAGCTACCGTGCAGTCTTTTCAATTCAAGTGTGATTAGTGGTTACAAAAGGGTATATTGTAGTCATTAAGGAAAATGAATGAAGAGTTATGAAACTTTCTTCATGGAATATTCCCAAAATGGCTTACAAGAAAAGTTGCAGTCCCACGTATCAGCTAAAATTTTTACAGGAAGGACATGGGTTTAGCAATAAAAAGGAGTGCATTAAATTCAAATAGAATATGGATTTAATAGAGGGAAATAGATGATGCACTAATAGGTAAGTTTATTACTTTAAAATTCATATCAACAATGATTTATAATTAAAAGAAAATTTTAAAGATAATTTATAATTGAATATAAGTGTAAAACTGTTTTACTATGAGAAGATCATTAAACTCTTATAGTATTAACACCTATTTAACTTAAACAAACAGACAGCGATAGGATCACTTTTGGAAACAATTTGCTACTGAATCCAAGTAGAAACAATTTGCTACTGAATCATTCCAATTTGCTACTGAACACAATAAAACTCGAGTCACAACCCATCAATTCATTGGAAAAGAATTATATAACAAATCTCCTTCTATATCTCAGGTAAATACAGTTAATTTGAATTGTAAACCATAACAGTAACACAACAGAAGGCTCAAAAAGAAGAAAAAAGAAGGAAAATTCACAATCTTGCATACGAAGTGTTTTTTTGGAATATTAAAAAGTAAGACAAAAGGGAGAAGAAAAGGCACAAAGTAGATGCGATAAATTTACTTCATCGATGTCTTCACGCACAGAGAGAGAGAGCCTTGGATATTTACAAGAGCTACACACACCTCATGACCATTCACAACACTATTTTTACCATCATTTCTGTCCAGAATTCCTTTCACACTCCCAAGAAATCATTTTTTGCACCACCCAAAGCAGCAAAACTGGAGAAGCAAGAAATAGCATAAAGATAAGCATTAGTATGTGAAAACTCAAAACTAACAGATTAAGGGCATGTTTGATTACTGTTTTTGAAAAGAGATTTTAGTTTTCTAAAATTAAAAATTAAAAAACTTATTTGATTAATAAAAATTTAAAAAAGCTCTCCAGGAGAATATCTCCACTAGCACCACCGAAGTTCACAAAAATGATTGTATTTAGATGCAACCAAAGCTCATGAGAAGTATTTCCTCGATTTGTATTCAGCTCAACGTTCCAAAAGAGAAAACATCTTTGAGTTGTTTAAGTTTTCTGCTTCTTAAAACACTTGATTTTGAAAACAATTTTCAAAACTTGACAGATTTTGAGTGAGAAATAAATAGGTGAGTAGCATAAAATTGTTTTAGAACATAAAACAAGAAAGTGAATCAAACACAGCCCAACTATCTCTCATTGTAAGCAAGGTATAGCAGGCATACATGGACTTTGTCATCGGTAAGATGGCCCCGGGTAACTTGTGGTCTGTCATTAGGCGTGCCCGGCACTTGTCCTGGCCCGCCTTGTTTCTCCTCCCTCACTTTGTTGAAAATGTGAGTAAAGCCATCAGCTGATGCAGGGTTATTCACATCCCAGTCACCAAATTTTGGAACAGCTGCACCTTTATCAGGCTGCAACATCAGAATGCCAGAATCATAAAATATTTACAAAAGAAAATCCCACTAAGACACCAAGGTCAAATCCTTAGTATCATAGCAACAACAAAGACAACAAAAGTCTTATCCCACTTAGTGAGCTCCGCAGCATAAATCACACAATACCATTCGAATGATTAAAGACCAAAATTTTTAAGATAATATTTATCATGAAATCTCTCTTTAACAACTTCTTCCAAGCCCTTCTTGGTATCTTAGTTGTTACTATATATGCAAATTGTTATTTTTCATGCCATGATAAAACAAAGGAAAGTAGAAAAGAAAACTAACTGTTTCATCTCCCCGATTAACTGGTCTTAACCGAGATCTCCCTGGTGTTCCCTCATAAGAATTCTTTCCTTCCCACTGGGGACTGTCTTTGCCTGGGGCTCTAGCCTGGCGATGAAGCGGCGAACGTTCAATGCTGTACTCAGACCCGGTGCTTTGCATCGAATGTCTTCTACGGTTATCAGTAGCACCTACTCCTCTGCTGCCACTTCTATTGCCTGCATTGTCATGACGAGCTGGAGAGTCGGCAAAATGCTTAGGATCATCTTCCAAATGCAGTGACCCCTTTCCATATGGATCCTCTGAAACAACTCTGGGTTTGGAAGGAGGTAGGTGATCAGATGATGGATTATCAAGACTGAAATCTGAGTTTTCCTCAGGGTCATTTGGATTTATTATCCTTGCGCCAGTTCGACCTTTCCGGGCCTTGTCAAAATATGCTGTATAAGGAACATTCTCTCCACTATCCCAATTGCCAAATTTGGGTACATGAGAACGTTGCTGTCAAATTGACACATTGAAAAGTTCTTGTCAAGTAAAGTTTCAAAAAATAGACCCCAGAATACAAAGTTTCAACTTTCAAATGCTAATAAATGTCCTATTCCAACTCATAATCAAGAATCAGAGTCATTAATAATGCAGATAACAAGAAAAAAACAACAGCATTGTTCCTTCTGTTACATTGCAAAAGGGAATACATTTTAGTAATTTCAGTGAGATGTATGTGCAGGGAAGAACTCAAGTTCTATATTGACTAGAAATAGAGCCTGAATAAATTTTATAAGTGGAGTACAGCTCTCATCTCTTGAGCTAGCTTTTGAAAAGGTTGAGTTAGACTTAAACTCACATTTTAAGATGGTATCAAAGTCTATTCTAAATCTGTTATTGGTCACTCATCATATTATTTAGACTTTATAAGTGGGAAACAACCCTTGTTTGTTGAGTAGTTTTTGGGATTGAATTAAGCCTAAATCTACATTTTTAAGAATATGTTCCATAATTGATTATGAATTTAGGCCAATGATGGACTTCAGGCCCAGATTTGATAATCAATGATTTCAGCTCTACCAAATAATTGTTACACTTTCTGGAAGCTGGCATAGATTACACCAAATCTTCCGGTATCAAGGTATAAAGGGATAAAATCCCCAAGATCCCTCTCTATCCCTAAATCAAAAGGATCATAGTCTAAAGGATTGCTCTCCAAGTAAGCTATATCCAATGTAAATATAAGGCAAAATGAGATCTTCAACCTCATACACTGCCTCTAATTTGAGTTTAGGAGTGCCTTTTGCTGCAGTACAAGGAACACAAAGACCCTCCACAAATTCTGCCTAAGATCTTGTATGCCCCTACACCAGATTCTTGGACAGAATATTTATCAAATTGAAAACAGACTACAAAATTACTTCCAAAGACAACCTGTGGCTGCGAATCTTATTATTGGTAGAAATTATACAAGAACCTTCCCAATAAGACCAACTTATGACAATCTTATAATTCTTATCAATACAATGCATTTGTGCATGAATACATTAATGCTTGGTTTGGATCTTGGGAATTGAGCAGGAAAGAATTAGTCAAGAGACAAATAGCCAAGAAGTATTGTTTTTCAATGGTTTGGTTAGTATGAAAAATAGCAAACAAAGAAATTAAATGCATTGGATTTTGTGCATAATTTTCTCATCCCATGAGCCAACAAAAATGGGAGAGAGATAATAATTTATATATCCCAATTAAATGAAACGACCATTTTGTATAATATAATTCTTTTAGAAATATGAAAATGAAAGGGTATATATGTCATATGTAATGAAAATTTCTTTCTTTTTTACTTTTCATTCCAACCAAACAAGCAGGGAGAGAACTCAACTTTTCTTTATTTTATTCTTTTTGTTCTTAATCCCAACAACTTAAAAACCTACACTTTTTCTCATCATCTTCTCTTGTATTTCTTTCTTTCCCTGTCCAAACAGACTGTAAAATTATAAACTAGTGTAGCTCTCTAGATAAAATCAATGCCAGGGCCATATGGTGTTGCTTCACCCTTGAAGGAATGTGTATGTAATTGTGGATTTCATGTACGACCATTTTGGTTCAAACATGATCTCAGATGAGTTTCTGCTGAGAAGCAATAGAAAGACCATTGTGAATTTTTGTTGCAAAAGTTTCAAAATTTTTGCAGGTTAGTAATCTTATCTAATCATGATACATCTATATAGTTACATGTATAAATAATAGTTATTACTTATTACACATGAAAAACTGATCAATGACTGCAAATTTTTATATCTGTTTAACACAATTTTCCAAATTTTTCCTTTTCAGTACAAAATGGTTAGAAAAACCTTGACCTGATTCCAAACCTAAATGATATGTGATGAGAATCATGTTGCGACTTGGAAACATCAATGAGATAATTTATTATCAAACAAATCAAGTAACTCCCTTGTACTCGTAGGTGTGCAAATTGGCTTTCTTCCTTATAATCATCAAACATTATGCATGGCTGTAATTTTTTATCTGTTTATAGACTTATACAAACTTGTTTGTGGCGTGTCATATCAAAGTATGTATAAGGAAAATGCTCTTCTATTATCAAAGACAAAGCTCCTCTTTGTTTTTGGTGAATAGACAAAAACTCCTAGTTAAGAAAAATGTCATCCTGCATCGAAGGACAACTTATTCACAAACTCCTTGTTACCATTATACTTTCTTATAACTTTCTTGAGTACCTTATAATGCATACCATATAGTACACAGGGCTTTATCTTTCTGAACATGTAAAATCATATAACTGCTGAAAGTGGAAGATTCAGTATTCATCAATGTCAATGTAAGTTTGATTGTATTTCTCTCTTTTTAAACAAATCTTAAAATAAAATGAATTTTCTCTCTTTTTACTAAACTCAAGTGGGGAGGCGAAGATGGTATTCATCAATAAAAATCACAACTAATGGTATTTTAATTTCCTTAATAAGTTATATGACCAGTATTTTGCACTAAACTAAACTTGGGATTGTTTCGATATATTTTAATAAGATATATCAAAATATCCTTAGGACTTATTTGGATAAACTTCTCGGTACTTATATAGAGGAAAAAGTAGGAAGAAAATTTGAAATAATTTTTTTTATAAGTTAAAATTAGCTTATGCATAAGTTAAAAATAGGTTTTTGAAAAAGCTAATATGAAAAAGCTTCTACAAATTAGCTTATTCATAAACTAATTTTAGCTAATAAAGAAACTTATTTAATTTTTCCTTCATATTTTCTTCTCCTATAAGTAATTATGGAAAAGTTTACCCAAACAAACTATTATTCTATACACCATTTAATTATCAGTAACAATGATGGAACACAAGCTGTTTATAAGTGGCTTGTCCTGTTTTATCATTCCTGTAAGGTAAAAATTAAGCAGTACTGTTACTTGCTAGTAATAACATGTAGACCAACTCTACACTCAGTGTATGTTGATCTTTGAAGAACTGATATCTCAAATTTAAATGCAATTTTGCTGTAACAATTAATTACTTATAGCAATTAGTCCATAATCATTGAACTGATATTTTTACTATTGTTTGCACTTAACTGCTCAACATTAAATACCACTGAACATTGCAGGCCTTATGTCCAGTAAATATATCTCACACGTTCACTGTCGTAAACATTTAGAAACCAAAACCCATATGCATAACCAATCCCTTATTGTCCACAAAAACAAACAGTAACCAATGCAAAAAATTCCAAGGTGAACACCGCAGTCATCGAAGATATTTCTACCACTTAAACATTGGAATATAGCAAAAGAACAAACTCATAGTTACAATTCAATTAGCAGCTTATTAATTTGTCATATTTTGATTCACCCAAAATTAAATTAATAAGTCACTACACATCCAACTAGAAATTTTATTGTATTGGTCCATAATCCATACTGCAGAAAGAATAAGTCAGAAATCTATGAAACCAAAACAAGCCTCTATTCAGTATTCACAAGGCTAGGCCAAATTGGTAACTCACCATGAATTATGAAACTAGATACCAAAAAATACAAAAGAAAACTGTACATAATAAGATCAGAATTGAATTGCTTCATGTTTCCAAGAAGTAAAAAGATGAAGCTGTTGATAGTTGCTTTGTCTGTGAAAAGACAAAGAGTTGACCAAAAAAAAGTAAGAGCAAATTTTGGTCAACTATATCAAAGCTTCAGAAGATGAACAAAAGAGATAACCGGTGAAGGAAAAATGAACCTCCACCTCACAAAACACACAACATAATAATGCAAGAGGTTGAAACTAAACTGAGATTCCCTTACCCTTCTCCACAATTCTCACAGAAATCACAGACATATGAAACACAACCAAACCATCGTAATAAAATGAAAAAAATTGCAAAAATAAAACAAAAAAACAAACAAACAAACTTACTGCCATTTCCTTCTAGACCAAGCTTGGAAACACAGAAATTGAAAAGCAGAATTTTCCCTCAAAACAAAAATATTCAGCCTTTTTGGATCAGACCCAGAACAGGTAAAAACTGAGAGAACCCAAGAAGCTCCTCCACAGAATTCAAAGACCAAGCAAGAGAGAGAAGGAGAGAGCTATAGAGAGGCTTATCAACCGTTGACCGGCGCCACCGGTAATGTTTGACTATTATTTTCCTGTCTGTAATTTCTATGTTTTTCTTCTCTCTTTCAAATGTATCTCTCTCTCCTCGCAAAGTCGTACATAGCATTAAGATTTTTTCAAAGTAACATACGAAATTACTCTGCCTCCAATCCTGTTTCTACATCTTCCAAAAGCAGTTTCTCAAGCACATTTTTGTTTAAGTGAAAATCCAAATTCGTGCTTATTAAATTAATACACAATAAGACATATTTGCCTATCACAATATAAAATGAGAAATGTAAAACATCTTCTCACTAAACATTTTATAGTATCCACACAGCACGTTGGTATAATTACGTTCTAACTATACAACTGTGGCGCATTTGTAGTTTTATAATAATAAAAGGAGAGAAATAAAAAAAGAAAAGAAAAGAATAAAAAATTATATAAACTGGTGTCTTAAAATTTCGTTGTAAGAATTATTCTGAGAAAATTTTCAAATATTAAATATTGAATATATTAGTTCTTAATTAAAAAAAAGGTCACGTGACATAAATTTGTAAATTTTAGGGATTAGAATAAAAAAATCATTTCGAAGGACTGTTATACGTGTAGTTATATTTATCATGGAATCACTTTTCTTGTTTTGCATCATTAAATATATCACTTTTATTATAAAGTCATAATTATATATCTTTAATATATTTTTAACTAATATTAGATGAAATAAAGTAAGAAAAAATTTAATGTTTTGTTTGGATAAGAAAAAAAGAAAGATAAGATATAAAAAATTAAAAAAAAAACAACTTTTAAGTTGTATGAATCAAAAGAAAATGAGAGAAAAAAATAAAAGAAAATTTATTTGGTTGAGTAAACAATGAAAAAATATATATTTTTAATTATAAAAACATTTTTGGTCTTTATATAAAGTAATACATAATTTGTATAAAGTGTATTATGGAAAGAGTAAAATATATATAATTAACAAAAGTTGATCATCTTGTAGGACAAATCTTATTTCATAGAAAGAGATATTATATTAACGAATCTCACCTTTTTTTTTCTCTCTCTACTCTCTTTTTTATCGTCTTTTTAGATAACCTTTTTACACTGCTATGAAACCAAACATTGGACAAAGAAATTTCTTAAAATTTTGTTAATATGTTTTAAGAAAGTACAATGCTAAACCACAAAGATAGATCACCAATGTCATTTATGACTTATCAAAAGCTAGGTAAGCAGGCGAAAATCCAAGGTAAAACTCGGTTTTTATTATCTTTTTATTATTATTATGCTTAATTTTAGTTATTTTAAATAAAAACAATTTAAAACTAAAATCAATTAATCCAGACTTATCTAATAACTTTTTTTGTTATTAATAAAGTAATTTTTATTAAATTGACGCTCAAAGTTGTTCGGCTCTCATCAGTCTATGAGCTGTGTATGGCTTGGATTGTGCAAGGTTGAGTGTGACCGTTGTTTTGGTGGTTGAGCATTCATGGCAAGTAGGTGAATTCACGTCATGTTAAGGATGTCATAATTTTAAAAATGATTTAATACGAAATATAAAAATATATCTTCCGTCCTTTCATATTGAGAGTTGCAGTTTTATAATAGTATGATACTGTTTTTCTTTACGTTTTGTTTTGATTAATTTTAACAAGTATGAATTTAGAAAGTTTACTATTTGGGAAATGTTTATTAAAAAATAACTTTTAACCAATATATGCTATGCACAAAAAAAGTGCGCAATGCATCACTTTTTATTCTAAAATGTTTCTTTATAATAATATGATAATAAATTTGTTTAGACGTAGAATTTCTTGGAGTCTAACGCAATCTTTTTGCTTGGTGTGATTTTTTTTTATGTACAATAATAACAATGAAACTAGAATTTATGTATATTATTTAAATTTTCCATTACTAGACTCTAACGAGTTTGTTTGGTGTAAATAATATGTGCCAATGTCAATTAGATGTATAAGGAGTTATTATTAATTTATTATTGGTTGAAAAAGGGAAGTATATGGAAGTTAGATACCATACCTAAGGCCATAAGCTTTGTTTATAAGGAGAAAAATCTGTTCCTAATAGGATTACAATTGGGTAGAATCGGTTTATATCGAGAATCTCAAAATGCTTATTTTTATTGTCTCAGAACTTGTTAGGTTGTGATAATGGGGTGAAGAATAATAAAAATAAAAATTGATTATTTTGTAATTAAAAATGGATACTTTATTTATAATTTTATTAAAAAAATTGTCACATTTTACACCACAATAAATCCTTGTTAACATTTTTTACATATAAGTTGTACAAACATTTCAGTATAAAAAGGAAAAAGATATTCAGACGAAAGAAAACACTGTTACGTATTTTTCACTTTTATGAGATTAAATATCTGATATTAATTAATTTAATTAATATACTACTAAAACAATATATTAAAATAAATTTATGTACTAAACAAATCTTATTTATTAAACCAGTTTATAAATTAGTTAAGCTAACTTATAAACTATTAAAATTATTTACCAAATACACTAAAATATTTTATTTCTTAATAATTTAATTCTCTTCTCATAAATAAAAAATTCTTATATGTACCGAGTAGCCCTTATATTTTATATAGTAAAATTGTTTTCCTTAAAAAAGAAAATTTTCAAAATAAATTTCATTCAACCTGCAACACCAACTCCCAAATATTTGCAGAAAATTAGTTTGAAATCAATAAAATTAGTAAAAAATAGTGGGGAATTGATTTTTTTTTTTAAAATAGTATTTTTTTTAAATAATTAATTAAGTCATAAGGATTTTTGAATCGAACAACGGATTAATGTTAAACTATGTTCTCATCTAAGAGTACAGATAGTTGGTAGTTACTAGTGAAGAGTGTATTTTTTTTGGATCAACCTCAAGACTAAGGACATTGGGGTATTTATACATTGTGGGGTTGGTTTGGGGGTGACTTGTCAAGCAAGCAACCTCCTAACTGTCTGGTAACTAACTTGTAACTGCCTTGAGAGTTTCTTCTATGTGTGATAGGCCTCCAAGGGTACGTTGGCTTATTAGGTCGAAGGTACTCCCTCTCGCTTGCTAAAGGCTCCTCTCCTTCTAGGTCCTGCTGGGCTGGAGTGCAAGGGTAATGGATTTGGAACACTTGGCTGGCTAGTACACAGCCCCTAAAGCTTTGGACCGGGAGCCCAAAAAGCTTGCTTGTCTCTTGGCCGACCAGCGGCGCTTGATTTCTGCACTTCTCTTAAATGTGTCACCCTCATTTTTTGTAACTACTAATCATTAACATTAAGACGTGCCTTCGTATGTTTCTTTAACGGTTATTCACCTTTAATGATTTATCAAAAACCCTTGGTCTCCTTGCCCTAAAACCCTTCGCTGCTCTCTTTCATTCTGCATTGTATTTTCAAAGGACTCTTGCTCTTTCGTGCTCTTCGCTTGCCCCGATTCTTGCTATCCCTTTACTACGTTCAAGTTCTCTTGCAACCTTCGTCTTTCAACACTTCTCCTACATCTTCAATGGCTAGATGTGGAGGTAATTTTTGCTTTCCTTCCCCCTTATGCTTATCTGGTGCTGTTTTTTGCTTTTGGTGTCTGGTGCTTGTTTGTTTGTTTTTTCCTTTTTGTTTTGGTTTCCTAGGGGGCAGGGGGCGTTTCTTTGTTCGGCTTGGGTCTCTTGATTGACCCTTGCATTTTGTTCGCATGGAGCCAATCTAGCGGGTCATCTAGTTCCTCTAATCCCGGTAGCTCCTCTGCGCGGGGGACGAAACTTAGCACTTTGCTACTCTAGCGGCAGAAGAGGAGTTTCCCTTCACCATACTATTTCGGGAGGCACAGGAGAGTGACTCCGAGGGGTTGCCCTCATGGATTGACCCAAGAGTTTCTAAGGTCAACTCCATCTACACAAGCCCAGACTCTCTGGTGGGGATGGTTGATGCTATATGCCGCTAGGGCCCATGGTCGGTGGATGTTCTCCCTTGTAGGTCAAAAGAAATCGTCAACGAGTAGGCAGCAAAGACTAAGGAGCCCTTCTTCTATCTTTACGAGACTCTATTCTCAAAACTGGGCATCCAACTACCCTTCACCGACTCCGAATAGGCAGCTCTATGGGCTCTGAACGTGGCCCCAACCCAGCTCCACCCAAATAGCTGGGCCTTCCTACGAGCGTTTGAACTCTTGTGCGAAGACATGGGCCGAGAGCCTTCGCTCAACGTCTTCTTCTGGTTCTTCTCACTGCGGCAGGCGAACAAGGTGGGTTGGATGTCGTTAAGCAGCCGGCCCAAGCGCAAACTAATGAAGCCCTTTTGAGAGAGATACAAGCAGTTCAAGAATCACTTCTTCCAAGTGGCAGCCGGGAGAATTGGGAAGAACTTGCTCTTAGGCAATTCTGGGAAGCCTCTCTTCCCCTTACACTGGAGCGATCAGTTGGCCATCTCGGTCACGGTTGGCGAAGATCACCTAGAGAGTTGGGAGGAGGAATTTATTGCTGAGCTTGACCGATTGCCCTACGCTCTCCTGTTCTAAGTTGATTTCTGCTAAGGGTGCTTAAGCTGACCGCCTCCCTTCTCTTTTTTTGCTGAATGTGTTCTTCCTTGTGTAGGTTATTCTATTAAGGACATCACCACCATGAGGGCACGCTCCTCATGCTCTACGACTTCGGGTGTTGCTGAAGCTTCCCCGTTGTCGGTTCTTCTACCAAGCGTGCTACTGAGGCGGAAGTGCTTCAAAGTGAGGATAGGCCTTCCAAACGGGCACTGGTGGTCGAGGATGCAACCAGAGATGGCGCTAACTTCAACTTTTCTTCGTTGGCAGGTGCCGGCCAGTTGGAGGTGAATGAATCTTAGGTTAGCGCATGACGAGCTGGCCTCCAAGCCCCTCAATCTAGTACCCGGTCGACGAGGTGGTCGACAAGTGCCTAGGCTGCCTCAGTGACTAATAGAAAGCTAAAGAGTTAGCACTACCTAAGTCCTTTGAGGTGCTCCAAAGGTATGGCAATTACACTCTTGTCTTTGCCAAGGCGATGGAGAAAGAACTTGGTGATTCGGTGGCTCACTGGGATGCCCTTGCGGCGAAGAACAAGAAGCCCCATGATGCCTTACTAAAGTTGAGTGCCGAGTACGCTGATGCCCAAGTGAAGATCAATAGTTACCGCGAGGCGACGGCCAACCTGCAAGGCAATCTAGATCGGGCGGTGGTGGAGATGAAAGAGTTGAGGTTGGTGCAGGTGGATCTGAAGAGCTCCCGAGATTACTTCCGCACCCAAACAGAAAATCTTCAAAAAGAGAAGGAGGTCGTGGCATCGACCAAGAAGTCTGCTAATGAAGAGATATCTCGGTTGAAGGCGGAGATTGAAGCTCAGGATTGTCTATTGGCCGAGAAGGCTGCGCTGTTGGACGAGCGTGGGTTTGCGATTACTAAGCAATTCGAGGAAGGGTTTGCCCACGCTCTAAGACAAATGGCCTTTCTTCATCCTAATGTCGATACCTCTGCTGTGGGCCCCTTTAAAAAAGTGGTGGATGGGAAGCTTGTTGATGTTGAGATTGATCCTCCTACCGCCGACTAATTTCTCCCGTGTTCTTACAAAAAACATAGCTTTAGGATGTTTTTTCAATTTTTCCTTGTTGCTAGGATTTTAGCCCCTTTTTGGGTTTGATGAACAATTGTTCCTAGTTTATTTGACTTGTTGCTTGCGTTTTAATATATTTATGTATTTCCTTTGAAATGTGGTTTCTTCGCTATTGTGCTTATATTTGTATTGTTACGTGCCGAATGTCTAGGGCCGATGCCTTTAATTTTATTCCTTTAGATGGTTTATTATTCTCTTGAGTGAGTCTCCTTAGGGCTTGACACTTTTTGTTGAGATTGAAGTTTCACGGTTGAGTTCTTCGCAAATTTGGACTTGTCTTTTCTTTAGGAATTGACTCCCAGTCGACTATCCGACTTGCCCTTTTTTCTTTCTTTGTTGGTCGGCTATGACTTGTTTTTCTCTTTTAACCGGCATGTCTGTAATCAACTCTTGGTCGGCTATCCAACTTGTCTTTTTTCTTTCTTTTTGGCCATCTTTTCAATAATCGACTCCTGGTCGGCTATCCGACTTGTCTTTTTCTTTCTTTTTTGGTTGGATTTTTAGTGATCGACTCCTGGTCGACTTTTTTTTGTCGTTTGCTCTCCTGGTCGGTTCTTACGTGATCTCGCCTGGCGGGCGGTCCACTGACCGACCATTCACAGGTCTTTGATAATTTCACCTGGAAGGGACCTTTGGTCGTCCTTTCAGGTCTTTGGTCATCTTGCTTGGGAGGGGCCTTTTGGGCTGACTCCTCAAGTCTTTTGTCTTTGCGCCTAGAAGGGACCTTGTGGGCCAACTCCTTAGGTCTTTGTCTTCTTGCCTAGAACGGACCCTATGGACTGACTCCTCAGGTCTTTGTCTTCGTGCCTGGGAGGGACTTTATGGGCTAACTCCTTAGCTCTTTGTCTTCGTGCCTGAAAGGGACCCTGTGGGCCGACTCCTCAAGTCTTTGTCTTCGTACTTGGAAGGGACCCTATAGGCCGACTCCTCAGGTCTTTGTCTTCGTGCTTGGAAGGGACCCTATAGGTCGACTCCTCAAGTCTTTGTCTTCGTGCTTGGGAGGGACCCAGTAGGCTGACTCCTTAGGTCTTTGTCTTCATGCTTGGGAGGGACCTTGTGGGTTGACTCCTTAGGTCTTTGTCTTCGTACCTGGAAGGGACCCTATGGGTCAACTCCTCAAGTCTTTGTCTTCGTTTCTGGAAGGGACCCTATGGGCTGATTCCTCAAGTCTTTGGTTATTCTATTTGTAAACAAATTCTCATTGTATTGGATTAGTAAAAATCAAAATTTTGATACATTTGGGATATACTTGGGCTTAGCTATAGTACAGTCGGAGGTTCATTGTGTTCCATGTCCGAGGGATTTTCTTACCATCAAATTGCTCTAGGCGTTAGGCTCCCCGGCCGACCTCTTTAGCTATTATGAACGAGGCCTTTCCATATAGGGGTAAGCTTGTTGCTATCAACCGTCTGTGTTATTTTCCTTAGGACCAGGTCGCTAGGCTTGAATCATCGGGGGGCTAATCTTCACGCTTGGCGTCTGGCCGCTCTAGTCTTTGTTGCATACTCCTTTGCCTGTGCAACTTCGCGAGCTTCCTACAATAGGTCTAGGTTTACTCTCAGTTCGTCCTCGTTCTCAATCGGTTGGAACAAGGCAGTCCTGGGGGATGGTTCTCCAATCTCAACAAGGATGACAACTTCCATATCAAAAGTCAAGCGGAAAGGTGTCTCATTTGTGGAGGAGTAGGGGTTGTATGGTATGACCAAAGGACCTGGGGGAGTTCCTCTACCCATCTTCCTTTTGCCTCCTCAAGATGCCTCCATAGTCCCCTCAAGATGACCCTGTTGGCGGCTTCAGCTTGCCCATTTGCCTAGGGGTGCTCCACTAACGTGAAGCGTTGTTTTATCTTTAGCTTGGAGCAAAAGCTTGCGGTAGACTGGGATCCAAACTAAGTCCCATTGTTTGAAACTATCTCGGTTAGGAGGCCGAAACAACATATCATCTTCTTCTAGTAGAAACGTTTGATCCTCTTTGCCGAGATTATGGCCACAGGCTCGGCCTCAATCTATTTGGTGAAGTAATCTACCACCATGATGAGGTACTTTACTTGGCCGGGAGCAGGCTAGAATGGTCCTAGGATATCCACCCGCCACTTGTGGAACGGCCATGGCGAGGTGATGGAATGTAGCTGCTCCAGGAGTGGAGTGCTTACTTCCACGAATCTCTGACACCTGTCGCATCTTCTCACATACTCCATATAGTCAATTTTTAGTGTCGACCAATAGTAACTGGCTCTGGCTATCTTGCTGGCTAATGCTCGGCCCCCTATGTGCATGCCGCATACCCTTTCATGCACTTCCTTGATTACATACTACGCCTCCTTGCCTTCTATACACCAGAGTAGCGGGAAAGAGAAGCCCCACCTATACAGCTCTCCTCCAATGACGATGTACCTGGCTGCGTCCCTAGCTACTTTCTTGGCTTCAGTAGTGTCAGTCGACAACAGCTCATCCTTAAATTATTCCATCAATGGGCTCATCCATGTTCTTCTCCCTTCCACGCTACATACGGGCAGCTCTTCGATGGTCGGTCGGCTTATGCTCTCATGTATGACCGACTGTTGCACTCCTCTCCTATGTGTGGTGGCAAGCTTCGATAACAAATCAACTCTCTCATTCTGTTCCCTGGGGATGTGGTAGAGTGTGAACTTCTCAAAGGTGGCCGCCATCCCGGTTGCCCTCTCGAGGTATTTTATCAGCTGGGGGTCTCTAGCCTAGTACTCCCTGTTTACCTGACCCGTGACAAGTTTTGAGTCACTCTTAGCCATCAAGGCCTTCGCCTCTAGCTTCTTGACCAGTCTCATCCCAGTCAATAGTGCCTTATATTCGGCCTGGTTGTTGCTAGCATTGAATTCGAAATGGAGTGATTACTCAATCAGCACCCTGTTCGGTCCTTCTAATATCATCCTCGTTCCATTCCTCGATTGGTTGAATGCTCCATCTATGGATAAGAGCCATCCGCTATTCTCCTCGGTCACCAATCCACTCACTACCATCTCCATGATGAAGTCGGCCAATGCTTGAGCTTTTATGTTTCCTTTGCTCTTGTAGGATATATCGAATTCGGAGAGTTGGACACTCTAAGCTACCATCCTCCCAGCCAAGTCTGGTTTTCTCAACACTTGCTTGATCAGTAGGTCTGTCTGGACCACCATGGGGTATCCTTGGAAGTAGGGGCGAAGTCACCTAGAGGCGATTATGAGGGTGAGGGCCTCCTTCTCTACTTCTGGTACCTCCTCTCCGCATCTTGGAGGACTTTACTGATGAAATAGATCGGGTGTTGTTCTCCCTCCTTCTCTTGCACTATTGCTGTGCTCATAGTGTCCCTCTTGCCACCGAAATATAAACCAGTAGAGGAATGCTGGGTGTCGGTTTCGTTAGGATTAGGGGAGGCTAGTAGTGCTTTCAACCTTAAGAAAGCCTCTTCACTTTCTGTTGTGCACGTGAAGGTGTCCCCTTTCCTATGAGTGTTAAATATAGGGACGAACGTCTCTGCTGATTGGGATAAGAATTGCGATAGCGCAGTGATTCTCTTGGCCAGTTGTTGTACCTCCTTAATCGTTTGTGGGCTCTTCATATTAATAATCACCTAGCACTTCTCCGGCTTGGCCTCTATCCCTCTATTGGTCAACATGAATCCCAAGAATTTTCTCGCCTAGACCCCGAAAGAGCACTTCTCAGGGTTCAACTTCAATTTGTGTTTCCTCAACATCTGAAAAACTCTCCCCAAGGCCCTACAGTGGTCCACTACTGTAGTGGACTTCACCACCATGTCGTCAACATATACTTCCACATCAATACTTATGATTTCTTCGAAGACCTTGTCCATCAAGCGCTGGTAGGTTGCCCCGACATTCTTTAGTCCAAAGGGCATTACCTTGTAGCAATAGGTTCCTGAGTTTGTTATGAAGTCTTTGCCTCATCTTGAGGGTGCATCTTGATCTGGTTATAGCTTAAGTAAGCATCCATGAAACTCAGGAGGGCGAAACCAGATGCCCCGTCCACCAACTGATCTATATTAGGCAGCAGATATGGGTCCTTGGGGCAGACTTTGTTTAGGTCCGTGTAGTCAATGCACATGCACCATTTTCCATTAGCCTTTTCTACCATGACCATGTTGACTAGCCATGTAGGGTATTGTATCTCCCTGACGAATCCGATTGCTAGTAATTTCTTGGTCTCCTCTCAGGCTGCCTGTCGTTTTTCCTTTCTTAACTTCCTCCTTCACTAAGCGACCTATCGGTAGTTTGGGGATATTAAGAGGTGATGGCATAGGAAATCCGGGTCAATCCCAGGCATGTCGACCGAGGACCATGCAAACACATCCCTGTTCTCCCGTAGGAAGGCAACAAGGTGGCTCTCGTCCTTGTGTGCCAAAGTCGTTCCTATCTTGGTCTTATGCATTGGCTTTGGTCCTATGCTGACTTTATTCAAGTCCTCGGCCGGGAGAGGTCTTTTGCACTCGTCCTCGCACCTAGGGTCTAGGTCGAGGTCCAACTCATTCACATCTAGCTTTCCTACTTGGGTGGCTGGGAACCTATCCTCAAGCTGTCTTCATAGCATCGCCTGGCGACCCGATGGTCATGCACAAATGAAGTGTGGAGACCACAACTCCCAATTTATTAAGGGCTGGTCAGCCCATGATGATGTTATAGGAGACGTCTACGTCGACAACTATGTACAGCACCGAGATGGTGCGTGCATGCATTGGCGCTCCGAATGTGGTCTCTAATTCAATGACACCCTTTATTGTTACTGATGAGTCACATTTTATACACCTTGCATGGACCTAAGAAGGGTGTTTCTGAGGCCAATTAGTACTTAAGGATTGAGTCTTAGCTGAGATTCGTATTATGGACATGGAAATGTAGAAATCATAAATCTGTGTTAATTTGAAGGACTTAGCTAATAAAAAGTCTCGTCCCTTTCTTCTGCAGGATAAGTGATAAGCTCTTTTTTAGTCATCTTAATGCACATCAAATAACTAAAGCTAACTATAGTATAGTCAACCCTAGGTCGGATTTTCTCAAGGACACAGTGTGCTTAGTTGTGATTTAGTGTGAGGCAAAATGATGTAGAATCTAAGGCGTAGAGTATTGACTTGTCTCGGCCACTAGCCGAGTTGCTCTCGGTAGAGATTGAGCCGATATGGTCTCGGTAGAGATTTATCAGGCTTGGTCTCAGCTAAGTGCAGACAGACGCAATAGAATTGGACTGATTCTGTTTCAATACTTGGAAAGCAGTAAATGAGGGGGATTGAATGCAGATGAAGTAAAAAGTAAACTAAACACAGAATGCAATGGAGATATACTAATGCTACTGATATTACTATTATTATTAGTATTCTAATATAACTGTGCTCATGTTCAGTTCTATTAGTCCAAGTCCAGTTCAATTTCCTTACTCCAGCTCTCAGTCCATTTCAGCCTTGGGAATTCTTATGACAATCGCCAAAGGTTCGTCCATTGTCACACCGAAGAATTACGCAATCGCTACCTCATCAGTTGGCAGAGATTAAGTTTAGAGCTGATTTTAGGTTATCAATTAACAATCATTAGTTGATTACCTACTGAATTAGTTAAACCAGTTTTAATCGGCTTAGCTTAACATTATTCACGTTTTAAATGCAATCGCAAATTCAATTCGCGAATTAAAGAAGAGGAAAGGAGAAGAAACAAGAAATGAGAGAATGAAATTGATTAATAGAAAACAGAGTACAAACACAAGTGGTCTAAATTCAGATGGATCCATCTACCACAACGAACGCCATGGCTAATGGTGGTAGTTCACCTCCAATAGCCTAAGTGTTGAGGATCAGATCCACCAGAGTGTGTTGGAATCCCAAGCGGTCCCTTCTGACAGACTTCAGCTTCCCAGTCTCAGATCTGCACTTCCTCGATCGAGAGAAACACCAATGCAACACCGTGTATCACCGTAGATGGAGGAAAATGAGAGCGAGGTGAAGATGATGACAATGTGTAGCCTGTGAATTCAAAGACCTCTAAAATGTACAAAACTGCCCCTATATATACAAGAGTGTGCGAATTACGACACCTAACAGAATTACAAAAGTGAATTTCCTATTCTACCCTTGTGTAGCTTATGTCACACATTTCTCTAGGAGTGACATGGCCTCTGGAAATGAGGTGGCGTGGATAGTGTCAATGGGCCACCCTTATTGGGCTGCGCTTATCGTGAGCTGCTGGGCTGCAAGGCCTGGCCTGGTCGAGATGGAGTCGGTCTCAGCTGAGACGACTCTCCTGGCTGAGGTGAACTTGGTTCAATCCTATAGAAGAAGGGAAGGAAACTTTTTATTAGCTAAGACCTTCAATTTAGTACAGATTTGTATTTTCTCTCTTTTTAGGTTCATAATATAAATCTCAGCTAACAAACAATCCTTAAGCACACGATTATCTTACAACCACCCTTCTTAGATCTATAAAAGATGCATAATCTGTGGCTCATCAGACCCCCACACTTAGCCTTTTGCACTATTGGGAAAAATCAACTGGGAATCAATAAGGGGGATTTTTAAGGATAGGAAAGAATTTTTAAATTGGCTTCCTTAAGTTCAGTCGAGACAGAGTCAGCACTCGTTAATCCTGAGTTTAAGATACTCAAACAGTTTGAAGACTACTTCTCCTGCGCCCTAGGTGAATTCATGACCTGCAAACAGCAAAAGGTAGCCCGAAGTGATAGAGCTCTCACTTAGGAAAGTATTCTCTCAGTCTCTCAAGTGTTTGGGTTTTTATTTACACTTAACATTGTATGAGACTAGCATTCTTTTACTTTGACAAGGCTCTCCTCCTACACCTGCAAAAACACAAACAGTCATGATCACCAAGACTTCCTTTTTGGCTTGTAGCGAGGTCAGGGATACAGGTAGGATAGAATATGGGAGGTGGAGTTAGAACCCGTGGGCAAGATAGAAGCAATGGGGAGTAAGCTTCATCAGCATGGGGGTAGCTCAAGATAGTGTGTTCTTTTAGTCGTCTTAAATGCCTATCAAATAACTAAAATTAACTATAGTATAGCCAACCCTAGGTCATTCTTCTCAAGGACACAATGTGCTTAGTTTTGATTTAGTGTGAAGTAAAATGTTATCGAATCTAAGATGTAAAGTTCTGACTCCGTTCGGCACTGGCAGAGTTGCTCTCGGCAAAGACTGAGCCGAGATGATCTCGGCAGAGATAATCTGGCTTGGTCTCTGCTGAGTGCAGATAGACGCAACAGAGTTGGACTGACTCTGTTTCAGACTTAGAAAGCAGTAAACAGGGGGAATTTGATCGTAAGCAAAGCAAAAATTAAACTAAGAGTATGAATGCAGTAAACATATACTACTGTTACTAGTTATCTATTATTATTATTTAACTGTGTTCGTATTCAGTCCCATCAATCCAAGTTCAGTTCGGGTTCCACACTACAATTCTCAGTCCATATCAGCCTTGGGCAGTCTTATGGCAATCGCCAAAGGTTCGTCCATTGCCATACCGAGGGTTTATGCAATCGCTACCTCATTAGTTGATAGGGATTAAGTACAGAGCTGATTTTAGGTTCTCGATTAACAATCGTTAAACGATTACCTACTAAATTCGTTAAACTAGTTCCAATCGGCTTAGCTTAACATTGTTCACAATTTAATTGCAATCACGGATTAAATCATGAATTAAAGGAGAGGAAGAGAATGGAGATAAGAAATGCAGAATGAAATTGATTAACAGAAATAGAATACAAATACAGTGGTTCTGAATTCAGGTGGATTCATCCTCCACGACGATCGCCACAATTGATGGTGGTGGTTCACATCCGATAGCCTGAGCGTTGAGGATCAGATCCACCAGAGTGCGTCAGTAATCTGACCGGTCCCCTTTGACAGACTTCGGCTTCCCAGTCTCAAACATGCACTTCCTCAATCGAGAGAAACGCCAATGATACTTTTTATTAGCTAAGACTTCCGAATTAACACAGATTTGTATTTTCTCTATATTTAAGCCCATAAAATGAATCGTAGCTAACAATCCATTCTTAAGCACAAAATAATCTTACAAACACCCTTCTTAGGTGTCTAAAACATGTATAGTTTGTGACTCATCACTCTCCTCCTACACCTGCAAAAACACAAACAGTCATGATCACCAGGACTTCCTTTTTGGCTTGTAGCGAGGTCAGGGACACAAGTAGGATAGAATATGGGAGGTGGTGTTAGAACCCGTGGGGAAGAAAGGAGCAATGGGGAGTAAGCTTCATGAGCATGGGGGTAGCCCAGGATGCTGTGATCTCCTTCCTTTATTCTTCTCTTGTTTGCTCACTTCTTTCCCTTTTCTTATCTTTTCTTTTCCTTTCTTTTCTGGTGTTCATGCAACCTTGCTGTAATTCTTTGTTTTTCAGCTCTGATTTCTTAGCTGCTTTTCTACTTTTCTCTTTTTCTTTCATTCACTTGCTTCTTTTCTTTCCTCACCCTTGGAAGATGTTGAGTAGATTCTACATCCCTCAATTTCCCCCACACTTGATGATGATTTACTCCAAAAACAATTCCAAGGCTCCTCTACTCCCCATGGGTGAGGTTAAATTATGGTTTTTCCTGGCCTTGGCTTGTAATGAGCTGTCAGAAAGAATGGTTGAATTAGACTCAAGGGGGTGAACAAGGGACAAAATATTTCAGGTAGGCTTTATTTGGCTCGAGGCTCGTAAGAACATGGCCTAGATCATGTCATTCTTGCATGTGCAAAGAGTTGTATCTAGAGAGTCAAGGCAAAATGCAGAATACACAGTTAATCATGAATGCAAAAATCACACAAGAAAAGAGAGAATGGCAAGACGCAAGCCATTAATAGGTACAGAGGCTCAAATTCTCACACTGGTTATTTTGCTCTATCATTGAAGGTTTTCCTTTTCAGTTTTCAATTAATCATTGCCTAGAAACACAAAAAATTTCGCCCCCTTCAGGCTAGAGAAATCTCTTCTTAGGGTTGTAGAGTTGCTTCCTACTGTCTTCTTAAACTTCCAAAAGTCGATTCACAATTCTTTCCAACACACATTTTCAACATTTTCTAATCCAATTTTGAAAATTTTCTAGGAGGAAACAAGACAGGGAACAAAAAGACTCAGGAGAAAATTGAAAGATACTAAGTTTAAACAGACTAAGGAAATAAAACATAAATGCAAACAAAACAAAACAAATAAAATTGAGCCAGAATGAAGAGTGTTGAACAATATCAGAGCAATAGAATTCGGTCTGCAGTCTCAAATGGCCACAACAGTGCTCCCCCCACACTCGAATTCTACATTGTCCTCAATGCCTGATATGATTGAGAGGGGCCGACAGAATAGGTTTAGGTAGTTCCATATGGTGGAGTTGGTTCCATCAGTGAGATGATCTCCATGTCACCTATAATTGGTGCTAGACCTTCGTGGAATGGCTTGATTTAATGCCCATTGACCTGGAAGGTGATGTTGCTTTGATCATCTTTTAGTTACACTACACCATAGGGAAATATGTTAGTGATAACAAAAGGTCCATCCCATCTAGAGCGAAGCTTACCTGCTATGAGCTTTAGTCGTGAATTAAATAGCAGCACTTTCTGGCCGACTCGGAAGTCTTTCCTCAAGATCTGTTGGTCATGGAATTTCTTGACTTTCTGCTTATAGATCCTGGAATTCTCATATGCTTCCAAGAAGAGTTCATCTAACTCTTGCAGTTGGAATTTCTTCTACTATCCACTTTGGTCATAGGCCAGATTTCTCTGCTTGACAACCTAGTAAGCCTTGTGCTCTAGCTCCACAAGAAGGTGGCAGGTTTTACTGAAGACAATCTAATAAATCCGATAGGGGATATCCCTAACGATGTTCGGTAAGCAATTTTGTGTGCCCAAAAAGAGTCCTCAAGGAGTCGGCTCCAGTCTTTCCTGCTTGGGTTGGTCATCTTTTGCAGCGTTTTCTTAATTTTCCTATTGAAGACTTTGGCTTGGCCATTTGTCTGGGGATGGTAGGCTGTGGCGATTATGTGCGTCACCCTATATTTCTAAAGAAGGGAAGTCATGACTCTATTGCAGAAGTGATTGCCTTGGTTACTTATGAGCGCTTTTGCCACACCAAACCTGCAGAAAATGTTGGACTTTAGAAAGTCCACAACTACCTTTGCATCGCTGGTCTTTGTGGCAATAGCTTCTACCCATTTTGATACATAATTGATGGCCAGTAGAATATATGAGTAACCATTGGAGATTGGGAATGGCCCCATGAGATCAATTCCCCAAACATCGAAGACTTCACAAAATAGGATGGGTTGCTGGGGCATTTCATGCCTTTGGTTCATGGCCATCCCTGCTTTTTGGCGTCTTTCGCAGGTGGAGACGAAATGATGAGCGTCTCTAAAAATAGTAGGTTAGTATAAGCCACAGTCTAGCACTTTCCTAGCAGTCCGAGGTAATCCATAGTGGCCGCCTCCAGGTGTTGAGTGGCAGAACTGGAGGACCGAGTTGATCTCGGCATCAGGAATGCACCTGCGGATTACTTTGTCACTGCATAGTCTCCAAAGGTAGGGATCATCCCATATGTAATATTTGGCATCACTCTGAAGTTTTTCTTTATGTAGCCGAGATGCCTCTGGTGGAAATTGAGATGTTGCCACATAATTGCAGATGCCGACAAACCATGGTGTGGATGCTTTGATGTGTAGAAGCTGCTCGTCATGGAATTCATCTCGGATAGGCATTGGTTCGCTTTCTTTTTCAATCCTACTCAAGTGGTCAGCTACAGAATTCTCAGCGCCCTTCTTGTCTTTGATTTCTATGTCGAATTCTTGGAGGAGGAGCATCTACCGGATTAGTCTTGGTTTGGCGTCAGGCTTCTTCAACAAGTATCTCAATGCAGCATGGTCAAAGAGTATGATTATTCTTGAACCGAGAAGGTATGGCGGAATTTAATCCAAGGCAAATACAATTGCCAAGAGTTCCTTCTCAATTGTTGTATAGTCTTATTGGGCCGAATCCATGGTTCTGGATGCATAAGCAATCACGTGCACAGGTTGGCCAACTCTAGCTCTTTGGCCGAGAACAGCTCCTAACGCCGAATTGGATGCGTCACACATCAGCTTAAATGGCAGGTCCTAGTTTGGCGCTTGTAGGATAGGGGCGAATGTGAGTCTGTTCTTTAGCTCCTGAAATGCTTCACTACAAGGTTGGTCAAAATTAAATTCCACATCCTTCTACAACAGCTTGGACAGTGGCAGGGCAAGCTTGTTGAAGTTCTTAATGAATCTTTTGTAGAAATCTGCATGTCCAAGGAAAGAGCGAACTTCCCGCACAGAAGTAGGGTTAGGAAGGGAGGTGATAATGTCAATCTTTGATTTATCCACCTCAATGCCTCTATTGGAGACCAGATGTCCCAACACTATTCCCTCGGTCACCATGAAATGACATTTTTCAAAATTCAGCACAAGATTTGTGTCAATACATCTCTTCAACACCTTGGATAGGTTGCTCAGACATGCTTCAAATGAATCGGCATAGACCATGAAGTCATCCATGAATACTTCCATGTAATCCTACAGTAAGTCCGAGAAGATTCATGCAATGCTAAAATGTACCCGGAGCATTACATAATCCAAATGGCATGCGAGTGTACGCAAAGGTGCCAAATGGGCAGGTGAAGGTTGTGTTGTGTTGATCTTCAGGTGCAATATGAATTTGCATGTAGCTTGAGAAACCATCCAGAAAATAGTAATGGGATTTCCCTGCTAGCTTTTCAAGGACTTGGTCAATAAAATGCAAAGGGAAGTGATTCTTGCGAGTTGCCTGGTTTAATCTTCTGTAATCAATGCAGACTCGCCAACTATTCTGAATCCTTGTTGGCACCAACTTGTCATGTTGATTCTTTACGACAGTCATCCTGAACTTCTTCGGCACCACTTGCACAAGGCTCACCCATTGGCTATCTAAGATGGGGTAGATGATCCCTGCAGCAAGGAGTTTGGTGACTTCCTTTTTAACCACATCCAAGAGTGTCGGATTCAGTCTTCTCTGTTGTTGCCTTATGGACTTGATTTCCTCCTCCATCAAGATTCTGTGCGTGCAGATGGAGGGGTTTATGCCAGGAAGGTCTGATAGTTTCCACCCCATTTCCCTCTTATGCTGCCTTAAGACTTCCAGCAACTTGTCTTCTTGCTCCTGGTGGAGATTGTTGGCAATGATAACCGGGAGTTGCTGTTCCTTATCCAAGTAGGCATACTTTAAGTGATCCGGTAATGGTTTCAGTTCCATGGTTGGTGATGGCAATGAGGATTTTTCAGTTAATGATTTTGGATCCGTCTAGTCGACTTGATTTAGGCTAGGCACCAGGTGTGCCAACATGATTTCGACCTTTGGCTGTTTCGGCCGACTCGACTTGGTAGCTTCGATTATTGTCGGATTAGAGTTTGCGTTGATTTCTTGTGCAGCTTCGGAGTCGGATCCGTTTGGAATAGTGAAAACCGCTCCAGCTTGCTTTTGGTCTTCATTGGTCGAGATGGTCTCGGCAAGCGTGTCGGCCTTGCTGTCTGACTTTTCGTCCGAGTTGACTTTTATCTTTTCCTTGACTCGGCCTGCTCTGGCCGACTTGATTTCGGCCGTAAAAATGGTTGCCAATTGTGCTGAGAAGGGCCTTTTGGTCTCGGCAACCTTGGGTTCTTCATGATTTGCATACTCTAGGTTCTCTAGGTTGCAGACTTGCTCTAACATTTTAGATAGTTTGGCTTCAAAATCCAAGTCGGCAATGTCATTATGATTGTCCTTAGAGTTGGGAAGATCTCGTACTTCCTCATAGTCGGCCTTTTCTACAAAGGACCCTAAGCAGTTGATTTGATCAGCGCTTCCAGTAAGATTCACAATGTCTTCACTACTGCTGTCTAGTTGAAGATACTCCTCAACTAGCTCATCAATTAGGTCAATGCCGAAGAGAGAATGGTCTTCGGTAGGGTGCTTCATGGCTTCAAAAATATTGAATTGCACCAATGTGTCACCGAATTTCATCGAGAGCATCCCAGCATGCACATCGATCTTTGTTCTGGCCGTCATCAGGAATGGTCTTCCCAAAATTAAGGTGGATTCCTTCCCAGATGTCTCATCCTCCATATCTAGCACATAAAGATCAGCTGGAAATATTAGCTCATTCACCTAGACAAGAACATCTTCGAGAACTCTGAGGGGTTGGACAATGCTCCTGTTTGCAAGTTGAATAGTCATCCTTGTGGGTTCAAGATTATCAGAATTCAGGGACCTGTAGATTGATGCGGGCATGACATTGATTGAGGCTCCCAGGTCCAACATGGCATCAGCAAAAGTGCATTTGCCACCATGTAGCACTTGGAGGTGGACATTATGGAGCAACTTGGACTACCAAGAGAGTGCTTGATTGCGGCCTTTATTGGCCCACTATTTTCAAAGACGCTTATCAATTTGTTTAGCTAGAGTGAAGTCTGGCTAGGGCTAAGAACCAGTCAAGGTTGACTCTGTTCCCTTCAGTGGGTGGAAAGAATACGTATAGCCAGAGTGAAGTTTGGCCAAGAGCAAAAGTTTACCTGGTATCCAGATAGCTGGTTGGGACGTATACTGGTGCTGGGTTCCTTCAAGGTTTTGAGTTCCGGCTCGTACAGCAATTCCCCTAGGGATTGCCTTCTTCCTCTCATTTATCTTTGATTCTTGGCCCCAAGCTATTCGCATTGAGGCCTTTAATAGCCTATGGGAAGAATGTTGAGAGAGCGTATGATCCTGCCATGTGGAAGCATCCCTACTTCCTAAACCAATTTGTTAGCATTGGCGATTCCCATGTTGATGCTCGTTGGACCTTGCGCTTGATCGTGGCACGTTCTCCTGAATTCGCGGCGTGCTCTACAGGTAGTGGTTGACATGGCTTTTTCCCTTGCTGCGATTGGCAAGGATCTTGTTCTGTCAATGGTGGTGGGGCCTTTGGTTTGATGGCGTGGCCTTATTGATAGATCCTCTTTTCCTTTCAGAAGATCGTGCGGCTCGGATTGCTCTGATTTCGGTGAGGTTGTTACCTTTGTGCTGAGGTGGCAGATTCTTTTTGATTCTGCTGTGCTGGGCACTCTCGTTGTTGTTGAGGTGGGGCCTCGTGTGCTTAACGTGGCCACTTCAAGTCCTTGGTCGTTTCGACCCCCTTTTCCACGTCTATCCTATGCTGGTGTGATCACTGGTCCTCTTGGGCTTTGTGTGAGTCATGGACCGGGTTGTGCACGTCCTTGTCAGTCCTACCTTGCTAACTGCTGTAACGTATGCTATGTTTTTCCTTTCAGTCGTGGCCAAGTTGACTGACTTTCCTAACGGGTCTCTTACTAGCCCTCTTGAGCGCGAGCCTTCTTTGGGTTTGACATTTCTCATGGAACTGTTTGTTGGGCCAGACAGATTCAGGGTCCTACACCCTCCACACTTACACTTTTGCATTCTTGGGCAAAATCAGATTCGATCATTCAAGGAATTTGAAAGAGAAGATGTATTTTTAAATGAATTTCTCAAGTTTTGACAAAACAGATTAAGCACACATTCATCTCAGGATAAAGACATTCAAACAATCTATGGAAGTTACTTTTTCCATACCCAAGGCAAATAAGCAATCCTACAAACATCAAAGAGTAACCAAGAAGTGACTAAGCTCTCTCCCAGGGCATATTCTCTCAATCTCTCAAGTGTTTGGGTTTGTATATACACTCAAAACATCCTATTTCAACCGGCACTACCAAATTTTGACTAGCCACTTCTTCTACACTTTCAAAAACACATGCAATGGTGATCAATAGGACTTTTTCGGGCTTGTAATGTGGCCAGGGGTAAGGTAGGATTCAGGATGGTGAAGTGAGCTTCTTACAATCAAAGGGTGAGAGGAGTAATAGGGAATGAGTCGGTAAACATGAGGGTTATCCCTTCGGACCTGCAAGTCTTTATTCACTGCTCTTCTTTTCCCTTTACATTTTTCTTTCTCTTTCTCACTATTTATTTTGAAGCTTTGTGTTGCATTTTCTTCTCGCAACTTTTTGCTTTTGATTCTTTTTCTTTATTTCAATGAATCTTGCATTTCTTTCTTTTTCTTTTCATACCCCTTTCTTTTCTTTTCTTCTCATTAGCTCTTTTTCTTCACACATTACTCTTTTTCCAAATGTACTACCCTCGCACTATCTCTGGGTGCCACCCTCACACTTATTCCAAACCTATTCCTAAAACAATTCCATAGCTCCTCTGATCCCTCTAGTTGAGGTTGATCATGGTTTTTCCGGCTTTAGGCTTGTAATGAGCTGTCATATCAAGAAATGGTTATATAGGCTCAAAGGCGTTAAACAAAGGATTCGATTACAAGGTAGATCTCTTTGCCCAGTAGCTAGTAAAGAAAAGATGGCCTAAATCATGTCACTCATGCATATGAAATAAGGTGTTTCCAGAGACTCAAGGCAAAACCTAGAGTAACCAGTAACATGGATGCAAAAATCACACAAGAAAGAAGAGAATGGCAAGATGCAAAGCCATTATTATGTACAAGGCTCAAAAATTCCCACACAAATAAATGCTCTGTCACTAAGGGTCTATCTTTTTCAGTTTTTCAATTACTTATTGCCTAAGGATGCAAAAATTTCACTCCCTCTCAAGTTGAAAAACCTTTCCTCCAGGGTTATGTACTGCCTCTTACCATTCCATCTAATCTCAAAGAAATCCATTTAAATTATTTTTCAAAGCATTTTTCTCGACAATTAGAAATCAGAAATCAGCTAGGGAAAACAAAGTGAAAATGAAAAATGAAGACAAGAACTGAAACAAAATGGAACTATCAAGGAGCCTGATCAAAGCAAGAAATCGTAAGAACAGAATTGAGCAAGCCCAAAATAGCTACGCCCTCCCCCCATACTTGAACGATGCATTTCCCTCAATGCATGGCATGAAAACAAAGGGGAGGGGGGGTTCTGAGGCTTGCTCAAGGTGTGCCATCGAGCATGGTCGGTTCCATTAGTGAGATGCTCTCCATCTCGCCCACTGTCGGCACTGGACCTTCATGGAAAATTTTTAGTTGATGCCTGTTGGCTTGGAAGGTGCTATTGGTAGCTTCATCTTTTAATTCCACTACACTGTAGGGAAAAACATTAGTGATAACAAAGAGTCCATCCCATCTAGAATAGAGCTTACCTACAATGAGCTTTAGACGTGATTTATACATAAGCACTTTCTGGCCGACTTGGAACTCCTTCCTCAAGATCTAGCTATCATGGAATTGCTTGAATTTTTGCTTGTAGATCCAGGAGTTCTCATATGCTTCCAAGCGGAGTTCTTCCAATTCTTGCAACTGGAGTTTTCTTTCCTTGCCTTATTGGTCGTAGGCCATATTGCACTGCTTGACTGTCTAATAAGCTCGATGTTCCAGTTCAACCAGCAAGTGGCAGGCTTTATCAAAAATGATCTGGTAGGGAGACATCCCCAACGGAGTCCAGTATGTTGTCCGATGTGCCTAGAGCACATCCTCAAGGAGTCGGCTTCAGTCCTTCCGGTTGGGATTCCCCATCTTTTGCAGAATTTTCTTGATTTCCCTATTAAACACTTCAGCTTGGCCATTTGTCTGAGGGTGATATGGTGTGACAATTCGGTGCACCACCCCATACTTTTCGAGTGGCTATGGACTTTACCCATCACGATACATAATCGATGACAAGCAGAATGTATGAGTATCCATTGGAGACTGGGAAAGGCCCCATAAAATCAATACCCCAAACATCAAAAACTTCATAGAACAAAATTGGTTGCTGGGGCATTTCATGCCTTTGGCTTATGGTCATCCCTACTTTCTGACATTGCTCACAGGTGGAGAAGAATTAATAAGAATCTATGAAAATGGTGGGCTAATAGAGCCCACAATCAATCACTTTTCGGGATGTTTGAGTTGATCCATGATAAGTCATATTTTATGCACCTCACAAGGGCTTAAGATGGGTACTTTTGTGACTATTTGGTGATTAAGAATCACATCTTAAGATTCAGATTATGGACATAGAAATAGGGAAAATATAAATCTGTGCTAATTTGGAGATTTTAGCTAATAAAAGATTGGATTCATTTTGTAGGCCAAGCAAAGGACGTCTCAGCCCATCAAGAAAAGTCTTAGTCTAGGAGAAGCTTTCCCAGCCAGACCGGCTCCTCCCCAGACCCGACCGACTCTCTAGCCCAGCAATAGCAAAACGGCCCAATCAAATTGAGCCAGCCCAAGTGTAGTTCTTTTCAGTAGATCCAGCTCAGTTGCCACGTTACTCTAGGAGAAGCTTGCAGCATAAGAGTGACCGCTTAGGGGTAGAAAGGGAAAATTAGGAATCTGTAATTCAGTTAGAAAGTTGTTAGGCTTAGCATTAGCGTGCGTCACAAGGGACCCATTCTTGTATATATAGGGACCTATTGTATGTCTTAGGGAGTTGAATTCAGACTTGTATCCATACCCATTACGCTCCAACTTCTTGTTCTCACTTCGAAATTCATGGTGGAACATAGTGCCTTAGTGGTATCTCTCTCGATCGAAGAGGTGCAGATCAAGGACTGAGAAGCCGAAGGTTATCAAAGGTGACCGCTTAGCATGGCAATGCACTCTAGTGGACTAGATCCTCAACGCCTTAACTATAGTTGGTGAACCATCGCCGCTCTTTGATAAGCGTATTTTTAGTCGTCTCAAAGCCCATCACATAAACTAAAGCTAACCATAGTATAGTCAACCCTAGGTCAAATTTTCTCAAGGACACAGTGTGCTCAAATGTGACTTTAATATGAAAAATAAGTGACACAGAACTCAATTGTAGAATGTAGACTCACTCTCGGTTGGAGGCCGAGTTGCTCTCGATAGAGACTGGTCCGATATGGTCTCGACAGATACTTATCTGACACGGTCTCGGCTAAGTGCTGACAAACGCAACAGAGTCAAACTAACTCTGGTTTGGACTAAAATGCAGGAAATATGGGGGTTGAAATGCAAATAATAAAAGATAGGAAGTAAACTAAGAACGTAAATGCGATTAAGCTAAGCTACTCTACTACTACTATTGTGTTCATGTTCAATCTCAATAATCAAGTCTGTTCTGGTTCATTCACTCCAAGTCATAGTCCATATCAACCTTAGGTTCTCTTATGATGATCGTCAAATGTTCATCCATTGCCATACCGAGGATTTACACAATTTCTACCTCATCAATTGACAGGGATTAAGCTTAGAGTTGATTTTAGGTTCTCTAGTTGATTACCAACTAAATTAGTTAAACCAGTTCCGATCAGATTAGTTCAACATTGTTCACCACAGTTTGTGCAATCGCAACGTGGATAGGGAATTAAAGTATAGGAATGCAAATAGAAATCAAAATTAGAAAACACTCATATTATTGAAAAAAAAATACAAACACAGGATTTGAATTCAGTGACTCCGCCTTTTACAGCAATCGCCATGGAAGAACGGTGATGGTTCACCTCCGTTAGCTAGAACACTGAGGATCAGATCCACCAAAGTGCATTGGTAGTCCAAGCGATCCCCTTTGACGATCTTCGGCTTCTCAGTTTCTGACTTGCACTTCCTCAATCGAGAGAAGCACCGTTGATAGCACCATGCGCCACCTTAGATGTGAGAATGGATATAATAGAAATGGACAATATGAAATTCAGACCCCGAAAAAGTGCACAACTCCTCCTATATATACACGAGCTGTGACCTACTACTCTAACGACTCCTAACAAAATTACAACTGAATTGCCTATTCTACCCTTGCGAAGATTCTTCAGAGTGACGTGGTAGATTCTCCAAGAGTGACATGGTAGTTGAGCTGGAGTTGAGATGGCCTCTACGCTAGATTGTTGACATGGATGATGCAATAGGGTCGCTCCTTATTTGGCTGTTGTGCTATTTCTTCACAAGCTGCTGGATCGCTGAGTCGACCGGCCGAGAAGGAGTCGGTTGGCCAGGACAACTCTCCTGGGCCGAGATCAATTCAGCTTATCCTACAAAAGAAAGGGACGAGACTTTTTATTAGCTAAGTCCTTTAAATTAATACAGATTTATGATTTCTACATTTCCAAGTCCATAATATGAATCTCAGCTAAGGCTCAATCCTTAAGTACTAATTGGCCTCAAAAGCACCCTTCTTAAGTCCATGCAAGGTTTATAAAATGTGACTCATCACTCTTCCATGGCGATCATCGTGGAAGACGGACCCCATGAATTCAATCCCTGTAACCATACTCTGTTTCAATAAGAATTTTGGTTTACGTTCTTATCTTCTGGTTGTGAATCCTATTTTCAATCTGCTTTACTATGTCGTGATTGTGCATTGTTAAGTAAATCATCGTTAGACTAGGCCGATTGGAACCGGTTTAACAACTTAATTAAGTAATCAATTAGAGAACCTAAAATCAACCTCATGCTTACTCCCTACCAACTGATGAGGTAGCGATTGTGTAAATCCTTGGTATGGCAACGGATAAATGTGTGCTGATTGTCATAAGGACCTTAGGTTGATTCGGAAAAATAATCTTCAGTGTAGAATTGAACACCAACTACTTGTTGATCATAGTGTTGATGCAATATTAGTTTAGCATAGTCTAGATTGCATTTACTTTTATACTTAGTTTACTTTCTATCTTTACCTCTCTACAACCAAACCCCCCTGATTTCCTACATTTTAGTCCAAGATCGAGTCTAGTCCAAGACCGAGTCTAGTCTAACTCTATCGCGTCCGAGTTTGTGCTTAGTTGAGACTGAGTCGGATCCATCTCCACTGAGGCTAGATCAGATATGCCTTGGCCGAGAGCAAGTCGATATTCCGCATACTTAGTATTCTCTGCATTAACTCTGATTTCCACATTAACCCATAATAAAACACACTATGTCCTTGAGAGATTCGACCTAGGGTCAGCTATACTACAGTTAGCCTTAGCTTTATTTGATGCGCGTAAGACGACTGAAAAACGAGTTATCAAATTGTCGTCGTTGCTGGAGACACAAGTTCCTTTGTGTGCCAAATCTGAGTTTAACTCGAATCCCGAGTCTGTGGAATGTTATGTTTGTCATTTGAGTCATAGAGTCTATTTTGAGTTTGTTGAGTCTGTAATTATTTTCTTTTCGGATTGAGTCTGGGAGTAATATAGCACGCTGATTATGTGTCAAATTTTTGTTGCGTGAGTTTCACTATTGAAAAAAATAATAAACAAAAAACAAAAAACAAAAAAAAGAAGAAAAAAATTATTAGTGTTTCTTATTCTTTTTCTGCATTGTTAATTTTTCTGCATCATTAATTCTTTTTCCACTTTGTGCATGAGTAACACTTAACCATTTGTGCATTACTGACTTTAACTGTAACTGCATAATTAACCCCCATTCTTTTGCATATTGGATTCTGCAGTTGTCTGCATATTTTTTTTACCATGCATGACTAGGAGTAGTTCTGACTCATTGTATGATTTGGATCCTGAAATAGAAATCACTTTACATAGGTTGAGGAAAGTTAGAAATATTGTAGTAACTAATAGTAGTAGTTTCAATTCTGTTTCTAATTCTGATAATAGTATTTCTGCCACTAACGATTTTGATTCTTTTGAATACAGTAGTGCTAACATTTCTAGTTTTGATCTAAATAACTAAAGGAGCTGGCCACACCGGATGTGGTGTACCAACCTTGGTGCATCTAGTACCCATAGCTTGAACCAGGTTAAACCATCTTAAACTTATGAATTGAAATCTGATTTGATACTATTGCCCAAATTTCATGGTCTTGTAGGAGAAGACCCCCACAAGCACTTAAAGGAATTTCATGTGGTTTGTTCCACAATGAGGCCACAGGGGATACCGAAGGACTATATTAAAATGACAGCGTTTCCGTTTTCCTTAGATGGAGCTACGAAGGATTGATTGTATCTACAACCAGTTCTCTTCAACACTTGGGGAGATATGAAGTGCATGTTTTTGGAGAAGTTCTTTCCAACATTAAGGACGACGACCATTAGGAAAGAAATTTGTGGGATAAGGCAACATTCTAGAGAGACTCTGCATGAATACTAGGAAAGATTTAATAAGTTATGTGCCACATGTCCACATCATCATATCAACGAGTAGTTGCTGATCCAATATTTTTACGAGGGACTGATAATGATGGACAGAAGTATGATTGACACTGCTAGTGGAGGAGCATTAATGGACAAGACACTAGCAACAATAAGGCATCTGATCTCCAATATGGCAAGCAATACACAATAATTTGGGATCAGAGGAGTCGACTCATCCTGGATGGTGAATGAAATCGGTGCAGTTGACAACCTAAGACTGGAGAATCAATTGACATCACTGGTGAGGCAACTCGCTGTTGGACAACAACAACCAAGAATAGCAACCAGAGTTTGTGGTATCTATACTTTCGTGGAGCACCCCACTGACATGTTCCCCACATTACAAGAAACTGAGTCGAACCATCAAGAGAGCGTTGGAGCAATAGATGGTTATCAGTATGGGAAACAGTCATATCAGAATCAATAATTTGATAATCAACAATTTGGAAGGCAGTCATTTCGGCCAGGGCCGAGTCAAGGGTCATATGTGGCTCAGCGATTCGGATCTACCCTGAATGTACCTCAAGGTCAAACCGGTTATTGATAGTCGAGTCTGCAATACCAGGCACCACCTTTCCTACAACAACAACAACATAGAGTGCCATCTCAAGGAAACTCCCCATCACTGGAGGACCTGATGAAGTAGTTAGCAACAAGCAATCTAAAGTTTCAATAGAACATGAACTCCAGTAATATGCAGTTCCAGCAAAACATGAGCGCCACCATCCAAGACCTCAAGACGCAAATAGGATAGCTAGCCAACATTGTGAGTTATTTACAGTCGGGTTGGGTCCGGGAACCTTCCTCACAGACAATTCTGAATCCGAGGGGGAATGCGAGTATAATATCTCTTAGAAATGGTAGAGAATTACCACAACCAGTGCTGCAACAAGGGCCGAGACCAACTGATGTCGACTCTTAGCTGGATGTTGACTCACAGGTACCTCAATCGAATAAGTTTGTCCCATTGCCATTTCCAACCCGAACTCTCTCAGCAAGGAAGCCTGAATTTGATGAAGAGTTGCTAAAGATGTTCTGGAAGGTGGAAATTAACATTCCACTCCTAGATGCCATAAAGCAAATCCCTAAGTATGCAAAATTCCTTAAAGAGTTGTGCTACACAAGAGGAAAAAGATGGAATAAGGAGTGGAATTAGGAGGAATAGTGTCGACGTTAACCAAAAACAATGACATCATCACCAAAGCACAATAAGCTCTGCTAAAGAAGTGTCGAGACCCAAAAATTTTCTCTGTCTCATGCACCGTTGGCGACTGTACCTTTGTTGATGCCATGCTGGACCTAGGAGCCTCAATTAATGTCATGCCAACATTAATCTACAAATCCTTGAATTTTGGTGATCTGGAACCCACTAGGATGACAATACAACTAGCAAATAGAAGTGTTGTTCAACCTTTAGGCGTTCTCGAAGATGTACTGGTCCAAATGAATAAATTGATTTTCCCAGCCAACTTCTATGTGCTGGATATGGAAGACGAGACATCAGGGAAGGGATCTCCCTTAATCTTGGGGCGACCATTCCTAATGACTGCCAGAACAAAGATTGATGTGCATGTCGGGATGCTCTCAATGGAATTTGGTGACAATTTGGTGTAGTTCAATATTTTCAAAGCCATGAAGCACCCCACCGAGGACCATTTGCTCTTTGGCATTGATCTAATTGAGGGAAATGCATCATTCAAGTGTGGGGGAAAGGTGAAAGTTATCCATGGCTTGCTCAATTATGCTCTTACAATCACTTGCTTTGATCAGACTCTATACCGGCTCCATTTTGTTGTTTATGCTTTGTTTTTCTATCTTGAATTTTGTTTATGTTTTCATTTGTGTCTTATTTTCATTTTGGTAAGTTTCATTTTCTTTTTTATTTTCAGCCGAGTCTATACCAACTCTGGTTCCATCTCTGTCGGATCTGGATTGACTTCGGTTCTGTTTCAATTTTTGTTTCCATTTTTCATTTTTGCTTTATTTCCCCTAACTGATTTCTGATTCCTGAAGAAAATGCTTTGAAAAAGGATTTAAATGGATTTCCCTTAGAAAAATGAAACAGTAAGAGGCAATGTATAACCCTGGAAGAAAGATTTTTTGACTTGAACAGGAGTGAAATTTTTGCATCCTTAGGCAGTAAGTAACTTGAAAAAAGGAAACCAAAGTCATGGAGCAACTATCCGTGTAAGTATTTTTGAGCCTTGTATATAAATGGCTTTGTATCTTGCCATTCTCTCCTTTCTAGTATGATGTTTGCATCCATGATAACTGTGCACTCTGGATTTTGCCTTGACTCTTTGGATACATCTGGTTTCGCATGTAGAAATGATATGATCTAGGTCATTTTTCTAACAAGCCCCAAGCCAAATGGACCTACCTTGTGAATCAAATCCCTTGTTTACCCCTTTTTGAGCCTGAATAACCATTTTTTTATATGACGTCTCATTACAAGCCAAAGCAAAAAAACCATGACCACCCTTAACCTTAGGGGTCAGAGGAGCTTTGGAATTGTTTTGGGAATGGGTCTCGCTTAAGTGTAGGGGAGATACCCAGGGATATGGCAAGAGTAGTGTATCTAAAACAAAGTGCTCATAATGGTGAAAAAGGTTGGAAAAGAAAAGTGAAAAATTTTGTAGGATGAGTCAAAGAAAAGAAAAGTAGCAAAAGCAAAAAGTTGCAAGAAAAATGCTACACAAAGCTGCAAAAACAAAAGTGAGAAAAAAGAAGAAAAGAAAATTGTAAAAGAGAAAGAAAAGCAATGAGCAAAGATGTTCTAAAAAAGAATTGTAGTTTCCTAGGGAATATCCTCCATGCTTACGAACTCATTCCTCATTGCTCCTCTCTTTCTTATGGTTAGTCAACTCACTTACCGTCCTGAATCCTACCCTTAACCCTTGCCACGTTACAAGCCTAAAAGCAAGTCCTATTAATCATTATTGCTTGTGCTTTTGAAGGTGTAGGAAGAGAGACTAGTCAAGGTCTAGTAGTACCAGTTGGCATAAGATGTTTTGAGTGTATATACAATCCAAAACACTTGAGAGATTGAAAAAATATTTCCTTAGAGAGAACTCAGTCACTTCTTAATCACTCTTTGATGTTTGTAGATTGCTTATTTTCCATGCATGTGGAAGAAGTAACTTTCATAGATTTCTTGAACATCTTGATCCTGGGATGAATGTGTGCCGACTCTGTTTTGTCGAACTTAAGAAATTCATTTAAAAAAAAACTCATCTTCTCTTTCAAAACCCCTTGAATGATCGAATCTGATTTTGCCAAGAGTGTAAAAGAGTAAGTGTGGGGGTCTAATAAGTCATATTTTATGCACCTCATAGGGGCTTAAGATGGGTACTTTTGAGACTATTTGGTGACTAAGAATCACATCTTATCTAAGATTTAGATTAGGGACCTAGAAATAGGGAAAATATAAATCTGTGCTAATTTGGGGATTTTAGCTAATAAAAAATTAGATTTATTTTGTAGGCTAAGCAAAGGATGACTTAGCCCGTCAAGAAGAGTCTTGGTCCAAGAGAAGCTGTCCCGGTCAGACCGGCTCTTCCCCAGACCCGACCGACTCTCTAGCCCAGCAATAGTGAAGTGGCTCAATCAAATTGAGCCAGCCGAAGTGCAATTCTTTTCAGTAGATCTAGCTCAGCTTCCACGTCACTCCAAGAGAAGCTTGCAATGCAAGAGTTATTGCTTAGGGGAAGAAAGGGAAAATTAGGAATCTGTAATTCAGTTAGAAAGTTATTAGATTTAGCATTAGCGTGTGTTGCAAGGGACCCATTATTGTATATATAGGGACCTACTGTACGTCTTAGGGAGTTGAATTTAGACTTGTATCCATATCCATTATGCTCCATCTTCTCGTTCTCAGTTGCTCTCTCTCGATCGAGGAGGTGCAAGTCAAGGATTGGGAAGCCGAAGGTTATCAAAGGTGACCACTTGGTGTGGCCAACGCACTCTAGTGGACTAGATCCTCAATGCCTTGACTATCGTTGGTGAACCATCATCGCTCTCCTATGGCGATTGTCGTGGAAGACGAACCCCATGAATTCAATCCCTGTAACAATACTTTGTTTCAATAAGAAGTTTGGTTTATGTTCTTATCTTCTAGTTGTGAATCCTATTTTCAATATGCTTTACTATGTATATTAGTGTTAAACTAGGCCGATTTTGAAGCAGTTTAGCAACTTAATTAGGTAATTAATTAGAGAACCTAAAATCAACCCCGTGCTTACTCCCTACCAATTGCATTTTAGTCCGAGACCGAGTCTAGTCTGACTCTGTTGTGTCCGAGTCTGCGCTTAGCCGAGACTGAGTCGGATCCGCCTCCACCGAGGCCAGATCAGATTCGCCTTGGCTAAGAGCAAGTTGGCGTTCTGCATACTTAGTGTTTTTTGCATTAACTTTGATTTCCACATTAAGCCATAATAGAATACACTGTGTCCTTGAGAGATTCGACCTAGGGTCAGCTATACTATAGTTAACCCTAGTTTTATTTGATGTGGATAAGACAAATGAAAAAAAAGTTATCAATCCATAGTGAGCGCCTTCAGATGCTGCATGACAAAATTGGAGGACCGATTTGATCTTGGAATCCATAATGCACCTGCGAATGACTTGATCATTGTAGAGTCACCATAGATAAGGATCATCCCATATATAGTATTTGACATCACTCTTAAGTTTCTCTTTGTATAGTCAGGATGCCTCTAGCGAAAATTGAGATGCAACAATGAAATATAGATGTCTGCAAACCATGGTGTAATCTTGTTTAGCTGCAACAGTTGCTCATCATGGAATTCATCTCGGATGGACATCGAATCGCTTTCCTTCTCAATTCGGCTCAAATGGTCTGCTACTAAATTCTCAACACCTTTCTTATCCCTGATCTCTACATCAAACTCTTGGAGAAGAAGCATCTACTAGATCAATCTTGGCTTTGCATCGAGCTTCTTTAACAAGAATCGTAGTGCAGCATGGTCAAAGAAGATGATAATTTTAGGGCCTAGCAGATATGAACGAAATTTGTCCAAGGTAAATACAATTGCCAATAACTCCTTTTCAGTTGTTGTATAATTCAACTAGGCTGGATCCATTGTTCTAGATGCATACACAATGACATGCACTTGTTTGCCGATTCTAGCTCTTTGGCCTAAGACGGCTCCAAGTGCGGAGTTGGATGAGTCACACATTAACTCGAATGGATACTCCCAGTTGGGTGCTTGTAGAATAGGTACGAATGTGAAATTCACCTCCTTTTGTAGCAACTTGTAGAATAGGGACGAATAGGTACAAATAAGTCTTGTAGAATTAGTACGATTTCAGCTCCTAGAAGGCTTCAATACAAGGCTAATCAAATTTGAAATCCACCTCCTTTTGTAGCAGCTTGGACAATGGCAGGGCAATCTTGCTGAAATTCTTGATAAACCGCCTATAGAACCCTGCATGTCCAAGGAATGAGCGAACCTCCTACACATAAACGTGGTTAGGAAAGGAAGTAATAATATCGATTTTGGATTTATTAACCTCAATGCCTCTGCTGGATACAAGATGTCTCAGCACAACTCCCTCAGTCACCATGAAATGGCATTTTTTGAAGTTAAGCACCAGATTTGTATCTATGCATCTAGTTAACACCTTGTATAGATTTTCCAAGCATGCATCAAACAATTCGGCATATACCATGAAGTCATCCATAAAGACTTCCATGCAGTCTTGCAGCAAGTCCGAAAAGATACTAGTCATACAGCATTGGAATGTACTCGGCGCATAGCACAAGCCAAACGACATGCGTATGTACGCGAAGGTGTCGAATGGGCAGGTGAAGGTAGTCGTGTGTTGATCATCAGGTGCAATATGGATTTGCATGTATCTGGAGAATCCATCCAAGAAATAATAATGGGATTTTCTGGCTAGTTTTTCTAGGACTTGATCAATGAAAGATAAAGGAAAGTGATCCTTGCGAGTTGCCTGGTTTAATTTTCTATAGTCAATATAGACTCTCCAACTATTCCGAATCCGCAAAGGTACCAGCTCATCATGCTACTTCTTCGTTACGATCATCCCAGACTTCTTGGGTACTACTTGTACTAGACTAACCCATTGGCTGTCCGAGATGGGATAGATAATCCCAATAGCAAGTAGTTTTGTGACTTCCTTCTTGACCATGTCTAGGATGGTCGGATTCAACCTTCTTTGTTGTTGCCTTATTGGATAGGCTTCCTCCTCCATTAAGATTCTATGCATGCAGATGGTGGGGTTTATGCTTGGAAGGTTAGATAATTTCCACCCTATTGCCTTCCTATGTTGCCTTAGGACATGCAACAATTTCTCCTTCTACTCCTAGTGGAGGTTGTTAGCAATTAATACAGGGAATATTTGATCAATGCCTAGGTAGGCGTACTTTAAGTGGTCTGGCAACGACTTAAGCTCTACGGGTGGTGATGGAGATGAAGAGGTGTCATCAGTTGGTTTTGGATCTGATCGTCTGACTTGGTTTAGATTCGACACCAAGTGTACCGACATGATCTCGACCTTTGATTGGTTCCGACTCAGATTGGCCGAGTTAGATTCAACTCCTGTCTTGTTACTGGAGTTGGGTTCAACTTTCTTCTTCACCTTGAGGTTGGATCTGACTAGAACTCAATTTTGGACTTTGTCGTCCGAAATGGGTACGGCTTCGGCTTGCTTCCGGCCTTCACTATCCGAATTGCTTTTAGTTCTCAGATGTAGACTCATGTTAGACCTAGCCTTGATTTCTATGACCGAGTCGCCTTCGGCCTTTACCCGATCTCATCCTTTTGCGGCTAAATCATTTATGGCAGTAAACATTGTTACCACTTGCGCTGATAATGACTTCTTGGTCTCAGTAACTGAGACTTCTGTACTCTTAGAGGACTCTGATTCTTCATCATACTTGCACACTTGGTGTATTAAATCAACGAGTTCAGAATTGAGACTTAAGTGAGAAAGATCTTCAATATCATCATTTTCGGAGTCGAAAAGACTGAGTACTTCCCATAATTTATTATAGTTGGATTTGTCTGTTATAGACCCTAAGCAATCAAATACATCAATGTCTCCAGCAAAATTTGAAATTTCATCGCTGCCAATGTCTAGTTGCAGGTGTTCTGCAACTAGTTCATCAATTAGATCTATGACAAAGAGCGAATGGTCCTTAGTGGGATACTTCATTGCTTCAAAAATGTTGAACTGCACCAAATTGTCACCAAATTCCATCGAGAGCGTCCCGACATGCACATCAATCTTTGTTCTCACAGTCATAAAAAATGGTCGTCCTAGAATCAAGGTAGACCCTTTCCATGATGTCTCTTCCTTCATATCCAACACGTAAAAGTTGGTTGGGAAAATCAGCTCATTAACTTAGACCAGTACATCTTCAAGAACACCAAAGGGTTGGAAAACACTTCTATTTGCTAGCTATATTGTCATCCCGGTGGGTTCCAGATCACCAAAATTCAAGGATTTGTAGATTGATGTTGACATGACATTTATTGAGGTGCCTAGGTCCAACATGGCATCGGGAAAGATACAATCACCAATGGTGCATGGGACATAGAAAATTTTGGGGTTTTGGCACTTCTTTGGCAGGGCTTGTTGTGATCTAGTAATGATGTAATCGTTTTTTATCATCGTCGACACTATTCCTCCCAATTCCAC
This sequence comes from Mucuna pruriens, assembly GCA_025330945.1. Taxonomy (NCBI): domain Eukaryota; kingdom Viridiplantae; phylum Streptophyta; class Magnoliopsida; order Fabales; family Fabaceae; genus Mucuna; species Mucuna pruriens. Next base: position 510,403 of record JAENHJ010000317.1, read on the forward strand.
CCCTCCTTTCATCTTTTTCCTTTTGTGCATGCACAACTCCTTAAGGAATTTTGCGTACTTGGGAATATGCTTTATGGCGTCTAAGAGTAGAATGTTGATTTCCACCTTTCGAAATATCTTTAGCAACTCTTCATCAGATTCGGGCTTCCTTGCTGAGAGAGTCTAGGTCGAAAATGGCAATAGGACAGATTTATCCTGTTGAGGCACCTGTGAGTCGGCATTTGACTTAGAGTTGGCATCAATTGGTCCCAACCCTTGCTATGGCGGTGCTTGTAATTCTCTCCCACTTCTCAGTGATACTATGCTCGCATTCCCCCTCGAATTTGGAATTGTTTGTGAGGGAAGATTTTCGGACCCAGCTAAATGTAGATGATTCACAGTGTTGGCTAGTTGTCCTATCTGTGTCTTGAGGTCTTAGATTGTGATGCTCATATTTTGCTGGAACTACATGTTGCTAGAGTTCATGCTTTGTTGGAACTCCAAATTGCTTATTGCTAACTACTTCATCAGGTCCTCTAGACATGGTGAGTTGCCTTGAAATGGCACTCTCTATTGTTGCTGCTATTGAAATGGTGGTGCCTGATATTGTAAACTCAACTACTGATAACCACCTAGATTAGGAGGTACACTTGGGGTAGATCCAAATCCTTGAGCCGCATATGGCCCTTGACTTGAACTCGGCTGAAATTTTTCCCTTCCAAATTGTTGATTATCAAACTGTCGACTCTGGTACGATTGTTTCCCATACTGATAACCACCTATTGCTCCAACACTCTCTGGGTGGTCCGACTCAATTTCTTGCAATGTGGGGCACATATCTGTGGGGTGCTCTACGGAAGTACAAATACCACAAACTCTAGCTGCTATGCTTGGTTGATGTTATCCAACAGCAGGTTGCCTTACCAGTGACGTCAATTGGGTCATTTGGTTTTCTAGTCTCTAATTGTTAACTGCATCGATTTCATTCACCATTCGTGATGGGCTGGCTCCTTTGATCCCAAATTGTTATGTGTTGCTTGCCATATTGGAGATCAGGTGTCTTGCTACTGCTGGTGTCTTGTCCATTAATGTCCTCCACTTGCAGCATCAATCCTACTTCGGTCCATCATCGTCAGACCCTCATAGAAATACTGAATTTGCAACTACTCACTGATCTGATGATGTGGACATGTGGTTCATACCTTGTTAAATCTTTCCCAATATTCATATAGAGTCTCTTCATAATGTTTCCTTATCCCACAAATTTCTTTTTTGATGGTCGCAATTCTTGATGCTGGAAAGAACTTCTCAAGGAACATGCACTTCATGTCCCTCCAAGTGTTGAGAAGAACTGGCTACAAGAATAGCCAATCCTTAGCAGCTCCATCCAAGGAAAATGGGAATGCCTTCATTTTAATATAGTCCTCTAGTATCCCCTACGGCCATATTGTGGAACAAATCACATGAAATTCTTTTAAATGCTTGTGGGGGTCTTCTCCTACAAGCCCATGAAATTTGGGCAACAAATGTATTAGAATGGATTTCAATTCATAAGATTGAGTTGGTTCTAGTTATGGATACTGGATGCACCAAGGCTAGTATACCACATCCTGCATGGCCAACTCCTTCAAGGTTCGATCATTATTCTCCATCGGGTTCAACTCTTGAAAATTGCTTAAACCAAAATTACAATCAAAGTTAATGTTAGAGCTACTGCACTCAGAAAAATCAGAATCGATAGTGGCAGAAATACTATTATCAAAATTAGAAACAAAATTAGAACTACTGCTATTACTTACTACAGAACTCCTAACTTTCCTCAGTCTATGTAAAGTCCTATCTATCTTAGGATCTAATTCATACAGTATGTTAGAAATACTCCTAGTCATGCACACAAAAAATCATGCAGAAAATTGCAAAGTCAAATACGCAGAAAAATTAAAGTCAATTATGCAGGAAAGGGAAATAAGGACTTATGCACTATTTTTCTCTCTCTTTTTTTTTCCAAAGGTGAAATTCATGCAACAAAAATTTAACACACACACGCAACAAAAATTTCACACGTAATCAGCATGCCATATTATTCTCAGATTCAACAAACTCAAAATAGTCTATATGGCTTAAATGACAAACACAATATTCCACAGACTCGCGATTTGGCTTAAACTCAAATTTGGCACACAAAGAAGCAAAGGAACTTGTGTCCTCGGCAACAATGCCAATTTGATAACTCGTGTTTTACTCCTCTTACGTGCATCAAATTAAACTAAGGTTAACGATAGGATAGCATAACCCTAGGTCGAATCTCTGAAGGACACAATGTGTTCTATTATGCTTAATGTGGAAATCAGAGTTAATGCAAGTATGTAGAATGTTGACTTGCTCTCGGCAAAGACTGATCTGATCCAATCTCAGTAGAGGCGGATTCGACATGGTCTCGGCTAAGTGCGGACTCCGACAGAAACAGACGTGATAGAGTTAGACTAGACTCGATCTAGGTCTGAAATGCAGGAAATAGGGGGGTTTGTATTGAAGAAATGTAAATATAGAAAGTAAAATAAGTATAAAAATAAATGCAATATAAACTATGCTAATTAATTACTACATCAACACTAAGATCAATAAGTAGTTCCTGATTCCTCCCTCAATCTTGTGACTCTAGATCAACCTAAGGTTCTTACGACGACCGTCGAAGGTTTGTTCATTACAATACCGAGGATTTACACAACTGCTACCTCATCAATTGGCAGGGAGTATGCACGTGGTTAATTTTAGGTTCTCTTATTGATTACCTAATTAAGTTGTTAAAATGGTTCCAATAGGCCTAGTCTAACATTGATCTACTCTTACAAATGCGCAACTACGACATAGTGAAAGCAAATTATAAGCAGGATTCACGATCAAGAAGTAAGAAGTGCAAACCAATTATATTATTGAAATAGAGTACTGATACAAGGGTTGAATTCATGTGCTCCAACTTCTACAATGACCGCCATGGAAGAACGGCGATGATTCACTAACATTGACTAGAACGTTGAGGGTTCAGTCCACTAGAGTGCATCGGCTATACCAAGTGATCACCTATGATAACCTCCAGCTTCCCAATTCCTAGCCTACACCTCCTCGACCAAGAGAGACACAATACTAAAACACCATGCACCACCAATAGAGTAAGAGCGAGAAGATGGAACACAAATGAAATGGATAAAACTTTGAATTCAATAACCAATTAAAAATGTACTAGGTCCTTATATATACACGAATGGGTTCCTTATGACGCACGTCTAATCCTAACAAATTTTCTAACTGAATTACAGATTCTGATTTGACCTTTCTAACCTCCTAAATGATCCTACTTGTGTTGCAAGCTTCTCCTGGAGTGATGTGGCAATTGAGCTAGACTTGGAGCACGCCTTGGCTAGATCAGTTTTTGGGCTGCTGGGCTGAGGAGCTAGTCTGGTCTGAGAAGGAGCTGGTCTGGCCAGGATAGCTTCTCCTGGACCGAGATGCTCTTAATGGGCTGAGACGTCCTTAGCTTGGTCTGCCAAAATGAATCCAATCTTTTTATTAGCTAAAATCCCCCTTTTAGCACAAATTTATATTTTTCCTATTTTTAGGTCCATAATCTAAATATTAGCTAAGATGTGATTCTTTAGTATCAAATGATCTCAATAATACCCATATTAAGCCCATGTGAAGTGTATAGAATATGACTTATCAATGCTCTTTTGGACAAAGGCTAGACAAGATCCATACAAGAAGAACTAGATCAATTTCAAAAGAATAATGTTTGGAAGCTAGTCTCTCTACCTAAAGATAATTTCATCATTGAAACAAAGTGGATTTTCAGAAACAAACTTGATGAAAATGATAAGGTTGTGAGAAATAAAGCCAAGTTAGCAGCTAAGGGTTATTCTTAACAAAAAGGAATAGACTTTACTAAAACTTTTTCTTTTCTTGCTAAACTAGAAGCTATTTTCATTTTACTATCCTTTTCAACTCATAATCATATGAGACTACATCAAATGAATGTCAAATGTTCCTTTTTAAATGGTATAATAGACGAGGAAGTTTATGTAAAACAACCTTATGGTTTTCAGAGTGATGTTTTTCCTCATCATGTTTTCAAACTAAAAAAGACCTTTTATGGACTCAAACAAGTACCTCGTTCCTGGTGTGAAAAATTAAGTTATTTCCTTATAGAATAAGGTTTTGAAAGAGAAAAAGTATACATAACACTTTTTTGCCAAAATTATAACTCATATTTCATCATAGTATAATTTTATGTGGTTGATATCATATTTTCAGCTACTGATGAATCTCTTTATGAATAGTTGTCTAAGCTTATGTAGAAAGAATTTGAAATGAGTATAATAGGAGAATTGAAGCTCTTTTGGGGACTTCAAATCAAATAAGAAGATGGAATCTACATTCATCAAACAAAATATGAAAATGAATTTCTCAAAAAGTTCAATCTTGATAACTACAAAAGCATGTCTACTCCTATGCACCCTACATCTATCTTAATTCTAGATAAAACAAATAAAAATATATCTTAGTTTAATTAAATGCATTTACTCCAAATATTATATTAAGTGTATGCCTATGTGCACATTTTCAAGATGATCCTAGAGAATCACATCTCATAGTAGTTAAACGTATCTTCAAATGTTTTAAAGGTATTACTAATCCTTGTTTATGGTTTAAGAAAATTGATGAATATAGGTTAAAAGGCTATTATGGTGTTGATTATGTTGGATACCACATTGAGAGAAAAAGCACCAATGGAGGGTGTCATTTAATTGGAGCAAACTTAGTCTCTTGAGGAAGCAAAAGGCAAGGTACCATTGCCACGTTCACTATAGAAGAAAAATATATATCAGATGCATATTGCTGCTCTCAACTTCTTTGGATCAAGCATCAACTTGAGGACTACATATTTGAGAGTAACATTCATCTAGTATATGATAATATTTCTACTATAAATCTTTCAAAGAATCTCATATTACACTCTAAAGCTAAGCACATAGAAGTTAAACATCATTTCATGATATTATATTCAGAAAGGGATTTTAGACATGAAATTCATCAACAAAAATGAACAATTAGCTAATATCTTGGAAAAACCTCTTCCTAAAGATAAACTCGTTTATATAAAAGATCTTCTCAATATGAAATTTATAAAGGAATGAAGTTTAAAAGTTTATGTAGTTTATCCGCCCATAAGCTAAGCATCCATTATATATGCGTCCATTAAATATGAATGTATTGCATGTTTCTCTTTTTTGTCTTATACGAGTAATTCACTTTTTATTATTGAGTCAACAAGTTTTTACTCTTTCTCTTTATTTTAGTAAAACATTTTTACTATTGTAAAATCTCCAATTGTTATGTTTTTACCATAAATGCTTTTAATGTTTTTCCCAAACCATTATCGATAAAAAGATTTTCTCTTTTTGAAATCTTTTCACAAACTATTTGCTTGTGAATCTCTTGCAAAATTGCTTTTGAAATCCTCTATTGATCTTTCTTTGATCTCTTGCTTTCACAAACCTTAAACCCTAACCTCACCATGGCCCAAAACATTTAAGAAATATTAATCTTCTTTCCACCTTTGTGGAAGATAGAACCAGCAATCCTGACAATATGGTAGTAGTGTACATGGAGTACTTCTTTGATATTCCTACCCTTGCTCAGATGGATTTGGATCTTACTCTAGAGTTTACTACTTGTGGCATTCTTCCATTCTTCAACCATGAACAAGGAGTTCGTGCAAAGCATGGACAAACTATGTATACAAAGATAATGCCTTTATTGGAAAGGTTCTAGGGATGGAAATCAAGGTGGACATTCCATCCATAGTCACAACCACTTGGTGTGAGAGAACCAAGAAGATTCATGAGTTTAGCTAGGAAATACAATGGGATATTCATGGTAGAAGACGCTTTGCTTGTGCTCTGAATAAAATGCATGATAAAGCTTTATCTTCCAACAAATGTTGAATAAAGGTATTCTACACAAAGTTGGTTCCAAGGATCATCTATCTGATATACACCTTTTTTCCCTCTTCCACCTTTTCCCCCCTTCCATATGGTAACAGGTCTAAACAATATGCATGATAAAGCTCATATCTTCCAACAGATGTTGGATAAAGGTATTCTACATAAAGTTGGTTCCAAGGATCATTTCTTTGATATCCACCTTTATTCCCTCTTCCATATGGTGAGAAGTCAAAGATTTCATCTTCTTAGTTTGTTGTTTGCTCACTTAAGGATGAATCTAAAAGGAAAAAGAGTGAAGAAGAACCATATGACTCACTCTGCTTTGCTCATGAAGATATTTTAGGATCAAAAGGTTTATGATGCTTTCCATGCTTTGCCCTCTTCGGAATAGGAAAAGTATGGCCTCTCCTTCAGACAACATAAATTTGAAAGGAGCAACATTGCACCCATAAGGCTTGACTCTATCATGCTAACTCTACCCTTTGCTAACATCAAGCCATCTTAAGCAAAGTTAGTAAATGTTACCATGTTAATAAGCGGGTTTTTAGTCATCTTACACGCCTCAAATAAATACTAAATCTAACTATAGTATAGCTAACCTTAGGTCAGTTCTCTCAAGGACACAGTGTGTTAAATTATGACAAAGTGTAGAAATTAGAGTTTGTGCAGAAAACATCAAGTGTAGAATGCCGACTCGCTCTCGGCAAACACTGGTCTGGTTTGGTCTCGACAGAGACGAATTCGACACAGTCTCGGCTAAGCATAGACTCGGACACAACAGAGTTACACTAACTCGGTTTCGGATGGATGCTATAGAGTCGGACTAACTCGGTCTCGGACTCTGGAAAAGCAATAAAGAGGAGGGTTTTGTGTTTAAGTGCAGAAAGTAAACTAACTGCAGAAAGTAAACTAAACTACGCTAAACTAATCTATACTAACTACTGTACCAATTCGGAAATCAACACACAATAGGTTTCCATTCTTACTTAGAATTATACTTCGAATCAACCTTAGATTCTTACGACAATCGCTGAATGTTTGTCCATTGCCATACCAAAGATTTACACAATCACTACCTTATCAGTTGGTAGGGTGTTTGTACTTGGTTGATTTTAGGTTCTCTACCTAATTAGATTATTAAACCAGTTCCAATCGGCCCTAGTCTAACGTGATCTACCTCTAACAATGTGCAATCGTGGCAAAGTTAAAAGCAGATTAAAGCGCAGGAATTATAACCAAGAGATAGAATTGCAAACCAGTTATAATATTGAAAATAGAATTGAATATAAAGGTGGGAATTCAGCGTTCTCTAGAGAGTCTACCTTCCATGACGATCGCCTTGGAAGGACGGCAGTGGTGCACTAGTGATGGCCAGATATTAAGGTTTCCGTCCATTAGAGTGCATCGGTTATACGGAGTGATCACTTCCGACAGCTTCCAGCTTCCCAAATCCTGCTGGTCTTATACCTCCTCGATCGAGAAAGACACCTTACTAAAGCTTCATGTACCACCGTGCTAGCTTGGAATGTCTATAGTTGCTGACGGCGCTAGGTCTAGAATTCCACTATTTTTACATACCGAAGACGTGGCCTGGTGTGCTCTATTTATACACAAGCTGGCTAAATCCAAATCTAATCCCACAGAATCACTGATTCCTTAATTCCTGCAGATTTCTTGCTCAATTACCTGAATTACATATTCCCGATCCTAACAGATTACAAGTTTGAATTACTGATCACAAATTTCTCAATCCTAGGAGATTACAAATTTCTCAATCCTAAGAGATTACAAATTTCTTGATTCTAGCATAATCATATCTACATTATAGATTCCTTAATTCTAGGAGAATCAAATCTGAATTACAGATTCCTTAATTTTAGCATAATCATATATGAATTACAAATTCCTTAATTCTAGGAGAATCAAATATGCATTTCAGATTCCTTAATTTTAGCATAATCATATATGCATTACAGATTCCTTAATTCTAGGAGAATCAAATCTACATTATAAATTCCTTAATTTTAGCATAATCATATCTGCATTCTTGCTGGAGTGATTTTGGCCACTAAAGTCGGCTTGGGCCAGGATACTCCTTTTGGGCTAAGAAGTTCTCGGTTGGGTCGAGATGCTCCTTTTGGGCCGAGATGCTCTCGACTTTCAAGCATGCAAAACAAGTCCAATCTTTTATTAGTTAACATCCTTATTTTAGCACAGATTTATGTTTTCCTATTTCTAGGCCCGTAATTCGAATCTTAGCTAAGACAGGACTTTTAATCACTAAACAATCTTAATAATACCCATCTTAAGCCCTTGTGAGGTGTATAAAATATGACTTATCACATGTCGTCCAAAAGGCTAGCGTCCAAACGTTTGACTCAAGATTCAAGGAATACAAGAACTTCTGTTAAAAAGCAAAGGATGCTAGCTCTTCTTGAGTCAGATGAAGAGGAAATGGTGGCTAAAGCAAGACCATCTCCTATTGTAGTAGTAGAAGAATAAGGTGATGATGATGATGATGATGATGATGATGATGATGATGATGATGATGATGATGATGATGATGATGATGATGATGAAGATGATGATGATGATGATGATGATGATGATGCTTTCTTGATCACGAGGCTAACCAATAGGAAGGCATTTGATGCATAATCCCATTGCACCAAGCCATCCAACCCTATAATTTTGACTACCTTTCACAGAGGTAAACAATTCAAAATTGTTTCACATTGTCAAACCCCAAAATTTTTCTCTCCTGTATTCCTACCTCCCTCTTTTGTTTCACCTCAAACATCTTTTTCCAAACATGCTGATGAACCTAAAATGACCACTCTTTTGGACACCCATCACCATCTCCTAAATCACCTCCACTTACTCACTTTACCTTCACAACACTTGAAAAAGAACCACTTTTTCAAACCATAAACATTTCACCCATACACAATAGTCCACCTTCACCTCTTCATATCACCACCCAAACACCTTTGGACATCTTTGTTGATGAACTAGTTGACCTTGAAACTCAATTGAAAAAAGAATACCCTATTCTTTTCTTACAACAACCTAAACATACACCAACTCCATAAAGACAACCATACCTACTATCCTCTTATATTTTTGGACCTGTTCCTACACCATCTTATCCACACTTAGTCATATACACACCACATGAACCTACCCTTTTACCCCCATGTTAGATATCCAATTTTCTTGGCCCTTTATGTGTTGCTCTACCTCTACAACACATATAGAGAAAAGTTTATCCTAACCTTATTAAACCTAGATCTATTAGTCTTTCTCACCCAAGGGCACATCATACCTCTTAAAGCTAATAGAGAGTTCGTCTCTAGGAGCAAGAAACCTAACACAATCCAAGTTTTGATTTTTTCTAGAGATCTTAAATTCTTCCCTTTAGACGCTTTAGCCCTGGGTTTCTTCCTTGATGTTGAAACTTACCTTATGGGCAGATTGATTGCTGAAAGCTTAGAGCTATGTCTTCAATAATTCACTCCTTCATCGTTGATCATCAAACCATCAACAATTGTTCGAATCCATACATCTAGAATCTATCTAAGACTTCCTATGGTAGATTTGAATAAATATAAAGAAGTCAAGACCAATATCTCGATTGCTCCTTGACCTCTTGCAACTTGCTTCTATTTGCCTGAAAAGATTCTCAATGGTGCTCTTAATGAAGAAGATGCCTACCAACTATGGAGACAAAGTCCATGGATCCATAATCACTAAGATTCTTACAGTCACCTAACTCCTTAGAAAAAGTTAGACACCCTCACGACATCCAAGGACAGCTTCTATATATTGAAAGAGATCAACTCTCATCACTTTGATAATTGGCTCTCTATGCCATTGAAGACTCCAAATGATAAAGAGATGTATCCCCTTACTATTTGTCCCCCCACCTATTCTTGAACCCTTCACACCTCCTATCTAGACCCCTTCCTTACCACCATTACCTTCCTCACCCCTATTGAACCACTTTATTCTCAAGCCCTCATAATGTTTCACCTTTCAACCATTGAACCTCTTCCTGACCTTGCTCAACAAGTTTTTTAAGCCAATAAAGCTTACATTGATCAACGTTTTGATCAATTGGAAATCAAATTAGTGGACATGTTTTCTAAGCTTCTTGGCCCCAGAACTCCACCACTTCCGCCTTTTACCCTTTGATCTTCTTTTGTTTTTATCATTCTATTTTATATTTTTTCTTATTGTTATTCTCTTAATTTCTTCCCTACCTTTTTGTCAGATAACAAAAATGGGGGAGATATTATTGTAAAAGAGAAAGAGTTGCTATATAAATACACATATTTTTCTTATGGATACATCAATTTTCTCTTTTATGTTTATGTATTTGTTATTTGTTACCTCGCTTATTTATTTTATCTATTTTTATCTTAGCATAATTTTTGTCATTATAGAAAAGGGGGAGATTGTTGGAACATATCAAATATGCGTCTATAATAACTCCAAGTGTTTTGATGATAACAAATATTATGACTAAAGAGAAAACAAAGTTATCATAGTATGGAAGTATGGATTGCATCCATATAAAAAGAACTTTTTCCTTTTAACAAGTTTATCTTTTCGCATCCAAATATTTCATCGTCCATAAGAAAACCCCATCCATAAGAAAAACTCTGTCTAGAAAAGGGTTTAGTTTCTTGAGTGTAAAGTTTATATTGTTTTATTCACTTATCATATCTCAAAACTTTCCTTTAAACCTATACACTCTCAGTTCAACATATCTCTTTTAAAGCTTCGTTCAACATTTTATTCTATATACATGTTATGCTCTAATATGCTTCTTTTTTTTCAGAGTAGCTAAGGGTTATTTTTCAAGCTCTAATCAAACAAGTCAACCTTGATATAAGAGACTTTTGATCAAGCTTTTGTGGTTAAGGAAACAAAAATAACAAGCATCTCTTATCAAGAAAAGATAACATGGTTAAGGAAAAAGAAAAATATCCTTTCTCTAGCACGCCTTTTTCACTGACTCTAGAAGAAGATAAACCTCTACAATAACTCTACAAAAAAATCTCTTTGGTATTTAATGCAGAAGATCCCTTTCTCTGTCTCTATGCAGAATATTGTATTTTTTCATCAAACTTATATATTTGTTGAACAAGTCTTTGAAAAGTAGAAGTTACGAAACATAAAAAGAAAAACAAGATAAAAGCTCCTCATCTTTCATGCTCTTTGGATGAAAGTCTTAGAAAATTCTTTCATGAAAAAACTTTTGTATTTACTTTGTTAAGCAAAGTTAAAGCCTTTGTTTGTAACTACTCTATGCTCACCTGGTGAGTTATCTTATGAAAATCTCCCTTGTGTTTTCATGATAGCCTAAAGAAGCTAAGTGTTAAAGAATACTTGGTGTTTCTTGTAATAAATTATTTTACAAGTGGGTATAATTGGAAGAGGTTTAAGAATACTTGGTTTGTAAGTCAGGTTGGCTTTAATGGATAAATCCTTCGAGTTAAAGGGACTAGACGTAGCTCTTATGGAAGAGTGATCCAAGATAAAATCCTTGTGTTATTTCTCTATCTTTCCTTCTCTGTTTTAGTTTTGCACATCTTTGGACAACCCATTTGGATAACGCTTATCCTTGCATTTTTTAAAAGCATTATAAAAATCACACACATATTTCAATCCCCTATTCTTGTGTGTTTCCTGTTTCTTTAATATGTGAGTGCATGGGTGTGGCTCCTTTGGTTGAGTGAGGATGGACCCTCATTAGGCGAGCATATGAGGTTTATGAATGAAGCCATTGTAGCTTGGTTCGTTGGGCATGTGTATGTGTGTTGTTTTGGTGATCGATTATTATATGTATTGGGAATTAAGGCTCTATTGTGATGATGTACTTTTGATGTTCTGATGCCATGATGTGTGATTATGATAATGCTAAGCTTGTTATTATTTATCTCTTATATATAAGGATATTATTACAATATCTTACCCTGTTTCTGTAGTATATAAAACAACTATGATGACTTCAATCGACGTGTTTGTGGGAGAAAATGTTGAGGTCACTAAGGGGAAAACTTGTGTTTGCTTTGCAGAGGAACATGGTGTACATAGGCCACTTCAATATCAACTTCAAGACAACAATAATGGGCCTAAGTGAGGCCTAGAAATTGATCCCACCAATAGAAGGTGTGATACTGAGGAGAAGTGATCTTGGAATACATTTTTACTAGTATTCCTTAGTTTACTCTCTCGTTCTTTATTCACTTGACGCTTTGGTTGTCGATAGAAGCTAGGTGGGACTCGCTTACCAAGATGTCACATACCAATCTTTTAGGGAACCATCACTGCCCTACTCACAATCCTCATCCTAATCGCTTCAAATTAGACCTGTAGGTGCTAGGGGTGATGCAGGAGCTTCATCACCCACGCCTCCTTAGTGATCTGGATGTTGGGTTGTTATTTTGTTTAGGGGAAAATTTGATAAGGTGTTTTGTGTATCACTTTTCCCTTTTTTCTTTTTTGATGTATCTTTATGTTTGGGCAAGTGTTAGCCCACTTCACGTTTCTTTGTTTTGTGATGTAATTTCCATAAGGCATAATCTTTCCTGATGTATCCAAATGGTTGTAGTAGTTTATACATATACATTCAATGCATGTTCATGATCAGTTGACGTTGTACTTATTTTAATATTTAATGTCTTATGTCCTTGATTGACATGTATCACAAGAAGAAAAAATTACTCGTTATTTTCATAATCAAATTAATTAAAAGATCTTATTAAAAATAAATATTTTGTGCTTAGTATAATTTTATAGTTGTTTATGGATCGTTACAGAGTAAAAATTTGTGCTTATGAATTTGCATCTTAGATTTTTAGTATAACGACTCGCGACCGCTACAATGGAAACCAAACTCATCTTTAAATCATAAAAGTTCAATTAATTTGAAAAGCTTTTATTTAATTTATAAAAGAAAACAAGTGTATTTTTTTGCTATAAATCAAGGCTACAATCATATATGCATATTCAGATTTATTGAAATTACATCTCCATAACATTCATAAGTCATACAGATCCAAGTATCTCATGTAATAGTTTGTGTCTTATGACACTTACAACCTAAAACGAATAAAGGATGCATCACATAAGTCTTACAAAAGATGTTACTTAATACATCATCATGAGGGGAGGGGATACAAAACTCATACATCCTAAGCTTATCATACACTAATTACAAAGAAGGAGGGCAATGAGACGATAGCTTTGGTTGAACAACTTCAAGGTCTGCTCTATGATAATGGGGACAAGGTCCAAGATGAATGAGGTCACAACAACTAATTCTAATAAGTTCAGCTTGGGTAAGATGCGTAGGTCGGCTCCATATCTCTCATATAGGTAGATAAAAGTCTAACATGGTGTTGAACGTAACTGAAATCAGGTTAATAACGCATGACACAAAGTCTGTAGAAGGGATTTTGCTTTTGATTTCTCAACTGGGAGGAGGTAATTATAGATGGAATTCATGCATCTTTTGATCAAAGGTAAGCATGGAAAAGCGCATTTTGCCATATAAGTCAAGGAAGAGCACATTTTACCTCAAATTGTAACTTTAGCTTTTAAATTTTATACAAAAAATGGTACGGTAATTAACTATAAATGATATAATAACCTTTTGTCAAAAATGGAAGGTCAAGTAGTGATTTACCTCAATGTATATGCTAATTGTCTTAAAAAGCATGTAAATGACATTGTGTTACTAACTTTAGTTATCTTAGATTGGAAGGTTCATTCCATTAAAGAAATCATTGCCTCAAAAAATTTGAAAATTTAGTTTTTCATTAGAAATTTATATGAAAGTTAAATTTAATTATTTCTTATAATTATTTTTCAATCACATAATTAATCACACAAGAAATACAATATTACATTGCGTATTTCATGGAATGTCACTATTGAGATGTTCAAAAATATATGGACCAAATTGTGGGATCTAGAAGGTCATATATTTTATTAAAATATTAAATTGAATAATAGAAATAGTGTAATAATTAAAATAAATATTTTGATACTAAAACAAACAACCAAAAATAGTATAATAATTTAAAAGTACTAAAAATATTGTACATTTTATTCCATTATTTTAAACTAATAAAAAAACAAATTTCTTATCTAGCATCCTACAATAAATTAGTATGACAATAATATAAGTATTTGTGAAACTAATTTCTTGATCAAATATTTTAAAAAAATAATACGAAAATAGTGTAACTTTAAAAAACTAAATTAGAAATTAATTAATATTTTAAAGATTTAATTATATTTTTCTCTCAAATTATACAATTTTATAAATTTTATCTCAATTTTTTTTCACAAATTTTTGTCATCCGTCTAATTGACAAAAATATTGTAAATTTTGACTTGATGTTAAGTCTATGTTAAATTTCAAAGGGTATGATGAGGTGAACATACTTTTTACGGCTTTTAACCACCAATAAATAAACATTTAAAATAATTAATTTTATAATGAGTGATTCACATAGTTTCTAAAATTAAAGGATTAATTAAGTTGGTCTTTAAAATTAAAAAATTAAATTAGTCTTTAAAATTATATATCATTAATCAACAACTCTCTTAAATCGTAATAGACAATCAAATTGATTAATTAAATAAATAAAATAGTTAAATGGTTCCTGAAATGGTAAATTATTAATCAATTTTGTCCTTAAAATTGTAGTGTTTGGTCAAATTTGTCCTTAAAATTAAATAAAAATTTAATTTCACTTTTTGCCAACTTAAAAATTTTACAAATTTTACTATAAATATTTTCACACATTTTACTTATTTAGTTTATATACAAATATATTATATATACAATTACAATTTCAAGGACTATTTTTTCATATTATTAATTGTAGGGATCAATTTAATCAATCATTACAATTTTAAGGACTAAATTGATAATTCCTTCATTTTACAATAGTGAAAATTTTTAATTGCTACTCTTAAGAAATTTTATTTTCTTTTATGAGAGGGGTCTTGATATTTTGTATTAATTCTTCTAGTCACCAAGTTCTGCATAGTTGATGGATCACTCCTCACTTCGTAGGCTTTGCTCATAATGATTGCTCGCTCCTCACTCCTCACGGGAGATTAGGCCAATTTCTACGTGAGCAATTTGCACAAGTGACTCTTTTTCCCTCCTTCCCTTGCTTTCCTCTATGCTTGTGCCTCACCCATGTCTCAACTCTTGTAATTAGGAAATGTTTACACTAATTCGAGGTCAAATCCATTGTGAGTTTGAATCCATATTCGAATTTCATCTTTTGTAAGATACCCTTTATCCTTCTAGCATTTATACTTAGTAAAAGAAAATACAATAATTAAAATCTCAATTATGTCCTCATTTATTCCAAAAGGTAAAGAGATCACATTCTTAATCAATGTAGAAAACCCAATCAAATCCAAAGCGATGGCACTCCAAAGGCTATAATATCCTTTAAATCCAAAACAATATAAAGTAAAATTCTAAACAAAACAAAGATTCAGCGCTTACGTCATAACTTATCAAAGCAAAGTCTCTTGTACAAAACTACTAAAAAAAATAAAGAAATAAACAACAATATCTTAACCTTCAAGATCCTACTCAAATCATTACTTGCAAGTGGCATTCAACCCCCAAAAAAAACAAACATGCAAATATAGAAGAATGAAAATACATCTCATTGTTATATGAGAGTACCTCAGTAAGGTTGGGTAAACCACACAACACAATATATAGAATATATAACAACAAAGGCACACTCATAGGTAGCATAATATATAATCACAATGTGTATGCCATGATATAGATGCATTGAATCTTTTACTTCGTATGCATGTGGTACCATCATAAACAGAATAGTAAGCTAGGTAATTCTCCTTAACTATTATTGGTTAGTCATACCATCTAGTATTAGTAACACGTCAGGATCTATTTAGCTTGCATTATATGCCCTTGCTCATGGGATCAAGCACAACCATTAGGGTTTCTATACCGAGTAACTCCCAATAGGTCTAATGACCTTACAAATTGGTTCATATCTACTTTCCTTCATAATTGTTCCATTACATGGTGCATGTCACATAGTCGTCTTAGTTTCTCTTGTCACAAGATTAGGCCAATGAGGTTGTCCTCACCCTGCTAGGGCTAGGCTACTCGTCTACATTCTACACAAATCGATGAGCATCATTCTTGCCCATCAAAACCCTAGGTAGCTTACTTGAGAAGTGTCATTAAACTCATTCTCAACATGTTAGGACTAAATCACTCATCATGATCCACATAACTCCTTAATTGTATCTTCATTTTCATTTCTTATGTTCGTTTCAATGTGCTATATGCTCAAGTCTCAATCCACAATAATAACGTAGTACATACAATAATCTTAACATTTTAGCACCAAGGCATACGTAATTATCTTTTTTTTTACACAAAATAACAATGATAAACACATTGTACTATACTGTCTTAGTGAGCACAAGCATGCATAGTGAATTTGGGGGAACTTAGTGATTCTTCCATGTTTTTTTCACCAAAATACACTTACAATCTTTTCACATAAAATTCATCTAAGTCAAAACATTGACTTTCCTATTTTCGCTAAAACATGTTTGGCTCTAAATCACTAATAAGAGATAAAGACAAAAATATGTTTCTTAATTCAAGGAGTCCAACCTTTCCTTTAGAGACCACTAAGAGCATACATTCATCAACATGGTGAATTAGGAGAAAATAAACCTAATCCAAAGGTTTAATCTCCTTCAAATATTGTAAAAATAATATAAAGATTGGAGTCCTAGGGACGACCCCTTTACTCATAATCTTAACTTTCAAGAATGAAAGATTCATTCACTTACTTGGAGCTTATCCCTCCAAGACATGCGAGAATCACGTATCAAACTCACTAATTGAGTGGTTTGATCTCATAATCTTAACTTTCAAAACATACAAAACACTAAGGTCTTAGGGGTGATCTCATTACTTACAATGCATTCTGGTATCCCATAATGAGATAATCTCACTCCCCTTCTTAACTAGAATATCGACTCCAAGCAAAGACTTTATTCCTTAGGGTTGTCTTTCTCTATCCTCTACTGTAGCAACATAAGAAGGCTTAGAAGAGGAGCTTCTGATGCACTAAGGATTGTGCTAGCTCCCCTTCTTGTAACATTAGAATGAGTTGAACTAGATTATTAAGTATATATTATTTAAATATTTAAATACTATTAAATATCTATTATATCTAAAGATAGTGTCTTTCAAATATAGATAATATCTCTTTAAATATTTAAATATTTATAATTATATTTAAAATTTTGTTAAACATAAAAATAATATAAATATATTTCAATATATCTAAAAATTATTAATTATATTTGAATTCAAATACTTGTATTTTTTTAAAAATATAATTTATTCAGTTATTTAATTATTTGTAAAATATAATTGTTTTAAAAGATGATAAAACATACTAATTGATTATTTAATAGGATAATTATCAATAATAATAATAATAATAATAAAATATTAATATTTATAAATCGGGATGTTACTTCCTCCAAATCCCTCCGAAAAAGCATTTCTCAAAATCCCATTCCTCCAAATTTTTTTTTTTTTCCAATTCTACGGGCTGTGTAATCCGTGGTTCTTGCAATTGTGGAGTTCGCGAACAAGTTCGAGAGTGAGATTTAAGGGATCAAGAAGAGCAACCATGGCGGTGGTGTTGAGATTGAGGAGATAGAGATGAAGGAATAAAAAAAACAAACGGGTGTGAATTTTTTCCTTTCCTTTTTCTTGCTTTATTTTCTTTTTATTTCTTTCTTCCGCCTTACTTCCATTGTGTTTAAATTTTTAATGATTTTGGGAGTTTTGTTGGATTGAAAATTTGTAAAATTTCGAACAATGAAGAAGGGTAATGCCTAGAGCGTGTGAGCTACCTTAAGCCCCTCCGTCTAGAAGAAAACAAAACTTATTAATAGTATTAGTAGCAGTTGAAAACCAACACAACTATAAATCCAATTATTTTAAATATGTGTTTACCATGGTTCAAAATCTCCAAAAAGTATGGCCACATCATCACACTGTTTCACAAAAACTTAGCATCAAGTCAAAATTTGTCACCATTTGGAAGAAAAATTTACAAAAGAACAAATTTTTTTAGAACAAAATTCATGAGATTGCATAAATTTTGAAGTAAAAGTGTAATTATACCTATTATGAAATGTCAATAAAACTGAATTTTTTTTTCTAAAATATCAAACAAAATGGTACAAAGAAGTACTCAATATATTATATAATATTAGAATTATATATCAAATTATTATTTAAACTAATAAACTATAAAATTAGTATTTTTACTAATTTAATAAAAATATAATTGTAAAAACATTGCAATTTAGTCATTTATTTCAATATTTAGAAAATAAAAGCAAAAATGTTTATCAATTAACTTAATTGATACCTTCAATTAAAGATATCATTCTTTTAAACTTAAAAGGGAAAAGATAACCAAAAAAATATAATACTATTAAACACAATTAAACACCCTGATATTTGCAACTTACGTGAAATACCAAAATTAACCTCACATTCAAAATTCTTTTTTTTATTGTTACAATTTAAAACTCTTATTTGATGGACAGAATAAAAAATTAAATTAGAAAATTAAGAATTATATCAAATAAGAAAACATGCAAATTTATATCAATAGAGAGTAAAATAAGTACATTAAAAAATAATTATCAATTCATCAATAAATAAATAAATATGGCGGCGTGGGAGTTGGTGACGGCTGAATTAAAAATAAAGCGTAGGAACTTAGAAGAGATGATAATATGCGGTTGTGCTGTTGTCGGTGATTTGGTCCGTATTGGTTTGTAGTGCAAACATTTTGACTTTGACTTTCCAATTACTTGGTATTTTCTATATATATTTTTGTTAAATGCCCAGCATTACATCGTTGACAGGTGTTGTGTTACAAAAGTCAATGACAATTTAAAATATAACTAGTTTTAAATAATTTATTGAACTAAATTTTATTATGCACAAGAGGTTTAAGTTTAGTTGTATTAAAAGATTTAAAAGTAAATATAACTTATATAAATAAGTATTTATTCCAAATAAATACTCCATGGCCACAACCTCAACCCAACATCTAAGGCATGCTCAATAACTCCATATTAGCTTTACTTTCTAAGAGAACACTAACGATACCAAAACTCAAATGTTACATATGTGACATGTCCCACACTATGGATTATGCGCCCCGTAGAAGTATAGACAATAACGAACATCCGTATAAAAGAACAATAGTTAATATCCCAAATACATATATTCTCTACCATATACATTCCTATACTAGAATATTCATTAAGTTGAGAATTAAAGTTTTTTTTTTAAATACGTCACGTACTCACTATTAGAAATCGGAGCTCAAGGTAACAAGGAAAAAGAAAAAAAAAAAAAAAGGCCTTGTGTAGAAACTACGGTAATCTAACAGAAAAGTGAGAGAGTAGGATTTATGAAAACTAAAAAATTGAATTGTATTCAATTTTTAGTTTGAGTGCTATTGTATGAATATATACAAATTTTCCATTTTTGGTGGTTGCAAGTTTTTTATTTTTGATTTTTTAATACAATTTTCAAAACAAAATATATTTAACTAAAATGGAATTAAAATAATTTTTAACTCAATTTTAAAATAGTTTTATTTTATTTTCAAAATAAAAAAAAGTTTTGTTAATTTGATTTTTAATTTTAAAAAAAAATACTCTCTAAGGCATATCTAGAGGGGTATGGTCATTTTTTTTTGGGAGGCTTCAAGAAGGAAAAAATCCTTGCACTTGATGGCCCAATGATAAAGGAAAAGACCAAGAATTTTTAAGGAAAGAAGCAACAAGTTGGCTACATTCGAGGGTTAAGAGGAGGCCTAAGAAGGGCTAAGGTTATTTCCCTTAGGATGCTACGACCAACAAGTTAAAGAGGACATCAAGGATATAGCATCCCCTACAGTTGAAGGACCCATGACTAGGGAAAGACTAAAAAGAGAATCCTAAAGGAGGTGCAACACAAGTTGGCCACACTTAAGGGCAAAGAGGAGGCCCAAGAAGGGCTAGTCTTATATCTTTTGTTCAACTACTTTTGACCAATGTTTATTGTTGGAAGGATCTCTTTTAATTGATATTTTCATGTTATTTTGAGTACATATTAGGCAGGATAGCTTAGCCTTGGGCCAAAGCTCATTTTGGACATGTTTCCTTATTTTCTCAAATTCGTCGCTAATTTCGTCACCAAATGTGTGGCTACGTTTGTTATTAGCGAGAAGTCCATTTTTGGTGTGTGTTCTGGGCTTGTATCGTTATGGGCTTCGGTTGGATACCTTAATTAGGGGGCCTTAAGAAGGGTTTAAGGAAGGCTATAAAAACCTCTTTTGTAATTAGCTTAATCACTTTTGAATGAATTTGAATGTGCATGACACTTTTGTGAGAACTTCCTCTCTACTCTTGTCTTGAACAAGAAACTCATTCTTATCAAGCTTCCATGATGCTTGTGGTGAATCTCACTTCTCTTATCTAATTCTCCATGAATTAGTGGCGAGCTCCATCCTTTTCATTCTTCATATTTTCATTTTCTTCTTCATTTTTTGATTTCCATTTTCCATGGCTAATCTAGATTCTACTTGAAGTTAGGTTTTGATTGTGGATCCAAGGGTACATCAATTGGTATCAAAGCTTTCAATCATCGTCTAGTAGCTGGATTCAACTAGGAAATGCAAAAAATAAAAGGAATCCATGTGGTTTTGGGCGAACTACAAGAGGTAAGTTCTAGCTTCCATTTCTAGGTCAAATCCTTGTTGTTTTGACTTCTTCTTGTTAGGTTATGTTCACCTAACTTTCTTCTTCATGTCTACAGTTCAGATTTCCATTATTCCTTGTCTAGCTTGTGTTTTCAAATTTTAGGGTTCCTACACAAAGATTTTGGGGATTTTACAAGTGATATGAAGCATTCTAGTTGAATTTGTGTGTTGTATGCTTGCCTAAGCTTTTTTCCCTTGCATTAGGCTTTGAGATTCGATTGGCTTGTGTCTTTTACTTGAAGATAACATATTGTTCTATATTAGTGAGAAATGCACCATGTGTTTGATGATTTGTGTTGAGAAATTGTGTTGAAGTTGAGTGGTAAAAGGCTAGAAAGAACCCTAGAGAAAAAACCATTAAAGAGTGATACATGAGTAAAGAGTGCACACTTAGAGAGTGGGTGAGCTTTTTCTTAGGCTGTTTTCGCTACTGTAGGTTTTGATTAAGAAGTATAAGAGGTTTTAGGGAGAGAAAAGTGAGGAGAAAGTATGGATGGTTCAAATGTTGATTAGGGAAACTTGTCCCCTAAATCAAAATTCATGATGAACTATATTAGGTAGCTTGGAGAGAAATTGGATAATGTTGGGAAGGGCTTGGATTCAATGCAAAAGGACACACAAAGTGTCAATGCTAAAGTAGAAACTTTAAGTAAAAAGAGGGATGAGAAACTTAAGGTGGTTTCTATGCATGAGAGTGAAGGAAGTTTTGAAAAGGGGAACCATAGTAAAGGAGGTAGGAGTTCATGGTCCTCTGTGGGAGAGAGACGTGAAAGACATGAGAGAATTGAAAGAAATAGAAGGGAGAAAAGGAGAGGGAGACATGGTAGGAGAGGAGAAGAGAAAAGAAAGGAAGGGTTGGACATGGCTAAGTGCAAAATTCCTCTATTCTTAGGGAATTTCAAATTGAAATTTTATGTAGATTGGAAGCTCAAGGTTAAGAAAATTCTAAGTTTCTTTAACCTCCATGGCCGAATGGTAGTTAGGCTTGTCACCCTTGAATTTTGTGACTATTCCTTAGTTTGGTGGACTCAAATGTTGGCGTATATAAGGAGGGGAGTTAGGGACCCTTGTGAAGATTGGGTAGCCTTGAAAAGATTGATGAAAAGTAGATTTGTCCCACCTTCTTACACTAGAGACTTACATAACGAATTTAAAAGGCTATACCAAGGAGTTAGGAGTATGGAAGAGTATCACAAAGAGATGGAAATTGACTTGATAAGGGCTCAAAATAGAGAGAGTGAGGAGGTCGCAAAGGCTTACTTTCTCCATGGGTTGAATAGGGAGATCCAAGATGTTGTCGAGTTGCAACATTATAGCACCCTAGGTGAGTTGGTCTATCAAGCCATCAAGGTAGAGATGCAAATTAGGAGGAGGAAAGCATCTAGAAAGACCTATGTGGGCTCTAGTGGTTGGAAAGGGAAAGAGAGAGAGAAGGAGAAAGTTAGAAGGGAGAGAAGTCCTAAGAAGGGGAGTGATCCTTCTTTAGGCCGAAAAGAGATAACCTCCACCCCTACACCTATAGCTCCTAGGACTAGTAACATTAAGTGTTTCAATTGCCTAAGTAAGGGACACATAGCTTCATAATGTCCGAATAGAAGAGTCATAATTGTGAAATATGATAGGGAGGTAGAAAGTGTTCACTTGGAGAGCAAATTTCCTTCAGTGAGGCCAAGAGCCTTAATGATGGTTCTCACTGTGAGGGAGACTTGCTAGTAATAAGGAGGTTGATGAGTAGCCATGTGGGAGTTGAGGCTCAAACATAAAGGGAAAATATTTTCCATTCTAGGTGTCTTATCTTGGGTAACTTGTGCTCCATGATCATAGATGGTGGGAGTTATGTGAATGTAGCTAGTGAGAGGCTTGTGAAGAAGTTAGCCTTACCCACCTTTGTGCACCTAAGGTCATATAAGCTTCGATGGTTAAGTGAGAGAGGAGAGTTGCTTGTAAACAAGCAAGCCAAGGTGGCCTTCACCCTAGGAGGATATAAGGATAAGGTGACTTGTGATGTGGTTCCAATGAAGGCCACACATCTTTTGCTAGGGAGGTCGTGGCAATTTGACAAGAGGGTGATTCATGATGGAGTCATGAATAGGTTCATATTTTTACATTTGGGGTAAAAGGTTGTTCTTAAACCTTTATCTCCAAGAGAGGTTCACGAGGATAAAAAAAATGAAAGTGAAAGAGAGGTTGAGAGAAAAACTAAGAGCAAGTTGAAGAAAGAAAAAGTGGGAGAGAAAAGCAAGAGTGATAGAAAAAAGAAAGAAGATAAAAAGGGAGAGAAAATCAAGAATGATAGAGAAAATAAAGAAATGAAACAAAAGAGAAAAGGTGGAGAGAAAAGAGAGAGAGAGGTTAAAAAAAGGAGGACGAGATTGAAAAAGAGAAGGAAACTATATGCTTAAGGATGAGAGGAATTAAGAGAGTTATGTTCATGGAAAAGAATAATTGTTTTACTAACTCCTTATGACTTTCACTTGTCTTGTGAACCTTTTTTTGTAGGTATGAAGCAAGCTATGAAGGGGTTTGGGCATGACATTCATGGCTAGCAAACTTTCGGTCTTCACATTCCAAGACCCATCATGTCTCTTAAAGATGCTTTTGCACTTATGTCAAGAAACCCATGGCCTTGTGCTAATGGCTTGTTTCCTACAACTTCTATTATTTCCTTGCATACTACCTTTAAATCCTTTGAACTTTATGGTATTTTGATGCATGTCCAAGGAAATTATAAGTTAATTCTTAATGTTTCCTTTACTTCGAATGGACTATCCCATACTTGTGTGTATGATTGATGTAGTTATGAAAGTAATAGGATATTGTGTATACAAGGAAATGCTTTACCATACATTCGGTTGGGATTGGGAGCCTATGACCGAAATGAACTCCATAAGATTATGGATAGGTCCTATTCTGAAATGCCTAAGACCTATATATATGGATCCTTGAGGAGAAACATTAATTTTGAAAGTTCATTGTGGGTACTTGAATTTTTGGGAGTGTTTGAGAATTTTAAGTTGTATGAAGATATTGATGTTTGAGAATCCTAAGCATTCCTTACATTTGTTTGTGCATGATAAGCTTGACATATCATCTCTTGATGTTGAAAATAATATTGTGCATCTTGGTGACTTACAAAGGGGTGATGTGAAATTTCTTGGTATCTTGGGAGGATCTAAATTTGTGATCTTTGATTTGGGTGGACTATGTAAAATAATCTCCCTTGGGAGCATATTGTCCTTCAACTAATCATGATAGGTGACTCACCCTTGTCTTGTCCTTGTAGGTACTTATCATTAAATTTGAGGTCGAATTCTCTTCAAGAAGGGGAGGATTATGCATATCTAGAAGGACAAGATCATTTTCCTTTTGGAGGATTCAAGGAGGAGGAAGCCCATGCACTCAAGGGGCCAATGACAAAGGGAAGGGCCAAGAATTTTCAAGGAAAGAAGCAACAAGTTTGCCATACTCAAGGGCCAAGAGGAGGCCCAAGAAGGGCTAAGGTCATTTCCCTTAGGAGGCCATGACCAAAGATCTAAAGGGGGCATTAAGGACATAGAAACCCCTTCACTTGAAGGACCCATGACTATGGAAAGGCTTAAAAAAATCCAAGAGGAGGCATAACACAAGTTGGCTACACTTAAGGGTCAAAAAGGGCTAAGTCTTAAATCTTTTGTCCAACTACTTTTGAGCAATGTTTAATGTTTGAAGGATCTCTTTTCCTTTGTATTTTTATGTTATTTTGGGTACATTTTAGGTAGGATAGCTTAGCCTTGGGCCAAATCCTATTTTGCACATGTTTTCCTTATTTATGCAAATCCGTCACTAATTCTGTCACCAAATGCGCGGCTAAATCCGTTGCTAAAGAGAAGTCCATTTTTTGTGATTTTTGGGCTTGCATCCTTATGGGCTTCTATTGGCTACCTTAATTAAGCTTAGGGGACTTTAAGAATGGTTTAGGGAAGACTATAAAAGCCTCTTTTTTAATTAACTTAACCACTTTTGAATGAACTTGAATATGCGTTGCACTTTTGTGAGAGCTTTCTCTCTACTCTTATCTTGAACAAGGAACCCATTCTTATCAAGCTTCTATGATTCTTGTAGTGAATCTCATTTCTCTTATCTAATTCTCCATGAATTAGTGGTGAGCTTCATCCTCTTCCTTCTCCATATTTTTGTTTTTTTCTTCATTTTTCGGTTTCCATTTTCCATGGCTAATCTAGGTTTTACTTAAAGCTAGGTCTTGATTGTGGATCCAAGGGTGCATCATTCTCTCACAATATTTAACAATTATCATTTTCGTTGCCACCATTGTTGAAACTACCATCGCCACCACCACCATATCGTCATCGCTACTATCGCTGCCACTACCATCATCGCCACCACCACCACCATTATTGCTATTGCCACCACCACCATTACTACTGTCGCCATCATCGACGCTACCGCCATGACTATCACCATATTTTCGTTGCCACTACCACCGTCATTGCCACCACCACCACAACCATCATTGTTGCCACTATTGTCACCACCACCACTAGACTGCCACTACCGCTACCATTACCGCCACTACCACCACACAATTGTTATGACACCCTTTACCTCTCTAACATTTATATTTAATAAAGAAAATATTCAAGTAAAATAAAAACTCATTTATTCAATGTAATCATGTGTAAAAAGTTCACATCATAAAAACTCAAGCTTGCATAATAATGAAAATCAAGCGATGACATTCTAAAGGCCATATCCAAAACATGGAATATGAAACTAATAAAAACCAATAACTAGCCTTGATGTCACAGTTTATCAGAGCAAAAATATCCTATATAGAACTACTAAAATAAAGAAACATAAGCTAAATTTTAACATACCTACTCATCTTCATCTATAAATGGCAATCAGCCCAAACACAAGTAATGCAATACAAAAGGAGAGTGAGAACCAACTCACATAAATCTTAAACAATTTATACAAATATAAATAGTTTACAAAGACATCTATATATACTTGTTCCATGTCCAATGCTTCTTAGAATCTGCTTTATATGCATGTAGTACCACCATAATTGGAATAGTAGTCTAGGGTATATGATTCAACCCTTATTGGCTAGTCATACCACACTAGCTTGAAATCCTATAGCAGCATATCAGGATCTACTTAACTTGCATTGTACACTCCAACTCATAGGATCAAGCACAACCATTAGGGTTTCCATATCGAGTTGCCCCTAGTAGGTCTAGTGACCTTACCAATTGGCTTTTGTCTATTTTTCTTTACAACATTGTATTACATGATGTATGTCACTTAGTCGTTTCCAAAGTTCCACTTATCACAATGATTGGGTTGATAAGGGTTGTCCTCACTTGCTAAGGCTAGGAAACTCATCTAACAACCCATACAAAGTAGTGAGCATTATCCTTGCCTCTCACGGGCCTAGGTAACTCATTAGGGAAGTGCCACTTAAGCCTATTTTAACCCTTTTAGGACTAGGTAACTCATCATGGTGCCCCAAACTCCCTTAATCGTATTCTCGTTTTCATTTTTCATGTTCGTTTCTCATGCACTATATGCTCGATTCTTAATCCATAATAATAACACAGTCTATATAATGACTTCAACATTTTAATACAAGGCATAGGCATTTACATAAAAAATAGCAACAATCAACATATTGTACTGCATTTTCTTGGTGAGCACAAGCATTCTTAAATTAGTACATGCGTGCTCGTGTAAGCAATCCTACACAAATATGCATAACTGAGCATGGGCATGCTCATGCAGGAAATCTTGCACATGCGTAATTAACTGAGCACGAGTATGTGATAGGCTCATTTTTAGTCGACTTAACAGGCATCAAATAACTAAAGCTAACTATAGTATAGTCAACCCTAGGTCGATTCTTCTCAAGGACACAATGTGCTCAAATGTGATTCGGTGTGAAGCAAAATGACGTAGAATCTGAGATATAGAGTATTGACTCGCCTCAGCAATGGCCGAGTCACTCTCAGTAGAGACTGACGCTGCAAAGATGGTCTACCTCTGTCTCGGACTGAAAAGCAGTAAATAGGGAGATTGAGATGCAAGTAAAGTAGAAAATAACTAAAACTATGAATGCAGTGAATATATACTAACACTACCGATTTCACTATTATTATTATTAGGATATAATTGTGTTCATGTTCATTTCTATTAGTCCAAGTCCAGTCCGATGTCCACACTCCAGTTCTCAATCCATATCAGCCTAGGGAAGTCTTATGGCAATCGCCAAAGGTTCGTCCATTGCCATACCGAGGAATTATGCAATCGCTACCTCATCAATTGGCAGGGATTAAGTTCAGAGTTGATTTTAGGTTCTCAATTAACAATCGTTAAATGATTACCTATTGAATTAGTTAAACCAGTTCCAATCGGCTTAGCTTAACATTGTTCACAATTCAATTGCAATCGCAGATTAAATCATGAATTAAAGGAGAGGAAGGAAACAAAGATGAGAAATGCAGAATGAAATTGATTAATAGAAAACAAAGTACAAACACAGTGGTCTGAATTCAGGTGGACCCATCTTCTGCGACAATCACCATGGTTGATGGTGGTGGTTCACCTTCAATAGCCTGAGCGTTGAGGATCAGATTCACCAGAGTGTGTTGGGAATCCCAATCAGTCCCTTCTGACAAACTTCGGCTTCCCAATCTCAGACCTGCATTTCCTCGATCGAGAGAAACACCAACGCAACACCATGCACCACCATAAATGGAGAGAATGAGAGTAAAGAAATGGATATAATGGGAGTGTTTTTGAGAGTGAATTCAAAGACCCCTAAAAAGTGCACAGCTCCTCCTATATATACACAAGTTGTGACTTGCTATTCCTAACGATCTCCTAATAGAATTACAACGTGAATTGCCTATTCTACCCTTGCGTAATTTGCGCTGCATGCTACTCCAGAAGTGGCGTGGAAATTGAGCTGGAGCTGAGGTGGTTCTGAGCTGGACAACTGACGTGGATAGCGTCTTTGAGCTGCTCCTTATTGGACTACACCTACTTGGGCGACTGGGTCGTGAAGCCTGGCCTGATCTGGTCTAGTCGAGATGGAGTTGGTCTTGGCCGAGACAACTTCATCTCGGCTGAGTCTTCTTATGATGGACCCGAGAACACTCAGTTGAACCTATAAGAAGGAAGAGTTAGCTAAGATCCTTGAATTAGCACAGATTTGTATTTTCTCTATTTTTCGGTCCATAATATGAATCTCAGCTATCACTCAATTCTTAAACACAAGATAGTCTTGTAAACATCCTTCTTAGGTCCATAAAAGCTGCACAATTTGTGACTCATCAGACTCTTACACTTAACCTTTTGCACTCTTAGGCAAAATAGAATGAAATAAACAAGGGAGATTTTTAAAGGTAGAAAAGAATTTTTCAATTGGCTCCCTTCAGCTTAACCGAGACAGAGTCGATACTCATTCACCCTGGGATTCAGATACTCAAACAACTTGAAAATTACTTATTCCGTGCTCTAGGCAAATTCATGACCTGCAAACAGAAGAAGGTAACCAAGAGTGACAGAGCTCTCATTTAGGCAAATAACTCCCTCACTTCTCACGTGTTTGGGTTTGTATTTACACTCAACATTCATGGAACTGATATTACCATACTTTGACAAAGCTCTCTTCTTACACCTGCAAAAATACACACAATTATGATCACTAGGACTTCTTTTTCGGCTTGTAGTGAGGCTGGGGTCACGGGTAGGATAAAATATAAAAACTGATTTCAGGACCCATGGGGAAGAGAGGAGCAATGAGGAGTAAGCCTCATCAGCATGAGGGATAACCCAGGATGCTGTCATTTCCTCCTTTTGTTATTACCAGCTCACTTCCTTTCTTTTTCTTATTTTACATATATATTTTTTTTCTGATATTCATGCAGCTTGCTGTTTCCTTTCTTTGTTTGATTCAGCTTAGATTTTTCAGCTGCTGCTTCCACTTTTTCTTTTTCTTTCCTTCACTTGCTTCTTTTCTTTCTTCGTATTTTCAAGCCTTTAGAGGATGCTGAATAGATTCTGCTTCCTGGAGAATCCCCTACACTTGATAATGACTTACTCCCAAAACAATTCCAAAGCTCCTCTGCTTCCTGAGGATGAGGTTGATTCATGGTTTTCCGGCTTTGGCTTGTAATGAGCTGAAAGAAAGAACGGTTATGCGGCTCAATGGGGGTAAACAAGGGAGAAAACTTTCTTCAGGTAGGATTTATTTGTCTCAAAGCTAATCAGAAACATGGCCTAGATCATGTCATTCCTGCGTGTGAGAACAGCTATATCCAGAGAGTTAAGGCAAAGCATCAAATACACAGTTGATCATGAATGCAAAAATCACGCAAGAAACTGGCAAGATGCAAGCCATGAATATTTACAAAGGCTCAAAATCTCACACGGGTTATTATGCTTTGTCACCAAAGGTTTTCCTTCTCAGTTTTTTAGTCAGCCACTGTTTAGAGCACAAAAGTTTCATTCCCTTCAAGCTAGAGAAATCTCTTGCCAAAGTTATAGAATTACTTCCTGCTATCTTTTTCAAACTTCCAAAAATCAATTCGAAACAAATTGTTTTTTTTTTCGACAAATCAAATTTGGAATTCTGCTAGGAGGAAATTAACATAAAACAAAATGATAGAGTTAAAATCCTGCCAAGCTGAAGTCACTCCGGATCCGGCCAAGATGGCTCTGAGCCATAATGGATTCGGCTTGGACAGCTTTTATTGAAAACAGATGAAAAATTGTTAAAACCGGGTCAAAACAAAATAAAACGAAACAAAACAAAACAAAACAAAACAATTAAAGCAAGACAGAAGAGTTCAGGATGGGAATAAAAACATGATGTTCACATGACTGCAACCGTATCCCCCCCACACTTAAAATTTGCATTGCCCTCAATGCGAGGTAGGGTTGGCTAAGGTAGTGCCATCTGGTGGGGCTGGTTCCATCAACGAGATGATCTCCATATCATGAGTAATTGGTGCTGGACCTTCGTGGAATGGCTTGACTTGATACCCATTGACCTGGAAGGTGTTGCGGCTACGTTCATCTTGCAATTGTACTGCACCATTGGGAAATATGTTAGTGATGACAAAAGGTTTGTACCATTTGGAACGAAGCTTACCTGTTATGAGCTTAAGTCTTGAGTTAAACAGTAGGACTTTTTGGCCAACATGAAACTCTTTCCTTAGGATCTTCTAATCATGAAATTTCTTGACTTTTTTCTTGTATATCCTGGAATTTTCGTATGCTTCCAAGCGGAGTTCGTCAAGTTCTTGCAGTTGAAATTTCCGTTGCTCCCCCGCTTGGTCGTAGGCCAAATTGCACTGCTTGACAGCCCAGTAAGCTTTGTGCTCAAGTTCCACAGGAAGATGACAGGTCTTATCGAAGACAATCCGGTAGGGAGACATCCCTAACGGTGTTCGGTATGCGGTTCTGTGTGCCCAAAGAGCGTCCTCAAGGAGACAACTTCAGTCCTTCCTGCTGGGGTTGGTCATCTTTTGCAGCATTTTTTTGATTTCCCTGTTAAAAACTTCTGCTTGGCCATTTGTCTGGGGGTGGTAAGCTGTAGAAATTCTGTGTGCTACCCCATATTTTTGAAGAAGAGAGGCCATGGCTCTGTTACAGAAGTGGCTGCCTTGGTCACTTATGAGCGCTTTTGGCACACCAAACCTGCAAAAAATATTGGACTTTAGGAAGTCCATAACCACCCTTGCGTCATTGGTTCTGGTGGCAATGGCCTCTACCCATCTTAATACATAATCTACGGCCAACAGAATGTATGAGTAACTATTGGAGATCGGGAATGGCCCAATGAAATCTATTCCATAGACATTGAAAATTTCACAGAACTGGATGGGTTGCTGGGGCATTTCATGCCTTCGATTCATGGCCAATCTTGCTTTTTGGCACTTTTCATAGGTGGAGACAAATTTATGAGCGTCTCTAAAGATAGTTGGCTAGTAAAGGCCATAGTCTAACACTTTCCTAGCAGTCCGAGTTGATCCATAATGGCCGCCTCCAGGTGCTGAGTGGCAGAACTGGAGGAGGACCGAATTGATCTCGACATCAGGAGTGCACTTGCGGATGACCTTGTCACTGCACAGTCCCCAAAGGTAGGGATCATCCCAGATGTAGTACTTGGCATCGCTTCAGATTTTATCCTTATGGGCCCAAGACACCTCTGGTGGAAAATGAGATGTTGCCACGTAGTTGCATATGTCGGCAAACCATGGTGTAGCCGTTTTGATGTGCAAGAGTTGCTCATCGAGGAATTCATCTCGGATAGGAATCGGTTCGCTTCCTTTTTCAATCGTACTTAGATGATTTGCCACCGAATTCTCAGCACCCTTCTTATCTCTGATTTCTTAGTCGAATTCTTGGAGAAGAAGCATCCACCTGATCAGTCTCGGCTTAGCGTTAGGCTTCTTCAGCAAGTATCTCAAGGCAGCATGGTTAGAGAACACAATTATCTTGGAACCGAGAAGGTAAGAGCAGAATTTGTCTAAGGCAAACACGATTGCCAAAAGTTCCTTCTCAGTTGTTGTGTAGTTTTGCTAGGCCGAATCCATAGTTCTGAATGCATAGGCAATCATGTGCACCGGTTGGCCGACTCTAGTTCTTTAGCCGAGAACAGCTCCTAATACCGAGTTGGATGCATCACACATCAATTCGAATGGTAGGTCCTAGTTTGGTGCTTGTAAGATAGGGGCGGATGTGAGTCTGCTCTTTAGCTCCTGAAATGCTTCAATACAGGGCTGATCAAAGTTGAATTCCACATCCTTTTGTAGCAGTTTGGACAAAGGCAAGGCCAGTGTGCTGAAGTTCTTGATAAATTTTCTATAGAAGCCTACGTGTCCTAAAAATGAGCGAACTTCTCGCACAGAAGCGGGGTTTGGAAGGGAGGTGATGATGTCTATATTGGCTTTATCTACCTCGATGCCTCGGTTGGAGACTAGATGTCCCAACACTATTCCCTCAGTCACCATGAAATGACATTTTTCGAAATTGAGCACAAGATTCATGTCCATACATCTCCTCAACACCCTGGTTAGGTTGCTCAGGCATGCTTCAAACGAATCTGCATACACCGTGAAGTCGTCCATGAATACCTCCATGCAGTCTTGTAGAAAATCCAAGAAGATACTCGTCATGCAACGTTGAAATGTACTTGGAGCGTTGCACAGGCCAAATGGCATGCGTGTGTACGCAAAGGTATCAAATGGGCAAGTGAAGGTCATTTTGTGCTGGTCTTCAGGTGCAATATGAATTTGCATATAGCCTAAGAATCCGTCAAAAAAGCAGTAATGGGATTTCCCTCCTAGTTTTTCAAGCATTTGGTCAATGAAAGGCAAAGGAAAGTAATCCTTGCGAGTTGCCAAGTTTAATCTTCTGTAGTCGATGTAGACTCGCCAGCTATTCTGAATACTTGTTGGTACCAGCTCATCTTGCTGGTTTTTCATAACAGTCATCCCGGACTTCTTCGGCACCACTTGCGCAGGGCTCACCCATTGGCTATCCGAAATGGGGTAGATGATCCCTACAACGAGGAGTTTGGTGACTTCCTTCTTAACCACGTCCAAGAGTGTTGGATTTAGTCTTCTTTGCTACTGCCTTATGGGCTTGATTTCCTCCTCCATCAAGATTCTGTGCATGCAGATGGAGGGGTTTATGCCAGGAAGGTCTGCTAGCTTCCACCCTATTGCCTTCTTATGTTGCTTGGGGACCTCCAACAACTTGTCTTCTTGCTCCTGGTCATATTTGTTGGCAATGATAACTGGGAGTTGTTGTTCCCTGTCCAGGTAAGCATACTTCAGGTGACTCGGCAATGGTTTCAGTTCCATGGATGGTGGTAGTAATGGAGATTTTTCAGCTACTGTTCTTGGATCCAGCTAGCTGACTTGATCTCGACTCGGCATCAAATGTGCCGACATGATTTCGACCTTTGGCTGTTTCGGCCGGCTCAACTTGGTGACTTCGGTTCTTGTTGGATTGCAATCGGCATTGGCTTCTTACGGTGCTTTAGAGTCGGATTCGGATGGAACATTGATTTCTACCTTAGCCTAAGACTAGTCTTCTTTGGTAGAGATGGTCTTGACAAGCATGTCGGCCTTGCTATTTGACTCTTCGGTCGAGTGGACTTTTATTTCTTCCTTGACTCAGCCTTCTCTGGCCGACTCGATCTCAGCCGTGAAAATGGTCGCTAATTGTGCAATGGAAAACTTTTCAGCTTCAACAACTTTTATTTCTGCATCATTTGTACACTCTAAGTGTTCT
The DNA here is from genome assembly GCA_025330945.1 of Mucuna pruriens. Lineage (NCBI taxonomy): Eukaryota > Viridiplantae > Streptophyta > Magnoliopsida > Fabales > Fabaceae > Mucuna > Mucuna pruriens. Next base: position 543,578 of record JAENHJ010000317.1, read on the forward strand.
TGGTTGCAGACTTGGTCTAGTAATTCAGACAATTCCACTTCAAAGCCCAAGTCAGCAATATCACTATGGTTGTCCTTAGAGTTGGGAAGGTCTTGTACTTCCTCATGGTCGGCCTCTTCATCTACGACCCCTAGGCAGCTGCTCTCATCAACGCTCTCAGCAAACTTCTCAATATATTCACTGCTCCTATTTAGTTGAAGGTATTCTTCAACTATCTCATCAAGTAAATCAATGCCAAAGAGAGAGTGGTCTTCGGTTGGGTGCTTCATAGTTTCGAAAATATTAAATTGCACCGAGGTATCACCAAATTCCATCGAGAGCATCCCGCATGGACATCGATCTTTGTTCTGGTTGTCATCAAGAAAGGTCTTCCCAAAATTAAGGTGGATTCCTTCCCGAATGTTTCATCCTCCATGTCTAGCATATAAAAATCAGCTGAAAATATTAGTTCATTGACTTGGACGAGAACATCCTCGAGAACTCCCAAGGGTTGGACAATAATCCTGTTTGCATGTTGAATGGTCATCCTTGTGGGTTCTAAGCACCAAAGTTCAGGGACCTGTAGATTGATACGGGCATGACATTGATTGAGGCTCCTAAGTCCAACATGGCATTGGCAAAGGTGCATTCGCCGATGGTGCATGGGGCAGAAAAGATTCAAGGGTCTCTGCATTTCTTTGGAAAGTTGGAGCACCTGTAGTGATTTCTTCATTTCTTGTCAGGGCTGACACCACGCCTCCAATTTCCTTGCTCCCCTTTATCTTTCTCCTTTTGTGTACACACAATTCCTTGAGGAATTTTGCGTACTTAAGGACCTTTTAATAATGTCGATGAGTGGAATATTGATTTCCACCTTTCGAAACATCTTCAACAATTCTTCAACTGACTCTGGCTTTCTGGCCAAGGTGGTCCGAGATGGAAATGGCAATGGGACAGTTGTCTCTGGCCGAGACTGCAAGTCGGCATTTGGCTCAGAGTCAGATTCAACTGATCTTGGCAACTGCTGTAGTGTAGGTTGAGGTAATTCTTTTCCACTTCGAAGAGTGACTACACTGACGTTTCCTCTTGGATTTGGAATGGTTTGAGAGGGGAGGTTGCTGGATCCTGCCGACTGTAACTGACTCACAGTATTAGCTAATTGCCCAATCTGCATTTTGAGGTCTTCGATGGTGGCGGTCATGTTCTGCTGGAACTGCATATTGCTAGAGCTTACAGATTGTTGGAACTCCAAGTTACTGGTTGCAAGTTGCTTCATTAGGTCTTCCAAAGATGGGGAGTTGCTTTGAGTAGGCACTCTCTGTTGTTGCTGTTGCTGTTGCTGTTGGAAAGGTGGCACTTGATATTGCAGAGTCGGCTGTTGATAACTTGCTTGCCTCTGATAGGTATTTGATGTGGATCCGAATTGTTGAGCTGCGTATGGCCCTTGAATCGGTCCTGGCCGAAATAGTTGTCTCACATGTTGCTGGCTATTAAATGGCTGGTTTTGATATGGCTGTTTCCCGTACTGAAATCCACCTATGGCTCCAACATTCTCTGGTTGGTCCGACTCGGTTTCCTGAAGAGTGGGGCACATATCAGTGGGGTGCTCCACGGAAGTACATATGCCACATACATTTATTGCCAGGGCTGTTTGGTGTTATCCAATTGCAAGCTATCTCACCAATGATGTCAATTCGGTCAGCTGATTCTCCAACCTCTGGTTGGAAACTGCACCGATTTCATTCACCATCCGAGTTTGACTTGGCCCTCTGATCCCAAACTGCTATGTGTTGCTTGCCATATTAGAGATTAGATGCCTTGCTGTTGTTGGCGTTTTATCCATCAGGGCTCCTCCATTGGCTGCGTCGATCATGCTTATGTCCATCATTGAGAGTCCTTCATAGAAATATTGGATCAGTAACTGCTCGCTGATCTGATGGTGTGGATAGGTGGCACATAGTTTATTGAACCTTTCCCAGTACCCATGTAGAGTCTCTCCTGTATGCTGCCTTATCCCACATACCTTCTTCCTGATGGACGCAGTTTGAGATGCTGGAAAGAACTTTTCCAGGAATGTGTGCTTCATATCTCCCCAAGTGTTGAAAAGTACTGGTTGAAGGTACAGCCAATCCTTCGCTGCTCCATCCAGGGAGAATGGGAATGCTTTCATTTTGATGTAGTCCTCTGATATCCCCTGCGGCCTCATTATGGAGCAAACCACATGGAATTTCTTCAGATGCTTGTGGGGGTCTTCTCCTGCAAGACCATGAAATTTAGGCAACAGGTGTATAAGGCCAGACTTCAGTTCATATGTTTGAGCCGGCTCCAGTTGTAGGTATTGGATGCACCAAGGTTGATACACCATGTCTGGAGTGGCTAATTCCTTCAGTGTTCTATCATTATTCTCCATCTGTCCTGGCTCTGCAAAAATGTTAGAACTAGCAACAAGTGTGTTAGTGAAAGACAGGTTAGAATTAATCGAAGAATCTGAACTACTACTAGTATTTACTGTTGTGTTTCTTATTTTTCGTAGTCTACGTAAAGTTAATTCTATCTATGGGTCAAAAGCATACAAGGGGTCAGTGCTACTCCTAGTCATGCATTGTACATATTATGCAGAAAGAAAAGAAATCAGATCTGAAACAGTACTTACAAATGGTAAACTATAACTATCAGCCAATTACCTAATAAAACTTACGAGAATGCAATGTAAAAAGATGCAAGTTAGTCGTGAGATGCATAGATAAATGCAACACAGAGTGCTAACACTATGCACTGCAGAAACAATTATTTTATTGTGGTTTTTTTTTTGCGGTGAATTCACGCAGAAGAATTAACGACAATCAACATGCTGTTTATTTAGGATCAAAAACCTAGAATACAGGCACAGACAAATTCAAAAGACTCAATAAAATGACTTGACAGACACTCTACAGACTCGGGATTCGACTTCACTTAACTTAGCACACGAAAACACAAAAGAACTTGTGTTCCCGACAACAACGCCAATTTGATAGGCTCATTTTTAGTCGTCTTAACGGACATCAAATAAATAAAGCTAACTATAGTATAGTCAACCCTAGGTCGATTCTTCTCAAGGACACAGTGTGCTTAAATGTGATTCGGTGTGAAGCGAAATGACGTAGAATCTGAGATGTAGAGTATTGACTCGCCTCAGCAATGGCCGAGTCACTCTCGGTAGAGACTGACGCTACAGAGATGGTCTACCTCTGTCTCAGACTGAAAAGCAGTAAACAGGGGGATTGAGATGCAAGTAAAGTAGAAAATAACTAAAACTATGAATGCAATGAATATATACTAACACTACTGATTTCACTATTATTATTATTAGGATATAACTATGTTCATGCTCATTTCTATTAGTTCAAGTCTAGTTCGATGTCCGCACTCCAGTTCTCAGTCCATATCAGCCTAGGGAAGTCTTATGGCAATCGCCAAAGGTTCGTCTGTTGCCATACCGAGGAATTACGCAATCGCTACCTCATCAATTTGCAGGGATTAAGTTCAGAGCTAATTTTAGGTTCTCGATTAACAATCGTTAAATGATTACCTATTGAATTAGTTAAACCAGTTCCAATCGGCTTAGCTTAACATTGTTCATAATTCAATTGCATTCGCAGATTAAATCATGAATTAGAGGAGAGGAAGGAAAGGGAGATTAGAAATGTAGAATGAAATTGAATAATAGAAAACAGAGTACAAACACAGTGGTCAGAATTCAGGTGGACCCATCTTCCGCGATGATCGCCATGGTTGATGGTGGTGGTTCACCTTCAATAGCTTGAGCGTTGAGGATCAGATTCACCAGAGTGTGTTGGGAATCCTAATCAGTCCCCTCTGACAAACTTCTGCTTCCCAGTCTCAGACCTGCATTTCCTCAATCGAGAGAAACACCAACGCAGCACCGTGCACCACCATAAACGGAGAGAACGAGAGCAAAGAAATGGATATAATGGGAGTGTTTTTGAGAGTGAATTCAAAGACCCCTAAAAAGTGCACAGCTCCTCCTATATATACACAAGTTGTGACTTGCTATTCCTAACGATCTCCTAACAGAATTACAACATGAATTGCCTATTCTACCCTTGCGTAATTTGCGCTGCATGCTACTCCAGAAGTGGCGTGGCAATTGAGCTAGAGTTGAGGTGGTTCTGAGCTAGACAACTGACATGGATAGCGTCTTTGAGCTGCTCCTTATTGGACTGCACCTACTTGGGCTGCTAGGTCGTGAAGCCTGGCCTGATCTGGTCTAGTCGAGATGGAGTTAGTCTTGGCCGAGACGACTTCATTTCGGCCGAGTCTTCTTATGATGGACCCGAGAACACTCAGCTGAACCTGCAAGAAGGAAGAGTTAGCTAAGATCCTCGAATTAGCACAGATTTGTATTTTCTCTATTTTTTGGTCTATAATATGAATCTCAACTATCACTCAATTCTTAAACACAAGATAGTCTTGTAAACATCCTTCTTAGGTCCATAAAAGCTGCACAATTTGTGACTCATCAGTATGCTTATGCAATAAATCTTGCACAGGTGTGTTCATCACTCTATGACTTACAAATTCCAAAATTTTGCCCGAAATGCAAATTCAAGGGAACCTAGTGTTTTCTCCATGTTTTTTCATTGAAGCATACATATAATTTCTTTATACAATTAATCCAAGTCAAATAATGACTATCCCATTTTTCCTAAAACATGGTTTGCTCTAAATTACTAATAAGAGACAAAGAAAAAAAATCAATGCTTCCTAATCGAGGGGGTTTAATCCTCCTTTTAGAGACACCAAGAACCATAGTTTAAATTGTCTCAAAACGTAATGTGTTTTTATGGGGTCCTAGGGTCAACCCCTTTACCCATAATACATAGAAAACACCTAAAATTGTTGTTTTCACACTCTCCCTACTTGGAAGGCATGAAATAAAGGCTCTAAGATGTTCCTAGTGCTCCTTCTTGGTCCTCCGACTTTCCCTCCAGGGGTCTTCCCTCCTTGACCTAGACTACGATAGTAGAGAGCCAAAACACAAATTTTTAGAAACTTAGAAAACACCATAACATTTCTTGAAGAAACAAGAAACACACAAGAATGAAAGGTTGAATTATGTGTGATTTTTTAAATATTTTTGAAAACGCAAGAATATAAGTTTGCAAATACTATCCAAAAATAGACCATCTAAAGAGGTACATAACTAAAATAGATAAGGGAAGAGAGAAAATAACATAAAGATTTTATCTTGTTTCACTCTTCCACAAAAGCTATGTCCAATCTCTTCAACACGAAGGATTTACTCCACCAAAGTCAAACTGACTTACAAACCAAGTATTCTCAAACCTCTTTAGGTTATACAACACTTGTAATCTACTTGATTACATGCAACACCAAATATTCTTTAACACTTAGCCTCTTTTGGCTATCACAAAAACTAATTTTTTTTTTTACAAAAGGTAACTCACTAGGTGAGCATATAACAATTACAAGCATAAGTTTAACTTTGCTTAGTAAGGAAAATACAAAGATAAAAAGTAAAGCTTGTACAAATACTTTTCTAAAACATCATCCAAAGAGCACTTGAACTTTTGAATGATTGTACTATATCCTGTTTTTATTTTCATGTTGTTTCTCTTCTTTTCTTCATCTTATTCATTTGAAGGATATATAGGTGTAGGGAAGAAAGATGTTGTTTTGCATGGATGGAGAGAGACAACTTTTGCATTAAATGCCAAAGATGAACTTTTGTAGAGTTGTAGTAGAGTTTTTATCTTCTATTGTGGTCAAAGAAAAAGTGTGGTAGAGAATGATGCTTTTTATTTCCCTTAACCATGTTACCTTTGTTTAATAAGAGATATTCATTCTATTTATTTCTATATTAGTAAAGGCTTGATCATAACTCTCTTGTATCAAGGTTGACTTGTTTCTTTAGAGCTTCAAAAGAAAACCTTTGCTACTCTGAAAAACAAAGCATATTAGAACATAACATATATATAGGATATGAATGTTACATGAGATGTTATAGAGATACATTATAGTAGTTAAGCATGTTGGAACATAAGTCTATGTGCCCAAAATGACCCAAGTGTTTTGATGATAACAAACATTATAGAAATGAATAATATATTATGATTAATCATTATTCTCTAGATTTTAGAAGAACTACAGGTTATTGGACTTAAAGGTTGGAACACATCCATTTAAGAGAAACTGACTTGAAAAGAAGTTCATATACTACATCGATAAGGAGCTTGCTATCCATATACGCACTCACCGTCCAAAGGACGTACTTAGAAGTGCTTAACGTCAATAAAGTCACGCATCATCCAAAGAACATCCCAAGCATCCATAGCGAGACACACCATCCAATGGACTACCCAAACATTCCCAGCATCCACAAAGTCACTCATCGAAAGAAGGACATATTTTGCATCAGTAGAGAAGCTCTTTGTCCAAAGGATGTTCTCAGCATCCATAGAGGAACTCAACATCCAAAGACGTAGTCAAGGGTCCATAAAAGAACTTAGCATCCTAAGACTTTCTTGCCATCCAAAGAAGAGATCGTCCAGAAAGTAGAACGATTGCACTGTTCCAATAAGGAAGAATCTCTCGTAAAAGCGTAAAGTGTTGTTTATCTTTCTTATCTTGCTTATCTTGTCTCGTGAACTCTTTCATTCGTAAAAAGAGTTGATTATCTAGATCCAATATTCAAACGTCTACCTAATATGTTGTTTGAGCACATGTTAAGCTTTCAGATTGGCGAAGAACAACAACAAATATTTTATAATACATGTCAAGTCTGATAAAAGGAAGCCCAAATTATGACTCCATTCAAAAGGAACCAACAAAAGCTTCCTCAATCATCAATAGTAGACAACACATAAAATTAAGAGAAAAACAACTTTTTCCTAACACAATCTTTCTCTATCTTTAGAAAAAGAGGAGTTTGTACAAAAGTATTGCAAGAAGGAATCAAGTAGCATTTAATGTAGATCGAACCACTCGTCATGCCAAAAGCAATATTCAAATTTTCATGTGCTATATAATGAGATTTATCAAGCTCAAAAAAGGTGAAGTTGAACTACAAGGCATTCTATCAAGAAAGAAAAACATTCTCTTATGCTTTGGACGATTGCCTTATAAAACGTTCTTTGTAAAACAAACTAAAGTCTGTTCTCTATATTGTAAATGCTCTCTGTGTGAGTTACTCTTTTGTAAAAATTCTACTTAGTTAGTGTGATAGCTTAAAGAGGCTAAGTGTAAAAGAATACTTAGGTTTTTTGTAATTAGGTAGATTACAAGGGTTGGAATACCTAGAGTGGTAGAGAATACTTGTTTATAAGTTAAGTAGGCTTAATGAAATTCCTTAATATTGAAGGGACTAGATATAACTTTGTTGAAAGAGTGAATCAGTATTAATGCACCCTAGGATCAACAACCATGACCTAGTTTTCGAAAAATAGTGATGAACATAGTGACCGAAAATTTAGAAGAAAAGGAGAAAATAAATGAAGATTGGAGAGGGCTCGCCACTAATTCCTAAGAATTACATAAGATATTGTAGAGATTTTCCATAAGCATCTTGGAAGTTTGATAAGAATTGGATTTCTTGTTCAAGACAAGAGAAGAGAGAATGCTCTCAAAAGTGCTAAGGCACAATTTTAATTTCATCAAAAAGTGATTAGGCTAATTACATGGAGGCTTATTATAGCCTTTCCTTAATCCTAATTAGAACCTCCTAATGCTAATTAAGGACATATAAGACGCCTCCTAAGGATGAATTCCCTAAACACCTACAAGTCCCCTAAACGCCTTTAGTAATGAAAATTACAACTGAATTACCAACTGGTTTGGCAATAAATAAATAGGCATGGAAAACATGACCTATAATGGGCTTTGGTCCATGGTTAAGCTACCTTATTGAAAATGTCTTTTAAGTAAAATGAAGATACAAAGGAAATAAGGTCACTCCAACCCTAAACAGTGCCACCTTGGTAGCTAGAAAAGGTCTACAAAATTGGTGTGCTTAGTGCCTTGGCCTTTGAGCATGACTAGTTCTTGGTGCACTTCCTCTTGGATCCTTTTGAGCCTACCCCTAGTCATTGGACCTTCAAGTACATGGGTTGCTATCTCATTTTCACCCTCTTGGATGTGGCCTCCTGCATATGCATTATCCTCCCCTTCTTGAATGGAATTTGACCTCAAATTTGGTGCTTGAGTACCTACAACACAAGGAGTTAGATCAATAACATTAAATGTAGTACTTCCCCCAAATTCTTAGGCCATATCAACTTTGCAAACATTATCATTTATTTTATTTATAATCTTAAATTGGCCATCTCCTCTTGGAAGGAGATTAGACTTCCTAAGGTGAGGAAACCACTATTTCCTCAAGTGTACCCACACCAAGTCTCCTTCCTTAAAGAAGACTTCCTTCCTCCCATTGTTGGCATTTTTTTTGCATGCTTTTCTCCTTTTATTCCATGTGTGGTCGTTCCTTATCATGTAACCTTTGAACAAATTGGGCTTTGAAAAATCGTTCATCATTATTAACACAATTAGGCAAAATAGGAAAAGGAAACAAGTCAAGTGGGGAGAGGGGATTAAAACCATAAGCAAATTTAAAAGGATAGTAAGAAGTAGTAGAATTAAACACCCTATTATAAGCAAACTCAACATGGGGTATCCAATCCTACTAATCCCTTAAACCCTTCTTAACAAAGCATCTTAGAAGTTGGCCTAAGGTTCTAGATACCACCTCGATTTGTCCATCCGTTTGAGAATGACAAATGGTAGAGAAGAGTAGCTTTGTACCAAGCCTACTCCATAGGGACCTCAAAAAATGTCCAAGAAATTTTGTGTCCCTATCCAAACCAATGGTTTTTAGGAGACCATGTAACCTCACCATATCCCTAAAGAAAAGATTAGCCACATTGAAGCATCACCACTCTTGTGACATGGAATGAAATGGGCCATTTTAGAAAATCTATAAAGTCCATAGAAATATCAATCTAAGGAGTAGGAATAGGGAGTGGGGTATACAAACCACGAGGAGAAACTTTAGACTTAGCCAATTTACAAGTTAAAAATCTCTCACAAATATTATGGACATTCTTCCTCATATGAGGCCAATGGAAATGCTCACTCAAAATTTCTACAGTCTTAAGTTCTCCAAAGCAACCCATAAGGCCACCTTCATGTGCCTCCTTCATAAGCAATTGCCAAATAGAGCTCATTGGAATGCATAGTCTCTTTCCTTTAAATAAAAAGCCATCATGTCTAAAAAAATCATTAAATACTGAATGAACACATATGGAAAAATGTTCACTAAAATCAAGATCTTTTTCATACAATTCCTTTATGCAATCAAGTCCAAATATCTTTGTTTCAAGCATGGCAATTAGGGCTTGTCTTATTTAGAGAGCATCTACCACCACATTCATTTTACCTTGCTTATGCTTAATCACATAAGAAAATTATTCTAAAAATTCAACCCATTGTAATGCCTTTTATATAACTTACCTTGCCTTCTTAAATGCTAAAGAGCTTCATGATCACTATGGATCACAAACTCCTTGGGCAATAGATCATGTTGGCAAGTTTGCAACGCTCTCATAAGAGCATATAACTCTTAGTCATAGGTGGAATAATTTAGTTGGGCACCCTTTGGAGGATCATAACCCCTGTAAGGAATCACACTCCAACTGAAAATGGCCAATCTTGGATGACCCTCACCTTTTCCTCATGAACCTTGACTCCATGAGAGCCAACAACAAAGTCGAGGAAGGTAACCTCATGGGTACAAAATGTACATTTTTTAAAATTAGCAAACAAGATCTCTTTTCTTAAATTTAAAGAACATTTTTCACATGCAAGAGGTGGCCATTCAAGCAAGTAGAATAAATCAAAATATCACCAAAATACACTATTACACACTTGCTAATTAGGCTTCTCAAGACATGGTTCATCAATCTTATGAAAGTACCACAGGCATTGGTTAAGCCAAAAGTCTTGACAAGCCACTCATAAAGTCCAAACTTAGTCTTAAAAACCATTTTCCACTCATCCCCCTCACTTACCCTAATTTGATGGTTTCCACTCATCAAATCTATTTTAGAAAATATAATGGAACCATGCAGTTCATCATGTAAATCATCCAAACGGAGAATGAAGTGCCTATATCTAATAATTATATTATTTATAGGTCTACAATAAGTACACAACCTCCATGTGCCATCCTTTTTTTGCGCCAATTATACAAGCATTACACAAAGGTTCATTATTGCTCTTAGCCAACCTTTTTTCGTGAATTTATCAACTTGTTTTCAATTTTCTTTGGCCTTTTCAGTATTCGTCCTATATACAGTCCTATTTGGCAAGTTGGCTCCAATTGTCAAGTCTATGTAATGTTCTACACCTCTCAAGGGTGGCAACCCGTGAAGTACATTGTGGGAAGACATTCTAGAACTCCTTAAGAAATTGTTACATACCTACAGGCAAAGCATTAACAGAAGGAGAAGCATGTAATAGCATGTCATTAGGCAAAGCAAACAAGGGTTTCCTCTTGACCAAGTGGACCCTTCTCACCTCCCTAAGACTCACTAACAAAGACTCTTTTCTTTTTCCCTCTTTTCTCTTGCTTTTTCTGCTTAAAGAATGCTCTTTTGTTCTCTCATTTTCTCATTTTTTTACTCTTTTCTACTCATACTCTTGCTTTTCTCTTCCAGATTTTCTTTCCCTCTTTCTTTTCTTTTTTCGACATCCTTCTTGCTCTCTTTTTTCTTCATTTTGCTCTTGGTTTTTCTCTCATTTTCTCTTTTCACTTTCATTTGTTTTTTATCCTCATGCACCTCTCTTGGAGACAAAGGTTTAAACACAAACATTTTCCCTAAATGTATGAATGTAAATCGATTGGTGACTCCATAATAGATCACCTTTTTATCAAATTGTTAAGATCTCCCTAGTAACAAATGTGTGGCCTCCATGGGAACCACATCTCAAACCAACCTATTTTCATACCCTCCTAGGGTAAAAATGATGTCTGCTTGCCTATTGACAAGTAACTCTCCTTTCTCACTTAGCCATTGGAGTCTATATGACCTTGGGGTACAATTGTGGGTAGAGCTAGCTTCTTCACAAGCCTCTCACTAGCAACATTCACACAACTCCCCCTATATATAATCATAGAGCACAAGTTGCCTAAGATAAGACACCTAGAATAAAAAATGTTTTCTCTTTGTGTCTTGACCGCCTCTCCTATTTGGCTATTCATTAACCTCTTCACTACAAGAAAATCTCCCTCATAGTGAAAATCATTACCCAAGCACTTGGCCTCGCTAGAGGTGCTCACCTCTCCAATGGAACTCTCACTTTCTACCTCCCCATCATTTTCACTATCACCACTCTCGTATTGGGACATTGAGAAGCTATATGTCCCTTCCCTAGGCATTTGAAACAGTTAATGTTACTAGTCCTATGGGCTATAGGAGTATGGGTGGAGGTGATTTCCTTTCAGCCAATAAGGAGTTTACTCCCTTTTTTAAGGTTTTTCTCCCTTCTAGCCATTTCCTTCTCTCTCTCTTTTCCCTTCCATCCACTAGTACCAACATAGGTCTTCCTAGGTGCATGATAATGGATTTGTAACACTATTAGAACCACTAGATTTCTCTTATTTTTGCAGTGTAGGGACTAACCTAGGTCGAATCTCTCAAGGACACAATCATGCAATGCCTAATCATATTAGAATGTAAAATGGAGATGTATATATAAAACAGAATTATGTTGAAAACCAAAATTATGCATAACAAAATTATGCATAACAAAATTATGAGGTTGTGAAATGTAGAGTGAAAATAGAATGTAATTGCATTATGGAACACCAATCCAAGGATCCAATAATGTATTTTGTTATCACGGTTCTAATAAGGGTGCAAATTCATATCAACCCAACATTCATTATATAATTATCTAACATCCAGCCATACAAATTGATATCACAATCACAGCCTCTAATTAGCATGGATTCAAGCACTTAACTGGTTGATTTACATGATCAATAAATTACCTAACATAGTACAATCCAAAACTTTAAATGAAATCATAATCATGAAAACGAGTCAAGAATTGGAAGAAAAAAAGAAGCATAACAAAATCTGCATAAGAAAAATTCATGAATTAAAACCTAACCACAATCATGGAACCTTGGATAGATAAAAAAAGCCTAGCCTCCCATGATAATCATCATAGAAAATGCAACAAAATGCAAAGCAAAAACGAAAGGGAAGAGAGAAAACATGTGATACAAGAAGCCTAAAAAACTAAGTGTGAAAGGTCTCAAGTGTCTAACTAAATTCTAAGAAACTAAAACTAACTCTAACTAACCATAACTAACTAATACATGCTTTGAATGCTAAGTAAGATGCTATGGACTAGAGGATTTCGCAGTTGAAAGGTCTTCTAACAAAAATTCCAAAATTTGAGCCAAAATATACAAAGGAAGGCCCAATAGAGTGGCTGTAGAGGATGCAACTTCACGCAGACTTTTGACATTAAACATGGTCGAATTGGGTTGATCCTAAAACAGAATAGTTGTAGATATTTGTCGTAGCTTTCTAAAGCCATAAATATTGTCCAATTTGGAGCTTCATAGCTCTAGATATGACCTGCACAAGACAATAACATCATAATGAGAATTAAATATGAAAATAAACAAAGATTAGCAACTAAGCCCAATTGTGTCCAATTACCCAAGACTCAACAAATGTGTCAAAATTAACCATAAAAAGATGTCAAATATATCCAACATAAGTCACTATTAAGTGCCTAAAAAATGCTCTATCAAATTCTCTCACACTTGAACTTTTGCACTTTGAGCAAAATCAATAAGAAAATATAAAGCAAAAGGAAATGAACCAAAGGAAATGAACTAAAGCAAGCACAAATAAAGTGCATCACTTTTCAACGAATCCTTAAGTTAATAAAGGGAATAAGAGTACAAGCATCCTGGTATCAAGGTACCTAACAATCTATAAATTTACTTCTAACATCTAAAGCAAACAAGAGAACAATAAGAATTAAAGGATAACCTACAAATGATAAAACCCTTTCAAGATACATATTCTCGATCTCTCAAGTGTTTAGGTTTATGTTTACACTTAAGTACCCTATGCAAACTAGCACTGCCAAGCTTTGACTTGCCTCTAATTTCTACAACTTGAAACATATGCACAAATTATCAAAATGAATTTTATTAAGGTTGCAATGTAGCCAAGGACAAGGTAGGATATGAGAAGTGATTTAAGCTTACACAATGAAAAAGGGAAGAGGAGAAATGGGGAATAAGTCAATAAGTATGAAGATTATCCTCAAAACAATACAAGACACCAAAAACAATGCAAGACAAGTAAGGTCCACTTTGTCTCCTTTCCTCTCTTTTCTTTTCTTTCTTTGTATTTCAATTTCACTTCTGTCTCTTTCTCTCTCTTTTTGCACCACTATAACTAAAACCTTTTGTTACTATATTTTTTTTCAACCTTTTTAATGTCTTTTTCTCTTTTTGATGCACTTTTTTCTATACACTTTCTTTTGAAAAACAAATCAACACAACAATTACCATTTGCAAAAACTAAATTATCAAGGTACTACTTGCAAAACCTTGAGGTATCACCTCCACACTTATATAGAACCCATTCCCAAAACAATTCCAAAGCTCCTTTAACCCCTAAGGTTAGGGTGATCATGGTTTTCCACTTTTAGGCTTGTAATGAGTTATAATATTAAAGAAAAGGTTAAATAGGCTCAAAAGGGGTAAGTGATAACCGCTTAGTTGTGGTGGCTTTTATCAAATAAAACTAGAGCTAACTATAGCATAGTGCAACCCTAGGTCATTCTTCTCAAGGACATAGTGTGCTCAATTGTGACTTAATGTAAGAATCAAAGTTTGATGCAAAATACTAAGTACACATGGAATGTCGACTCTGTCTCGGACTAAGACACTAGACTCGACTAGAGACAGACTGACTTGAACTCAAACCGAAAGAAAGCATAACCGGGGGGGTTTGGATTGTTGGAATGTAAAGTGAAACAGAAAATAGACTAAGTATGAACATAAATGCACACTAATTAAACTATATATTTCACCAATATAGAGTTCCAATAAGCAACTAGTTCATGGTTCTCTCCTTTCAAGATTATGAATCCAAATCAACCTAGAGTCTTACGATAATCGTCGAACATTCGTCCGTTGCTGATCGAGGATTTTTACAATCGCTACCTCATCAGTTGGCAGGGAGTATGCACATGGTTGATTTTAGGTTCTCTTAATGATTACCCAATTAAATTGCTAAATCAGTTTCAATCGGCCTAACCTAGCGTGATCCACCCTCACAAATGCACAATTGCGACACAAGCAAGAACATATTAATAATAGGATTTGCAATCAAGAAATAAGGAAACACAACTAATTCTATTATTGAAACAGAGTATTGTTACAAGGTCGTGTGAATTCAATGACGCTGCCTTTCATGGCGATCGCCATGGCAAAATGATGATAGTTAACCAAAGATGGCTAGACCACTAAGGGTTCAGTCCACCAGAGTGCATTAGCTATATTGAGCGATCTCTTCTAATAACCTCCAGCTTCCCAAACTTTAGTCCTACACCTCCTCAATCGACGAGACGCCTTACTGAAGCATTGTGCACCACCGATTGGAATGGAATGAGAGCGAGAGAATGAAGCGTGAGCGTGACGATTGAGATTCTGAATTCAATAACCACTTTTCACAAGCACTCGCATCCCTTTTATATACATGCTTTATTCCTTGTGCCTTATCCTAACTAACTCTAACAGAATTTATAATTCCCGATTTGCCCTATCACTTCCCTAAATGACTATGTGCGATACACGTTGTTGGAGTGACTTGGGCCTTGAATTTGGGCTCGGCTTGGGGAGGGACGAGTCTAGCAGAGACGGTTCCTTTTGGGCCGAGACACTTCTTTTGGGTTGAGATGTTCCTAGAGTTGGCCTACAAAAAGAATCCAATCTTTTATTAGCTAAGATCCTCAATTTAGCACAAATTTATTTTTTCCGTATTTTTAGGCCTATAATCTAAATCCTAGCTAAGATGTGTTTCTTAGTAACCAAATAGTCTCAACAATACCCATCTTACGCCCTTGTAAGGTGTATAAAATATGACTTATTAGACCCCCACACACTTACACTTTTGCACTCCTAGACAAAATCAAAATTGATCATCAAGGAAATGAAAGAGAAAAATTATTGTAAGATTCTAAAAATGAATTTCTCAAGTTTGACAAAACAGATTAAACATACGTTCACCATGGAATCAAGGCATTCAAACAATCTATGGAAACTACTGACTCCATATCCAAGGCAAACAAGCAACCTGCAAACACCAAAGAGAAATCGAGAAGTGGTAGAGCTCTCTTAAGGCAAATTCTTTCAATTCCTCAAGCGTTTGGGGTTGTATATACACTCAAATATCTCATGTTAGCTAGCACTACCAAACTTTGACTAGCCTCTCCTTCTACACCTTCAAAACAACATGCAATAGTAATCAATAAGCCTTGCTTTTAGGCTTGTAACGTGGCTAAGGGTAAAGGTAGGATACAGGATGGTACTTGATAACCACAGGGGAGAGCAGAGCAATGGGGAGTGAGTTCGTAAGCATGGAGATTTATCGCTTAAGATATTACGAGTCTTTTGAGAACATCTTTTGCTCACTGTTCTACTTTTCCCTTTGTATTTTTTTTTCTTTTCCTCACTTTTTATTTTGCATCCTTGTGTTGCATTTTTTTTCTTGCAACTTGTTGCTTTTGCTGCCTTTTCTTTTCTTTAGTTCATCCTGCATTTTTTTTCTTTTCTTATCATACCACTTTCTTTTCATTTTATCGACCTTTTTCACCATAACAGCTACTCCTTTTCCAAACGTACCATTCTCGCAATGTCTCCCAATATCACCCCTACACTTATATGAGACCTATTCCCAAAACAATTCCAGAGCTCCTCTGACCCCTAAGGTTAAGGTTGATCATGGTTTTCTTGCTTTTGGGCTTGTAATGAGCTATCATATAAGAAATAATGGTTATATAGGCTCAAAGAGGGTGAACAAGGGATTTAATTTTCAAGGTAGTTAGTAGCTTGTAAAGAAAAATGGCCTAGATCATGTTACTCATGCATGTGAAACAAGGTATATTCAAAGAGTCAAGGCAAAATCTAAAGTAACATACCAACATGGATGCAAAAATCACACAAGAAAGAAGAAAATGGCAAGATGCAAAATCATTTTTATATACAAGGCTCAAAATTCTCACACGGATAGTGTTTTAGCCACTTATTGCCTAAAGATGCAAAAATTTCACTCTCTGCCAAGTTTGAAAAACTTCTTTTCCAAAGTTACACACTGCCTCTTCCTATTTTGTTCTTCCTAAAGAAATTCATTAAACTTTTTCAAAGCATTTTTCTCCTCAATCAGGAATCATAAAACAAAAAAGAAAATAATTAAAGAAAACAAACTAGAAAACAAAAATTAGTAGCAGAATTGGAAGAAAACAAAGTGAAATCAAAGTCAGCACGACCTTGGTAGAAATGGATCCGGAGTTGGCTCAGACTTGATAGAAAGAAATTAGAAGATCAAAATAAACAAAAATAAAAATCTAAACCAAAACAACACAAAAAACATAGAAAATAGAGAATATGAATCAAAACTAACTATATACAACGCACTCACACAAATATAGAAAATAAACTACATCCTCCCCCCACACTTGAATGATGCATTGTCCTCAATGCATGACATGGACATAAGGGGGGGGGGGTTATAAGGCTTTGCTCAAGGCGTGACATCCAACATGGCCAGTTCCACTAGCGAGATACTTTCCACCTCACCCACTATTAGTGTCGGCAATTCATGGGATTCCTTTAAGTGATGCCTGTTGACTTGGAAGGTGCTATTTGTATATTCATATTTTAATTCAATTACACCATAGGGAAAAACATTAGTGATAAAAAATGGTCCATCCCATCTAGAATTGAGCTTACTTGCAATGAGCTTTAAGCGTGAATTGAACAACAACACTTTCTAGCCGACTCGAAACTCCTTCCTCAGGATATGTTTATCATGGAATTGTTTGACCTTCTGCTTGTAGATCCGGGAATTCTCGTACGCTTCCAAGTGGAGTTCCTCTAGTTCTTGCAACTGAAGCTTCCTTTCCTTGCTGGCGTGGTCGTAGGCCAGATTGCATTGCTTGACTGCCCAATAAGCTTGATGTTCTATTTCAATCGATAAGTGACAGGCTTTACCAAAGACGATTCGGTAAGGAGACATCTTTAACAGCATCAGGTATGCAATTTTGTGTGCCCATAGAGTGTCCTCAAGGAGTCGACTCCAGTCTTTTCGAATGAGATTGGCCATCTTTTGCAAAATTTTCTTGATTTCCCTATTGAATACTTTAGCTTAGCTGTTTGTCTGGGGTGATATGTTGTGGCAATTCGGTGCACCACCCCATACTTTTCGAGTAGAGATGACATAACTTTGTTGCAGAAGTGACTCCCTTGGTCACTTATAAAAGCTTTTGGCACACCAAACCGGCAGAAGATGTTGGATTTCAGGAAATCCACCACTACTTTGGCATCATTGGTCTTGGTAGTTGCAGCCTCTACCCATCGTGATACACAATCGACGACAAGCAGAATGTAAGAGTATCCATTGGAGGTTGGGAATGGCCCCATAAGATCAATACCCTAAACATAAAAAATTTTACAAAACAGAATTGGTTGTTGGGGCATTTCATGCCTTCTGCTTATGGCTATCCTTTATTCTAACATTGTTCGCAAGCATAGATGAATTGATAGGCATCTCTGAAAATGGTGGGCCAGTAAAACTCACAATCAAGCACTTTTCGGGCTATTCGAGTTGACCATAATAGCTGTTGCCAAATGCTGAATGGAAAAAGTGGAGGGCTGACTTTATCTTGAAATCCAGAATGCACCTACGAATGACTTGATCACTACAGAGTCTCCAAAGATATGGATCATCCCATATATAATATTTAGCATCACTTTCAAGTTTCTCTTTGTATAGTCTAGATGCTTCTGGTGGAAACTTAGATGCAACGACGTAATTACAAATGTCAACAAACTATGGTGTAATCTTGTTCATCTGCAGCAGTTGCTCATCAGGGAATTCATCTCGAATTGGCATTGGGTCCCTCTCTCGCTCGATTCGACTTAGATGGTCTACTATTGGGTTCTCAACACCTCTCTTATCTATGATTTCTATGTCGAATTCTTGGAGAAGAAGCATCCACCGAATCAGTCTTGGCTTTGCATTCGACTTCCTCAACAAGAATCATAATGCTACATGGTCAGAGAAGATGATAATCTTGGAGCCTAATAGATATGAACAAAATTTGTCCAAGGCAAAACAAAATTGCCAACAGCTTCTTCTCAATGGTTGTATAGTTTAATTGGGTTGAATCCATGGTTCGAGACGCATAAGCGATCACATGCGACTGCTTTTCGACTCTGACTCGTTGGCCCAAGATGACTTTAAGTGTGGAGTTGGATACGTCACACATTAACTCAAATGGATACTCCCAATTGGGTGCTTGGAGAATTGGTGTGGATGTAAGCCAGGTTTTCAGCTCCTAGAAAGCTTCAATATAGCGTTGGTCAAAATTAAAGTCCACATCCTTCTATAGCAGTTTGGACAATGGTAGGGCAATCTTGCTGAAATTTTTGATAAATCTTCTATAAAATCCTGCATGTCCCAAGAATGAGCGAACCTCCCACACAAAAGTGGGGTTGGGGAGAGAAGTGATAATATCTATCTTGGATTTGTCGGCCTTAATGCCATTTCATGGTGACAATTCCCTAAGTCACCATGAAATGGCATTTTTCAAAGTTGAGCACAAGATTTGTATCTATGCATCTAGTCAACACTCGGGATAGATTTTCCAGACATCCATCAGATAAAGTGGCGTACACCATGAAGTCATCCATAAAGACTTCCATGCAATCTTGTAGCAAGTCCGAGAAGATACTGGTCATACAGTGTTGAAATGTACTCAGAGCATTGCACAGGCCAAACGACATGCGTGTGTACGCAAAGGTACCAAATGGGCAGGTCAAGGTAGTCTTGTGTTGATATTCAGGTGCAATATGGATTTGCATTTATCTGGAAAATCCATCTAGGAAAAAGTAATGGGATTTTCCTATTAGTTTTTCCAGGACTTGGTCAATAAAAGGCGAAGGAAAATGATCCTTGCAAGTTGCCTGGTTTAGTTTTCTATTGTCAATACAGACTCGCCAACTATTCTGAATCCATATAGGTACCAGCTCATCATGCTGATTCTTCATTATGGTTATCCCATATTTCTTTGGGACCACTTGCACTGGACTGACCCATTGGCTATTTGAGATATGCTAGATGATTCTGGCAGTAAGTAGTTCTGTTACTTCCTTCTTAACCACATCCAAGATGGTCGGATTTAGTCTTCTTTGTTGTTGCCTTATTGGATGGGCTTCTTCATTAAAATTCCATGCATGCAGATTGAGGGATTAATTCGAGGAAGGTTTGACAGTCGCAACTTTATTGCCTTCTTATGCTGTCTCAAGACTTGCAACAATTTCTCCTCCTATTCCCGGGTGGAGGTTATTGACAACTATAATAGGGAATTGCTAGTCATTGTCTACGTAGGCATACTTTAAATGACCTGACAATGGCTTCAACCCTATGGGTGGTGAATGCAATGAAAAGATGTCAATAGATGGTCTTGGCTTTTGTTGGCCGACTCGGTTTGGGTCCGACATTTGATTTGCCAAGTCGGTCTCGGTCTTTAGTTGTTCCCTATTATGATTGTCTGAATCAGACTCAGCTCGTAGATGGTTGCTAGAGTTGGATTCGTCTTTCATTTTTCTGCTAGAGTCAGATTCGGATGATACCAGCTTTCGACTTCGGCTATTCGAGTGGAATTTGGCTCTTGATAATGTGCTTAAGCTAGAATCTGCATTCGTCTTATTATTCGAGTTGCTATCGGCACTTTTCAGGTCTTGTCCTTGGTTGGTTGAATCAGACTTGACAGTTATAATTGTTGTCACTTGTGCTTGTAATGGCTTTTCAATCTCAACAGTTTGGACTTCTGCACTCCTTGAGCACTCTGGTTCTTCAACATTCTTGCACACTTGGTCAATTAGGCCTACGAATTCATAATTAAGATCCAAGTGGGCAAAGTCAACGATGTTGTCCTCGGAGTCGGAAAGATCTTGTTCTTCCCATAATTTATCATAATCAGACTCATCTGTTACAAACCCTAGGCATTCGATCACATCAATGTCTTCAACGAAATTTGGAAATTCAAAATTGTCGGCTTCTAATTGCAGATGTTGCGCAACTAGCTCGTCAATTACATCAATACCAAAGAGTAAATGGTCCTCGGTGGGATGCTTCATAGCTTCAAATATGTTGAACTGCACTAGATTGTCACCGAATTCCATCGAGAGCATCACGGCATGCACATCAATCTTTGTTCAAGCAGTCATCAAAAATGGTCATCCTAGAATCAAGGTGGATCCCTTTCCAGATGTTTCATCCTCCATATCTAGCACATAGAAGTCGACTAGGAAAATCAGCTCATTGACTTGGGCCAGTACATCTTCGAGAACACCTAGGGGTTGCACAACACTTCTATTGGATAGTTGTATGGTCATCCTTGTTGGCTCCAGATCACCAAAATTTAAGGATTTGTAGATTGATGTTGGCATGACATTTATTGAAGCTCCTTGGTCCAACATGGCATCGGCGAAGGTACATTCACCAGTGGTGCATGGGACATAGAAAATTCCAGGGTCTTAACACTTCTTTAGCAAGATTCATGTTGATCTGGTAGCGGCTTCATTTCTGGTTAATACCGACATGATTCCTCCCAATTCCACACCTTCTTTCATCTTCTTCCTCTTATGTATGCATAACTCCTTAAGGAATTTTGTGTATTTAGGAATTTGCTTTATAGCATCTAGGAGTGGAATATTAATTTCTACCTTCTGGAACATCTTCAGCATGTCCTCATCGATTTTGGCCTTCCTTGTCAAGAGAGTCTAGGTTCGGAATGGTAGTGGGTTGGATCTAGCCTGCTGAGGCACTAGAGAGTCGGCTTCCAACTCAAACTCGACACCCATTGGTCTCGACTTTTGCTGCTGTGCTGCCTATTGTGGTAATTCTCTACCACTTCTTAATGACAGTGCACTCGCGTTCCCCTTCAGATTTGGAATTATCTATGAGGGAAAATTTCCAGACCCAACCGACTATAGCTAGCTCACATTGTTGGCTAGTTGACCCACCTGCATTTTAAAATCTTAGATCATGGCATTCAAGTTCTACTGAAATTGCATGTTATTGTAGTTCATATTATGCTGAAACTCCAGGTTGTTTGTAGCCAACTACTTCACGAGGTCCTTTGGAGATGGTGAGTTGCCTTGTGGCAGCACTCTCTATTGCTGTTGCTGATGGAACGGTGTTGGTTGGCATCTCGGATTTGGTTGATAGCTACTTTGACTCTAAGGCATGCTCTAGCTGGGTCCAAATTTTGGAGTTGGGTATTGCCCTTGACTCGGATTCGGCCAGTACTCCTGCCTTCCAAATTGTTGACTATCTTATGGCCGACTCTGATACGACTGCTTTCTATAGTGATATCCACCTATTGATCCAACACTCTCAAGATGGTCTGATTTGGTTTCTTGAAATGTGGGGCACATGTCAGTGGGGTGCTCCACGGAAGTACAAATGCCACAAACTCTTACTGCTGTACTTGGTTGTTATTACTCAATAACAAGCTGCCTTACTAGTGATGTCAACTCAGTCAATTGATTTTCCAGTCATAGATTGTCAACTACACCAATTTCATTCACCATCTGGGATGGGGCGGCTCCTCTAATCCCAAATTGATGTGTATTTCTTGCCATATTGGAGATCAGGTGCCTCGCTGCTATTGGCGTCTTGTCCATTAATGCTTCTCCACTTGCAGCATCAATCATGCTTCGGTCTATCATTGTTAGAGCTTCATAAAAATACCGAATCAGAAATTGCTCGTTGATCTAATGATGTGGACTTGTGGCACAAAGCTTGTTAAATCTTTTCCAATACTCGTGCAGGGTCTCTCCAGAATGTTGCCTAATCCCACAAATTTCTTTTGTGATGGTCGTTGTTCTAGACATCAAAAAGAACTTCTCCAAGAACATGCACTTCAAATCTCCCTAAGTGTTGAAAAGAACTGGTTGTAGATATAGCCAATCCTTAGCAACTTCATCCAGGGAAAATGGAAACACCTTCATCTTAATGTAGTCCTCCAGTATCCCCTGTGGCCTCATTGTGGAACAAATCACATGAAATTATTTTAAGTTCTTGTGGGGGTCTTCACCTGCAAGACCATGAAATTTGGGCAACAAATATATTAAACCAGATTTCAATTCATAAGATTGAGCTAGTTCCAATTGCAGATACTAGATGCACCAAGGCTGGTACACCACATTCGACGTGGCCAACTCCTTGAGCTTTCGATCATTATTCTCCATCTATTTTGTCTTTTGAAAATTACTTACAACAAGGTTAGGATCAGGGTTAATGTTAGAGCTACTATACTCAGAAAAATCAAAATCGTTAGTGGTAGAAATAGTGTTATTAGAATTAGAAACAAAATTAGAACTACTGTTATTACTTACTATAGAACTCCTAACTTTCCTTAGTCTACGTAAAGTTCTATCTATTTTAGGATCTAATTCATACAAAATGTTAGAACAACTTCTAGTCATGCACTATGAGAAAAATCATGCAAAGAATTGCAAAATCAAATATGTAGAAAAGTTAAAGTCAATTATGCAGCGAATTAGTATTAGTTATGCAAAACAGAAAACAAAATCAATTATGCAGAAGAATGACAAAAATCGGATGCAAAATTATAAGTCACAAAGTGACACTCACACAATCACAAAACAAACGCAAACAAAAATTCTAACACAGATACAACATGGTGTAAAATTTCAGACTCAACAAAAAAATCAACAGATGCAAAATAGATAAAAACAGCGAACTAAATCAAAGGAAAACAAACTCGGTATACCAAAACAAATAGACCTAGCATTCTATAGACTTGCGATTCCACATAAACTCAAATTTGGCACACAAAGACACAAAGGAACTTGTGTCCCTGACAACGATGCCAATTTGATAATCGCTTAGTCGTGGTGGCTTTTTATCAAATAAAAATAGAGCTAACTATAGCATATTGCAACCCTAGGTCATTCTTCTTAAGGACACAGTGTGCTCAATTATGATTTAATGTGGAAATCATAGTTTTGTGCAAAATATTAAGAACACATGGAATGCAAACTCTATCTTGGACTGAAATGACTTCAGACTCAATCTCGAACTAAGTCATTAGACTCGGACTAGAGTCGAACTGACTCAGACTTGGACCAAAAGCGTAAATACGGGGTTTAGATTGTTGGAACATAAAGTAAGACAAAGAACAAACTAAGTATGAAAGTAAATGTGAACTAATTAAACTATATATTGCACCAACATAGAGTTCCAACAAGCAATCAGTTCACGGTTCTCTTCCTTTCAAGATTATGAATCCAAATCAACCTAGAGTCTTACAACAATTATCGAACGTTCGTTCATTGTTGATCGAGGATTTACACAATCGCTATCTCATCCGTTGGTAGGGAGTATGCATATGGTTGATTGTAGGTTCTCTTATCGATTACCTAATTAAATTGCTAGATTGGTTTCGATCGGGCTAACCTAGCGTGATCCACCTTCACAAATACACAATTGTGACACAAGCAAGAGTAGATTAATAATAGGATTCACAATCAAAAAATAAAGAAACGCAACTAATTGTATTACTGAAACAAAGTATTGTTACAAGGTTGTGTGAATTCGATGGCTCCGCCTTCCATGACGATCGCCATGGTAGAATGATGATGGTTCACCAGAGATGGCTAGAGCACTATGGATTCAGTCCACCAAAGTGCATCAGCTATATTGAGTGATCTCCTTTGATAACCTCTAGCTTCCTAGACTTTAGTCCTACATCTCCTCAATCGACGACAAGCCTTACTGAAGCACCATGCACCACCAATTGGAATGACACGAGAGCGAGAGAATGAAGCATGAGTGATACGATTGAGATTCTGAATTCCACAACAACTTTACACAAGCTCTCGCATCCCTTTTATACACGTGCTTTATTCCTTGCTACAAACTCCTTATCCTAACTAACTCTAATAGAATTATAATTCCTTATATTTCCTCTCACTTCCTTAACGACTTCGTGTTATACACGCTTTTACTGGGTGACTTGGGCTCAGTTGAGACGGTACGAGTTTGGTTGGGGATAGTTCTTTTGGGCTGAGACGTTCCTAGAGTTGGCTTATAAAAATAATCCAATATTTTATTAGCTAAAATCCTCAATTTAGCACAGATTTATGTTTTCCCTATTTGTAGGCTCATAATCTGAATCCTAGCTAAGATATGGATCTTAGTTACCAAATAGTCTCAACAATACCCATCTTATATCCTTGTGGGGTGTATAAAATATGACTTATCAAGGTTCATCCAAAATTTAAGCACAATAGCCTCGCATAGTCCAAGCTTCTATAGTAGGATGTGGACTTTGTCTTTGATCAGCCATGCATTGAGACCTTCTAGGAGCTGAAAAAGGGAATTACCACCACTCCTATCCTTCAGACACCTGATTGGGAGCTCCCCTTTGAGGTCATGTGTGATACATCTAACTTGGCACTTGGGGCAGTTTTAGGTCAACGTATAGCTTATGCCTCTCACACATTGGGTTCAGTCTAGGCTAATTACACCACTACTAAAAGGGATATTTTAGCTATTGTTTTTGCATTAGATAAATTTCATTCTTATTTGCTTGGCTCCAAGATTATTATTTTCTCTAACCATGCAGCTTTGAAATTTTTGTTGAAGAAGCTTGATACGAAACCAAGACTGACTCACTAGATGCTTCTTCTTCAAGAATTTGATATAAAGATTAGAGGAAAAAGTGGTGCAAAGAACCTAATAGCCGACCACCTAAGCAGAATTGAGGGGAGGATTGACCTTCTACCTATTAGAAATGATTTTCTTAATGAGAGGCTCATGCGCCAGACGGTATTGTTCCATGGTTTGCTGACATTGTTAACAATCTTGTTGCATCTATTTTACCCCAAGAGGCATCCAAATCATATAAGGATAAAATTAAGGGTGATGATAAATATTATGTGTGGGACGATCCATATTTATGGAAATTTTGCAATGATCAAGTGATTCGTAGGTCCATACCAGACCATGAGACCTACACTTGTAGGTGGGTATTATGAATCGAATCGAACAGTCCAAAAGGTATTGGATAGTAGGCTTTATTAGCCCACCATTTTCAAGGATGCCTAGCACATCATTACCACCTATGAGCAGTGCCAAAGAGTAGAAGTGACCATCACCTATAGGCATGAGATGCCCCAACAGCCTATTCTTTTCTATGAGGTCTTTGATGTCTAGGATATTGATTTCATGGGTCCATTTCTTATTTCTTATGGTTATTCTTATATTTTACTTGTTGTTGATTATGTTTCCAACTAGATGGAGGCTAAGGCCACCAAAACTAATGATGCTAAAGTTGTTGTGGATTTTGTTAGATGCAATATTTTTTGTAGGTTTGGTGTGCCTAAAGCTCTCATCAATGACCAAGGGAGCCATTGTTGCAATAAGACCATGTCTACCTTGCTTGAGAAGTATGGGGTGGTGCATAGAGTGGCTACCAATTATCATCCCCAAACCAATGGGCAAGTCGATGTCTTTAATAGGGAGATCAAGCAGATTTTGCAAAAGGGAAGCACCACAATAGAAAAGATTAGATTTGGTTGCTAGAGGATGCTCTTTGAACTCACAAGACGACTTACGAAACACCGTTAGGAATGTCCCCTTATCGGATAGTTTTTTGTAAGATGAGTCACCTTTCAATAGAAATAGAGCATCATGCATATTGGGCAATGAAGAGATGTAACTTGGCCTTTGACAAAGTGGGCAAGGAAAGAAAGCTTCAATTGCAAGAACTTGAGGAGCTTCGCTTAGAGGCCTCTGAGAACTCCAAGATTTACAAAGAAAATGTGAAGAGGTTCCATGATAACATGATCTTGAGAAAGGAGTTCAAAGAGGGCCAAAAAGTACTTTTAGTTCTCTCCTTAAACTAATAGCAGGTAAACTTCGTTCTAAATGTGATAGACGTTTTGCGATTACTAACGTCTTTTCTGAGAGAATAAGAGATGAGGCTACCAGAAAGATCTTTAAAGTTAATAGATACCAACTCAAGCTATTTCATGAGAGTCCAATAATGATGGAGGGCGATGTGGAAGACCATTCTTTGGTCAAGCTTATCTTTCCAAAAGTGCAAATATTTGCACCTTGAAAGAATGATAAAACATGTTTGAGGCACCTAATAGTGATTTATTCTAGATATATTTGACATTATTTTCTAGTTAATAATCACAAATTGGTTGAGATTTTGGTCATTTAGCTAAATTGAGGATAATTGTTAATCTTTGCTTATTTTCGAACTTAATTTTCATTATGAGGTTGCTATCTTGTATAGGCCATATTTGGAGATACAAACCTCCAAATTGGACAATCCTGGTAGCCATGGAAAGCTAAGATGGAGATTTAAAACTTTTCTCCTTACAGTTCAACCTAGTTCGGTCATTTGCAATGTCAAAAATGGACTAGAAGCCACTGCCTCTACACCACTCTAAATTGGATCTTCCCCTGTAGACTGGTGGGCTTGTTGGGCTACTCAAGCTATTGGTCGAAGCCCATTCCCCTAGGAACCTCTAAGCATATGACAATTATGAAGTTGAGGAGTTAGTTAGTTAGTTAGTTGGTTGGTTAGAAACTTGTTGGAGACTCTTGGTTTTAGGGAGTTGAAAAGGGTTGCTTGTAGGAGAAGTTTCCCCTTCTTTACACAAATTTTCTCTGCTGTGTTTTCTACTGTAACTTTCTCTGTGTCCTCTCTATTTTTTTCCTTCTTTAAATAATATTAAGTCTTCTATGATGATTAACATGGAAGGCTAACTTTGTTATCAATTCAAGATTCATGATTGCAACCAGTTTGAGCTCTTAATTCTTTACTTTCTTTATGCAATTTCTACTATTGTGTTTTCCAATTCTCAATTTGTTTACATGATTGTGATCTTACTGAGTTTTGGATTATATTTCCAATAGCTAATTTATTGATAGCTTGACATCAACCAATACGATCTTGAATCCATGTTAATTAGGGACTGTGATTGTGATCTTAATATACATGGACAAATGTTAGATGATTATCTAAAGAAACTTAGGTTGGTTGATATGAAATTGCATACTTCTTTAGAAGAACCATGATACCGATTGCATGATTGAATTCTTGAGTTGATGTTCCTTAATTCATTTCTAAATCAATTCTATTTTTTCAAATTGTTTTGTATAATTTTTTGTTCTGCATTTCTTATTCTATACTATACCTTCATTTTGGTTTTTGTTCTAGTTTTTGTTCTACTTTCTGATACACATGATTAGGCGTGATAGGATATGCCCTTGCGAAGATCAATCGATAGGATGTGTCCTTGTGAAGATCAACTGATAGGATGTGTCCTTGTGAAGATCAACCTAGGTTGGCCCCTACACTATAAAAATTAAGGGAAATCTAGTAATTTGATAGTGTCTTGATAGCATTATCAAACTGGTGCCATTGCTAGAGACGCAAGTTGTTGTGTCCTAATCTTTTGATAGTTAAGTCTTTTGGTGTGTAGATTGTTTGTTTGAGTTATTTTTACTTTCTTTTGTATTGTAGCATTGTTAGGGACAAAGTAGTAGTAGAAATCATTGTAGCACTGGTAGAAATCTTAGAGGCTGAAAAATTGAGTAACCTAGAATTGACTGAAACTTGGTCATAAGATTGGAAAAAATTCATAGATCAAGGTCACTATGGTTTTACACAATGGGGTAGCCTTGTTTTTGCAAAATTTGATCGTTTAGACCACTTTTCAATTTTTTTATTTTCATGACTTTTAAAAATTGCCAAAAAAAATCTAGAAAATCATAAATACATCATATAATGTCATTGTTATGTTAGAATTTTTTTAATTTATATTGTTTCATTTTACTCCTCCTATACCCTTCTTGACATGTGCTTACTATTATAGGGGTATATATGTCATTTCACTATTTGCTATTTTTCTACTATTTCTACAGTTTCATGTCAATCTATTTTTGTTGTGTATGACTAGGAGTTATCCTAGTAACTTGCATGCTTATGACCCAAAAATAGATAAGAGTCCATAGGTTGCTAATTTTAGTTCTAATTCTGATTTTGATCTTACTAATATTACATCTAATCTAGAAATTGATTGTGATTCTGATATTGCTAATTTTGATCTTGGTGATTTTGGTTCCAGTTCCTGTTCTAATTTTACTATTGGTATATCCCTATTTAGTTTGGATAATATGGCTAACAATGATAGGACCTTGACGGAGTAGGCTACACCTGATAAGATGTACCAACCTTGGTGTATTTGATATTCAGAACGGGAACAAGCCCAATCATATGAGCATAAATTTAGACTAACCCATTTGTTGCATGAGTTTCATGGTCTTGCAGGTAACATTCAACAATGCGGTATTAGGGGGTCTGTTGCATCTAGAGTAATAAATGAGGTAGTTATAGTTGACAATCAGAAATTGAAAAATAAGATAATTGAACTGACCTCTCTTGTTAGAAAACTAGCCATTGGATAACACCACAATAGTCCACTAGTGAGAGTATGTGGCATGTGTGTGATAAGCGGATTTTTAGTCGTCTTACACGCCTCAAATAAAATACTAAAGCTAACTATAGTATAGCTAACCTAGGTCGATTCTCTCAAGGACACAGTGTGTTTAGATTGTGCTAAGTGTGAAATTAGAGTGTTGCAGAATGCTGAGTGTTGTGGAATGCCGACTTGGCCTCGGCAATGCTAAGGCCAGGCTTACTCTCGGCTAACAGGGAACCGATATGGTCTCGGCGACGGCCAGTCGGACTGACTCAGTCTCAGGCTGTGAAAGCAGTAAATAAGGGGTTTGTGTTTAAGAGCAGAAAATAAACCAAGTGCTGAAAATAAACTAAATTATGCTAGACTACTCTATACTAGCTATTGTATCAATTCGGGACTCAAAATGCAACAGTTTGTTATTCTTACTTAGGATTGTATTCGAATCAACCTTAGGTTCTACGACGACCAGCCGAACGTTTGTCCACTTTGCCATACCGAGGATTTACACGACCGCTACCTCATCAGTTGGCAGGGAGTATGTACTTAGTTGATTTTAGGTTCTCTACCTAACCAGATTATTATACTAGCTCCGACCGGCTCTAGTCTAATGTGATCTACCCCTAACAATGTGTCACGCAAAACTAAGAGCAGATTAAAGTGCAGGAATTATAATCAGAGACAGAATTGCAAACCAATTGTGTTTATTGAATAACCAAACCGAATACAAGGGTGAGAATTTAGAGTTTCTAGAGAATCCGCCTTCCACGACGACCGCCAATGGAAGAACGGCAGTGATGCACCAATGGTGGCCAGACGTTGAGGTTTCCGTCCAACAGAGTGCGTCGGCTATACCGAGCGATCACCTCTGAAGGCTTCCAGCTTCCCAACTCCTGATCCTGTACCTCCTCGACCGAGAGAGACACTGTATTGAAGCTTCGTGTACCACTGTACTAGCGTGGAATGTCTGCGGTTGCTGACGGCGCTAGCTCTGGATTCTGCTAAAAATTCCACACCTAATCATGTGGCCTGGTGTGCTTATTTATACACAAGCTGAATAAATCTAAATCTAATCCTAATAACAGAAATTCAAATCCTACAGATTCCAATTCGAATTACAGATTACAATCTTGGCAAATCATATCTCAATCTTATCATATCTGCATCTTATCATATCTGTATCTTATCAAATCATATCTGCCTATTTCCAAATCTGATCTTATCATATCTGCATCTTATCAAATCATATCTGTATATTGCCGGAGTGATTTTAGGCAAGATTTTCGTAACTGATGTTGGTTTGGCCGAGATGATTTGGCCGGGATGACTTCGGCCGAGATGACTTGGCCGAGATGACTTCGGCCAAGATGACTTGGCCGAGATGACTTGACCGGGATGACTTCGGCCGGGATGACTTCGGCCAGGATGACTTGGACCTGCAAAATAAGTCTTAATCTTTTTGTTAGTTAAAAATCTTATTTTAGCACGTGCATTTGTATTTCTTCTATTTTAGGCCCATAATTCAAATCTCGGTTAACACAAGACTCTTAATCATTAAATATTCTTACCAACACCCATCTTAAGCCTACATAAAGTGTATAAAATATGACTCATCAGACCCCACACTTACACTTTTGCACTCCTGGGCAAAATCAGATTCGAGAATTTAAGGAAATTGAAAGAGGCAATATGTTTTTCAAATGAACTCCTCAAACAGAACAACTTAAGCATGTATTAATCCTAGAATTCAGGCATTCAAACGATCTATGAAAGTTACTTTCTCGCCAGATCAAAACAAATAAGCAACCTACAAACATTTAAGAGTAACCGAGAAGTGACTAAGCTCTCTCAAGACATATTCTCTTAGTCTCTTAAGTGTTTAGGTTTGTATATACACTCAAACATCCTATGTCAACTAGCACTACCAAGCTTTGACTATCTTCTCCTTCCACCCTTCAAACACACATGCATAATGATCAATAGGACTTTTCGGGCTTGTAACGTGGCCAGGGTAAGGTAGGATTACAGAATGATTAAGTGAGGTTTAATAACCAGAGGGACAAGAGGAGCAGTGGGGAATGAATCTGTAAGCACAGAGATTATCTTCTTCGGGCATTACCAGTTTCTTGGAAGCATCTTTGTTCACTGTCCTTCTTTTCTATTTATATTTTTCTTTCTTTTCTCACTTTTCCTATCTTGCAGCTTTTCAATCTTACTTGCACTCTTTTCTTTTTGTTTCTACTTATTCTTCTTTTGTATCCTTTTTCTTTTCTTTTCCTTAACTCTTTCCTATTCTTCCAGCTATACCGCTCTCGTAATGCCTCTAGGTGTCACCCCCACACTTATTCAAGATCTATTCCCAAAACAATTCCAAAGCTCCTCCATTCCCTAAGGTTCGGGTTGATTATGGTTTTTCTGGCTTTAGGCTTGTAATGAGCTGTTATATCAAGAAACGTAGTATAGGCTCAAAGGGTAACCAAAGGAATTATTCACAAGGTAGGCTTTATTTGGCTAAGTAGCTGTAAAGAAAGATGGCCTAGATCATATCATTCCTGCATATGAAATGAGTTATATCTAGAGAATCAAGGCAAAACCTAAAGTAACCAGCAACATGGATGCAATAATCACACAAGAATGAAAGAATGACGAGATACAAAGCCATTCATGCAAGGCTCAAAAGTTCTCACACGGTTAATTGCTTTGCCACTAATGGTTCACCTTTTCAGTTTTTCTTACTTACTCACTTTGCCTAAGGATGCAAAAAAATTTCACTCCTGTCAAGTTTAAAAACCTCTCATTCAAGGTTATGCATTGCTTCATGCTGTTTCATCTTACTCAAAGAAATCCATTCAAATTTTTTCAAAATAGTTTTCTCAACAATTGGCAATCCAAAATTAGAAATCAGCTAGGAAAACAAAACAAAACGAAAATGAAAACCAAAAAAACCAAACAAACCGTCGCCCTATTAAGGAACACCCCCCCACACTTAAATGATGCATTGTTTGCAATGCATAATAGGACTATGGAGGGGGGCTGAAACGATCGTGTTGCTCAGGTAATGCCAGCCACCATGGCCGGTTCTACTAGGGAGATGCTTTCTACTTCGCCGACTGACGTGGAGGGGCTTTCATGGAAGATTTTGAGTTGCTGCCCGTTGACTTTGAAGGTGTTTCCTGTAAGTGCATCCTGTAATTCTACTGCACCATAGGGTAAAACTTTAGTGATAATGAATGGACCATCCCACTTGGAACGGAGCTTACCAGCGATGAGCTTCAATCGTGATTTGAACAGGAGAACTTTCTGACCGACATGAAACTCCTTTCTTAAAATTTGGCGGTCATGGAATTGTTTGACTCGCTGCTTGTAAATTCGAGAGTTCTCGTAGGCTTCCAGGCGAAGTTCCTCCAATTCTTGTAGTTGGAGTTTCCTTTCTTCCCCAGCTTGGTAAGTAGGCCATGTTGCACTTCTTGACGGCCCAGTAGGCTCGATGTTCTAGTTCGATTTGGTAGGTGGCAAGTTTTCTTAAAACAATCCGGTAAGGAGACATTCCCAACGGAGTTCGGTATGCTGTTCGATGTGCCCAAAGCGCATCCTCAAGATGGCGGCTCAATCCTTAGGTTCGGGTTGGTCAGTTTCTGCAAAATCTTCTTGATTTCTCTATTGAATACTTCAGCTTGGCCGTTTGTTTTGGGGTGGTATCTTTGTGGCAATCCGATGCACCACCCCATACTTTTCTAATAGGAGGTCATGGCTTGGTTACAAAAGTGACTTCCCTGGTCACTGATAAGAGCTTTTGGCACGCCAAACCTGCAGAAAATGTTAGACTTAAGGAAATTCACAACTACCTTGGCATCATTGGTCTTGGTGGCCACTGCCTCCACCCATCTTGACATGTAGTCCACAGCCAATAGGATGTAGGAGTATCCATTGGAGACGGGGAACGGTCCCATGAAGTCAATTCCCCAAACGTCGAAAACTTCACAAAATAGGATTGGTTGTTGGGGCATCTCATGCCGGCGACTCATGGCTGTTCCTTCTCGCTGGCATTGTTCACAGGTTGAGACGAAGATGTGGGCATCTCGGAAAATGGTGGGCCAGTAGAAACCACAGTCTAGTACCTTTCGGGCTGTCCGAGTTGATCCATGATGGCCGCCTCCGGCTGCTGCATGGCAGAAATGGAGGATGGAGCTGATTTCGGAGTCCGGAATGCACCTGCGAATGACATGGTCGCTGCCACGCTTCCAAAGATACGGGTCGTCCCATATATAATACTTGGCATCGCTTTTAATTTTCTCTTTGTACAACCGGGATGCCTCTGGTGGAAACTGGGATGCGACGATAAAATTGCATATATCGGCGAACCATGGTGTAAATGTGTCCATGCGCAGCAGATGTTCATCCGGAAAGTTGTCTCGGATTGGTATTGGGTCAGGTTCACGTTCAATCCGACTGAGGTGATCGGCTACTGCATTATCGGCACCCTTCTTGTCTCTGATTTCTAAGTTGAATTCTTGCAAGAGAAGCATCCATCGAATGAGTCGTGGCTTGGCGTCTGGCTTCCTCAGTAGGTATTTCAAGGCTGCATGATCAGAGAATATGATGACTCTAGAACCAAGCAGATATGAGCGAAATTTGTCTAAGGCGAAGACTATTGCCAGTAGCTCTTTCTCTGTTGTTGTATAGTTTATCTGGGCCTGGTCCATGGTTCGAGATGCATAGGCGACTACGTGTGCTGGCCGGGCCGAGGCTCGATCTGGCTGGCCGAGAACGGCTCCAAGGGCCGAGTTGGATGCATCGCACATTAGCTCGAGCAGGAGCTCCCATTTAGGTGCCTGGAGGATTGGTGTGGATGTTAGTCTAGTCTTCAACTCCTCAAAGGCTTGTATGCATTCCTTGTCGAAGACAAACTCCACATCCTTTTGCAGTAGTTTGGACAGTGGTAAGGCGGTCTTGCTGAAGTTCTTGATGAAACGCCTATAAAACCCTGCATGTCCTAAAATGAAGCGAACTTCCCGCACGAAGCGGGGTTAGGGAGAGATGTAATGGCGTCGATCTTAGCTTTATCAACCTCGATCCCTCGTCTTGATACTAGGTGGCCGAGCACAATCCCTCTCGCTACCATGAAGTGGCATTTTTCAAAATTCAACACCAGGTTGGTTTCTATGCATCGCTCCAGCACTCTCGGGCTAGATTTCTCAAACATGCATCAAAAGTGTCTGCATACACCGTGAAATCGTCCATGAACACCTCCATGCAATCCTCCAATAAGTCTGAGAAGATGCTCAGCATGCATCTCTGGAACGTGCTTGGGGCATTGCATAGTCCAAACGGCATCCTAGTGTAAGCAAACGTCCGAAAGGACAGGTGAAGGTTGTCTTGTGTTGATCTTCAGGTGCGATGTGTATCTGCATGTATCCGGAGTATCCGTCTAAGAAGCAGTAATGGGACTTTCCGGCCAGCTTCTCCAAGACTTGGTCTAGAAATGGTAACGGGAAATGGTCCTTGCGGGTTGCTTGATTCAGCTTTCTGTAATCAATACACACTCGCCAACTGTTCTGAACCCGTGTTGGTACTAGTTCATCATTCTGGTTCCTTGTCACGGTCATCCCAGATTTCTTGGGTACTACATGCACCGGACTGACCCAACTACTGTCCGAAATTGGATAAATGATTCCGGCAGCGAGTAGCTTAGTCACTTCCTTCTTTACTACCTCAAAGTATGGTTGGGTTCAGTCTCCTTTGCTGTTCTTGCAGGCGTGCTTCTTCCTCCATCAAGATTACGTGCATGCAAATTGAGGGATTTATTCACGAGAGGTCGATAATTTCCACCCTATGGCCTTCTTGTGTTGCTTGAGGACCTGTAACAATCTCTCTTCCTGTTCCTGGAGAAGGTTGTTGGCAATTATGACTGGGAATGCTTGTTCATCACCTAGGTAGGCGTACTTCAGGTGGTTCGGCAATGGCTTCAACTCAGTGGTTGGTTCTAGTGGCGAGACATCTTCTATTGGTTCGAAAACTGCTTGGCCGACTTGGTTGGAGTCGGGCAGCTGGGTTGTC
This sequence comes from Mucuna pruriens, assembly GCA_025330945.1. Lineage (NCBI taxonomy): Eukaryota > Viridiplantae > Streptophyta > Magnoliopsida > Fabales > Fabaceae > Mucuna > Mucuna pruriens. The sequence goes on from JAENHJ010000317.1 coordinate 578,481, forward strand.
GGCATGCTTCCGGCCTCTGATTGCTCATGCTGATTGGCCGACTCTGTTTCGCTTGCTTCTCGCCCCGTCGCCCGCATTGGTGTCGGCCCGTGACCGCTTTCGGTCTTTGTCGAGTCTCGGCTTATGTTGGCCGACTCGATCCTAGCCAAAGTATCTGCTTGCGTGTATTCCTTGACGAGTTCATCGATCAAGTCAATGCCAAAGAGCGAGGTGTCTTCCACAGGGTGCTTCATTGCTTCGAAAATGTTGAACTGCACCAGAGTGTCACCAAACTCCATTGAGAGTGTCCTGGCATGCACATCAATCTTGGTCTTGGCAGTCATTAGGAATGGTCGTCCCAGGATCAAGGTAGATCCTTTTCCTGGCGTCTCGTCCTCCATATCCAGCACGTAGAAGTCAGTTGGGAAAATTAGTTCACCAACTCGGACCAAGACATCTTCAAGAACTCCTAGAGGCTGGACGACACTTCTATTTGCCAACTGTATGGTCATCCCGGTGGGTTCCAGGTCTCCACAGTTCAAGGATTTGTAGATTGACGTTGGCATGACGTTTATTGAGGCTCCTAAGTCCAGCATGGCATCGGAAAGGTACAGTCACCAATGGTGCATGGGACCGAGAAGATTCCTGGTCTCAAAGCATTTCTTTGGCAAGGCTTGTCTCGTGCCGATAGTGAGGTCATCATTTTTGGTTAGTGCCGACACTATTCCTCCTAGTTCCACTCCTCCTTTCATCTTCTTCCTCTTGTGTACACACAACTCCTTAAGGAATTTTGCGTACTTAGGTATTTGCTTTATTGCATCTAGGAAGGGAATATTGATCTCTACCTTTCGGAACATCTTCAATAGTTCTTCATCGGATTCAGGCTTCCTTACCGAGAGTGTCCTACTTGGGAAAGGGGCTGGTATTGGACTAGCCTACCGTGATGGTCGTGAGTCGGCATCCGAATTTGATTCAGTGCTGGTGGATCTCGGTTTCTGCTGCAGTGCTGCTTGTAATTCCTTACCACTTCTCAATGATACTACACTTGCATTCCCTCTCGGATTTGGGATTGTCTGTGAGGGAGATTCCGGATCCGGCCGATCATGAATCGACTTACTGAGTTGGCTAGTTGGCCCACTTGTGTTTTGAGATCTTGGATAGTGGCGTTCATATTCTGCTGGAATTGCAAGTTATTAGAGCTCATGGCCTGTTGGAACTCCTGGGTGCTTGCCGCTATCTGCTTCACTAAATCCTCCAAGGAAGATGAATTACTTGGTGGTGGTGTCTTCTGCTGTTGCTGTTGGAACGGGGGCATCTGGTGTCTCGGATTCGGCTGTTGATAGCTGCCTTGACTTTGTGGCATGCTCCGATTTGAGCTGAATCCTTGAGCTGCATACGGTCCTTGGTATGGTGGCCGCCCGTATTGTTCGCCTTCAAATGGCCGGGTTGCATACGGTTGTTTCCCATACTGGTAGCCTCCTATTGCCCCAACGCTTTCGGAATGATCCGACTCGGTTTCTTGCAATGTGGGGCACATGTCAGTAGGGTGTTCCACTGAAGTACATATTCCACATGCTTTTACTGCTCCGATGGGTTGGTGTTGCCGCCCGATGGCAAGTTGTCTCACCAACGATGTCAGCTCGGTCAACTGATTTTCCAGTCTCGGATTGTCAATCGTACCGATTTCATTCACCATTCTGGGTGCCATGGTTCCTCTGGTCCCGAACTGTTGCGTATTGCTGGCCATGTTCGAGATCAAATATCGTGCTGCTGTCGGTGTCTTATCCATCAATGCTCCTCCACTTGCAGCATCGATCATACTTCGGTCCATCATCATCAAACCTTCATAGAAATATTGGATCAGCAATTGCTCACTGATCTGGTGGTGTGGGCATGTGGCACAAAGCTTGTTGAACCTCTCCCAGTATTCATGCAGCGTCTCTCCGGAGTGTTGCCTGATCCCACAAATTTCCTTCCTTATGGTCGTTGTTCGGGATGCTGGGAAGAATTTCTCCAGGAATATGCGCTTCATGTCCCCCCAAGTATTGAAGAGAACCGGCTGCAGATACAGCCAATCTTTTGCAGCTCCATCCAGGGAGAATGGGAACGCTTTCATTTTAATGTGGTCTTTTGGTATCCCCTGCGGCCTCATCGTGGAACAAACCACATGGAATTCTTTTAAGTGTTTGTGAGGATCTTCACCTGCAAGACCATGAAACTTAGGTAACAGATGAATCAGACTGGACTTAAGTTCATAACTTTGAGCCGGCTCCAAAGGTGGGCATTGAATGCACCATGGTTGATATACGACATCTGGTGTGGCCAACTCCTTCAAGGTTTGATCATTGTTCTCCATTGTTCCTACCTCTTGGTGCTCAAAGGAAATAGATTCGTTAGTAGTAAAATTACTATTCTCAGAATTCCAAATAGAATTAGAACTACTGCTATCAAGTGTTATAGTATGGCTAGTTTTTTTTCCTCAACCAATGCAAAGTTCTTTCTATCTCAGGATCAAGAGCATGCAATGGTTCAAAACTACTTTTAGTCATACATCATTAGTTCATGCAAGAAAAATAAGGTGCAAAATAAAATGCAGAAAAATAAAGTGTGGTAAGAAAAAATAAAGTGTGGTAAAAGAACAGACTCGGTAGATACCTAAACGATTTACAAAGAAAAATAAAAATAATAGACTTTAAAATTCAAAAAAACAACGCAACATTCCATAGACTCGGGATTCGACTTAGACTCAATTTGGCACACAAAGAAACAAAAGAACTTGTGTCCCCGGCAACGGCGCCAATTTGATAAGCGGATTTTTAGTCGTCTTACACGCCTCAAATAAAATACTAAAGCTAACTATAGTATAGCTAACCTAGGTCGATTCTCTCAAGGACACAGTGTGTTTAGATTGTGCTAAGTGTGAAATTAGAGTGTTGCAGAATGCTGAGTGTTGTGGAATGCCGACTTGGCCTCGACAATGCTAAGGCCGACTTACTCTCGGCTAACAGGGAACCGATATGGTCTCGACGCGATTTGGAGTCGGACTCGACTCAGTCTCGGACTGTGAAAGCAGTAAATAAAGGGGTTTGTGTTTAAGAGCAGAAAATAAACCAAGTGCTGAAAATAAACTAAATTATGCTAGACTACTCTATACTAGCTATTGTATCAATTCGGGACTCAAAATGCAACAGTTTGTTATTCTTACTTAGGATTGTATTCGAATCAACCTTAGGTTCTTACGACGACCGCCCGAACGTTTGTCCACTGCCATACCGAGGATTTACACGACCCGCTACCTCATCAGTTGGCGGGGGGAGTATGTACTTAGTTGATTTTAGGTTCTCTACCTAACCAGATTATTATACTAGCTCCGACCGGCTCTAGTCTAATGTGATCTACCCCTAACAATGTGTCACGCAAAACTAAGAGCAGATTAAAGTGCAGGAATTATAATCAGAGACAGAATTGCAAACCAATTGTGTTTATTGAATAACCAAACCGAATACAAGGGTGAGAATTTAGAGTTTCTAGAGAATCCGCCTTCCACGACGACCGCCAATGGAAGAACGGTAGTGATGCACCAATGGTGGCCAGACGGTTGAGGTTTCCGTCCAACAGAGTGCGTCGGCTATACCGAGCGATCACCTCTGAAGGCTTCCAGCTTCCCAACTCCTGATCCTGTACCTCCTCGACCGAGAGAGACACTGTATTGAAGCCGTGTACCCATTTGTACTAGCGTGGAATGTCTGCCGGTTCTTTGACGGCGCTTAGCTCTGGATTCTGCTAAAAATTCCACACCTAATCATGTGGCCTAGTGTGCTTATTTATACACAAGCTGAATAAATCTAAATCTAATCCTAATAACAGAAATTCAAATCCTACAGATTCCAATTCGAATTACAGATTACAATCTTGGCAAATCATATCTCAATCTTATCATATCTGCATCTTATCATATCTGTATCTTATCAAATCATATCTGCCTATTTCCAAATCTGATCTTATCATATCTGCATCTTATCAAATCATATCTGTATATTGCCGGAGTGATTTTAGGCAAGATTTTCGTAACTGATGTTGGTTTGGCCGAGATGATTTGGCCGGGATGACTTCGGCCGAGATGACTTCGGCCGAGATGACTTGGCCGAGATGACTTGACCGGGATGACTTCGGCCGGGATGACTTCGGCCAGGATGACTTGGACCTGCAAAATAAGTCTTAATCTTTTTGTTAGTTAAAAATCTTATTTTAGCACGTACTTGTATTTCTTCTATTTTTAGGCCCATAATTCAAATCTCGGTTAACACAAGACTCTTAATCATTAAATATTCTTACCAACACCCATCTTAAGCCTACATAAAGTGTATAAAATATGACTCATCAGTGTGCTTCTGTAGAATATCCGACTAATGCATGTCCCACTTTGCAAGAAATTGAACCTTAAAGATACCAACCACAACCTTCACTCAGACCACAACAACCCATGTAACCTGTACAACAAAAATTCTTAGAGGAGTAAGTCAAGCAGATGGCCATGAATAACATTCAATTCCATGAAAATGTGTCTGCCACAATTTAGGATTTGCAAACATATATTGGTCAATTGGCCACCATGGTGAATCAGCTGCAGTCCAAGAGTTTTGGACAGATTCCTTCTTAGACCATTTTCACTCCATAAGAAATATATGAGTGACATAACCTTGAGGATTGGCAAGGAGCTACCACAACAACAAACTCTACTGATTTTGAGAATTTCTGAATTTTCTGAAATTTCTGATTTTGAGAAATCTACTAATTGTGATTGCACTTGTACTGAATTAACTAATTGTCCTAATTGTGTAGAAATTAGTAATGGTATTAATGTAAATGCAAGATTCATAGATATTTCAGATGTTGTAGAGGTTGAGTAATGCAACCTCCGTTGCCATCCATGGTGCAACCATTACATGCCCTAGTAATTATAGCTAACAAACTACAAGTTGAGCAAAAGGAGTCATTGCAAGACTTGAAGAAGCTGCGAGATTTCTATGAGCACCTTGTCAAGCATTTGACTTTAAGGTTTTTGTTGAAAAAGCCACTAGAAGATATGACATTGGAAGTGTTAAGATGGATGAGGAGAAGGCTCCCTCAAGCAACTACAAATAGGGTGGAGCAAAAATATTAGATGCAAAATTTTACACATTCTTTCCACATTGAGAGAGAAGTTTTTTTTTTCTTATTTCACCCCCGTCCTTTGTGATTATCGCTTGTGTTTTATGTGTTATGTCCATATATGCTTACATTGAGGACAATGCTTCATTTAAGTGTGTGTGTGTGTATGGAGGGGTGTTTTAGTAGTGTTTTACTATTTTATGATTTTTTTGTTTTTGCTATTTTTCTACTTCTATCTACTATTTCTACTGTTTTTGTTGAAAAAAATTTTGTTGTTGCTTTTTTAAAAATTCTGCTTGCTATTTTTGTAAATAATTTTCTATTGTTTCTGCTGTAAAAAAAATTCTGCTGCTGCTGTTTTTTTTTTAATTTTGTTTGTTGTTTTTGTAAATAATTTTTTGTTGTATCTATTGTAAATAATTCTATTGCAATTTTTTCAAAAAATTTGTTGTTGTTTTCTATTTTTTGTTGTTGTTTTCTATTTTCTATTGCTGTTATGTAATTTTGTTGCTGCTATTTCTTTAATTCTGCTGTTGTTCTAAAATTCTATTGCTGTTTTTAGAATTATGCTGTTGTTTTAAATTATGCTACTGTTTTATAATTCTACTGCTATTTTTTTTATTTTTTTCTTTTTTTTTTTTTTTTTTTGCATTTTTTGCTATTTTTACAAAATCCTATTATTGTTTTTGCTATTTTGTTGTTTTCGCTTATTTTTGTTGTTGTTTTGTTGTTTTGTTGTTTTCCACTGTTTTTCAATTTTTCCGTTTGCTATCAATTTCATTTTTGCTAAAAAGAAAGAAGAAAAAATATATATATTTTGCAGCTTTTAGCACTTTTTCATGGATTTCTAGGTTGTATAAATTGTGAATAGTTACATCATCCTTGATTAAGAGGTTTTGCAACTTGATACGAAACCATTTTTACATCTTTAGTGTAATGAGTGACTTGAAAATTAAAGTTTGAATAATTGGTGATAGAGCATTTTTCCTTGTATGTTGATGGCTTGCATCTTGCCATTCTCTTCTTTCTTGTGTTATTTGCACATGTGTTGATGGTTACTCTAGGTTTTGCCTTGATTCTCTTTTATACTTCTTGTCTCACATGCATCGGTGATATGATTTAGGCCTTCTTTCTTTATAGCTACTAGCCAAATGGACTTACCTTGCATTAAACCCTTGCTTACCCGTTTTGATATTATAGCTCATTACAAGCCTAAAGTGGAAAACCATGATCACCCTAAACTTAGGGGTTAAAGGTGCTTTGGAATTTTTTTGGGAATAGGTTCTAAATAAGTGTGGGGGTGGTACGCCAAGGCTTTGCAGGTGGTACCTTGATAGTTTAGCTTGTGTAAATGGTATATGTTATGTTGTGATGAATTGTTGAAAAAAAAATAATGTATGAAAAAAAACTGATGAATCAAAGAAAGAAAAAGGCAACAAAAGTTTGAAAGAAAAAAATGCAACAAAAGGTTGTAGTGGTGCAAAAAGAGAAGTGAAAATGAGAAAGAAAAAAAAAAGGAAAAGTATAAGAGGAAAGAAGGCAAAGTGGACCTTACTTGTTTTGTATTATTTTGCATTGTTTTAGTGACTTGTATTGTTTTGGGAATGATCTTCATGCTTATTGACTTATTCCCCATTGCTCTCCTTCCCTCTTTGGTTGTACAAGCTTAAATCACTTCTTATATCCTACCATGTCCTTGGCCACATTACAACCTTAATAAAAGCCCTTTTGATCATTTGTGCATGTGTTTCAAGTTGTAGAAGTTAGAGACTAGTCAAACCTTAGTAGTACTAGTTAACATAGGGTGCTTGAGTGTAAATACAAACCTAAACCCTTGAGAGATTGGGAGTACATATCTTGAGAGAGTTGTATCATTTATGGTTATTCTTTAATTTTTATTGCTCTCTTGTTTGCTTTAGATGTTAAAAGTAAATTCATAGATTATTGAATACCTTAATTCTAGGATGCTTGTATGCATATTCCTTTTATTGACTTAGGGATTCATTGGAAGGTGCTCCATTTTATTTTGTAATTTGCTTAATTTCTTTCTCCTTAGATTTCCTTTGTTTTTTTTTTATTTTGCTCAAAGTGTAAAAGTTCAAGTGTGGGGGAATTTGATAGAACATGTTTGAGGCACCTAATAGCGATTTATTTTAGATATATTTGACATTATTTTCTAGTTAATAATCACAAATTGGTTGAGTTTTGGGTCACTGAGCTAAATCGAGGGTAGTTGTTAATCTTTTCTAATTTTCGAACTTAATTTTCATTTTGAGGTTTCTATCTTATGTGGGACATATCCGGAGCTACAGACCTTTAAATTGGACAATATTAGTAACCCTAGAAAGCTAAGACGAAGATATAAACCTTTTCTCTGTATAGTTCAATCCTGTTCAACTATTTGCAATGTCAAAAATAGACTGGAAGTCACTGCCTTTGCACCACTCTGAATTGGATCTTCCCTTGTAGACTGGTGGGCTTGTTGGGCTGTTGGAGCTACTAGTCCAAGCCCATTCCCCTGGGCACCTCTGAGCATATGATCATTACAAAGTTTAGTTAGGAAGTTGAGGAGTTAGTTAGTTAGTTGGTTGGTTAGAAACTTTTTGGAGACTCTTGGTTTTGGGAAGTTGAAAGGGCTTGCTTGTAAGAGAAGTTTCCCATTTTTTACACAAATTTTCTCCGCTACGTTTTCTACTGTAATTTTCTCTCCGTGATCTCTATTTTTTCCTTCTTTGAATGTTATTAACTCTTCTATGACGATGAACATGGAAAGCTAACTTCGTTATTAATTCAAGATTCATGATTGCAACCAATTTGAGCTTTTAATTCTATACTTTCCTTATGCAATTTCTACTGTTGTGCTTTTCAATTCTCAATTTGTTTTCATGATTATGATCTTGTTGAGTTTTGGATTATATTAGCAGTAGGTAATCGATTTATAACCTGACATCAGCCAATACAATCTTGAATCCATGTTAATTAGAGATTGTGATTGTAATCTCAATATATATGGACAAATGTTAGATGATTATCTAAAGAAACATATATTGGTTGATATGAAATTGCATATTTCTTTAGAAGAACCATGATATGGGTTGCATGATTGAATTCTTGAGTTGATGTTCCTTAATTCACTTTCAAATCAATTTTGTTTTGTCAAATTGTTCTACATAATTTTCTATTTTGCATTTCTTGTTCTACACTAAACCCCTATTCTGGTTTTTGTTCTAGTTTCTATTAAATATGATTAGGCATGATAGGATTGTGTCCTTGTGAAGAATGACCTAGGTTAGGCCCTATACGTTAAAAATTAAGGGAAATCTAGAAATTTGATAGTGTGTTGAGAGCATTATCAAAGAGTTTTATCCCCCCTTTCCTTTGTGGTTACTATTACATGTGTTGTGTTTTTATATGCTTACATTGAGGACAATGCTAATTTTAAGTGTGTGTGGGGGGGGGGTGTTTTACTGTTTTATTATTACTCTTTTTAATTTTTGCTATTTTTCTATTTTTTTGTTTTCTATTCCCTGTTTTGCTGTTTTATTGTTTTCTATTTTCTATTTTTATTGTTTTTGCTATTTTCTGTTTTTACTAATTTTTTATGTTTTTCTGCTATTTTTTGTCAATTTTGTTGTTTGTTGCCACCAAATTCAGTTTTGCTAAAAAAAAGAATAAAAAAATATTTTGTAGTTTTGAGCACTTTCTAGTGGATTTCTAAGTTACATAAATTGTGAATAGTTGCATCATTCTTGATTGAAAGGTTTCACAACTTGATATGAAACCACTTTTGCACCTTTAATGTAATGATAGAGCATTTATCCATGTGAGATTTTGAGCCTTGTATGTTGATGACTTGCATCTTGTCATTCTCTTCCTCCTTGTCTAATATGAACATGTATTGCTAGTTACACTAGGTTTTTTCTTAACTCTCTTTTATGCTCTTGCCTCACATGCATTTGTGTTATTGATTGGTGATTCACGGTGCTTCAGTATGGTGTCCAGTCGATCGAGTGGGTGCAGGTTCAGAATTTGAGTAGCGATCAATTGCTAGAGGAGATTAACCAATTTAGCTGGCACACTCTAGTGGACTAACCCCTCTGTTCTCCAGCCATTTTTGGTGGACCACTACAATTCTTCCATGGCTGTCGTTATAAGAGGCTGAGTCCATGATTCCACAACTCCATGTATCAATACAATCGTTTCTGCAATAAATTGGTTTGTGTTTTTCTATCTTTCCGTATGTGATTCATGTTTTGTTTCTCTGCTTCTTGCTTGTGTCATGATCATGAATGCGTAAGAGTATATCATGCTAGGTTAAGGGCCGATTGGAACCAATCTAATAACTTGTTAGGTAATCGATAGAAATCCCAAAATTAACCACGTGCGTAATCCTTGGTAACTCGAGGCCACAGTTGTGTAAGCCCTCAGTTGACAATGGACAGATGTTAGGCGGTCATCTTAAGAGCTTAGGTTGGTTTGGAATCGCATCCATTACTAAGAACTGGAACCAATTGCTTGTTGAACTTTGGATTGATATGCTAAATATTCGTTGTTTGTTCATTATTACTTTCCGTAGGTAGTTTACTTTTTGTCTTGCATTTACTTTGTATTTCCGATACAAGCTGAAACCCCCCTGCCTTTACATTCCCGTTATTGTCTGAGTCTGCATTCTGCATTTCCATTTTTTGCATAATCTTCTGATTCCCATGCTAGGCATCACATATGCACATGCCCTTGAGAGATTCGACCTAGGTTGACCCTATGTTACAAAATCATAGTAAAATCTAGATTTATTTGAGAGTGCATTGACAGTAGTTATCATACACCTATGCCACTCTTGGGATGTATGAATTGTGACAATTCCAAAATCCTGAAAGTCTAGTAAAATAATCAAAACCAATACACTAACACTTTTTACCCTTCAAGAACTATGTGACTCTGATTTCTCCATTGCACCCAAGAGATATGTAGGAGCAGGGGATCACCTAGTTAAGGCCAAAATCTTAAAAATAATAAACTTGTTTTTTGTTAATAATATAAGTCCAATGCTGTACAGCAATTTCATTATTTCTTAGGTAAGGTAAATTCTTTAAAGAATCTCAAACGACTTGTTCAATTAATCAAAAGTAACCGTTTGAAATGAGTGTTGTAGGGTGCTAATACCTTCCCTACGCATAATGAATTCCCAGACCGAGAAATCTGAGTTCGTAGACCATTGTTTCCCTTTCTAAGGTTTTTCCTATGTTTTTCATAATAAACATTGATGGTGACTTCATCTTTATTCCATTCCATCCATCTACTTTCTCTAATTTTTAATCTATCTCTTCCATCCTCTACATACAAGTTTTTAATTTTCTTCTTTTCGTCATCCCCTTTGCGACCTTGGTTACAACACATAGATTAGATTCCTTCCTTTCCCAATAGTTGGTAGTATAGATCTAAGAGATCCCTCTTCTATGTGTGAGAAACGATGTTAAGGAATATGTATAGACTAATCACTCGAATTGTTGAAGCTCAATGGAGTAGGGCTAGTACCGTCTATATAATTTGAAAGTCTTTTGAATAATAATGATTCTCTTTTGTTATGGATCTCATCTCATAAACTAACAACTCATGTTATGAAGATACGCTTTTGTTTAGATGTACATGTATATGTGTGTGTGTGTGAATTTCTTCATAAACTTACCTTTGCACCTTTTCATGTGTTGATGTCACTGTGATTATCTCAAATGTTTTGTTCATGGGGGAACAAATGTTGAGGCCATTGTAAACACGAAGTACCGTGCACATGTCCTAGGGACAGGTGGATGTGGTCCTTTTTTGTATTGATTTTTGAGAGACAGACTTGGGTAACACCCTAACGAGTGTGTTATTCAGGAGAGCTCACACTTTCTTATGCACTAACGAGAATTGCTCTCTTCACAGGGACCATCCAAGCAATATGAAGGGAATCTAACTCTGTAATCAAATCCAAAATGAGTGGTTATAATTGTCAACACCCATCTAGATCAGAACCTCACCCATGTCACCATGTTGCACCTACTAATAAGTGTTAATAGGTGATAACCACAAGTGTACAATTATTATCAAGTAATAATTTTCAAGATCGTATCTACAAGGATTGCATATTTGATTTCATAAATATTGAAGTTTAAAGGAGATTTAAATTTTAAACAATAAGTTGGTTGAGAAAAGACTCAAATAAGATAAAGTTGTTGGGAACTTGAATTAAAACCAAAAGTAGGCGAACATATAATGTTAGAAAGATTTTATTCTGGAGAATATCCAAGATTAGTGGTAGAGTGCTTTTGAGATACTCAATGGTGATTTATGTTAGGCACATTAACCTCTTTTATAGTTAATATTGACACATTTGTTAAGTCTTGGGTTATTGGACATAATTGGGCTTAGTTGCTAAAATTTGCTTACTTTTGGATTTACTTTTCATTATGATGTTTCTATCTTATATAGGCCATAAATAGAGATAAAGATATTGAAATTGGAAAACCTTGGTAGCTCTGGAAAGCTAAGACAAAGGTCTACAACCTTTCTCTTTGGGGCTCAACCTAGTTTGAACTTCTTCATTGTCAAAATTCTAGTTGAAGTTGCAAACACTTTACCTACTCTATTAGGCCTTCCTTTGAGCCATAAAATCCTCTAATCAAGAGAGCCTTCCTTAGCATATAGAGCATGTATTAGTTACGTTAGTTAGTTAGGAAACAATTAGACACTTTGGAGACACTTGAAATTTTTTCTTCCTTTTTGTCTCTTTTCTCTCCTACAATTTTATATGCGTTTTTGGTTCTGCATTTTTGTGGTGATTGCCATGGAAGGATAAACTCTCTTATCAATTCAAGGTTCCATGATTGTTGTTAGGTCTGAGTTCCTAACTCTATCTTCTGTGAATTATATTGTATACCTCGCCTTCTTTCCAATTCTTTATCTGTTCATGAATATGATTTCGTTTAAGGTTTTGGATTGTGTTAAATTAGGATTGATTAATCCAATCTAGTTAAGTTTAGGAAATCAATTGATCACGTAAATCAACCAATTACTTGTGCTTAAATCCATGCTAATTAGGGGTTACAATTGTGATCTTAATTTGTGTGGACAAATGTTAGATGATTACCTAATGAATTTTGAGTTAATATGAATTTGTATATTTATTAGAATTGTGATAATTCAACTACATGATTGGAACCTTAGATTGGTGCTTCACAATTCTATTACTTTGCAATCTTGCATTCTGCATTCTGCAATTCTTTTTTTTACCATTATGTTCTATGCATACAACTCTCTTCTTGGATTCAATTTGATTTCTATTCAATAGGATTAGGCATTATAAGATTGTTTCCTTGATAGCTTTAATCTACTACAAATATAAGGGAAATCTAATTGTTTTGATACTTCCTCGACAACATTATCAATTAGGATTCATATTGAGACTTCTTATTTACCTAATTTATTTATCTTAATGTTCTTATTAGTTTTTTTTAAAGGTAGATTAACCAAAAGTAAACTTTATTCCATTTCATAATAGAATATGTATCTAATTAAATTGACTCCTACTTTCACAGTAGGTATGCTCAATTATACCCATTAAGTTTTTTGTTAATCTATTAGGTTCTCGAAGGATTAAATTTACTTTCGTGGTTTAATACCTAAGTTCCTTCTCTAGGGTTCCAATGAATAGGTTCACTTTTTAGTTTTTCCTTAAGCATCTAAAGTTATGAAAATTTGTGACCAATCACTTCGCATAAATAAATTAATAAAGAGAAGAATCAAGAGGAGAAACCAATAAAACATGAAAATAACTTAGTTAAGCATAAATAGTTATCATGGGCTAAGCCTTAATCCTATAAAAAAATGACTACTCACACATAGTTATGGAATTAAAATAACAAAAAAAGAACATTAAACCAATAAAAGGGAGTGTTGTGAAGATAATTTCTAGATCTAGCTCTAAATGCTTAATTGCTAAGGCTCAGAATGCTATTATTAACTCCTATGGAGTTTATTTATAGTTAAAGGGATAATAAAACCCAAGCTTATCCAAAATAACAACTATAACTACAAAGTAATTAAATGTGTTGTGATGCTCTCTTTGGTTGGTTTCTGATATCTACCACGACCATAGAAATTCCCATGGCTCAACCATGGGCAACGACTCTAGTAGTGATTTTATCAATTTTTCTTCACTTTTTACTTATCTTTCCAACTTGTAACATTTTCTTTTGCTTGATCCAAGCTTCCACAAGCTTCTTCCTCTCTTGGTTCCAAACCACTATAAGTCTTATATTTTTAAGTTCCAAGGTTAATTCATTTAAGAACCTTTCTAAAATCAAAAGTAACACACAAGACTAAAAAGTCCTAAGTGATAAAATTAAGGATAAGACCAGAATTAGTACTAATTAGCTAAAAATGCATGCAAACCTATATATTAAAATATGAAAAATATAACATCAAATGCTACATACCAAACAACCCTAAGCTTAGAAATTTGTTTGTCCTCAAGCAACCATTATGCACTAACAATCAATTAAAAGTCCAATGAACATGGCTCCAATAAGAATAAAAGTATAGCAAAATTTCAAGCTTATAAACAATCTCAAACATGTTCAGTAAAGCTTACTCACGAAAATTAATGCATACACTAACTAGTTGTTCATCTTTCCACACTCAACTCTTTACGGACAAGGAGAGTTCACTCAAACATATTCAACTAAAGTACCTTACCATTAGCTTGATAGGGAATCTTATCTCCACCAAAATTCATGAAAACCTAAATGAGTCACAAGGTTTTTCATACAATTGTAATAGGGCTTAGGGTGAAACATAAGGTGAGTTATAGAAAGGAAGGATATACAAAGGGCTCATCATTAAGATATTCTTAATACCTTATTAGAATATACATAAGGCAAAATTATTTATGACAATAAGGTGTATTTTAATCCAAGTTTTCCTCATGCTTCCTTCTTCCCTTTTTTCTTTTTATAATTATTCAACCATTTTCTTTTAACTTCACCACCTTTGATTTTCCTTTCCTTTTCTTTTTTTTTTTTTCCAAAATTTCTTATTTCAACTTTCACATCTTTCATAACTTTCTGGGAAGTCAAAAACATTAATCACAAAGTCGTCTTAATATATTCCAAAAGATACCAAGAAGCATACAATATAATAAAATAATAAGGTACTAAGAATTCATATAAAGTAAAGCTCAAAGGGAGAAATTAATGGTCAATTTTAGTTATAACTCAAGGGCTTGAAAACAAAAGCTAAGTGCCTTCACCATGTTCATTCATGCAAATCATTTTGTATGGCCTCAACAAGATTCCAAAGCAAGTCCTAGAGAATACAATAGTAAGAACTTCACACTCAAGAAAAAAAATAAGGGCAAGAAAATAGGCAACGAATAATTCCCCAAACAAAGTTTAAATCTCACATTTATAGCTCAAGTTTATAAAAACATTCAAACAAGATACTTATGCTAATTCTTAAATTGTGTAGGGACCATCTAATGCCATATTTTCACTGTAAAACTTTTCATGTTGGGCATCTAACCCAATTGATTCAGAAAATATATCACGTAACTTATAAACATGTAGTGAAGTTTACAATTGTTCAACACCAATATGCTAATTCCATGCGATCTATAACCTTAAAAATATATTAGTACGAAAATAACATGATATGCAAATGCATGATCCCAATGTTCTAGATATGTTTCGTAAGAATGCAACCAAAATTATGCAATACAAGACCCTAACAACCCTAAACTTCATACTTACTGTACCGTCCAGCCATGACCGACCATAAGGAGAAAGCACAATACCGGCCGGCTAGACGACCAGAGAAAACCCCGAACGGATCACCTATCGTGTCAGAACAAAGAGTAGAAAGGAAGAAAGAGTTGATGTGACGTGACATCATTTCACAAGAAGTCAGAGCAGAAGGAGGTGCCACCCTTGATAGACTGAAAAGTAGCCTACCAAGGAAACTTCTCCCCCCTGACACCAACAGATTATGTTGGGACGCGAGCCATTTGAGTACACTGAATAGTGATCCCTCCCTATGAATAGGAGGATCAAGGATTGGAGGAGGCATCGTAGATTGAGGAGAGAACATTGGCGCCCACCGTGGGGCAAGGTAAAATTTATCCCAACCACTTAAAAGTTTTTCCCAACCACCAAAAGAAAAGCCTAGCCTTGAGAAATGCTGATAACAAGAAATCAAGCGAGTTCCACAAATGAAGGAGAAGAAGATACTCTCCAAAGGTTGCTCCGTACTGTAGCCTCGTTACAGGCACGCAGTGATGAGCAGTCTCACCTGAGTGCAGAGGCCCCAGCCACTAAAAGAAAACCCTAGCCTTGAGAAATGCCGATAACAAGAAATCAAGCGAGTTCCACAAATGAAGGAGAATAAGATACTCTCCAAAGGTTGCTATGTACTGTAGCCTCGTTACAGGCGCACAGTGATGAGCAGTCTTGCCTGAGTGTAGAGGCTGAACAAAGATATAGACAGGCAGAGGAACGACACTCGAAGGCCCTAAGAAGGGCACAGGAGAGAGAGGAAGAACTCTGACAACAACTGGAATCAGTCAAGACAACTCGTGGGGGGGAATCGTCCACACAAATGGAAAATTCCCCCCAAATCTTCTGGGGACAACCTTTCAGTCAGGATATTGATGAAACTCAAGTTCCACCAAATTTTACGGAGGTGGTGGTGGAACCCTTTGACGGAACACAAGACCCTCATGCACATTTGCAAGCTTTCCAGACGTAAATGTATATAAGTGGGGGGATGATAAGTTAAGCTGTAAACTTTTCCGGAGCACCCTAAGGGGTGTAGCTATGCAATGGATGGCAACATTGCCGGCCAGGACCATTTGAACCTTCAATGACCTAGCCAACGTGTTTGCTTCTCAGTTTGCAACCAACAAGGCGAACAAGTTAGAAGTGGCGGACTTATTTGACATTAGGCAAGCTAAGGGAGAAAGCCTAAAGAATTATCTAGCTTATTTCAACAATGCAACCGTCCGTGTGAATGACCTGGATCAGAAATTTTTCTTAAAAGCTTTTCAAAAAGGATTGAAGGCTAGCCCGTTTAGCGACTCTCTGGCCCTCAGACGACTGACCAGCATGGAAGAAATCTGAATGACGTCAAAAAAGCACGTGGAGGCCGAGGAAGATCAGACGGAATGGTTGGAGGAAGAATGCTCAAAAAATAGGAAAAACAACGGCCGAACGATCGAACAGAGGACAACTCACAGACCAGACGCTCCGAAACGGTCGGACAATAAGCACTTCACCGCACTGAATGAAAAAAGAGCCCAAATCCTGAGGGAGATATGTCATACAAGATTGCTACATTTTCCCCTCCCTTCGATGAAAAAGTCTTGAGAAACAACCGGGCTGATTGGTGTGATTTCCAACATACCACGAACCATTGAACAGAGGCATGTTGGACCTTGAAGACCCAGATCGAGCAATTGATCTAGGAGGGACGTCTGAACCAATACATCAGGCTACGGGAAAAGCCAGGGCAAAGGGAAGAACGGTCAACCAAAAGAAGGCAAAGTAGGTCAAGACAAAGCAGCCCAATCCGCATAAAGGCACCATCTTTACCATATCAGGAGGTGTATGCAAACCCCCTTCGGAAGATTGCCGACGAAGGAGAGAAGTTCAGGCGGTACTCATGGGAGTCAACATAACCCCCTTGGGAAGACGGACGTTAGGGCCGGTTATCACCTTTACCGACCAAGACATTCGGAGAGGAAGGACGGGGTGTGATGAGCCCATGGTCATATTGATAAGTCTCAAATTATGCATCTTTTATGGACCTAAGAAAGAGGTTCATAAAACTATCTCGTGCTTAAGAACTGAGTGTTAGCTGACATTCATATTATGGGCCTAAAAAAGGAGAAAATGCAAATCTGTGCCAATTCGAGGATCTTAGCTAACTCTTCTTTTCTTGCAGGATCAATTGAGATGTCCTCGGGTCCACTATAAGAAGACTGGGCCGAGATGAAGTTGTCTCGGCCAAGATCGACTGCATCTCGACCAGATTAGATCAGATCAAGCTTCACGGCCCAGCAGCCCAAGTAGGAGTAGTCCAATAAGGAGCAGCCCAGAGATGTTATCCACGTCAGCTATCCAGCTCAAGGCCAACTCAGCTCCAGCTCAACTGCCACGTTACTTCTAGTGTAGCTTACAACGCAAGGGTAGAATAGGCAATTCATGTTGTAATTCTGTTAGGAATCGTTACACATAGTAAGTCACAACTCGTGTATATATTAGAGGAGCGATACACTTGTTAAGGGCCTTTTATAGAATTCATTGGCAATACACTCTCATTATATCCACTTCCTCGCTCTCGTTCCTATCCGTTACGGTGGTGCACGATGCTGCCTTGGTGTTTCTCTCGATCGAGGAAATGTAGGTTTGAGACTAGGAAGCCAAAGTTTGTTAGATAGGACTGATTGGGATTCCCAACACACTCTGGTGAATCTGATCCTTAGCGCTCAGGCTATTGAAGGTGAACCACCACCATCAACCATGGCGATCGTCGTGGAAGATGGATCCACCTGAATTCAGACCATTGTGTTTGTACTCTGTTTCCTATTAATCAATTTCATTCTACATTTCTCATCTCCGTCTTCCTCCTCTTCTTTAAATCATGATTTAATCCGCGATTGTAATTGAATTATGAACGATGTTAAGCTAAGCCGATTGGAACTGGTTTAACTAATTTAGTAGGTAATCATTTAACGATTGTTAATCGAGAACCTAAAATCAGCTCTAGACCTAATCCCTGCCAACTGATGAGGTAGCGATTGCGTAATTCCTCGATATGGCAATGGACGAACCCTTGGCGATTGCCATAAGAATTCCCTAGGCTGATATGGACTAAGAACTGGAGTGCGGACATTGGACTGGACTTGGACTAATAGAAATGAATACGAACACAATTATATCATAATAATCCTAATAATAAATCAGTAGCGTTAGTATATGTTTAGTGAATTCGTAGTTTTAGTTTATTTTTCGCTTTACTTGCACAACAATCCCCCTAGTTTACTGCTTTTCAGTCCGAGGAAGAGATAGTCCATCTCTGTAGCGTCTGCCTGCCGAGAGCAACTCAGCCATTGCTGAGGCGAGACAATACTCTACATCTCAGATTCTACGTTATTTCGCTTCGCACCGAAACACATTTGAGCACACTGTGTCCTTGAGAAGAATGACCTAGGCTTGACCATGCTATAGTTAGCTTTAGTTATTTGATGCCCGTTAAGACGACTAGAAACGAGCCTACCAAATTGGCGCCTTTGCCGGGGACACGAGTTCTTGTGTGTTTTCGTGTGCCAAGTTAAGTGAAGTCGAATCCCGAGTCTGTAGAGTGCCTATCGAGTCATTGAGTCTTTTGAATTTGTCTACGTCCATCTTTTAAATTTCGGATCCTGAATAAAAAGCATTTTAAGTATTGTTTATTTTTTTTCACAAATTCACTGCCAAAAAAAAAAAAGGGGGGAATAAACAAAAAACAGAAACCACAAAAAAACATTTATTTTGCATAGTGTTGGCATTCTGTTTGCATTTCACAGTTGACTTGCATTCTTTTTACATTTGTAGTTCCATTAGGTAGTTGACTGATGGTTGTAGTTTACTATTTGTAAGTACTGCTTCAAATCTTATCTTTCTGCATAATGTGTAAAATGCATGACTAGGAGTAGTACTGACTCATTGTATGCTTTTGACCCAGAGATAGAATTAACTTTACGTAGATTACGAAAAATAAGAAATACTGCAGTGAATACTAGTAGTAGTTTAGATTCTGCCCTAAATTCTAGCCTATCTTCCTCTAACACACTTGTTGCTAGCTCTAACGTTTTTACAGAGCCAGGACAGATGGAGAATAATGACAGAACATTGAAGGAATTGGCCACTCCAGACGTGGTGTATCAACCTTGGTGTATCATATACCCACAGCTGGAGCCGGCTCAAACATATGAATTAAAGTCTGGTCTTATACACCTGTTGCCTAAATTTCATGGTCTTGTAGGAGAAGACCCCCACAAGTATCTGAAGGAATTCCATGTGGTTTGCTCCACAATGAGGCCGTAGGGGATATCGGAACACTACATCAAAATGAAGGCGTTCTCATTCTCCCTAGACGGAGTAGCAAAGGATTGGCTGTATCTTCAACCAACAATTTTTAACACTTGGGGAGATATGAAGCGCACATTCCTGGAAAATTTCTTTCCAACGTCCAAAACTGCATCCATCAGAAAGGAGATATGTGGGATAAGACAACATACACGAGAAACGTTGCACGAGTACTGGGAAAAATTTAACAAACTCTATGCCACCTGTCCACACCATCAGATCAGCGAACAATTATTGATCCAGTATTTCTATGAAGGACTATCAATGATGGACAGAAGCATGATCAACGTAGCCAGTGGAGGAGCCCTGATAGATAAAACGCCAACAGCAGCAAGGCATCTGATCTCTAATATGGAAAGCAACACACAGCAATTTGGGATCAGAGGGCCAAGTCAAACTCGGATGGTGAATGAAATCGGTGCAGCTTCCAACCAGAGGCTGGAGAATCAGCTGACCGAATTGACATCATTGGTGAGACAGCTTGCAGTTGGACAACACCAACCAGCCATGGCAGCAGAGGTATGTGGCATATGTACCTCCGTGGAGCACCCCACTGATATGTGCCCCACTCTTCAAGAAACTGAGTCGGATTAAACAGAGAACGTTGGAGCCATAGGTCAATTTCAGTACAGGAAACAGTCGTATCAGAACCGGCCAATTGATAGCCAGCAACATGGGAGACAGCCATTTCGGTCAGGACCAAATCAGGGGCCATACGTAGCTCAATAATTCGGATCCACACCGAATGCCTATCAGAGGCAAGCAGGTTATCAACAGCCAACTCTGCAATATCAAGCACCACCTTTGCAATATCAAGCACCACCTTTCCAACAGCAACAACAACAGCAGAGAGTGCCTACCCAAGGCAACTCCCCATCTCTGGAAGACCTAATGAAGCAGCTTGCAACCAGCAACCTAGAGTTCCAACAATCTATGAGCTCTAGTAATTTGCAGTTCCAGCAGAACATGACCGCCACCATTCAAGACCTCAAAATGCAGATTGGGCAGTTATCTAATATTGTGAGTCAATTGCAGTCGGCAGGATCCAACAACCTCCTCTCTCAAACCATTCCAAATCCGAGAGGAAATGTCAGTGTAGTCACTCTTCGAAGTGTTAAAGAATTACCTCAACTTACACTGCAGCAGTTGTCGAGATCAGCTGAATCCGACTCTAAGCCAATCGTCAACTTGCAGTCTCGGCCAGAGACAATTGTCCCATTGCCATTTCCATCTCGGACCACCTCGGCAAGAAAGCTAGAGTCAGATGAAGAATTGTTGAAGATGTTCCGAAAGGTGGAAATCAATATTCCACTCCTCGATGCTATTAAGCACGTCCTTAAGTATGCAAAATTCCTCAAGGAATTGTGTGTACACAAAAGGAGAAAGCTAAAGGGGAGCAAAGAAATTGAGGCGTGGTGTCCAGCCCTGACAAGAAATGAAGAAATCACTGCAGGTACCCCAACTTTGCCAAAGAAATGCAGAGACCCTAGAGTATTTTCTGTCCCATGCACTAATGGCGACTGCACCTTCACTGACGCCATGTTGGACTTGGGAGCTTCAATTAATGTCATGCCCGCATCAATCTACAGGACCCTGAATTTTGGTGACCTTGAGCCCGCAGGGATGATCATTTAGCTCACAAACAGGAGCATTGTTCAACCCGTGGGAATACTCGAGGATGTTCTCGTCCAAGTAAATGAGTTAATATTTCCAGTTGACTTCTATGTGCTTGACATGGAGGAGGAAACATCCGCGAAGGGATCCACCTTAATTCTTGGAAGACCATTCTTGATGACAGCCAGAACAAAGATTGATGTGCATGCAGGGATGCTCTCCATGGAATTCGGTGATACTTTGGTGCAATTTAATATTTTCAAAGCTATGAAACACCCAACCGAAGACCACTCTCTCTTTGGCATTGATTTACTTGATGAAATAGTTGATGAATATCTTCAACTAAATAGCAGCAGTGAAGACATTGAGAAGTTTGCTGAGAACGCTGATAAGAGCAACTGCCTAGGGGTCGCAGATAAAGAGGCCGACCATGAGGAAGCACAAGACCTTCCCAACTTTAAGGACAACCATAGTGATATTGTTGACTTGGACTTTAAAGCGGAATAGTCTGAATTACTAGACCAAGTCTGCAACCAAGAACACTCAGAGTGTACAAATGATGCATAGATCAAAGTCGCCGAAGCTGAAAAGTCTTCCATTGCATAATTAGCAAC